>OY759214.1:18200196-19400196 GCA_963662175.1 Aradus depressus
TTACAACGGTCGTTATTATACCTTTTGTGTTAAGCTTCACCCTTAATCCCCCCTTCCCTTTGACCGATTTGACTGAAAATCAATAGATGTTGTACTTATAAGGTTCTGGGCGCACATATACAATTTCATGTTGATACATTCATTCTCAATTATAGAGATCATAAACATAGACAGATTTTTTTAAATATTTGAAATCTGCAGATGAGAAATCTGCGCATCGAACTCCCGACCGATTACATAACTTCTCTTATACTTCATATAGCTGGGAAAGTTAATATTGTAAGAATTATACAATAACTGTTGCCATTAAGGAATAAAGCGGGATTCTTTCATTCTTCATTTCATAATTAATGAAGAAACAAATAAATTTTTTTCTTTTGTGAAGATTAAAAATTTAATTAACATTGCATAACAAGTTATTGTAATAAGTGATAAAATTTGTGAAAAATAAAGAATAAAATTTGATGGCACCGATAGCTCAGAGGTAGCGTGCTTGCTTACTGAGATCAAGATCACAAGTTCGAAACCCGGCCAAGGCTCTTAGGTTCTTTTATCTAGAAGAAGAAAAACATTGCCTTCCGATAGACCCGAGCTAGTAGGATGTCAGTTAAGCATTAAAGATTTCTACTCTAGGTGAATATATATTTAGAGGGGGCGAAATTTAGGACTCCTACAGTAGAGTCGGGCGTTATGATTTCGTAGTTAAAATCCGGGCATGAGTCACAATTGTTGTCACGAGTTGCTTGGATCAACCTGATAGTTTATAAACAGACTTCTTGAGATTAATTAAAATAATTATTGTGTATAATTATATGTATTGTGATGTAAAAAGTTTTTACACACATTAAAATTATTAATATATTAAAAAATCAATTATTATTATTAGTATAAAATCAGCTGTTAGGAGTGAAGTAACTTAATTGGTGAATAAATATGAAGATGGACTAGTCGCGTTTTGTTTTGGAACGAAATGTGAACAACCAATGAATGAAGAACAAAAGACGACGATCAGCTATTTTAAATAGTGTGGAACTGTCTAAGGTGTGTGGTGGAGGTGAGATGTGAAGATGGACAGTCTACTGAGAGAAGTGTTTTTAGGCTTAAGATATGGTGAACCATGTAGGAGTGAAATCGATGCGCAAAGGTACTTATATTTATTTATATGTACATATATATGCCAAAAATACCATTGATATAAATAATGGAAATAATATAACAGAAAAAAGACGTTTTAAGTAATTACAAAGTTTGTAAGATGTTTTGTTTATATTGATATTCTGAATTTATTTAAAATGTAGGTTAAGTAAAATAAACACAAATATTTTTTCTCTTATTCTATCTATTTACTAGGTACACAAAAACGTTATTTATTTATGCATATATTTACGTAAAAACCGTTAATGCGATATAAGAATACATATTTTTACAACAATTTTTCTTGAAAAAGCTCCGTTCAAAAGTATTTGCACAAATTATACTGGTTATTTTAATTAGTACAGTAATTCTGTACCTGAGTGTGTTTACTCTTTTTGTTTACATTTCCTTTCTCACTCAATTAGGGATTAACATTCTTCAGAATATTCTACTATTTTAATCCAGTCTCAGTCAACATGGCACCGAGAAACGTAAGTTATCCCAGGCAGTAAGGGGAAATATTATTTTATTGAGAAACCAAGGCAAAACCTACCGTGGAATTGGGAATATTTTAAATTTAAATTTTTCTACAGTCCGTTATGACATAAAAAGGTTCGAGGAGACAGAAAATACGTTAAATAAGCAACGAATAGGACGACGACCAAGGGCTCTGACACAACGGGAGTGCAGGGATATCGTACGAGAAGTAGAGGCACATGCATCCACAAGTGGTTGGCAATTAGTCAATAAGGTCGAATTGACTTGTGAAAAACGTGTGAGTGAATCAACAGTAAAAAGAGCGCTCTATAAAGCTGATTTTCATGGAAGAGTTCCAAGGAAAAAGCCCTTCATTTCTGAGGTCAACAGGAAAATAAATTGGAATTAGCAAAAACCCATCTCAGCAAGCCAATGGAATTTTGGCAAAGCGTCCTCTTTAGTGATGAGAGCAAATTTAACGTTTTTAGACGTGACGGGAAAAAATATATCTGGCGAAAACCAAATAAAGAGATTAAACGCCTTTATGTCACACCTACGGTAAAACATGGTGGAGGACATGTGATGGTCTGGGGGTGTGTGGCTTACAATGGGGTAGGCAATCTTGTCCCAATTGAATCTGTCATGGCTGCTGATACCTACGTCAACATTTTGCGCCATAATCTCCAAGCTAGTACCATCAAATTGAATATGGAAAATATTTTTATATTCCAACAGAACAATGATCCAAAACACAAGGCCAATAAAACCAGAGAATGGATTCTTTATAATGCGCCCAGGATGCTACAAACTCCTCCCCAATCTCCAGATTTAAATATTATAGAACATTTTTGTAACTATTTAGACATTAACATTTGAAAACATAAAATTAAGGGAAAAAATAATTCAAAAGGAATTTTATTGGACGAGTGGAATAAAGTTGACGTTAACTTCATAAAAAATTTAGTTAATTCCATGCCAAGGAGGCTTCAGGCTGTGATAGACGCCAATGGACTTTATACCAAGTATTAAAAATATTATAGGTTGTTTTATTGATTTTATAATAATTTTTATTTCAAGTTTTATACTATGTGCAAATACTTTTGAACGTAGCTTTTTCAAAAAAAATTGTTGTAAAAATATGTTTTCTTATTTCGCATTAACGGGTTTTACGTAAATATATGCTTAAATAAATAACGTTTTTGTGTACCTAGTTATATGATTTTTTTTAGTTGTCCCTTACTATGATTATGAGTAAAATATTGCTTGTGCAAATACTTATGAACGCCACTATATATAAAATGAAATTATACCTTGAACGGTTTCATATATTTTATGTTTATAAGAGGAATGAGGAATCTATTGATGTTCTTCTGGCCAAAGATTAAGAATTTAGGGGGAGAGAGAAAACTTAGTTATAAATAATTGGATCTGGGGAATGTACTATACTAAATGGGCGCTTTGGGCTCCTGTAACCTTCTCGCTAGTTGTCCACTGCCTCCAGACATCCAGTGGTGACTAGAGTCTAACCCTTTACATCTTTTGATACATCCTTTCCCATGCTGCTCCCTATCAAGGTTAATGTAATAGAACTTACTATTATATTAATCTTGGCTCCCTAAGGGTTATTTTGGCCCAAAGCGCCCATTTTGTATACTCCTGGGGAAGTAGATAGTCGATAATTTACCTATGAAAGGAAATAATGTAATTGGTCAAAAATTCGATGTTGTGATATCACTGGAATTTCGTTTTCCGACCCCTGATTCCAAATATGAAAAATAAAACACAATAAATATCGATATAATTTCATACGTACATTCGAAACCATATTAGGATGACACATCTATAAATTTTCAGCGGAATCGGTCGAAGGGAAGGAGGGAATCAGAGGAGAAGCTAGACTCAAAAAGTGGAGTAAAGCTGCCGACATTATTTCATTTGAGGTTTCATGATTCATCACCAGATGGGAGAGAGGAAACTTAATTAATTCCTGGTGAGGAAGTAAATTGCCGGTGAATCACCGACGAGGGTTTTTCTTTCCATTGAAACGGTATCAAAGTATGTCCCATAGCTATATTCTGTGTCAACTAGCTTCTGCTCTTAACAGACCAACTGGCCAATTAAGTTCTGTTTCAACGTTTAATTAGTCAATTTCTCAGCGGGATCTAACGGAGTTCACAATGGTTAGGGGATCCATTATCCACCAAACCAACGGGACCTCAACTTAACATAACCACACACTTTCACGGACCATAAGCAAGAATTTATTTGGGGGGGCCTGGGCTTCACCAGATGGCGTTTACAGGCAGGCTTTCTTCGGAGAAGTCCAAAATGACCGTTTAGGAGAATAATGGTCAAATAAAACAATTTAGAATTGAATTTCTTGAGAAGGAATTTTTTAGAAATTGTAAGGAATGGATTTACAAAATATTTAAAAGAGTATATTTCGAGAAATATCTAAAAAAAAGGAGTCTGTGAATCACCGACAATGTACTTCCCCACAACGAATTAATCCATTAATTTTTTGTCCCTAAATTAATTACATCGGCAGTTTAATAATTGCCCCCTCCCATCTTGATTTCGATTAAATTTAACGGGTATTTTCGTCATGGGATTTTGACTAAAAATATGACACTTCATGTAGATACATTCAATACGACGGCAGTTAATATGAAGATGGCTGATGTAGTGAGAAGTGATTATTTCATCAATAAAATGTAGTCTGATCTCTCACAGATTTTTATTTGTATTAGCTAGCCGGCTTTCGAGGTTGTCTTCATCATCAGGCAATCTGATAAAATAAAAATTTTTGAAATTGAATGAAAATAAAAATATTTTAGTAAATAAAATTTAAAATTTTTATAATAAAAATAAATAAATAAAACCATCTACCTCCACGAGATGCAAGACGTTGTTAAGGAAGATTGTTGTGCAGAACTGGCAACAAGCATACGTTGAAGAATCTACATCAAAAGGAAGAGAGCACTATGCTGTACAAAAGACGGTAGATCTAAAACCATGGTTCCAGGACATGGGCTTGCGTCGTCGGGAGGTAGTTCAGTTGATTGAGCAGGCTTCGGACGAACCACGGGAGTGTCAACAGAAACCTACACATCATCAAGGTGACTAATAGTTCTCAGTGTGACCGGTGCGGCAGCACAGAGGATATGGACCACGTGATAATGAAGTGTCTGAAGTAGGAGGAGACTAGACGAAAGTATCCAGACCTCAACCGGACGGACACCCTGCAAGTTTAAATATAAAAACTAATAGACTTTCTTAAAGACATTGAAATAGTAATTTAATTTATTTAGAATCTGTAAATCTTTTTTATTTTTTTATTTTCCTTCTTTTTTTTCTTTTTTTCTTTCTTTATAATTCATTACTTTACTTATAATTTTTATTGCTGATATCTTGTTGTTTTCACATGACAGTATAGTTCGTAATTGAGCTGTTGTCATAAATAAAAAAAAATAATAATAATAAAAAATAAAAAAAAAAACATCTAAAAACTTTACAATTTAAAACTTCATGGATGGGGACAGATAAGTTATGCCTTTCCCCCCAACTGAGTCACAACTGGAAGTAGTATTATATAGTTTTATTTTTATAATAAAAAATTTTAAATTTTATTTACTAAAATATTTTAATTTTCATTCAAATTTCAAAATTTTTTATTTTATCTGCCTGATGATGAGGGCAACCTCGAAAGCCGGCTAGCTAATACTACAAAAATCTGTGAGTGGTCACACCACAACCTGTGAAACATCGGCAGTTATTTAGTTGTTTTGAGTTGAGCCTCTCCATTTCTCCACGAATCCCCCCTTTCCTTCGGCCGATACCGCTGAAAATTAACAAGTGTTGTCCTTATAGGGTTATCAATTTACCAATGGAATTTTTTGTCGAGAAATATATTAAACACAAAACAATTCAGTAAAACTGAAAAGCACGGCCAAGTACGAAAAAATGTCTGTTGTGATAAACTGGAGTTGGTTAGAAAACTGGGTCAGGTTTGAACATGTAATAACAAACTTTTTTCACTTTTTTCTTATTATTATCAATTTCCTGAATGTATTTTATCGTTGCTGTCTTTTTTTCGGTATCGTTATAATATTGGGTTATTTTTTATTATATATATATATATATATTTTTTTTTTATCTTTACCTTTGCATATATAGATCACATGATATTTATTATACATTTAGAAAAATTCATATATTAACATTGATGACGTCATCCGGACGCCCGGACACTGAAAAAGGAAAAAGAAAAAAAAAGTTATTTTTAGCCAATTTTGACCCTTCGAAACTTGGTCAAAAATGATTCTTTTTGGCTACTTTTTTTTTTTATTTTGTTCAGCTCTGAGTTCTCCAGACGGCTGTGTCGGAAAAAACAACATTTTGTTAATGAATAATATACTTTTTTCTATGCTAAAAGTGGCATTTGGTGTCACGAGAAAAGTAACACAGCAGTGTCTTGGCTGGACTTGGCCAGAGACACTGCTGTGTCTCCTGAGTCTTGGCTGGACTTGGCCAGAGACACTGCTGTGTCTCCTGATAACGTCAGTTAATGGAGTTTTCGAGTTGAGCCGTCCCACTAATTCCCCCATTCCCTTTTGCCGGCATATATAATTTTCTTCTCTTTGGAAATTCTGGGGAAAACTCAACATCGAATTTCTGACCGAGTACATAACTTTCCCTATTCTTTGCATAGCTGAGAAGTAAAATTTTCATTTGTTACACATTATTCATGGACACCTGTCAGATCCATTTCAAACAACAATTTCTCAATAATTCCCTTATTTTTTTTATTTTTTATTCTTTTTACTTTACCAGCTATATGAAGTATAGGGGAAGTTATGTAATCTGTCAGAAATTCCATTTTTTCCGAACCCTGATTTCCAAAATGAAAGAATAAAAAAAATTTCCTCTCTGTGAACATGAATAAATATATTGACACGACATTTTATTAGTAAATCCAAAAACGCGATGTGTGAAGTACTTCAAAGGATTTCATTACAACTTAGTACCTTAATTCAATTAGATTTATTTCTAGGTTAGGTTTTATGACTCATGCCCGGGCTTTAACTACGAGGTCATATCACCTACTACCAGAGCGCTCTTTTGTCACTCTGGTGGATGGGAGCCCGACTCTACTGCGGGAGTCCTAAATTTTGCCTACCCTAAATTTTTATTCACCTAGGGTAAGTGTCTTTAACGAGTATCTGACATCGAACAGGCTCGAGACCATCGCTTAACGTCCCAACCGAAGGACGGCGTGCTTAATTTTATTTTACCTCCCAGATAAAATAAACTAAGGGCCTCGGTCGGGTTTCGAACCCACGATCTTGAGGTCAGAAGACAAGCACGCATACCACTGAGCTACCGGCGCGCACTGATTTATTTTTACCAATGTGTGTTACTCAATATTTAGTTGTATTAATTTTTAGTTAAATGAATAAGAAACTAGAAACTGTTGGTCACGAGACGAGAAACGGAATTACTAAAATTGAAATCACTTGGACACCCATTGATCCATTCAACTTAAATTTCCCGAAGACAACGTTTCTAAAATTGATTCATATTCAAGAAAATCTGAAATTTGCCGTTGGAATTTCATGGACAATTCCACCTCCCCCCCCCCCCCCCCCCCCCCCCCCTCCTGACCTCAAACAGCAGGATGGCCTCATGGCACCGCTTGGAGGGGACCCTGACTCATTCACCAGTGTTGCCACTGCCATATCTGGACATGGCCTCTCAGTTGGCACCACTGAGCCCATATATGGATCCAACTCTTCACTTCACTTCCCCACACTTCATTAGTTTAATAATTTAAAAAAAATTGTTGCTCGATTCGGCATGGAACCAACTTAATATTAGGTCCTGTCAGAATAACCTCTTATCTATATATTATTTGTAATATGCCTATTTTATAACGGTTATGTATATTTATGATGTTACATAAATTTAAATCACAGAATTATAATTGAATTAGGTAATGAAGCTTTTGTATAAATTAAATCAATGATATTCGTAGACTGAAAAGAAGAAATTAAAAAATATTGTTTTTGAAGTCTTAAAAAGTTAGATTTATTTTTAATAAAAGAACAACATCGCGGGTTCAGATCGGACGTTAAGCGTTGGAACCGAACCTGTGCGATGTCTGGTACTCGTTAAAGACCCCTACCCTAGGTGAATAAGAATTTAGGTTTGTCCAAATTTAGGACTCGCAGAGCTTCGAAAGAGTGCTCTGATAGGAGATATGATCTCGTAGTTGAAGCCCGGGCATGTGTCACAATGACTAACTAACCTAAAAGAACCTAAAATACAGCCAACTAAGCTGAAATATAAAATGTATATTTTTAAGGCACAGATAACCTATATTTGATAATCAGTGATTGATCTGAATACAAAAGTACGATATCCTGTTGGCGGACACATGAGGTTAGTCCACCATCTTAACCTGCTTCTAGGGGTAGTTCCTGATATTTTACTAATCCAAGCAGTAAAATTTAATTTATGCAAAATAAGGGAGGAAGATAATATTATGTAGATTCAGTTGAAAACGGGACCAGAATGGGATGCAGTGAGTCTGCGACTGAACGATCCTCGTCTATAATAGCTAACGGTGAGGTGGACAAACAGACAACACACCATCCCATCCCATCCCTGCTGACTGAGCTTGAGCACGCCGTCCTTTGAATTGGACGTTAAGCGATAGTCCCGAGTCTGTGCAATGGCAGTTATTCAATAAAAATCCATAATTGAATCTGACTATGCAAAATTTAGGACTCCCACTATAACTTCATGCTCATGTCCACCAGAGCGACGAAAAGTCTTCCGGAAGTAGGCAATATGACCTTGTAGCCCGGGCATGAGTCACAAAAACAAATAAATTTTGTGCTCAGTTGACTCAATATCAATCCATGAATTCAAATCAACAGTTTTTCTGATAAGGTCGGTATGTACTTACAATGATTCACTGATACTGAATTGAGTGGTCAAACGCTTAAGATACAAGAAAATCATAAAGTTAATTAAATTAGTTAACTACTGCGATGGAAAAACAATTTGAAAATTATGTATCTTTCGAAAAATAAATATAAGTACATTTAAAAAAATTTGTGATTCACTTTAAGAGAATGTATTCAGTTCTCAGTAAAATATATTAATTTTGGAACAACCACATATTTTTTTTACTTCCCCAGCTTTTCGAAGTATTGTAATCGGTCAAAAATTTGATCCGGAGTTTTCAACGGAATTTCATGTTTTTCGACTTTCAGATTCGACATATAAAAAAAAATAGCTGTCATTCTATGTGTCTGCCTCTCAGTGCGTCTGAGTAGTTGTGTGCCTATGATCAGTGGCGGATCCAGATGAAGTTGCTGAAACTTATTATTAAGGTGAATTAAATAAGAATTAGCGAATGATTATTATAAAAACAACAAAAACGTCAGAAACGTTGATAAGTTATTTTTATTCGTGGTTATATTTACATTCGTCATAATTACGGTTATAATTACTTTATTTTTTATATATTTTATAATTTATGTAATTACATTATGAAATTTAAGCGATGACTTTTTGACGCTGCAAATCGAGTCAAAACTTTCGCCGGATCCACCTCCTTATCCTGATGCAAATGCAAAAGGGCAAGACCCAAAAGTCTTTCCTCAGACATTCGGTTTCTTAGCCAAGTTTTGATCCTGCGTAAAGCAGAGAAACTCCGTTCCGCGGAAGCTACACTTATCGGTAAACTAAGCAATATCCGTAGCATCGTTAATATTAATATTAGGATAAATGTCTTCGTCGCATTCGTTGTACACATCTAATGCTGCGGCAGGTAAGGTTTTTCTCGACCCTGATTCTCGTACCCATTTTGCTAACCAAAGTTTTATCTCAGATGCAATTGACATTTTGGATACGAATTTCCCGCTTTGCGTAAAAAATGTCGAGTATTTATCCCATACAGATGTCACCCGTTATAGCGCCAAAACTCAATTTTACTTAAATATCAATTTTTTTATACGATAAAACGAAATATTAAATGTTTATTTATTCATCTGTAATTTGGGGTGATCACCCCATCGCCCCCCCCCCCCCCCCCTCTTGAATCCGCCACTGCCTGTGATATATGAAATTAGGTGTCGATACATTCAATAAACCGGCTGTTATTACAGTTTTTGAGCTAAGCCTCTCCCCTAATCCCCCTTCCCTTTGACTGATTTGGCTGAAAGTCGATAGGTGTTGTCCTTACTGGTTTCTGGTCACATATATAAAATTTCGTGTTGATACATTCATTCTATACGCAATTATTAGAGTTTTTATGTTAACCCTCTTTCCCTTTCGTTGGTTTGGCTGAAAAACCATAGATGTCGTCGTTAGAGGGTTCTGGATTCACATATAAGATTCCATGATGACAAATTTATTCTATCGGGAATTATTGTGTTCACAGATACTTTTTTTAAAATATTTGGAATCTGGATGAAGGAAAAGTTTAAATTCCGTTGAAAACTCTGCATCGAATTTTTGATCGATTATATAACTTCCCCTATGCCAAGATAGACACCGAAATATTGAAGCTTGTTGTGTAAAGTTCTCCCCTTGTCTCCTGGATAACGCTAACATACTCATACTTTGCTCGAACAGTTGAATTTGGCTGAAATTGTTACTCCCACTCCAGGAAACTATTAGTGAGTTCCTCTTCGGGTTGAGGGAACCAGACAGATGGTGAGTTGAGTCCCTGACCTATATGAGACTTTAGCTTCAAATATGGATACTGTTCGACTGGAACTGGAACTGACATTGTCTATATGGCAAGTTGTTAGGGGGAACTGGCGAGCTGTCTTCTGGAGCCTTGGCACACTTTGATCAACATCCCGCCAGGGCCACCTTAGTCCTCTGACTAGCAGTGATCGTGTGGTTAGTGTGACTGACTACAAATAAAACAATTTAAAATTCAATTAAAAATGTTTATTTTAGAGGAAATTCTCTATTAGACAAAGGAATTTCTTTGTTAAAAGAAAATATCGACCTTCAGGCAAGATATCAGACAGAAAGCAAATACTGTGAGCGGACTTGTGTTCTCCTTATTCCCGTTTCTCCACAGAAAGGCAGCCCTTAATCAACCAATAGACTCCTTATATACAAGCTTCTGTTGCGGCCAGTGATAACGTATGCATGCCCAGTGTGGGCCGGTCTTGTTAACAATACCAACTTGAGAACTCTTCAAGTGGCCCAAAACAAATGCCTTAGATTGGTTGGTAGCTACTTGAGGGACACCTCCATCCTCCAAATCCATGAAGACCTAAATGTCGAGCTCCTACTGGACTACATAATACATGTACTACACAAATCAAAACGTTTTGGTAAAGAAAATAGGGAAAACTCAGGGTGGGAAACACAAAAATATCCGTTCATGATTTTAAATTATAATCTCTGTTTTTGAATGTTTATTAATTCATTTTCTATTCATTTCAGTTACTTTGTATTTCTTTTGTTTTTTTCTTTTTTCTTTAAGAGTTTTTTAAAATGTACTCTTAAGCAGTAGCATTGTTTTTAATTTAACTGATTATTTTTGATTTGTATTTAGTGTATAAGGGTAATGGTTAAGGAACCTTATTGTATAATTGTATCTCTGTAAATGTGAGGGCGATGATAACCCTGCAGTTTTTTGCCCTTAAAAATAAAATCATATCATCATCTGTAAATGTGACTGTTATAATAAACTCTCCTTCTTCTTTGTTTAAAAAAAAAATTTGATGATGAATCACGAAGTATGTACTTTCCCAGAAAAAAATAATCAATTACGTTTTCGCTCTCCCTTCGAAGTCAATCAGACCGTTTGGGCTAAATCTCAATACATATTTGACTTACATAGGGGTTTCTGAAACCTCATACCAAAGCATCCCCCCCCCCCCCCCAAAAAAAAAAGTTATTAGAGTATTTGAGTCGAGCTCCTTGTGATCCCCTCCTCCCTTTCGTCTGATCCGCTGAAAATTAATAAGTGCCGTGCTTATATGGCTTCGAATTTATCTATGAAATTCCGGGTCAATACATTCATTATAACGACAGTTATTAGAGTTTTGGGGTTAAACCTCTCTTCTAATCCGTTCTTTGGAAGCTGAAAATCAATAGGTGTCGTTCTCAGAGGACCCTGAATTTACATATAAAATTTCGTGTCAATACATTAGTGACGAAAGAGCGCTCTGGTAGTAGGCGATATGACCTAGTAGTTAAAGTCCGGCAATGAGCCATAAATAACTAACTATAGTTAATTAATTCATTTAGTTCTCTAATATCGTTTGTGCCAAGATGACTTGCATTGGTGATGGGACTATTGATCAGGGCTGGCACAAACAGCACTTTGCTTCAGGGTGCATTTCGAACACATAGACAATTGTAAATATTGTCGAAATCATGGGCAAAGCCAGGCCCCCAGACTTAGGCATTTCAGCTCCTCTTCTCCTAAATTTAAGATTTAAAATGTCGAATAATTTGAAGGTTTTTTAAAACAACTTACAACTAAATCATTATCCGACCCAACAGTATTGATTTGAAAAGTTTTAACACTTTCCTGAACTTGTAATTTGATTTGACAAACTTTTTGCCAATGTGTCTGGAGTTTGAATGAATTGCAAAGCCGATAGTGGATAGTGATTCGGTATCATATGCAACAGGTTGTGGCGTTCGTGACATTAGTTCGTTCCCTGCGATATAACTGATCCTGGACAGGATAGCTATTAACTGATCCGTAATTGGACAGAACTGTCAGAGTAGCTATTTAGCTGGTTAGTGATGAAGCAGCAGTGACAGGATAATATTTAGTTGGTTAGTGATAGAGGAGCGGTTATCTTTCACTGGTGTGATGGATAACCGTTACGATATATGACCGTAGATAGTGGTACAGCAGTGGCAGAAGTCCAGGTTATCTAACATGTGATGGAATTGTAATAACAGTATATTTATTGAGCTGCAAATGCTTCGGATGTACTGTTAAGGGATGTACTCGAGCCAGTGCGATGTCAGGTACTCATTAAAGACCTCTACCCTAGGTTAAAAAACTTATAGAAAGTAAAATTTAGGACTCCCATAGTAGAGTCGGGCTCATGACTACCAGAACAAAAGAGCAGTCTGATAGAAGGCGATATGATTTAGCAGTTAAAAGCCCAGGCATGAGTCACAATAACTAACTCTTTTGCGGTAACAGAATAGCTATTGAGCTGGTTTGTGAGAGGATAGCAGTTTAGCTAGATAGTGATTGGGGTACAAGTGTGGTAGTGACAATAAGCTTGCTAGCTAATTAGTGATTCGGTTTCAGTGAGGTTAGTGATATGATAATAAGCTGGTTTGTGATAGGACAGAGGTTTAACTAGATAAAGAGTGACTGAATAGCAGTTTAGAAGGGCCGTGATGGGGTAGCAGCGACCGAGATGCAACAGGTAGTGACAAGGAGCAGTGGGCGCCCCTCCCATCTCCCCACCACCCTGACTCTATCTCCAGCAGTGGTTCAGTTCGTTTCGGAACGTGGTATTCTTCTTGTGACACCCGCACACATCTCGAAGAGAAGGATGGCCAACAACAGGGCTACCAAATCTGGCTTCGCTGCTGAGGCTCAGAGAAAGGTATGTCACTCACATTCCATCTGATCGCATCTTTAGTATTTTCCCTTCCAGAAGTCTTCTTTCAAAAAACTAATGTTTTTTAAATATAAAAATACTTATTTTTCTTTGATTTTTAAGAGTGACGATTCCCTCAACATATCAATAATCCGGGTACAAATGGGATCAAACCACTTTTTGGGGTGGGGCAGCGTATGTTCAACAATTCGAATGAACTATGATTTTAACGCCCAAAATTAAATCAAACTTCCATTTCCTTGCCGGAAAAAAAATATATCTCATCTTTATGATACATTATCTTACCTCGTGCATACCTTCTAGAAATTTCCTTTAAATTTGTAATAACTATCGTGAAATCTTAAGCAATATTGGTTATTTTACGATTACTATTTTTGGGTAATGCTGTATGTAAACACTGGTGTGGACATCGCTGGTGCAATTGTGACAGACTAAATATTGGAATACTCTCTGCTAAGAATATTAATTATTGATTTAATACTTAATTGATAAATATATGAGTATTAAATTTTCAAATTTATAAAATAATCAATAAAATCCTTAAATTTCGGCTATATACCTCGTCGGTGAATCAACGACAATGTACATTTCCAGTTCAAAGTATTTGTAATACTGAGTTAATGCTCTTCCTTTAGATCATCTTCTCTAAGTAGAAAATCTGTCTGTTTTCCTGAAAATGAACTGTTCTTTATCCATACATCGTTGCTGTTGGGGAAAAAAGTGATTTCTCAACAACAACAAAAAAATCGGCGAATCATTAATTTGTCGCTTCTCTCCAAAAGCAATCGACCATTTGAGCTAATGTTCAACAGTTGACTTAAATAGTGGCTCCTAAATCCTCATACTAAATGTTGTGCCGATATATTCAATACAACGGCATTTATTGGAGTTTTTGTGTTGAGCCGCCTCTGAACCTCCCTTCCCTTCTGCAGATTCCGCTGAGTAAGTGTCGTCCGGAAGGGGTTTTGAAATCACATCTAAAATTTTGTGTCGATACATTCATTTTATCTGCAGTTATTGGAGTTTTTATGTTAAGCCTCCCCCTAAACCCTTATTTCTTTCGGTCGATTTGACTGAAAATCCATAGCCTCGGTCGGGTTTTGAACCTGGGATCTTGAGCTCAAAAGGCAAACACGCTATTTCTGAGCTACCGGCGCCCTTTTGTTAATGGCACAAACATTTTGTAGATGCATCCTTTTCTGCTCCTAACTCGTACTCATGAAATATCATACGATGAGCTCATAAACAAATTTCAATAAAAAAAATCCCTTAAAATGTTAAAATATAATTATTTTCTTTAGCGATGGTCCCGAGCCTGTACGGTGTCAGCTACTCGATAAAGACTCCTACCCCAGGTGAATCAAAATTTAGGCTAAGTAAAATTTAGGACACCGGTAATAGAGTCGGGCTCATGTCCACCAGAGTGACAAAAGAGCGCTCTGGTGGTAGGCGATATGACCTTGTTGTTAAAGCCCGGGCATGAGTCATAATAACTAAAATTCTTTTCAATACACTAATGAAAACTTATTTTTATTTTATTTTATTTTTTTACTTTTATTGATACTGTCGCTATTGTTATAAATAATATTGAACAAAAATATAAAACCAATATATATATATATATATATATATATATATATATATGGATTATGATATTGTTTTAAAATTAATTAGAGAATTTAGATGATTGTTATCTGAAGGTCATCCGCAGCAAATGTTAATTCTTACCTTACTTTTAACAATAGCCTTTCGACCTCGATGCACAAATCCATCAGAGATGATATAATTTGTATTGAATTATTTTATTTATATTTATATAAATATATGAATTATATATGTCTGTATACAGGTAAGAAATTCGATGCCGATTTTCTCTGTGTCCTGTCTGTGTGTTTGTGCACACGATAACTCTCGATGTAATGAATTTATCCACTTGAAACTTGATATTTAAATTCAATTCTCCATAAAAACAACACCCCGTCTGCGGAATACGATGAAAAAAACCCTGTAACTTCCGAAAGAATGAATATAACGAAGCAACATTTTATATGTGAATTCAAAAATTCATGATTACGGCATATATTTATTTTGCACGAAATCGGCCGAAGGGAAGGGAAAAATCAGAGGAGAGAGGGGGGGGGGGGGGGGTGTTCAACTCAGGAACTATAATAACTTCCCTTATAATAATAGATCAACACAAAATTGAGTATGAGGATTTATAGGTTAGGTTAGGTTTAATGACTCATGCCCGGGCTTTAACTACGAGGTCATATCGCCTACTGCCAGAGCGCTCTTTCGTCACTCTGGTGGACATGAGCCCGACTCTACTGTGGGAGTCCTACATTTTGCCTACCCTAAATTTTTATTCACCTATACCAGGAGTCTTTAACGAGTACCTGACATCGTACAGGCTCGGGACCATCGCTTAACGTCCCATCCGAAGGACGGCATGCTTAAGTTTATTTTACCTCCCAGATAAAATAAACTAAGGGCCTCGGTCGGGTTTTGAAGCCACGTTCTTGAGCTCAGAAGACATGCACGCATACCACTGAGCTACCGGCGCCCTCTATGAGGATTTATAGCCTAAAAGGTTTTGAAAGGAGACCGATTTATTTGTTCAGGGGAAGTACATTATTAGTGATTGTTGTATAAGGGAAGTAATGTAATTTGTCAAAAAAGTATCTTTAGAATTTCTAAGCCCCCTCCTAAAAAAATTTTGTATGTGTACGGATTCAGAAGTCCATTGGTAACTTATGACTTTTAGCCTAATGAGGGAAAAAAAGAGGTAGAGTTTCGAGGGAGAGCGATTACTATTTACTATTTTGACTTCTAAATAGGAGTTAAGAGGAGCATATGCGCCTCCTGACTATCTCACAGACGCCTAGCTATCAGCTGTGTCTCCCTGACCCACTTATTTACCAGCTTACACATTCCTCGTCTGCCTCCAATTCCATCAGTACAAATTCGAGATGTTTTACCAAAAATCAATATTTTTTGTCATCAATAGGAGGACATTCTGTCTACCTCATCTATCTATATATGTGTTCTTTGATTTTTTTACTAATGCCTGTACGTGTATTTGTTATTATCTGCCCAGCTATACGAATTAGGTATAAGGGAACTTATGTAATCAGTCAAAAATATAAATAAAACTTCGGTGAATCACCGGCTATATACTTCCCCAACACGAATTAATCAATTAACGTTTCGCTCCCTCTCCAAGATCATTCGTTTAGGCTAATAATTATTATTATTATAATCAATAGTTGACTTACGCTATTCAATTACCGTTATTAGAATTTCTGAGTTGAGCCCCCTCCCCTGAACCCACCTTCCCTTCGGTCGATTTCGATTAAACTTGACAGGTTATGTCCTCATGGGGCTTTGACCAAAAATATGAAATTTCATGTCGATACATTCATTACATCGGCATTTATTGGGGTTTTTGAGTGAGCCCTCTCTGTTCTTTCCCTTCTATTCGGCCGATTCCGCTCAAAATTAATAATTGATGTCCTTATAAGGTTTTGAATTTACAAATTAAATGGTTTGTGGATTCGTTATAGTGGCAGATAATAGAGTTTTTGTGTTAAGCTCCACTTCCCTCTGGTCGATTTGGTCGAAAATTAATAGGTGTCGTTCTTAAAGGATTTTGGATACACAAAAAAAATTTCGTGTTGATACATTCATTATATCGGGAGTTATTGTGTTCACAGACGCATACAAACTGAGCATTTTTTATTTATTTATTTATTTTTTTTCAATTTTGGTATCTGTATGTTGAGGCCGAGGGGGGCTCAACTCAAAACTCCCAATTACTTCCCAATGTAATGAATGTATCGACATTTTATATTTAAATTCAAAACTCCATAAGGACGGCGCCTATTAATTTCCCGTCAAATCAGCCATAGGAAGGGGGGGCTCGATTCAATTACCCTAATAATTGTCGATTGTAATGTACCGACGCAAAATTTAGTTTGACAGTTCAGAAGCACCTATTTTAATATTTATTAATTTCCATTTAACCTGGCCAATATTTTTCCTCAAAACATTTCTGGAAGGGGGCCCAACAAGTCTAGTGTCAACGAGGAAGTTTCTACCCTCTGTCTAGCCATAGTATTACGCTCTGTCGATTTTTTTTATTTTTTACATATTCTCTTTTATTTAAATTGATACTTTTATTAATTTTTTTTCTTTATAATTAAGCTGTTAATTTTATGTTTTTTCATGTTAATCTTTTGTTTATCTATATTTATAATTGTCTAGTTTTTCTCCAATGTAGCAATAATTTATTTATCTATTTATTTATTTCTATGTATGTCATACTGATACTATATTTCATTGTTGTTGTTCTTTACTCTATATGTATTTATTTCTTTGTTCGTCATACTGATACCATATTTCATTGTTGCTGTTCTTTACTCTATAATTATTTATATCTTTGAACGTCATACTGATACTATATTTCATTGTTCCTGTTCTTTACTCTATATGTATTTATTCTTAGGGGACCTCGGTCCCAGAATAATAAAATTTCTTTTTATTTCATTTTTTCATTTTAAAGTTGAATGAGTTTGAACGGTTGAAGTTTGTTTGAAAGAGGTGAGTGGAGACAGGGAGTGACACCTACACAAGAACCAAGGACTGCATTCCTGCAGGTCGTTTTGTGTCCTGTGTCCAGGGCCTGTTTCCAGAGGTGAACACAAATATTCATCATACTCATGACAGTTCTTCAGCTAAACGGACTGAACATGGTGCCAATTCTCTCTGTCATTCCACTCTATTTTACTTCTTCCCAGCTTTACGAAGTCTAAAGAATTTTGTGGTAATTAATAAAAAGTTAATGCTTATAAAGATTTAAGTGTTAATCTTAAATAAATAAAAATATTGTATAGTTAATAATAATTAAATAATAATAATAATTAAATAAACAATAAGAATTACCACATTTCCTGTAGAAATTTGATCTCTTTTCTTTATTTAAATTTTGATTTCTACAGTAGTTTTTCGGAAAGGGCCCTAAAAAAATACCAATAGTTCAAGACGTGCAATTTTTAAGAAAGTGCACGTATTAAAAAAAATGCAATTTACAAACTTTTCACTTGGATTTCTGAAGAGATGCTATTTTTGATAATTTTAAATAATATTAAATCTAATCCAAAGGTTTTCAAATAATTTTACTGGGCCAACAGGGAAAATGAATAGAACAGAATTTTCGAGAACAAATATTGGGTTTATTTTCTTAATAAACTACATTATTAATTAAAGAAAACTAAACATTAATAAACAAAAAATCAAAGGAAAAAATCTTAAACTTATTCAATCTTTTTGTTTTATAATTTGGGCCATTCTCTAAAATGAAGTTATATATATCTGGGCATATATTCTGTACATATAAACAAATAAAAGTACGGTACCTTCTTTTTGGATTTGTTTCACCGACAATGCACTTCTATTTTGTTCATTTCAACATAAGCCTAAAACACCACTCTACATTTTTACTCAGACCGCCGCCATAGCTAGGCCTCGACCTCTTCACACTACACAACTAATTAAAACATCTGATAGCCGTGTTTTATTTTTTTAATCATTTGTTTAAAAAAAAATATTTGCTTTATGTAAAAAAATAAATATAATTATTTTTTAAATGTTTATAACTTAATTGAAGCGGTCATTGTTAAAAGGGGATATGTGACATCAAATATCAAAACGACTTTTTTATATTTTCATAATCTTGAGGACTGAACACATCTTCTGTGTTGAAATGAGACATGTGCAGTGCGCTCTTTGGTTGTGGTGGAGCTGAGAATATCTGAGTCACTGTTGAAAGGAGGTATGTGACGCAATTCTTTAGGAAGTTTTATTGAGCTTCCCAAAATTTTTATTTTTGTTACATATCCCCTTTCAACAATGACCGCTTCAATTATTCTAATGTGTGTTTTTATACATCACAATTTCTTAGATAGAACTCCCTCCCGGGGCCATGGATGTCGTAAATAACTATTTAAGCACCATTATAAGAGTCATGGCTAATGCATTTTTTTTTGATTCACGGACTATATTTAGTCACAAAATATTAATTTTTATGTAAAAAATACTGGTCTATTATGAATGCCCGACTTGTTGACGCCGGAGATCAGAGGCATGCTTGTTTACTGAGCTCATGATCGCGGGTTCGAAATCCGGCCGAGGCTCCTAGGTTTTTCATCTGGGAGGTGAAAGAGCCTTGAGCACGCCGTCCTTCTAATGGGGATTTACCAGGGTTGGCAAAATTTAGGACTCCCACAGTAGAGTGAGGCTCACATCCACCAGAGCGACGAAAAAGCGCGTAGTTAAAGCCCAGGCATGAGTCCCAGTTAATAAGACCTCACTCAGGAGTGTCACACTCTACTTCCCCGCATAGCCATCCTCTTCTGCGGAGGTCTATGAAGTGGTTGCTTGTCCATCTCTCTAGGAAGGCCTAGTAACGGTTACTTAGGGTTACTTAAAGTGACCCAATGTAACATAATCTAAGACGATGTTCAAGTTCCGTTAGAGGTGTCTGGCTACCTCTCCTGTTGTATAGCTTCCTTGGTCCTGTCTCAGCACCCACATTATCGTTGTTCTACTTTCTTACGGTTTCACCCGCCTCCAAATCCAGTACTCCACAGTCATTCGATTTTATTTACATGCCAAAAAAGGATTTTGCCTTTCTCTTCTTCTCATCGACAATATTTGTCCTTTTTTTGTAACTTTTTATTTTCACAATTTTTCGTTGTTGAGCCCAACATGGGGGAATTGAACTCAGGATCCATTTGTCCGTTCTTATGAGACGCTGGATTATCCGAACATTCTTTTTTGTAATTCTGATTATTTTCAAGAAGGTAATCTGTCTGAACACTCTCTCGCATTAAGATTTAGTTTTCTTCTTCAAAATCTCCCCGGAATTACAATAATTATTAAATACGCCCTCGAATCCTCTGCTAAGAATGTCAATTAATCAATTATTGTGATTCATGCCCGGGCTTAAACTATGAGGTCGTATCGCCTACTAACAAAGTGCTCTATCGTAGCTCTGCTGGACATGATTTTGATCTCTCAGGTTTATTTACGAGGGGTAGGGAGGGGTCTTTAACAGGATCATCACTTAACGTCCCAACCGAAGGACGGCATGCTCAAGGTTCCTTTACCTTCCACAAAAAAAAAAACATAAGGGACTCGTTCGGGTTTCAATTTAGTCTAATCTCTCGAAGATATTATTATAGATGCTAGCGGGCTTTCATGAGGCTGTCTATCGTCATCAAAAATACATTTAAAAAAAATTTTTTTTTTTTAACCAAAATCTATTTTTTTATTATTTATTTTTTTTTTTAGTTCTACTAAGTTTTTGGTTTTTTGTTGATGGGCAACGTCGAAATTATGATAGAGCAGATACATAAAATTTTATGCATTATATCGGAATGTATTTTCAGTGTTCTATAATAATTATAGAAGAATAAAGTATATTTTGAAAAACATGTTTTTTAAAATATTATTTTCTTACTTTTTCGTTCTTAGTTAGTTATTGTGACTCATGCCCGGGCTGTTACTAGTACCAGGTCATATCGCCTACTACCAGAGGGCTCTTTCTCTCTTCTGGTGGACATGAGCCCGACTCTACTATGGGAGTCCTAAATTTTGCCTACAGAGGTTTCTTCATCTAGGGTAGGGGGTCTTTAACGAGTACCTGACATCGCACAGTCTCGAGACCATCGCTTAACGTTCCATCATAGGAATGGTGTGCGTGTTTGCTTACTGTGCTAAAGATAGCGGGTTCGTATTCCGGCCGAGGCCCTTAGGTAAAATAAACTTAAGCACGCCGTTCTTTGGATGGGATTTTAAGCGATGGTCCCGAGCCTGTACGATGTCAGGTACTCGGCAACGTCGTTCGTCAAAAGAATACAACTTTTCTGGAGAAAGAAAGAACATTTTTATTAATTAATAATATAAGTTTATTATCTTTAAGATTAATATCTTATCAGCCAACAATTTTCTTTATATCTTTGGTCGTCTACTGATTTCAACAAAAAGAGGTTACTTGGTAGAAGAATAATGATGAAGATTGCTCTCAGAAATAATAGACAACTTCCGACTCTAGTGTCTATCCCGGCCTGTGGTTGGTTGCCTGAAGGAAGTAACTAATTGAGCCGTGTTACCTACTCTACTATGTCAACATGGCAACTTGGCATTTACCCTATGTTTGCCTCAACTCACTTTGTTTACCTTGTTGGCCGAATCCATCAACAAGCCAATTTGAGGTAAAATATACCTTTGACGATCAACGCTTGAGGCAAAGGTTTGTCGTAGATTGAGGGGCAAGTACTTGGCGTTCAAAATGTCGGAACTTCATGTATTCAGTTCTGACCCCTGATTCAAAAAATTTAAAAAAAAAATCTCTTCCTTTCTGTATTTTTCTATGAACACGATAACTCCCGACACAGAATTTATATGAGTATCCAGAAGCTCATAAGGACGACACTTATTAATTTTCAGTCAAATCGGCCCAAGGGAAGAGGGGATTAGGTGGAAGGCTTAACACAAAAACCCTAATAACCGTCAGTCAAAACGGTCGATTTGGAGGGAGAGCGAAAACTTAATTGATTAATTCATGCTAGGGAAATAAATATTTGGTCAAAAATAAACATATATATACTTTTTTTTTAGTATGTATACATCCGCCTCCTATCAATAATAGTAGCAATGAATCGTATACAATCACTAAGTGTAATCCTTATGGGGTTTTCGATCCACTTATGACATTTCATGACGATTCATTAGTTACATAAGCAGTTTTTCTTGCGACTTTGAAATTAAAAATTATCTTTATTCTGGGACAAACATCCCCTAAGAATAATAACATAAGAAATAAACAAAATAAGAAGAATACACGTATCAACCAATTGAGGCAGAATAAAGAAAAGAGGCCTCTAGGAATAAATATTAAATGTAAATGACAGGCAATGATTAACAATAGAAATAAACTAGTGAAAAATAATTAAAAAGAAAAAAAATTGAAAAAAAAAAGAGAATAATAATGTAAAAATAATGATGGATTATAAAGAAAATCAAAGGTCAGAGAGAGAAAGAATATAATGTATAATCAATAAAGGTATCGTAGTAGGAATGTGTGGTAACAAGGGATAACAAAGTTATGTTCCAACTGGGCTGATGAATCAGTAGAGTAACAATCTGTGCAGTGGAGTGAGAGACTTATAGGAAGACAACTATCTCATAGGAGCTAGCCCTTAAGAATCAGAGGTTTGCTGAGTTAGGAGGTAATGGAAAAGTAGGGACTTAAATGAAAGAAGAGTAGGAGCATGGCGAATCTGGAGAGGAAGAGAGTTAACCTGGATAAGGATGGAGTTGTGGTAGGTTGTTGTCATATGGGAAGGGAGGTAAAGATCAGAGGGACGGGATCTAGTGACTTTCTGAAGGATATGGGATTTAAATTGGAGCATTTGGAAGATGTAGGTGGGCTTCTTTCTCTATCAAGTTATTTTTTTGGCCGCTCGTGCGATGCATATTAGCCATGTCTCTATAACGGTGTTATTTAGTTATGTACAACTTTCATGGCCCCGGGAGGGAGTTCGTGTTCTATCTTCGAAATAAAACTCTCCCGGACGGGATTCGAACTCGCAACCATGGTGAGACCATGGCCCCCTTCTACCAAGTTAGAATAATACAAATACATTTCATATCTGAATTAAGAAGGGTGTGAACCCCATTTTTCAATGTAGCTTACTGTCGGAGATTACTTTTCACTCAGATTTATCTCCAAAACGGTAAATACATCTACTATCAGCTCGCCAATTATGTACTGTTATCATCTCTGATAATGTTTATCATTTATCGATAATTGTAAATCTTTACATCCCAGAACATCTTCGTTATTCACACCTTATCTAACCCAAGTTTCTTTTCCTATTTTCAATGATTTATGGCAATTGCTATCTTTTCTACAACAATTGGGATATCCTTCTGTTATCTTCACATCGGAAAACAAATTTGACTAGACATCCATTTGGGTCTTTATCAGTGTTTTCTTGTATAGTTTTCTGTTTGTGACTTTTCTCGAATTTTCAATTGTTATTACATATTCTGATGTTGCTTCTATGGGTTTTGTCTACTCTAAACTTATATTTTTTTTTGATTAATTTAATATTTCTATATCTAACTTTTGGGGGTCCTTGGGTAGAAGGCCTGCAGCGAGTCTTTGTCTAGGTTCGGAACTATATCATTTCGTTCATATTTTTTTACTTTCTCATTTCCTATAGTAAGTATACGGAAGTATTGTAATCTTGCGAAAATCCGAGATGGATTTTTCGAGAAATTTTCACATTTCAGCGTCCTTAGAATACGTCTGATCCATAGTGGATAGATTGTAACCAAAAAATTAATAGAGAGAGGTATAAAGCTGTGGAAAAAAATATATTTCATATCTACTCGCAGTAATGTTTCACCCTAGTTCTCTCTTAAAATATTTTGTTTTTACGACCCCTATGAGAGGGCTTATTATAAATTTTCTTGCGTTCTGCTGTATTTATGAATATTTCAAGGAAGAAAACAAAAAAACGCAATTGTTTAGTTCAAATGGTTTGGTCTCTAGAGAGACAGCTCGCTTAAGGCTCCATTTTTAGTGCTATCTTTGGCCTATTTAGGAGGATTTGTCGTCTGACGGCCAGGTCAGCAAATTTCCGCAGCTGTCGTCCCCAAGTTTGCTGTTTGCTTACACAGCAAGACGCATGGCTACCTAACTAATTCTTCGCAGACTTGCCACTCGTTCATTCATTTGTTTTAACTATTATTTTCTACTCTTAAAATAGTACGAATTTATTTTTGAGCAAGACAGCCTTAACTTAAATAAACATTTACCTAAACTGCTTAACATGAGATGAATGTTGTCCTGCAAAAATCTGCCTTGATCATTTATAGAATGAGCTAAGATGTTTAAAAACAATCTTGCATTCGAAGAAAATAGGTCAATAAATGCTTTAACAAAGGTAGACTCTGATTACAGTTGTGTCTAGTTCGCTTTATGGATAGTACTAGTTAGTTGAAGCTAAGATCCAGTTTCTCCATACAAGAACAAAGTCAGTTGCAAATTGATGACCTCTCAATTCTCTGGAATCCTAAGGCGAGGGTGTGCGCTACCTTGGAGTACTTTTGGGTACACGACTTACATGGAAACTAAACATTAACAGAAAACCACAGCGACATATTCACGATTTAACACACTTTACCTTTGAGAAGCCAGTGAAGAATCATCAGGAAGGCCTTGTGTACTGTTCCGGGGCATTACACTATAGTCTGAAGGAGCCTACTCCTGGAAGATGACTCAGAGACTATATGAGGACTTTCTACTTTAATACCCTTCTTTTATATATTTGCGTTTAGCATATCTTTTCCTGGTCTTAATAAATATTATTGTTGATATAAAAAAAAAATTAGTTATTGTGATTCATGGCCAGGCTTTAACTTCGAGGTCATATTGCCTACTATCAAAGCGCTCCTTGGACATGAGATCTAAATTTTGCTTACCATAATTTATTCACCTGGGATATGAGTCTTTAACGAGTACCTGACATCGTACAGGCTCGAGACCATCGCTTAACGTCTCATCCAAAGGTCGTCTAGAATTTTTTATCTCCTAAGGGCTTCGGCCTGGTTTCGACCCGTGATCTTGAGCTCAGTAGGCTAGCATGCTGGCGCTCTCAGGTTAATATTATGTTATGTTTTTATTATATTACCTACAATAACTATAAGATATATATATATATATTATATAACATTTTTTCTAAAGATCGAAATGACAATATAACACAAATGTTCTCATGGGCGACCTCTTATATATATATATATAGTAAGTATATAACAACTAGCAAGTGGCGCATGAGAACATTTGCGTTATATTGTTATTTCTTTCTTTAGAAAAAATGTTTAAAATTAAAATGTCTTTCATATTGATTCAGAAACTTTTTCTTGTAAGATAAATTATAACTGAGAAATAACTGATACTTACTCTTTGCAGAGATATTGTATAACACTTAATAAGAATAAAGAAAAAATATTTCTCAAAATAATATAATGTACTATGTATACAATTAATAATTATAAAATGAAGACTGTAAAAAATAAAAACAAATATACTAATTGTAAGTTAATTTGGACTAGGAGAAAAATATAACCAACCAGCGTACTCATGCTTGGCAAACCGTAACGTATTTATTAAAAACAAAATCATACTATAACTTACTATAAAATATGTAAATAACTTAATAAATTTATATTATTATTATATCTACAAATATTAAGATTTAATTATGTTCAAAAGTTTATATACAATTAATTATAATTAGGTACACTTGGAAAATATACAAAAAATTGTTCCTTTAAAAAAATATATAAAATATAAGCAAACTAATGAAATATAATTATATAAATAGAAAAATATAATTTATTATTCCTTAACTTGCATACTAATATTTATTTACAAAATATAATACTAACGTGAACTGATGGTACTGATTCTTCACAGTTCGGTATGTGTATGTGATTACAGACTCCCCCCTGTGTTGTGTATATTTGTCTCTCTGCTACTCTCTACTCTGTATACTAACAAATATCAATGGGATTGCTAGTAGGAGATTTTATTTCCATAGTAGTGTTGCATAGTGGGCCCACAATTCTGTATTGAACTTTCACTGGAATGTAATGATACTCCAACCTCAAAATTTGAAAAAATATGTTTTTCTGTGAACATATTCTGATAGAATGAATGTATTTTGGATTAACATCAATAAGTTCGAATATATCCCGTCCGATCGAATATATCGAAACTAAGACTCAGGAGTCTTTTAGTCATTCCTTTCGGAAAATATGGTATTATGGACAACTATTTACTTCCCAGCTATACAAAGTATGTATAGGGGAAGTTATGTAATCAGAAATTCAATGTTCATTTTTTACCGGAATTTCATGTTTTATGAACTCCTGATACCAACATTGAAAAAAAAAAAAGCTATCTCTGTTTGTATGTCTGTGCGCACGATAGGTTTAATGTATCGACATGGAATTTTATATATATGTCCAGAACAATACCATAAGAACGACACCTATTGATTTTCAGCCAAATTGACCAAAGGGAAGTGGAGGTTTAATACAAAAACTCTAATAACTGTAATATGAAGATGGCTGATATAGTGAGAACAGGTTTTAAAATAAAATATAGTCTGACCTTTCACAGATTTTAATAATTTTTGCTAGCCGGCTTTTGAGGTTGTCCTCATCATCATGCAGTCTATAAAAAACCTCATTTAGCAACAAAGAGACAAATAAGTATAAAGTTCTGTTCGTTAAAATCCATAAAATATTGTGGTAATAAAATATTTGATGAATTTTAACGAACAGAACTTTATACATGTTTCCTTGTTACTAAATGATGTTTTTTTTGTAGAGTGCCTGATGAGGCCAATCTCGAAAGCCGGCTAGCAAAAATTAATAAAATCTGTGAGAGATCAGACCTGTGATTTAATAACTGCAGTTGTAATGAATGTGTTGACATGAAATTTCATATAACAACTCAAAATCAAAGGAAGGATTTAACTCAAAAACCCCAATAACAACAGATATAATGAATGTATGAATATGAAATTTTATATTTAATTCAAAATCTCTTAAGGACAGCAATTATTATTTTTCAATTGCCCAGTATTGGCGGTTCAATAATATAGACAGTATCGGTTTAACATAAACGACTGGCCGATGAGTGGTGGGAACTAGTGTGAATGTTCGTAAATTTGTCACGGAGATGTCGTTATCCTGCCAGTTCTCTATGTACCGTGACCACCAACATCGAAGTGGAAGGAGATCAACACGGTTCTTGTCCGAGACACTTATATGGAATACAGAAGCAACAAGTCCTCCAATCTTTACAATTATTTGCATTTTCGAATTTGTGATGTAAGTAGATTTCTAATAATGTATTTTTCTGAAAGTGCCAGTAGCTCAGAGGTAGCGTCCTAGCCAACTGAGCTCAAGATCTCGGGTTCGAAACCCATCCGAAGCCCTTAGGTTTTTTACCTGAGAGGTGAGAAAACCTTGAGCACGCCGTCCTTCGAATGAGACGTTAAGCAATGGTCCCGAGGCTGTCCGATGACAGGTACTCGTTAAAGATTTCTAACCTAGGTGAAGTAAGTAGGCAAAATTTAGGACTCCCATAGTCGGGCTCATGTCCACCAGGTAGTAGGCAATATGACCTCGTAGTAAAAGCCCGGGCATGATAACTAACTCCTCCCTATCTATACTAATATATAAACAGAAAAAGTTAGTATATTTGAGGTAAACTCGAAAACTACTTAACCAATTTGGATAATTCCTTCACCGTTGGATATATATATATATTTTTTTCGTTGAATATAGGCTACACATGTTCACGCTTAATCAAACGAGAGCTGAATGAGCGGTTATGGTAACAGTGATACTAGTCGAAGGGGAAATGGTCGTCCGGGAGCCATTTATTACGAACGCTGCCTGAACTGCTCAACATAATATGTTTGATATATTATATCAAAATTATGGAGGCATTGTTGGCAATTAAAGGTTTTGCAAAAAAGCAAAAAACAAAAACTGCGACAGCATACACTTTTCTGTAACAGATAGGCTTCAATAAGAAATTTTTATTTCCATAGTGACTCATGCCCGGGTTTTAACTACTAGGTCATATCGCCTACTACCAGATGCGCTCTTTCGTCGCTCTGGTGTACATGAGCCCGACTCTACTGTGGGAGCCTACCTATGTTTAGTTACCTTGGGTAAGGGTACCTCTCAAATAAAAAACCTAAGTGCCTCGGCTGGGTATCGAATCCTCTATCTTGAGCTCAGTTTTTATTAAAATAATATTTCAGGTTATTTCGCGTTTGTAACAAGTTGGCGTAAAACTACTGAACGGATTTTTATGAAATTTGATACTTGGAATCTTTATAAAACCTATTGAATCATTAGCTATCTGGCTCCTCAAATATTTGAACGGAAGAGGGGAAGGGATTTGTAATGAATGCTAGCTTTTTAACAGTTGGATTTTCAAGAAATTTCACAAATATAATCCTTATACATGGAGACCATGATGCACCTCCAAATTTTGAACGGAAAAGGGGGGAGGCGAAACATAAAATAGCTTTTTATGGGTTCACTTTTCCAGGTTAATGTATAAAACCAAAAATGCAGTAAATCAAATTCCCAACGTTATGATCATAAGGATATTTCAGCCTCAAAATCCTAGACAATTTCAACTAATTTCTAAAATCAAGTAAGTTAGAGTTACTAACCTGCTTAAAGTTATTCCATGCGAAACCTCTCAGTTCCCAATATCTTGCTTTTCTCTTAGCAATATAATCCTGGATGTACTTCCCTGTGAAAAGCGCTTTAAGGAGTAAGAAGAGACCTTCATGGTGGCCGTGCGGGCTGGAGCGTAGAGCTTTGGTCGCATGGTCTCACCTTGGTTTGCGGGTTAGAATCCCGTCCGGGAGTGTGTTTTGTTTCGTAGATAGAACTCCCTCCCGGGTCCATGGATGTCGTGAATAACTAGATAATTATAAGAGAGGCATGGCTAATATGCTTCGTAAGGCAAAAAAAAAAAAAAAAAAAAAAAAAAAAAAATCTTCATTTGGAAGAATTATATTTATATATATCAAAAAATTTTTCACTATGAAGTGAACCATTAAAATTCTAAATGTTAAAATTAACATGTTCATGGCCTGATAGTTTTCTGAAAAGAAAATAGGAAAAAAGCGAGCTAATTATCTTCGTGTGGTTTCATTGTCTGAGAGTGAATGTGATTCCCAGAATATTTTCTCTCAGTTTATCTCATTATTCATGCATTCTTTTAAACTTTTAGTTCCCTGTCTAATAATAGTGTTTAACTCAGTATTAGTTGTAAAAATTAGTGAAATCACATCCCGATAAAATCATGAGATCGGAAAAAAATTGTAAATATGAGTGAAGAAATGTTTGAACATTCCGCATGTTTGTTGTTTTTTGTCAGATTTCTCAATGATAGACTTAGAAAAAAAAAAAACAGGATTTAGGTTTGACCTTATGGGGAAGGACTTTCATGAAAAAAATGAATATTATTAATTAAAAAGAAAAAAAGTCGTCGGTGAATCACCGGCAATGTACTTCCCTAGTCGCGAATTATTCAAGTAAGTTGTCGCGCTCTCTCTGAAAATAATTTACCAATTTGGTTAAACCAATAGGTGTCTTAGTCTGGGACTTTTGAATCATCATACGAAATTTCATTTTTATATATTCGTGACAGTTGTTAGGGTTTTGTGAGTCCCCCTCCCCTCTGATCCCAAACTTCTTTTCGGCACATTTGGCTGAAAATTGATAGGTATCGTCTTTACGGGGTTCTCGACACACATACACAATTTCCTGTCGATATATTCATTCTATCGGGAGTTTATGTTCTTCACAAACATACAGAGGAATAATGCCTCTGTATGTTTGTGAAGAACATAAACCGGTGAAAACTCAACATCGAATTACTGATCGATTACATAACATAACTTTCCTTATTCCATGAAGTGCGTAGTAGAGAAGAAGTTTTGAGCAACCTTTGTCGATTGGAACAACAAAGGGCGACATTTTTTCGCTACAAAATTTGTGTTGTTCAAGTCGACAGATATTCTTTAATGTCGTTGTTGCGAGAAAAAATATATAAACTCTTGTTACATCTTTAGAAATATGTCGGATCCAGTATGTTTTTCACAGTGTGGATACGTCGCGACATATCTTAGCTGTTAGTCATGCTTGCTATGATTGCATTCTGTCAGGATTTGGGTAGCTTCTGTATGTACACGCTACCTGTGTTGCCACCTATCGACACAATCGTCGCCGCTTGTTGCTCCAGTGTGAAAATGGATTTCGAATTATTGGTATACCCCTCTGTACTCTACTTCTATATATTCCCTCTGTACCGCTCTAAAACCTTCTGTACCCCTTCTATACTCCTCTATAACCTTCTGTACCCCTCTATAACCTTCTATACCCCTCTAAAATCTTTTGTACCCCTCTATACCCCTTCTGTACGTCTCTATAAACTTCTGTACCCCTCTATACCTCTATGTTCCTCTATAACCATCTGTACCCTTCTATAACCTTCTATATCCCTCTGTACCCCCCTAAACCACTCTACAACTTTCTGTACCCCTCTATACCCCTTCTGTACCTTTCTATACCTCTATGTTCCTCTATATACCCCATCTGTAACCTTCTGTGGCCCTTGTATGTCATCTCTTCTAATCATATCTTTCAGTTCAATGAATATCGTCGACATAGTGGACTGTACTAGAGTTGTTTCTATCGACAACCTATTTTTAAAGTATTCAATTCTGATTGATAAAGGGACCCTATTGTTTTTTTTTCTATTATGACTCAATGATACAATACAATATCCCTAGAACACAATACAAATGAAATAATTACAATAGTTCTTATGACCACACGCAGTAATTATACCCAGGTATCAATCGTAGCTGTTGAAATTATTTAGGTTTTCAATCCGTAACTGAAATAACAATACCTTTCTATAGTATTTGGTTGAGATAACATAACTCTACAGTTCTTGAGCTTATCAGAAGGGAGAGAGTGACGTGTAAAAACATGGTTGGTTTAAGAAAGTCCTGTTGTGTTCACATCACATATTTAGGTTTTCAAAAAGTAATTTAGATAATGATATCCAGTCTATAGTATCTGGGTGAGATAACACACCATCTTCTTGAACACTCACCAATCTTGGAATTTTTCATACTGTCTGGGGATCATCTTCCGGAAGTGTATTCTGATATCCGGCGTTGAATACAAAGACAAGAAAGATTGGGTTGACCCAGGGCATGTTGGTAGAGTTGTGTTGAAGACTGGTTTAGACCGACCTCCTCCAAATCGGGGTCCGACTAGCTAGGGGTCTCTAGAAGATAACCGGTTCTGAAGAAGGTTGCTCCGGTGCTCCACGATTTGAAGGAGTGTGTAGGAGGCATCGTGGGAGAACATGGAGGCTTATAGCACACCACTTCCGAGGATATCACGTGTGCGTTATTCAAGTCACGACTGTGTCCAACCAACGGTCACATCAGGGATACACTACGTTATCATATCAACAGAAAAGTGGCATGACTCCACAAATTATAGTTTGCGAATTGACTTATAGATTATAGTTATAGAAGTGACATCACTAGTTTTTCCCTTATACGAAGTATAGAGGATGTTATGTAATCAGGAATGCGATGTTGAGTTTTCACCGGAATTACAGGTTTTCCGCCCCCTGTTCCAAAATTTTAAAAAAAGGTGGTTTGTATGTGTTTGTGTCCGTGAACTCGATAGGTGTTCATTCTATCTCAAAACGTTAAAAAAAAAAAAGGTTTCCGCAAGGCTAGGATTGTCATTCTTTCGTCTATAAGATCTGTAAAAATGAACAGATTTCGTGCGAAAATCCGAGATCAAGGTTCAACTATTTTCACCGCTTGATTTCACGTTTCAAGGTCCCCTGAATTCGTTTTGACCATTTTCGCGATGATGTATGTCTTTGAGTGTATGTGATTGCAAAGAAGTTGTGAGCTCTCTACCGCAATAACGATTGTAGCGATTGTATGAACTTGAAATTTGGAATGAAGGGGTCACATGCGCTAACTTAGATCTGATGAGATTTTGGCCGAAATCAGCTGAAAACTAAGACCACTTTATTCCGGGACCTAACTGCATTTTACAAGATACCGCTTATGTTTATGACCTCATCAAAAATGTTTTCAAGTCATAGTTGTAGAGAATACAGAAATACATATTTTATATGATATAAGATTTTTTGCGAATCGTTCGGTTTTTGAGGTAGGTACGAAATGTAGTTTTGAAACACATATTTTAAAACGTTTCCTTGATTTACCCGAAAACGGTTAGTCCTATCCAAAAAGTAATCATTACCAAAAATGTTCCTTATAAAATTTCCAATCGCTGATAAGTCCTCTGTTTTGAGGTAGGATCAATATGATAAAAGTTATAGCGCCCCGAAGAATGTAAACTAAATGTCCATAAGGAATATATCTAATTGTTAATAATTTTTAAAACGTAATTCACAGCAACGAACTTTGAAATATGGTTTCATTATTGGTAGATTTTATGAAAAATTATAAAAATTAAAAAGCTTTAGATTTTCGTTGGTTAGGTCAGGGTCTACTAGGAAAAATAGTCTTACGTACGGAAGTTTTTCATAAGATAGCCAATGGTTGGTTTTTGAATCGTCTCTTTTGTCGGTTGAACAATGTGACACTGGGATTTCACAATAGGCCTCGTTGTTGCTGTCTCCAGTTGAATACAGATGAGGGGCATGATACTCTTTGTTGGGACGGAAGGAAGGATATCTGGAAGGAGGAGGGAGACCCCTGGAGAGGGGGGTCCGGAAGTGGACAAAGAGTTGTGAAACACAAAGAGTCTAGGTGTTACGCAAGGGCAGACTAAGGGTACATTAGACCTGGTCACGTTGGGGGATGTCTGGGCAAACCCCAGTCTCAGAATCGTGCATTATGTTGACGGGGAATGGACAGCGTCGCTGTCTACTAAGGATGGGCGATAGTTGGACACTATCGATAGTCTGATACTTTCGGTGGAAACCTACTTTCCAATTCCAATATTATAATTAGATTATTTAATTTTAATTTTTTCATGTACATCTACCTAATTTAAATTATTCTATGTTATGGAGGATGAAAGGGGAATAAAAATGTCAATCGAATAAGTAATTGTTCTTTCAAATCGATCTTTTATTTTATGGAAATAACATTTTCTATCGAAAATAATCGCATTAAATATAACACTTGGCAAGAATATTAACACATTAATTAAAGTTCAAAAACACTTTGTAGATAATCAAAAAACATTGAAGTAGGTACAATGGCCATTAGATTCAACAATTTTATTTCAATCAACAACTTTTATAAAACTATATCAAAAACTTAATTACCAACTAACGAAAAATACTTTTGTAAAACTTTACAACAGTAGGCAGTGATCCAGCTTCTGCAGTGGGTTGTTTGTAGGGTTGGGCGATAGTCGATAGTTACTATCGATATATGGATAGATCACGCCTATCGGTACCCAATATCGATAGGCCACGCCTATCGGTAACCAATAACGATAGTTTTGACTATTGATATTTTTTTAATTTTTACTCACAAGTTTTGAAGTTGATGACGTAGTCACGCACTTGTGCAAACAAATTAAATTCACGGTATTGGGCTTTGGCTCTTCTAAGTATTTATAATCCTAACTTCCTCTTTAATTGGGAATCTTATTCTACAATTCTTAGAAATTTTTTTGGGGTTGGCCGGCGAGAGCGCAAAGCTGATTTTTATTATGAGGGTGACTATACGACGAGAGCGCAAATTGGCAAATTAATTAATTCTTTATCACAGAACTTCAAACAAAGCCGTTGGCCGGCGAGAGCACAAAGCTGATTTTAATTATCCAAATTTTGTAATATTTCTATTTATGTTTGTTCTAGGAATTTATGTACCTAGATGAATGATTATCGCTGTTAGACAGCTTACAACAATGAAAATGAGATGGCTGAGTAATCAGTAGGCCTTTGCAGTGGCGGCCTTTGTGGCGGGCGAGACGGGCAACTCCAAAATAAATTAAAAACTTAATTAAAACCTTTGCGCTCTCGCCGTATAAAAATGGGATTAATTTTTATTATCTACACACACTTTTTGAAAATTCAAATAAATTCGTTTTTCATTTATCTTTATAATTATCCCTTATCTTATAATTTATAATCCTGCAAGTTTGCAATAGGTAGGTAGGTAATTGAATTTAATTATAATAAATTTCTTGAAATTCTTTATTAAATAGATCTGGACAAAAATGAATTGCTATCGGACTATCGATAGTGCCAACTATCGACTATCGCCCAACCCTAGTTGTTTGGTCTCGGGTGCCGGTTTATAAGTTTCTTGGTAGCGTCTCAAGAAGTGATCCCTTAAATTGGATGTCTTGGAACTAGTTTTGAATAAAACTTTGCACAAAGTACATTTAGCACTTTTCCCATCATCAAAGTAAAAGTTCTAAAATAACTTTCTTCAAAACGTATCCCCTTTAATGAAAGAAAATTCACATCGATAGTTATTATCGATGTATCGATAACACCATCGACTATTTTCCATCCCTACTGTCTACTATCGTGGGAGGTCGAAAATTGGTCATTAGTTCTCTTATATTTGGAAACGCAGAACATCCATTCTTTGTCACTGAGTCTGAAACACTGCTGCGGTTATTACTGCCGAAGTTTATACTTACAGTATTTGTTTCCAGAACCCCATAAGGAGGTCATATTGATTTTCAGTCAAATCGGACAAAGGTATATAGAGGGTTGGGGTGGGGGGGGGCTTAACACAAAAACCCTAATAACTGCCCATGTAATGAATGTATCGACACAAAATTTATTATGATGATTCAGAAGCCATCATGTAAGTCACATATTGAGTTTTTGTCCTAATGGTCGATTGGATTCGGAGGGAGAGCGAAAACTTAATTAATTAATCCGATCTGGGGAAGTACATAGCCGGTGATTTCTCATTATTAGTAACATATTGAATAACTAGTTGGAAAGATATTTTAAGGTCTGTGCTATGTCCTGCGGGGTGTGTCCTCGTCTGAAGTGGCTGTCCATACCATCATTCTGTATTCCATCTACGTCACTGGACCTTGAACACATGACATCACTCCTAACAATAACTCTTATAGTATTCTCTGTTTCAAATATATTATATGTTTTTTTATCTGGCAGATGAAAAAACCTTGAGCATGCCGTCCTTCTGATGGGACATTAAGCGATTATCTCAGGTACTAGTTAAATATCTTTAGGTGAAGAAAAATAAGGACTACCTTAGTAGAGTCAGGCTCATGTCCAAAAGAGCGCTCTGGTAGGCGAGATGACAATAACTAACTGAATATATTATTAGCACGGCCTATCCCATACATATCTATTGCTTATTGAAATCTCGCTTTAGGATTTTCACATGTCGAGATGGTTTTTTGATATATGAAGGGTTGAAAGCCATAGTGGTGTAAGTCACTTTAGGTTCATTATGAGAAACCAAAGGCTCACACCACTATTATTGGTATACAAAATAGCTGTTCCATTCACATGTATGGAAAATGTTGCATTCTATCGGCTAGTAAAGTAAACTAGGACTTACTTCACTCTTCCTCTCAACAGTTATGCCTATAAAAATTTCGTAAAAGATGTAAGTCCACTTCATATAATTTATATCTATATCTCCTTATAAATATACTTACCATCAATATCTGTGAATATTCCATGGCTAGTTATCCAAAACTCAATAAATTCTAGTTTACAGTTTTGAAAGTGCCCGAATGGGTGAAACGTTAACCGATATATAAAAAAATAAATGAATTTGGGACACCGTAAGACCAGATGGGACGTTAACCGATGGTCTCGAGCTTTTATGATGTCAGCTACTCGTTACAGACCCCTACCCCAGATTAAAAAAAAATTTAATGTATACATTTTTATGACGTACCCATGTTATGGTTTAACGGAAATAAATGCTATTATTATATTGTTATTACTAATGACATGTGTGTCAGACTCCAAGATATAATAACTGTTTATGTAGGTATATATTTTATTAGCTATCTTGATGTATACATTTTTATAACGTATGCTATTAGGTACCCATGTTATGGTTTAACGGAAATAAATACTATTATTATTATGTAAATCCTCTTGAATTATTTTAATTATTTAGATTAAGTTTGGTATTGATAAATATTTTTAAGATGTCACTCCCATATTCGTCATTTGAACATGCTCAAGTTCTCTGCATAAAACCAATTTATAAAATATTGTTTCTTCTCCTTTTTTTTTTTTCCGAGTTATGACCTTATGGTGAGGTATTTTGGGCAGCTACCACGATGAACAAATAAGAATTTTTCACAGGCACATTGGTTTAAAGACAAAGCAACTGCAGAAATACAATTATATGAAATAGGTAGCTGAAATTAATTCAAATTAAAATTGAAATTCATTAGCAATAATTTGCAAAGAAGCAAGATATGGATGAGCAATGCCCTCGAAGAGGAATGGGGCCACCATACAGCGAGCAGCGAGCCGATCTGACCGCTGAAAAGCCGCACGCCAGAAGACCACACAGCAGAGGAGCCGAGCCACCGAACCCGTCGAGCACACAAGTTTTTATCCTTAAGATATATCGATATAGACAGACTGGTGCCAATGTTTAGATGGAATTGTGCAATTCCAATGTTTAGAGTTTCCTAACTGCCATTTTATTACTCAACATTACGACACTTCTACTAGTATTACTGGATTTTTAAATATTGAAAACATCGTAAACTGTCCTCATTTGCAATTAAATTAAATTTTATTTACATTGGTCTTAAAGGACAAACTATTTTATTATTATTAGTTATAATATTAACTTGTGTTGCCTCCACATCGTCGGTCTAAACGTGATACCTCATACGTGCAAAAAAGCCAACTTTACAGAAGAGACAAAAAACTCATTAAAAAAATATTCTTTATTGGAAACCTCAATTTTTTCGACATTTGTATTAAGTGAGATGTATATGCAAGCCATGAATTGTTTTTATGCCAGATTGCAAATCCAAGTAAAGAATTAAAGTACTTGACTGGAGTTACCAGGTTTCACCAGAATTTCGTTCCCATTTCTTTTCCAAAGTATCACACTTCAAACCGTATTTCATGTTTTTTTTTCGTTTTATGTTGTATACCAGGTTCCACTAGATCCATAGAGTTTTTTTTTGGTAAAAAAAAACGATTTTCAGAAAAATGTCGCTCACGAGATATCACGTTTAGGCCGACGATATGCTTCATATAATATGTGAATTTAGGACTCCAATAAAGTGACGAAAGAGCGCTCTGGTGGTGGCCATTAAAGTTAAAGCCCGGGCATGAGTCATAATAACTAACTATTCCAATTCCTCCTCTCTAAACAATCCACTTTCCTTCGATTAGTCTCCGTATTTGCCTATTCGTTAACATCAGTTATCTCTAATTATTTAAGTTATTTACTTATCCCATTTTTTTATTCTTTACTTTTTTTATTTTTTATTCCTATATTTTTTTAATTCTATCATAATAAATATGATACCTATTTTATATATTTATATATTTTTATCATTCATTTATTCATTTTATTTTATTATTATTATTATTATTATTATTCCTCTTCTTTCTCTTCACATTTTTTCGGTTTAGCCCCTAATTACTAAAGTTAATTTTATTTTAATCCTAGTCTGGGCATCCTTCTTTCTCTTTTGTAGTTAATCATCGTTGTATTATCCTCTGTCGAGTTTTAATAATTTATTTTATTTATTGTTATATATTATAACAAGCTAAAAAAAATTAAATACAAATATTTTCTCTCTTAAAGAAGAATTTTGAATAACTATTGTTCCTCTCACTCGTCCAAAGAAGTGTAACTCATAAAGGAATAAACTTCTTTAATGTCCTTCCTCACTTCTTGAAATCAATGGATGCAATAAAAAAATGTTTTAATTCAATTAAAAAGGTTTATGTTAGAAGAAAACCTCTTTTCGGAAAGAGATTTTTTTGCTCATCGTTGAAAAAGGAAAAAATAGTCATATATGAAAGTTGTGTTTCTTATATAGAAGCTTTTATTTTTGTTTTCATTTTCCATTACTCTCTTTGTAACCTGAGAAAGTGGCCCTTCATCGCCCTGAAATAATTATCTATAGAAATATAATTATTATTAATAACAAATACAAACTTTTTTCACTTTTTCTTATTATTATCAATTTCCTGAATGTATTTTATCTTTGCTGTCTTTTTTCCGTTATCGTTATAATATTGGGTTATTTTTTATTATATATATATTTATCTTTATCTTTGCATATATAGATCACATGATATTTATTGTACATTTAAAACAATTCATATATTAACATTGATGACGTCATCCAGACGCCCGGACACTGAAAAAAGAAAAAGAAAAAAAAGTTATTTTTTTGCCAATTTTGACCCTTCGAAAATCAAAAATGATTCTTTTATTGGTATGCGTGCTTGACTTCTGAGCTCAAGGTCGTGGGTTCGTAGCCCGACCGAGGCCCTTAGTTTATTTTATCTGGGAGGTAAAATAAACTTAAGCACGCCGTCCTTCGGATGGGACGTTAAGCGATGGTCCCGAGCCTGTACGATGTCAGGTACTCGTTAAAGACCCCTACCCTAGATGAATAAAAATTTAGGACTCCCACAGTAGAGTCGGGCTCATGTCCACCAGAGTGACGAAAGAGCGCTCTGGTAGTAGGCGATATGACCTCGTAGTTAAAACCCGGGCATGATTCATAAAACCTAACCTAACCTGTAATTATTAAGTATTTATCATGAAAATATAAATTGCATCTATAGTACTAAGAATTTGATATTCATGTATCATGTATCATGTATAATTATTTACAAATATTATGTTTTATCTCATACCTACGTGTTTTTATTCTAAGAATTAATATAGGTTGTTGTATTTTATAAAGTATTTTGATGTATAAAATCGAATGTATCCAATTATGTTATGGTTTAATGGAAACAAATATACTATAAAGGTCTAGTGAAGAGGCTGGTCGGCTACCAATTTTAAGTGGTATACCTTATCGTACAAATAATACCTATCGACAAGACATTTTATAAGTATATCCAAGAGAACGACAATATATTTCGCGAGCGCTCTTCCATCACTCTAGTGGACATGAGTCCGACTCTATTATGGGATTTCACCTACCCTAAATTTTTATTCACCTAAGGTTAAGGGTCTTTAACGATTATCTGACATCGTACAGGCTCGGGACCATCGCTTAACGTCCAATCCGAAGGACGGCGTGCTTAAGTTTATTTAATCTGGGGGGTAAAATAAACTTAAGCACGCCGTTCTTTGGATGGGATTTTAAGCGATGATTCCGAGCCTGTACGATGTCAGGTACTCGTTAAAGACCCCTAATCCTAGGTGAATAAAAATTTAGGTTAGGCAAAATACCGTAGTAGAGTCGGGCTCATGTCCACCAAAGTGGTGAAAGAGCGGTCTGGTAGTAGGCGATATGACCTTGTAGTTAAAGCCCGGGCATGAATTATAATAACTAACTGTATCAACACGAAATTTAGTATAACTATTCATAATTCCCTGAGTAATAAGACATCTATTTCATTTCTATCGTAATCAATGTTTAATGCGTGCTGGGGATGTACTTTGCCGCTGATTCACCGAAGTCGTTTTGTCTTTAATAGACCTTTCTATTGAAATTAACTTGAATTAATTGTATTCCCCTGTGACCTTGTTGAAGTGAATGCTCTTAACAAAATTGTAATGTTACAATTAACCCTCTTAGTCTCAACCTGTACGTTAACGGTAGTGTTGGTGGGACGCAGACGGGAGGTAATTTATAGGAAATCCCTACAATAAATTGTCAGTAAAACCACACTTTCCCCGACCTATCTACGCAGCTCTGGAGGGGCTTAAGTGAAATAAGGTCTGTAGGTCATGGCTGGTGGGAAAATCAATACCGGTCCAGGAAGGAGCCTCCCCCGGACGATTTGGACAGTAATAAATGGTAGGAAACTAGGGCACATCGCCTCTTTCGGAACATTAGTGACACATTTCCTTCACAGAGCAATGCAGTGTAGTCGAGCTCTATTATCGACTGTCGGAACCTCCGATAGTATCGATATTGTGAAGATGGCTGATGTAGACAGAAGTGATGATTTCTCAATAAATAAAACAAACTTCTTGAAATATATTCCATAAAACATTTATAATAAATTACAAATTTCCTATCCCAAATGTTTATTCCTTTAAGATAGGGGTACTCGTCAGAGTACTAGCTCGAGACCATCGCTTAATATCCCATCCAAAGGACGGCGTGCTCAATGTTTTTTCCCTTTGTAGACACGTACAGTAACAATCATCTTAGAGAAAATTGTGAAATAATTAGAACAGGAGAAAAAGTATGTCAAGTCATAAAAGGAATGGAACTTTACTGTTACCAGGCCGTCTAAACTTGGCTTCTGTTGTTGACTTGGAAACGAGCGCAGTCAGCTTGCATGGAGTTTCTGTTACCAGGACATCTTAACTTCTCTGACGATATTGCAAGGCGATTACTGGCCCCTTCTTCAGATCACATGAACCAGTCCCTTTCCTGAGGTCACATTGAACCAGTCCCTTGCCTGAGGTCACAATGAACCAGTCCCTTGCCTGAGGTCTCAATGAACCTGTCCCTTGCCTGAGGTCACAATGAACCAGTCCCTTTCCTTTTTCTCCTCACCTCTTCTGTAGAATGGCTCCTAAACGTTTCTACAAATTTGATGTTGAAGATCCATCCACAAAAGTTAACGGTTTGTTATTTCTTACAAAAGGACGGATGTTGAAGTCCCTGCGGAGAATACGGGGGGTATAACGTCCGGTGTTGAACCACAACGCTTGCGTCATTCTGCAGCCAGAGGGCATTCAATATGCACCACCACATCCTAGAAGGGGCCTTAGAAAAGGCGATAGGAGTGATGGAAGAGCCGTTAGTTGCAGCACTGCATACATAATGGCTTGCCTTTAATGAACGGTCAGTAATGTCTCTATATCAGATGGACAATCTTCCATGATGCGTTTATTTGTGGCGGTAGTTTTATTGTATGCATCCAGAGTTAGTGCATTTTATAGTACACAGAAAACCACTCGCAGTTTAATCTTGTTTATTATTCCTTCGAAGGAGAAGTTAATCTGACATCTGATATCAACTTCTAAGTCGAGGAATGCGGACACATTGTGGCAACTTGTAATAAATAAAGCTCCTCCATCATGTTTTTGGTTGAGAATAAATTTTGGCTGAAAGTATTTTAAATTGACATCATTTCAAATTGGAATTATCAAATTATAAAATTGTACATGTAAATTTATTAAGGAAAAGTAATCGAATTGACGAATGCATGCTCTTAAGGAGAGTTATGTTGAATGTGATCAATCTTAATAGAGTATTCAGGTATGAAATATTGTAGAGTAGTTGTAACAACATTTTATTTAGACATTATTATAATATAAAAATAGTATAATATACAATTATGTTGTATAATGTACAATTTGTCATGGAATCATGTGCATAGAATCATTTCATCACAAGTATTTTCCAAGTATTTTGCTTGAGAAAGTTTATCGGTATTGTAAATTGTCATATAGTTTATAATAATAATTATGTTCATAACAATAATTATTATTCATCAACTTAATATTACGACATCTTAGCTATCAACATTCATATCATCAGATTTTGCTTCATTATTTTCATCATTGTTATGTATAGTTATTGGCCTAGACAAGTCACATTCAGTAACATGCACATTATTTTCTTCAAAATCTATAAATGATATGATTGGTTTATGGTAACTAAAGTAAGAAACATGAATTTTAAACTCAATTTTATCTATGAATCTTGCAAAAACAGCATCTACAGTTGTGTCACGTTTATGTTGATAATCTCTTGTTGTAGTTAACTTTCGATCATTAACCATTCTCAGTTTCTATGTGTCAAAAAGAAACTTAATCAATGGCTTAGCTCTCTCTTCTACAAAATTACAATTGAAATCTCCAGCCAAAATCAAAGGTCATATTCAATGATTAAGGAGTCATATTTATCAATACAAGCCCGCCAAGATTCATTCATCCCCCCCCCCCCCCCCTCAGGCCGCCCCCTCCCAAACCTTCCTCCCTTCCGTTGAGGAGGGGAGAGTGAACTTTTCGTTGCCATTTCCGTGTCGTAACGCTTTTACCAACTCACTGCCAGAAAGACCAACGGCACAGTAAGGAGCTCCGCTTCTATAAATTTCATTAAATAAATAATATTTTTCTTCTTTTTATAACTTTTTAAAAAATTGTGAGCTTTTTTCAATATAAAAAATGTTTTATTTCATAATTTTGTTGATAAACTTTTTTATATATAATCTAAGGAGTAGGTTCCGCCAGTAAATATGTTACTGTTGTCATACCTTTCGGTGGATGCCGTCGTCACTGGCTGCTGGTCGAGTACTGTGGGCGAGCGCTGTCGATGTGAAGACATCATCTTCAAGCCACATTATGAAGACATTTTGAAGATGATGTCTTCACATCGAAAGCGCTCGCCCACAGTACTCGACCAACAGCCAGTGACGACGGTACCCACCGAAAGGTATGACAACAGTAACTTTTTTATATATAATTTTGAGATTTCTTTAAAACAAATTAAAATATTTATAAAATACATAATATAAAATAATACTATTTGGTAAATTGGTTGCATTGTTGATTTTATTGTATGTGCTTTTTAAAGGGCATGAGGATGGTGTAACAACCAAAGCGCTCACCCTAAATATATATATATATATATATATATTTTGTGGGAAAGGACTACATTTCTCTTTTCCTAATAAATTGATTACATCAACAGTAATTAGGTTTTTTTTATTTATCACCCCCCTTTCTCTTTGATTGATTTGGCTAAAAAACAGTAGATGTCGTCTTCACGGGGTCCTGGAGATATTCAAGTCCTCATGCGTCAACCAGTAAATAATTTTAATTTCTGTAGATACTATCTGAAAGTACAATTTGCCTACGACACTAAGTGTCTCTTTCGAATGAATCAACTCTCGTGGGCGGATAATTGTATTAATTTCTCTATTAGAGGATGTTTTTTTTTAGTTGCTGAATAATATCTAAAAAAAGGTTATCAGTGAATCAACGGCAATTGATCAATTAAGTTTTCGCTTTCCCTTCAGCCCAATCGTTTGTTTGGGCTAAATATCAATAGTTGACTTACATGGGGGTTAGAATCCTCATACTAAATTTTGTGTCGATAAATTCATTATATCGGCAATTAGAAGGGTTTTTAGAGTCGAGGCCCCACAATCCCTGCCGTTTCCTTCGGCTGATTTGGAGAAAATCAATGGGTCATTATGAAGTACTGGATACACATATAAAATTTCATGTCGATACATTCATTTTATCGTGAGTTATTGAAGTTTTTGGGTGAGCCCCCCGGCTTATAACAGGTGTCCTTATGTAGTTTTAATTGGAAAAGAAAACAGCTGTTTTAGCTATTAAAAGTTAAACACGTGTAACATTTTGTTAGCCTTTAATATTAATTTTTTCATATTTTTTTTGAAGTTTAATAATACAAAAAAAGTGTCAAAGACACTAAGTGGTTCACCCTCTCTTCGAGTGAGGATGAAACCCAATGTTTCGAAGCCAGAAAAATGCAATAACTTTGATGTTCCGTATTCTAACCTAACCAGCAGACAAAGTGATATTACGAATATGGACAGTGGACATCCAGCGGAGACAGGTGAGATGCCTATTTCATTGTTACCTGCCAAAAGGCAGCTCATTTCAGACACATCGATGTTAGTAGACGCTAGCCAAGTGACCTCTGTTAACAGAGCCACCTCCCAGGAGCCTCAACTAAAGCGAAACAGATACACTCTACATATCAAACCCACACCTACACCAACACACAATCGGTATGAGCCACTGCTCACTCTCCAGGACGAACAGGAGACAACACAACCGACAAAACCGGACGCACAGACTACCCCTAACAGACTGACCAAGATCCCTCCTATCTTTCTTTGTGAGGCTGATAACTATCAACTGGTTATTACCGAGTTGAAAAGTTTGATTTGTTCACCTTTTGAAACCAAACAGTGCAACAAAAAAATTAAGATCAGCCTCACAACGACTGACGACTACCGCAAGGTGACACAATTTTATGACGAGAACAAAGTAAAATACTACACCTTCGTTAACCCCGAGGACAGGAAACTCTCCGTAATTATACGGGGAGTTCCTTACTCACTAACAGAGACAGAAATAACCGACGAACTGACCCCGACTTATCCTATTATAAAAGTGACCCGCATCTTGAACCACGACAGACGTCCCACACCTCTCTGTGCAGTTGAGCTGGAAAACAACTCATCTGGAGAGGCCATATTCCAGCTGACGCGGCTCTATTATACAGTCGTCAAAGTGGAGCCACGCCGACGTTCCAGCAGAGCCGTGCAGTGCACGAACTGTCAGTCTTTTGGCCATACCAAAAACTTTTGCCGACTGGACCCCAAGTGTGTGAAGTGCGGGGGAGACCACCACTTCACAGCATGCCCCTCCAGACAGAAGAAGATAGACTCTCCCAAGTGCGCCAACTGCCAGGGCAACCATCCAGCCAGCTACAGAGGTTGTGCATCATACAAGACCTACATAGACAGAACTACCAGACAGAGACAACCTAAACATCAAGACCCAGTAACCCCCAGTGTACCACCCAAAGGACAGCCCCCAAGACAGACCCCCGACGGACCGAACTGCTGGTTCGACCAAAGTAGACCCCGACCCTTCCAACCTCGACCTCAACCTAACTTACCCAGCAGCCAAGACACCCAACCAGCTAACGACATGACTGACCTCACCAACACTGTACTCACCTTTCTTAAACCATTCATCCCTATCATAAAGTCATTTTTATCTAACCTCCTCACCCAAGTATTTTCATTTAACAATGGTGGACCCTAACTTAAATATTTTTCAAAATTTATCCATCCTTAACTGGAACGCTGACGGTATCAAAAACAGACGAACGATTCTCTCGGACTTCCTAACTCGCTACAACATCGACATCATTTGTATCACAGAAACTCACCTCTATAATACCGACAAATTCAAGTTAAAAGGGTACACCATATACAGACAAGACAGACAAACCAGATTTGGAGGCGTCGCTGTTTGTATAAAAAAGAACCTCGTACACTCTCAGCTTCTCTTACCCACACTCCAACAGCTGGAAGCCGTTGGGGCCACACTCACACTCAACAACAACAGAACACTTAACATAATTTCAGCATATCACCGACCAGGCATCAGAATACACCAGACGGACTTCGAACACATATTCACTGGGGGGCCGACCATATTACTAGGTGACTTAAATAGTAAAAATACAATTTGGGGATGTAGACGGACAAACAACAACGGGACAAGACTCTTAAACATAATTAACAATTTAGGCGTACAGATATCAGCACCAGACGAACCGACATTTTACCCTACACAACAGAGATACCTTCCAGACATCTTGGACATTGGACTCGTTCAAAATTTTACATTGCCCCTTTATCACGAACCACTGACAGAACTCGACTCAGACCATCTTCCAGTCATATGTACCTTCAGAGTGAACCCGAAACAGACAGAATATCTCCCAAGACTCATAAAAGGGAAAATTGACTGGGAAGTATTTAGATGGGAGATGGACAAAAACATAGACATCCCTTTGCATTACGACAATACTGAAGACATAGACGACTCATTGAAAGATTTCACTGAAGCTATTTACATCTCGGTACACAACTCAACACATAATCACTACAAGGATCAACGTATCATCCGACTAAATAAGACCCCTACACGAATACTTGACATGATACACGACAAAAATACACTCCGTAAACACTGGCAACGAACACGTGACCCACAAGAGAAGCGAGAGCTGAACCGACTGACGAGACAAATACGATGGGAACTGGACAATGACAGAATCAACAGATACCGACAATACACCAGCGATTTTACGCCTGGAGACAGCAACCTTTGGAAGGAAACACGACGCCTCCTCAGACAAGATCCCGGCCTCCCGCCCCTGACACACGGACAGAATACTGTGACAACAGACAAGGACAAGAGAGAGCTAGTGGCTCAGCACCTTGAACAGAAATTCAGAACCCATGACACACAAGATCACGAAACACTCCACACAGTCCACGAATTTCTTTCCACCCCACTCCACACCGCAGAACCACACATACAGTACACGAACCCGTCAGAAATTACACTATACATCCGGAGACTCCCCAACAAGAAGGCCCCCGGTGAAGACCTCATCCCCAACATCGTCCTCAAGAACCTGCCTCCAAGAAGCATCGCTTATCTTACAGGGCTGTTCAATGGCTGCTTAAGAAGAGGATACTTCCCTGACGCTTGGAAGAATGCACTCGTGGTTGTCTTTCATAAGCACGGCAAGCCGAAACAAGACCCCAACAGCTACAGGCCGATAAGCCTTCTAAATTCATTGTCCAAGGTTTTTGAAAAGATAATATCCAAAAGGCTTACTCAGTACCTGGAAAACACCATACCGTCCCACCAATTTGGCTTCAAAGCCAAACACTCTGCGGTCCAGCAGCTACAACGGGTGACCGAAACGATTGTCCACGGCTTCGAGGCGAAGAAGTACACCACCGCCGTATTCTTGGATGTAGCCGCAGCCTTTGACACCGTTTGGCATCAGGGGCTGTTGTACAAACTAAAGAAAAGCCTGGCACCCAAATACATCGTTGGTCTTATATCATCTTTTCTCCATGGCAGGACGTTCCAGGTGAGAGTCAGTAACGCACTGAGCACCAAGAGAAGGATTACAGCTGGGGTCCCTCAAGGTGCTATTCTGAGCCCCCTCCTTTTTAATTTGTACACACAAGACATCCCCGAAACTCCCACTGCGACATTAGCCACGTATGCAGATGATACAATGATCGCATGTCAGCATAGTGTCCTCTCCGTCGCCATTGAACAGCTCCAGGAAGCCCTGACAGAAGTTTCCCTCTGGTTTTCGAAATGGAGACTCCAACTCAATGTAGGGAAGACTGAAGCTAAAATCTTCGCTCTCCGCAGATTCTCCATAGAGGAACAACGTCAGCTGCAAATTGATGACCTCCCAATTCTCTGGAATCCTAAGTACCAGGGTGTGCGCTATCTTGGAGTACTTTTAGATACACGACTCACATGGAAACTACACATTAACAGAAAACTACAGCTAGCATATTCACGACTTAACACCCTCTACCCTCTCATAAACAGAAACACGCCACTTAAACACACATGTACTATTCTGCTATACAAGACACTCCTACTTCCACTTCTAACATACGCCTGTCCAGTCTGGATCGGTACCAGCAACACTAACATGAAACGACTACAAACATTTCAGAATAAAGTACTCCGAATAGCAACAAACGCACCCTGGTTTGTGAGAAATCACAAAATCCACGAAGAATTGGGTGTTCCTCTTTTTGCAGCTCACATCGAGAAACTAGTGAAGAATCACCACGAAGCCCTTGTGCATTGTTCGGGGGCTGTACACTACAGTCTAGGAGCGCCTACACCTGGGAGGCGACTCAAACAAAGACTGTACCAGGACTTTCTATTTTAAATCCTTTATTTTATATATTTGTGTATAGCACCTTTTTTTTTTTTTGCTGGTCCAAATAAATGTTATTGTTGTTGTAATTGGAAAACAATTGTGTCGATACATTCATCAGGACAGCAGTTATTACAGTTTTTGTGTTAAGTCTCCCCCCTAATCCCCCCTTTTTCTTTGGTCGATTTCTCTGAATGTTAATATGTGTCGTATTCACGGGGTACTGGATACACATATAAAATGTCGTGTAGATACATCCGTTCTATTGAGACTTATGTTCACGAACACAAAAATATTTTTTTTTTAAATTTTTGGTTGGTTGGTTATTGCGACCCAGGCCCGGGCTCTAACTACGCGGTCATATCGCCTACTACCAGAGCGCACTTTCGTCACTCTGGTAGACATGAGCCCGACTCTACTGTGGGAGTCCTAAATGTTGCCTACCCTAAATTTTTTTGCATCAAGGGCAGGGGTATTCAACGAGTACCTGACATCGTACAGGCTTGGGACCATCGCTTAACGTCCCATCCGAAGGACGGCGTGCTTAAGTTTATTTTAACTCCCAGATAAAATAAACTAAGGGCGTCGGTCGGGTTTCGAACCCACGGCCCCACCGACCACCGACAGGCGTGCGGCGGCTGCCCCCGGCTCCGGGACATAGGCAGAACAGAACCCCCGAAAAGATCCCGAGATCACTCGGCGTAAAGAGCCGGAAGAACATAGGGTGATGTGTCCGACCCCCCTAAGGGGTCAGGAGCACCCGAAAAGAAAAAAAAAGAAAAAAAAAAAAAAGGTTTCGCACCCACGATCTTGAGCTCAGAATAATACAAGTTTAATTTTTGGAATTAGGGGTTGAAAAAGATGAAATTCCAATGAAAACTTGACATCGAATTTCTAACCGATTACATAACTTCCCATATACTTCGTTTAGCTGGACAAGTAAAAGTGATGCGGATTGTGTTGAGGAGGTATGACTGGAGTCTGGAAGTGGGCGGTTGTGAGCTGGCCAGATGTCTGATAAGCTAGCCTTCAGTTTTTACAATGTCACATCCTCCAGTCTGCACGTTTGGCGGCCTCTTCTCAAGGTCTTCCTTCATCTTCAGCTGTTTGTGTTTTGTGAGAGTGTGGGCAGTTGTTCAGGAGTCCCTTCTCAAGAATGAATTTCTTGGTACAACACTCCTTTCACGTGTCATATCCTGTTTAGTAAATAAATTCTTTGAAATAATTTCACAATCGCTCATTCACACCCACACTCATTCGTTGTCAATTTTTTTCGATTTAAGTCACTCAGTAGTAGAAATGTAAAGTTCGACACTAAAAGCTCCCATTATTTCAAAAGTTCATTATTGTGATTCATGCCCGGGTTTTTACTACGAGAACATATCGCCTACTTTCGTCACTCTGGTGGACATGAACCCGACTCTATTGTGGGAGTCATAAATGTTGCTTATCTATTCACATAGTCTTTAACGAGTGCCTGACAACGCACAGAATCTGGACCATCGCTCAACGTCCTATCTGAAGGACGGCGTGCTCAAGGTTTAATAAATAAGACAAAATCTACCCTCAGGAAGCTGCATATCCGGATAAGAATGAGACTAGAGAGAATTGTTATTTATCTTTTTCCTTTCGGAGTTCAATCTGGCATCGAATTTGCCAAACAGAATAAAATGAGTCCTACTCTAAAGAATATTTCTGAATTTTAGGACGATTTTCGGCATTTATCTTGCTAAAACTCTTATTTGAATAAATTTTTTATTAGGTTATAAATATAAACGATACCGTAAAATATAAATATAAACGTAGTTGTTGATTAGGGACTGTAGATTCTAATTGTAGGAATATTAAGGGTCAGTCAAAGATGGAAGAAAACACTATTCAAACGCCAACGTTTCGATATATTTTATATCATCGTCAGGGCCTACAAACAGGGGGGAGGTTCAAGATTAGAATCACAATTAAACAAAATTAGTGTGTTGATGTTGAACAATCGTTGATTAATGTACTTATTCATAGTAAGTCAAGTTCAATTTTTAACTTGTTACAATGTCTACTTTAACGTTCAGTAATGTTTATCAACACACTAATTTTGTTTAATTGTGATTCTAATCTTGATTCCCTCCCATGTTTGTAGGCCCTGATGATGATATAAAATATATCGAAACGTTGGCGTTTGAATAGTGTGCCTGTCTTGTTCCATCTTTGACTGACCCTCAATATTCCTACAAATAAATATAAACGGTATAATTTATTTTTCCTCTGTAAAATGTACTAAGGCGTCGAAGTAAAGTGGTCTTAATTTCAGTAAAATTCTAAGTTAGCAGATGTGACTTCTTCATTTCAAATTATAGGTTTATTGCTACAATCGTTTCTGAGTTAGCGTTCACAAACTTCCAATCACACACACGCACAGACATCATTAACAATATGGTCAATATGCATTCGTACGATTTTTGTACGGTTACAATACTTCCTTAAACTAAAGTTATAGAAACGTAAAAATGTTTGAATTAATAAAAATAGCTATGACTTGTTAAGCGTGGAGACGCTATCTTTAGTTAGTTATTGTGACTCATGCCCGGGCTTTAACTGCGAGGTTATATCGCCTTCTACCAGGGCGCTCTTTCGTCGCTCTGATGGCCATGAGCCCGACTACTATGGGAGTCTTAAATTTTCCCCAACCTAAATTTTTATTCACGGGATTTTCAACGAGTAACTGACATGATATAGGATCAGGATCATCAGGTGGTATATACAGTATTGTTTTCTATCATTCTCTATTTTGTTAGACGCCCGAAAAGATCAAGTAGATGTGTTGTTCGTACCAAGTTATTTAGTTCCAATTCAGACGTCCACATCTCTTTCATTAGAATCCTGTCAATAGATTGACGTCAACATCTATTTCTTAATGAGCTCCTCTTTTCTTTAGCTCTATGATCCTTCAATGGCTAAGAATTCTAATGGAAATTCTTGTCAACAAAACGTCTTTTCATGTTATTTTCAGCTTTCTAAAAAGATTCGGGTATTGAATTACAAATGAATACTAGAAATGTTCATTGTTTAGCTCCTTTTTTGATGATTGGTACAAAAAAGATTTATTCATGATAATGTCTAGACAACTGTGAGTGCTAAAAATGAAATTTGTAGCTATACCACTTTCCAAGTTGTACGAAGTATAGGAGAAGTTATGTAATCAGTCCGAAGTTTTCCTAGAAAACTTCTTGTTTTGGACTGAAAGAAGCCAGGACGATGTGGAAGAAGCCAGTTTGAGACAGGACAATATGAAAGAGGACAGTCTGAGACAGGACAATATGGAAAAGGTCAGTCTGATACAGGATGAGATGGAAGAGGCTTGTTTTGTTAACGAAAGATCTATCAAGTCCACAACCAACGGAATGACTTTATTCTCAAAAATATGTCAAAATTTCATTATGTATGAAGTATGAAGTTGGTTGTAAATGTGGAAAAAGTGAAACTGTGTAGAAGAAAGATTAGGCGGATCATGAACATGACAACTTTCCAACCAATTTGGATCAGACAATCTACAGCTAGTTGTTATACAACCTACTCATTATAGATGGACATTATGTAATAATCCATTGAGGAGGCTCGTATTGTTAGACATTCCACCGTCTTTATAGCTCACGTGAAAATGAGCAATGATCATCTATAGCTTGGGTTGTATCCAGTGGCGTAACAGAGAGAGGGGGGGGGGGGGGGGGGGGGGGGACATTCATTTTATTTTCTCAGCTAAACGAAATATAGAAGAAGTTTTCATGGTTCCAAAAATGAAAAAATAAATAAATGTCTGTGTTTGTGAACACGATGACTCCCGATAGAATAAATGTATTGACATGAAATGTTATATGTGTATCCAGAACCCTCTAAGGATATATTGATTTTCAGCCAAATCGACCAAAAAGAAGGGGGTTAGGGAGAGGCCTAACACAAAAACTTGAATAACTATCGTTGTAATGATTGATTGACACGAAATGTTGTATGTAAATACAAGCCTAATAAGGACGACACTTATTAATTTTCAGCGAAATCAGGCGAAGGAGAGGAGGATCAGATGAAGCTCAACTCTAAAATCCCAATAACTACCGAAGAAATGAATGTATCGACGTGAAATTATATATTCAAATTCAAAACGTAATAAGGATGGCTCCTAATAATTTCCCGTGAAATCGGTTGAAGGGAAGGGTGACCAGAGAAGTGGGGCTCGACTTTTAAGTCTCGTTTAAGAGTATTTATACTCTTATAACTGGCGATGTAATGAATGTATCGAAACAAAATTTAGTATGAGGTACTATGTAAGCCATATATTTAGTTTTAGCCCAAACGTGCTTTAGAGGGAGAGCTAAAACGTAATTGATTAATTCTTGCTGGGGAAGTACATAAGCGGTGAATCACCGACGACTCTTTTTATGCATACCCCCACCAGTCGCTATTGAATAAGTTAAAGGAGGGATTCTGTTCAAGCAAATGGCCATGCATTCGATCCCTGTTCAAGCAAGAGGCGATTATGCATTCGATACCGGAACACTCGATCAGTTCCTTTACTAACTTCTTCATCGTATGCTACAATGTCCCCCATCCAAATATAGTGACATTCTGTTAAAGCAAAAGGCCATGCATTCGATCCCGGAACACTCGATCAGTTCCTTTACTAACTTCTTCTCTTCATCGTATGCTACAATGTCCCCCATCCAAATATAGTGACATTCTGTTCAAGCAAAAGGCCATGCATTCGATCCCGGAACACTCGATCAGTTCCTTTACTAACTTCTTCATCGTATGCTACAATGTCCCCCATCCAAATATAGTGACATTCTGTTAAAGCAAAAGGCCATGCATTCGATCCCGGAACACTCGATCAGTTCCTTTACTAACTTCTTCTCTTCATCGTATGCTACAATGTCCCCCATCCAAATATAGTGACATTCTGTTAAAGCAAAAGGCCATGCATTCGATCCCGGAACACTCGATCAGTTCCTTTACTAACTTCTTCTCTTCATCGTATGCTACAATGTCCCCCATCCAAATATAGTGACATTCTGTTCAAGCAAAAGGCCATGCATTCGATCCCGGAACACTCGATCAGTTCCTTTACTAACTTCTTCTCTTCATCGTATGCTACAATGTCCCCCATCCAAATATAGTGACATTCTGTTCAAGCAAAAGGCCATGCATTCGATCCCGGAACACTCGATCAGTTCCTTTACTAACTTCTTCTCTTCATCGTATGCTACAATGTCCCCCATCCAAATATAGTGACATTCTGTTAAAGCAAAAGGCCATGCATTCGATCCCGGAACACTCGATCAGTTCCTTTACTAACTTCTTCTCTTCATCGTATGCTACAATGTCCCCCATCCAAATATAGTGACATTCTGTTCAAGCAAAAGGCCATGCATTCGATCCCGGAACACTCGATCAGTTCCTTTACTAACTTCTTCATCGTATGCTACAATGTCCCCCATCCAAATATAGTGACATACTCCCAGTTCCAGATGTCTTCATCTGTTCCCTGTTTGACATTGCCCTAACATCTGCTCCTTCTTATAGCTCTTCCCCTATTCTTTCAACTTCCATGTTAATTTTAGATTTCCAAAGAACAACCCGCGCTATATTTAGAGGATGTTGTAGTCCTCTCTGGAAGGAAGTCTGCCACCCTTTATGGCGTCAACATCTGGCATCTAATTGGTCCTTCTTCGTTTAATTATCTTTTATTCCTTAAAGAGTCATCCTCTTGTATTTCTGAGGCCTCAGCAAGATCAAGTGGAAAGATGAATCGCTGACGTAGAATGGAATAACATACGTTTTAACAACACGTTTTTTTCCACAATCTGTTAACGAAAAAATAACTCATCATGAAACTACGAACATTTCCTCATCCGTCCACTTTTTTTTTTAATTGGTAAAAGTCGACAACAAAAAGTCCTTTTGAAAATAGGAAGCACTGGGCGCTGTCCGTGATCGGGTCTTTAATGAGTAACTGACAGGTCCATGTTAACGTCCCATTCAAAGGACGACATGCTCGAGTTTTTTTCACCTCCCAGATAAAAAACCTAAGTGCCTCAGCCGGGTTTCAAACTCGCTATCTTGAGCTCAGTAGACTAGCACGCTACCACGCTACCAACGCCCTTAAGAAACGAAAATTCCTCAAGGATATCTGTAATAATAGATTAGTGGAATGTTGAAAATCCTCTTATGCAGTAAAAATTATGATATCATATAAGAAAATTTTCAAGTACCGTTGGAATGTTTGTCAATATGATGTAATAAGACGGGTTCTACTTGGAGTTAAAGGATCTCTGGAATTTTACAGACATCGCTATGGAATTTGGCAAATATTACTTCACTGTTTACAGGACTACTAACATGATTAGTCCTGTTGACCTCTTTCTGTTGTTCTGCTATCGTCCAGAAGGGATCTCTGGAATTTTACAGACATCGCTATGGAATTTGGCAAATATTACTTCACTGTTTACAGGACTACTAACATGATTAGTCCTGTTGACCTCTTTCTGTTGTTCTGCTATCGTCCAGAAGGGATCTCTGGAATTTTACAGACATCGCTATGGAATTTGGCAAATATTACTTCACTGTTTACAGGACTACTAACATGATTAGTCCTGTTGACCTCTTTCTGTTGTTCTGCTATCGTCCAGAAGGGATCTCTGGAATTTTACAGACATCGCTATGGAAATTGGCAAATATTACTTCACTGTTTACAGGACTACTAACATGATTAGTCCTGTTGACCTCTGTTGTTCTACTTGGAGTTAAGGATCTCTGGAATTTTACAGACATCGCTATTGAATTTGGCCATTATTGCTTCACTATTTACAGGACTACTAACATGATTAGTCCTGTTGACCTCTTTCTGTTGTTCTGCTATCGTCCAGAAGGGATCTCTGGAATTTTACAGACATCGCTATGGAATTTGGCAAATATTACTTCACTGTTTACAGGACTACTAACATGATTAGTCCTGTTGACCTCTTTCTGTTGTTCTGCTATCGTCCAGAAGGGATCTCTGGAATTTTACAGACATCGCTATGGAATTTGGCAAATATTACTTCACTGTTTACAGGACTACTAACATGATTAGTCCTGTTGACCTCTTTCTGTTGTTCTGCTATCGTCCAGAAGGGATCTCTGGAATTTTACAGACATCGCTATGGAATTTGGCAAATATTACTTCACTGTTTACAGGACTACTAACATGATTAGTCCTGTTGACCTCTTTCTGTTGTTCTGCTATCGTCCAGAAGGGATCTCTGGAATTTTACAGACATCGCTATGGAATTTGGCAAATATTACTTCACTGTTTACAGGACTACTAACATGATTAGTCCTGTTGACCTCTTTCTGTTGTTCTGCTATCGTCCAGAAGGGATCTCTGGAATTTTACAGACATCGCTATGGAAATTGGCAAATATTACTTCACTGTTTACAGGACTACTAACATGATTAGTCCTGTTGACCTCTGTTGTTCTACTTGGAGTTAAGGATCTCTGGAATTTTACAGTCATCGCTATTGAATTTGGCCATTATTGCTTCACTATTTACAGGACTACTAACATGATTAGTCCTGTTGACCTCTTTCTGTTGTTCTGCTATCGTCCAGAAGGGATCTCTGGAATTTTACAGACATCGCTATGGAATTTGGCCATTATTGCTTCACTGTTTACAGGACTACTAACATGATTAGTTCTGTTGACCTCTCTCTCTGTTGTTCTGCTATCGTCCAGTCTAAGGTCCTGACCCCCAGATTCTTGAATGGAACCCGTTCAAGGGAAGGACACTTCTTTCAGTCACGGACATGACATTATTAGTTTAAAATAGCCTCAACATCCCTTATTATGGTTTGGTATTGACGAATTACACTATTTTTTCCCCTAAATGCATAATAACAATATTATTTAGTCCCTAGAAAATGAAAAAAAAAAAAAATTCTCGGTGATTTATCGTGTACTATCCTCGCACGAATTAATGAAAACGTTTTCGCTCTCCCTCAAAAAACTTCATGACCGTTTAAGCTATAAGTCAATAGTTGACTTACAAAACAAAAAGGTTTCTGAATCCGATTCCTAAATTTTTTTTCGATACATTCATTGCTTCGGCAATTATTAGGGTATTCGAGTCGAGCTTTTCTCGTTTGATCCACCCTTATATTCGGCAAATTTCGTTGAAAGTCGATAGGTGTCGTCCTTATGATGTTCTGGAGAATGTGGTGCTGATACATTCATTCTGTCGTCAGTTATCACGTTCATAGACATTTATTTTTTTCAACAACAATAAAACATGAAGTTCCAGTGAAAACAACATCGAATTCTATAATTCATAAAGCTGGAAAAGTAAACATTTCTGTGTGTGTTTATCTGTGAACACGATAAATCCCGTTAGAAATGAATCACAGACGGTTTGGCCTGCTCTACCGGCTGTTCAGCAGACAATCCAGACTTTCTATTAAAAACAAACTGACCATTTACAAGACAATAATAAGACCTATATGGACATAAGGACTTGAATTATGGGGTTATGCTAAGCCATCTAACATCTAGCGTATCCAGTCCTTCCAATCCAAAGTCCTAAGAACAATTGTCGATGCACCCTTCTATGTGTCCAACCTTACCCTCCATAATGACCTTAAAATTCGTTTCCATACCAAATAAACAATTTAATTTATCAAAAAAAAAAAAGAAATGAAAAAAAAAAAAAAAAATGAATCTTTCTACACGAAATTTTATATGAAAATCCAAAACCCCTTAAAGACGATACCTATCAGTGAAATCGGCCAAAGGGAAGTGGGAGATCACGGGAGGGGGCCTTAACTCAAAAACTCTAATAACTGATCAATACGAAATTTAGTGTGATAATTGACAAGTCCCCTGGTGAGAACTTATTGATTTTCAACAAAATCGTCAATTGGTTCCAGAGGGAGAGTGGAAACTTAGTTGACTTATTCACCGATTATTTTTCTTTTTTTCTTAGCTAAGAGTGTCAACACCCTAGTAGCATTTAGTAATTGGAAGCCCATCCTTTTCTAAAAGAAAATAAATATTAAAGAAGATCCTCCTGTAGTTGGAGGCCTGAATGAGGTAGCCAGAGGATAGCTATACATTCTTGGAGCACTTGGTTGCTCATTAGTTTTTCATAAAGGAGGGCGTCCTCAGATACTTGAGGTCTACTTAGGATTCAGGTCACCTCTAGCCCCTTCCATCATTTATTTACACTCTCTCTTATCAAACAGATAACCTCTCCTGCCCCACCTTGGAATTCATGAGCCACACAATACACCTTAAACCTATACTAGAGTACCTTGTTTGGTATTCCAATATTTTATTAACAGCCCTAGTGCACGAGGCTTATTTTTCAAGTCTTCAATACAGGGCGTCGGTAGCTCAGTGGTATATGTGCTTGCTTACTGAGCTAATGATAGCGGGTTCTTAACCCGGCCGAGGCACTTAGTTTATTTTATCTGGGAGGTAAAATAATCTTAAGCAAACCGTTTTTCGGATGCAACGTTAAGCGATGGTCCCGAGCCTGTACGATGTCAGGTACTCGTTACAGGTCCCTAGGTGAATAAAAATTTAGAGTAGGTAAAATTTAGGGCTCACATAGTAGAGTCGGGCACATTTCCACCAGAGTGACGAAAGAGCGCTCTGGTAGTTGGTGATATGACCTCGTAGTTAAGGCCCGGACATGAGTCATAATAAGTAACTAACTGTAACACTAGCTTATAACATAATTACAACTTACTTATCAAAAGATGTATAGACCTTAATCTGTGACATATCACTTGACGTACATTCTTTATTTACAACTTGTGTCATTCACAAAGAATATTATTTTCTTTGTAATAATGAATAAATCAATAAATAGTGAATCAGTATAATCGAGCGAAAACTTAGTTGATTAATTTGTGCTGGCAAAGTACCGGCTGGCAAAGTACCGGCAAAGATTCACCGATTTTTTTTACCTATTTTTCATTTACCTACAATATGAAAGGATCTCAATTCTCCATGCAAATATTCAGATTTGTAGGCCACATAATTAGTTCAGTATGTAGATGACCTTACCACTATATTATATATGAGGAGTTTGGAGCCAGAGCGGACCAACCCACAATTTTTCGGAAAATGAGTTATTACCATGCTGATGTTGGCATAGGTTCCCTTTTTCAAAACCAGTGTGGATCACTTAGTTTCTTCACTTCGGTGATAGATAGCAGCACTTTATTCCACAAGTATTTTGTGTATATATTTTCAAAGTCATAATGGATCATACGGCCTTCAAAAACTTTATAGAACACAAAAAGGGATCACTCATCCAATACTATTCTAAAATTTCAAATATAAATAAATATTTGGGGCCCATTTATGGAGATAAACAAAATGTACTCAATTTTCAATTGCCATTTTCTACCTGTTCAGTTTCAACCAGTTGGTCCGCTCTGGCTCCAAACTCCTCATATATGCATAGATATTTGATATATGTATATAGGTTTGAAAGCTCGTCATCGCGATACATTTTATTGGTTTTATTCCAACTGCTATACGAAGTATAGGGGAAGTTATGTAATTGGTCAGATATTCGATACGCTGTCTGTGTATGTGTGTGTCTTTGAATACGATACCTCCGATACTCTCTAAGAACAAAACCTTCCTTATAGGGTTTCAAAGGGGAGTCAATCAGTTAATAAGTAAAATATTGAGTTTTAGCCCAAAAGCACGATTGGCTTTGGAGAGAGAGCGAAAACGTAATTAATTCGTGCTAGGGATGTACATAGCGGGTGATTCACCCACGTCTTGACGGGAGCCCATAATGGCTTTATAAGGATGCTCTTATTGAATTGCATTTTGATCAAACAATACTTTGTTTATTATTGATTGTAAATAATCAAACAATATACTCTGAGGGGAGACATAGTCGCCAATGATAAACAGTTAAACAGATTTCCAGACCTTGAACTATCAATGAAAAACAAAATATTTTGTTTTTCATCAAATCATTGCCTCAATATTTCTACCTACCAAATGATCTATTTAGAATTTCTTTAGCGGCTAGGATGTATATGGATCTTTTCGAAGAGCAGGCATAAGCTCAGAAGTCAAGACCGAGAGGATTTGCTCTTATGATGGGTGATCAGAAGATGAACTACATTTCATAACAGTAATTTTGTGGCCTAGAAAAAGAAGTAAGAGCTAAGCTTGAGATTACTTTGGAAACGGAGCAATAAGGATGGCAGTAAAGTCCTAAAGCCCATTCATATGGAACTTTAATATTGTATGTCTTCTGGTATAGACTAGGAAAACTGCCAGTGCATTGATAGGTGTATAAAGAGGCCAGTTTCTGGAGCATTTTTATGCCCTTGTTTATGGTGTCTTCAGAGAGTTAAAAAGTCGTCTAAGAGTCACCGTCATAACAATTGAAAATTCAAGAAAAGTCACAAACAGAAAACACTGATAAAGACCAAAATGGATGTCAAGTCAAATTTGGAAATTTGTTTTCCGTTGTGAAGATAACAGAAGGATATCCCAATTGTTGAAAAGATAGCAAGTGTCATAAATCATTGAAAATAGGAAAAGAAACTTGAGTTGGATAAGGTGTGAATAACGAAGATGTTCTGGGATGTAGAGATTTATAATAATCAATAAATGATAAACATTATCAGAGATGATAACAGTACATATTTGGCGAGCTGATAGTAGATGTCTTTTACCGTTTTGGAGATAAATCAGAGTGAAAAGTAATCTCCGACAGTAAGCTACATGGAAAAATGGGGTTTCACAGCCTTCTTAATTCAGATATGAAACGTATTTGTATTATCTCACCATGATTGCGAGTTCGAATCCCGTCCGGGAGTGAGTTTTATTTTTTAGATAGAACTCGAACTCCTTCCAGGATGTTGTAAATAACTAAATAACATCGTTATAGAGACATGGCTTATATGCAACATTAAAATAGAAAAATATTGAGTTAATTCTTAGGCCATATCTCATTTAATAATGTGTAATGTGCACAGCACAGCATTATGCAAGCAGGAATGCTCCTCATCCTGCTCTGTCAGTGGAGCATGACTGTCTGTGTAATCAATCTCAGGGTCATGGATTCGAGCTCCATTGTATTTTTAAAGTTTATTTTCAAGTAAATAATGTATTATCTGTGTTTATCTCTTCACTTTTTTTAATTGTATTTTTGTATGTTGACAATTGTTAGGTAATATGACGGTGTGCTTTCAGATAAGAAACCTAAGGTCGGGTTCCGAACCCGCGATCTTGAGCTCAGGAAGCAAGCATGTATATCACTGAGCTACCCGCGCTCTAAAAAAATTAACTATAATTGATAATAATAATAATATTTTATGCATCGTACAAAAAAAAAAAAAAGAATCCATGAATATCAAATACCTAAAGCAATAGGTTCTATTTAGTGACTCATGCCCGGGTTTTAACTACGAGGTCATATCGCCTACTACCAGAGCGCTCTTTCGTCACTCTGGTGAACATGAGCCCGACTCAACTGTGGGAGTCCTAAATTTTGCCTACCCTAAATTTTTTTTATTCACTTAGGGTAGGGGGTCTTTAACGAGTACCTGACATCGTACAGGCTCGGGAACATCCCTTAACGTCCCATCCGAAGGACGGCGTGCTTAAGTTTATTTTACCTCCCAAATAAAATAAAGTAAGGGCCTCGGTCGGGTTTCTAACCCACGTTCTTGAGCTCAGAAGGCAAGCACCTACTTGAGCTACCGGCGCCCTCGGTTCTATTTATATTTATATTATTATGAAAGCTAATTTTAACGAACCTTATATATTTCTTAGAAATATACATGTATTAAGATTGTTATTTTTAAAATGTAACAGAATGGTTAAATAATTACGTAAATGTCTTTACCAATACAATATACGTATAAATTAAACTAAATCTATTTTGTTTTCTTAATATATCCTCAAAAGCCTTTAAAAAAATGCAAATCTCTCAAAATTCACGCTTGTTGACTAACCGTTAACCTTACACACCCAGGCTCTAACGTTAACGTTGTTCAATAAATGCCAAATCGTAGATATATACAACAATTTACTTAATTGTGTATATTTTGTGTGAATAGGAATGCGCCTCTGATCGTCTGCCCGGCTAGCTCAGTCGGTAGAGCATGAGACTCTTAATCTCAGGGTCGTGGGTTCGAGCCCCACGTTGGGCGCAATCTTTTTTTTTTTTTTTTGGACGCTGCAGTCCTATTATGAACGACTTTGGATAATCAGCAGAAATCTAAATTATTTTTTTATATATTACATTCATTACTTACTTTTTAGACGATGTTCAGAAACTATCGACTTTATAATTTTTATAACAATACAAGATGCCACCGATATACAAATTGTTAAAAATAATTTTAGGGCCAACACAAGGTTAGGTAGAGATGAAGTCCCTTTCAGCAATGAATTTTAAGAAGTCCAGAGCGGTCCTATCTTCTGCTGCTGATAAATCGATTTTGGGTGCCAGTTTCTGATAATTTCTCATAAAAACTGTAAAAAAAAGCAAATGTGTGAGTGACGCGATACTCGAGTATCGATGTGTAAACACCTGCTTTACTTTCAAAAATTTACTGAGCGTGCCCCCCCCCCCCCCTGGGCAGAGCAAAAAACGAAGATAAAAATTAAATAAACTAAAAAAATTGTTTTTATTAAAAATGGATTGCTTGCAATTTACCAATAGGATCTTCAAATTTCCCGTGCGTCTGATTCCTGGGCAGAGCAAAAAACGAAGATAAAAATTAAATAAACTAAAAAAATTGTTTTTATTAAAAATGGATTGCTTGCAATTTACCAATAGGATCTTCAAATTTCCCGTGCGTCTGATCAGCTGTTACATAAATGTACATGTACAAAACAAGTCATATCATATTACATTTATTTAAATACTAGCAGTAATACCCGGCGTTGCCCGGGGAACTTTGACTTTTCTCCCAATATCTCCTATAAGGCTATTCAGTTCCTCGACAGTACATCCATGATGTTATAATTTTCAATTATTCATACGGAATAAGGCTATAGTCCTGCAACTGTAGTAACGCTAGTAAGTTTTTACGACCACAGCTAGTATGCGCTTTTCAACGGTGGAAACCACAGCTAGTGAATACTTAGCATCGCTGGACGTCCTAGCCAATGCGTACTTAAGAACGTTTGTGACCACAGCTAGTATGTGCCTTGCAACGCTGGGCACCACAGCTAGTACGTAGTTAGGAACGCTGGGCATCACAGCTAGTATGTGCCTTGCGACGGCGGAAACCACAGCTAGTACGTAGTTAGGAACGCTGGTCACCACAGCTAGTATGTGCCTCGCAACAGCGGACCCCACTGCTAGTTCGAAGTTAGGAACGCTGGGCCCTACAGCTATTAAGTGCCTTGCAACAGCGGACCCAACAGATAGTACGTTTTTAGGAACGCTGGGCCCTACAGCTATTAAGTGCCTTGCAACAGCGGACCCCACAGCTAGTACGATATTAGGAACCCTGGGCATCACAGCTAGTAAGTGCCTTGCAACAGCGGACCCCACAGATAGTACGTTTTTAGGAACGCTGGGCCCTACAGCTATTAAGTGCCTTGCAACAGCTGACCCCACATTTAGTACGATATTAGGAACCCTGGGCATCACAGCTAGTAAGTGCCTTGCCACAGCGGACCCCACAGCTAGTACGTTTTTAGGAACGCTGGGCCTTACAGCTAGTAGGTGCCTCGCAACTGCGGACCCCACAGATAGTATGTAGTTAGAACCACAGGGCATCATAGCTAGTATGAGTTTTGCAACGGCGGACCCCACAGCTAGTACGTAGTTAAATACGCTGGGCCACACTGCTAGCGCCTTGCAACAGCGGACCCCACACCTAGTACGTAATTAGGAACGCTGGGCATCTCAGCTAGTAAATGTCTTGTAGGTGCCTTGCAACAGCGAACCCCACAGCTAGTACATAGTTAGGAACGCTGGGGCTGAGCACTACAGCTAGTAAGTGCCTTGCAACAGCGGACCCCACAGCTAGTACGATATTAGGAACGCTGGACATCACAGCTAGTCTTGCAACAGTGAACCCCACAACGAATACATAGTTACTACTACTACATGTGAAATTCATGACAATCCGATTACCCTTTAATCATTCAGATTTATTTTTATGCTTAGCCCCCCCCCCCCCCCCCCAATTTTTAAGACATAGTGTATTTCTCTATTTGGCCATCATGAATACTACATGAGAAATCCCATGACAATCAGATCATCCGTTAATGATCTATCACTATCTTCATATTTAGCCCTACCCCATAACCCCCCTCCCGTTCACAATTTTGTGACGTCACATACCCTATTTTTCTATTTGGCCTTTATGAATACTACATGTGAAATTTCGTTACAATCTGATCCATCCGTTAATGACTTATCACTATACTTATTCTTAGGCCCCGATCAACCCACCCTCCCGTTCAAAATTTTGTGACATATACACCCCATTTTTCTATTTGGCTTTTAAGAATACTACATGTGATATTCCATGACAATACGACCAATCGTTAATGATCTAGCACTATATTTATACTTAGACCCCCCACAACCCCCCCTCCCGTACAACATTTTGAGCCGTCACACACCCTATTTTTCTATTTGGCCTTCAGGAATACTACATACGAAATGTCGTGACAATACGACCAACCGTTAAAGAGCTAGCTCTATATTTATACTTAGGCCCCCCCACAACCCCCTCTCCTGTTCAAATTTTTAGGACGCCACACACCTTATTTTTCTATTTGGCCTTCAGGAATACTACGTGTGAAATTTCGAGACAATCCGACCAGCCGTAATTGAGCTAGCCCTATATTTATACTTAGGCCCCCCCACAACCCCCCCCCCCCCCCGTTCGAAATGTTGGGACGCCACACGCCTTATTCTTTAACTTGGCCTTTAAGAATACTACGTGTGAAATTTCGTGACAATCCGACCAGCCGTAATTGAGCTAGCACTATATTTATACTTAGCCGCCCCCCCCCCCCCACAACCCCCCTCCCGTTCGAAATGTTGGGACGCCACACGCCTTATTCTTTAACTTGGCCTTTAAGAATACTACATGTGAAATTTCGTGACAATCCGACCAGCCGTAATTGAGCTAGCACTATATTTATACTTAGCCGCCCCCCCCACAACCCCCCTCCCGTTCGAAATGTTGGGACGCCACACGCCTTATTCTTTAACTTGGCCTTTAAGAATACTACATGTGAAATTTCGTGACAATCCGACCAGCCGTAATTGAGCTAGCACTATATTTATACTTAGCCGCCCCCCCCCCCCCACAACCCCCCTCCCGTTCGAAATGTTGGGACGCCACACGCATTATTCTTTAACTTGGCCTTTAAGAATACTACATGTGAAATTTCGTGACAATCCGACCAGCCGTAATTGAGCTAGCCCTATATTTATACTTAGCCGCCCCCCCCCCCACAACCCCCCTCCCGTTCGAAATGTTGGGACGCCACACGCCTTATTCTTTAACTTGGCCTTTAAGAATACTACATGTGAAATTTCGTGACAATCCGACCAGCCGTAATTGAGCTAGCACTATATTTATACTTAGCCGCCCCCCCCCCACAACCCCCCTCCCGTTCGAAATGTTGGGACGCCACACGCATTATTCTTTAACTTGGCCTTTAAGAATACTACATGTGAAATTTCGTGACAATCCGACCAGCCGTAATTGAGCTAGCCCTATATTTATACTTAGGCCCCCCCACAACCCCCCTCCCGTTCGAAATGTTGGGACGCCACACGCCTTATTCTTTAACTTGGCCTTTAAGAATACTACATGTGAAATTTCGTGACAATCCGACCAACCGTTAATGAGGTAGGACTATTTATATACTTAGGCCACCCTTACAACCCCCCCTACCGTTCAAAATTTTGGGACGCCACATAGCCTATCATTCAATCGGGCTCAAAAGAATGCTACATGTGAAGTTTCATGAAGATCCGTCCAGCCGTTTGGGCGTAATGCTGGAACAAACATACAAACAAACACACACAAACCCCGTTTCAGCTTTATTTATATAGATATATGAATTCGATCATTTCATTTCCTCGCTCAAAATCGTCATTTATGTTATACTTTATACTCTTAAAGCTCATTTTACATGCGCAGTAAAAATGCAAAGCGCAGCAGCAGCAAATGCACGCTATTGAATGTGAGTCATTTAATTCTAAAAGCACAGAAACCACAGCGTGCATTTGCTGCTGCTGCGCTTTGCATTTTTGCTGCTCATGTAAAGTCAACTTAAGTATTACAGTCAGTGGTTACCTCAGGGGGAGCTTCTAGAGGTCCGAGTCTCCCAAATTAATAACAAAAAGTCTGCAACTCTAAGCACGGAAAATGCGGGCTATGCCCCCGGGAGTCTATACCCCCCACCCTCGTAGCCTAACTTTGCCCCCCCCCCTCCCTCCCCCCTGCTCAAAATCCTGGCTACGCCCCTGGACATAGGCCCTACCGGAAACTAAAATGTTGAAAAATTACAATAATCGATGAAAACTTTAAAAAATTCTACATGATTTAACAATTTTTTTTTCCGAGGCCCAATACTTGTCTGATTTGGTTGGTCAGATTTTCATGTAAATGAACTACGTGGGATGACTCCATGAGTGTGTATAATGACAGATGGATGTTTAGAGGCCGCTGCTCAGGTGGATGAATGGCTCCTTTGAGGTATGCAGACTGCAGAGCCCAAGGTCAGACTCGGACTGTCTCTCAGATAACTGCCAAGTCTACCTCCATCTCACCTCTCACTTCCATCTTCTGAAAGTTGTAACCTTACCTTCATACTGCAACAGATAAACTAGATACAAACCCACTCACTTCATATGTTATTTGAAGAGTTAGTTATTCTAGCCAGTGCCGCATTAAGGCTATTCGATGCCCTAAGCATTCTAAGCTTATGGTGCCCCTGTCTCACTATTGATATGGTTAACCTCTTACTTATGTTGACAAGTTCAATACTAAAGCTCCATTGGACAAAACGAGGACAAAATTAATGAAGCGAGAAAATAAGAAAATATTCTTTTCAATATTAATTTATTAAAACATTAAATGTCTCTTTCGTCTGAAAAAGGCTTTCGTTCATCATATACGTGCACTTCTTCATCAGATACTTTTTCTTTCTCAGTATCATCATAATCAGGATTTGATATTTGGTCTTCCATTCAGGGGCGTAGCCAGGATTTTGAGCAGGGGGGGGGGGCAAAGTTAAGTTACAGGGGTGGGGGTTATAGACTCCCGGGGGGAACAGCCCGCATTTTGCGTTGTTAGAGCTGCAGACTTTTTGTTATTAGTTTGGGAGACTGAGACTCCTAGAAGCTTCCCCTGAGGTATCACTGACTGGCTGATTTTACATGCGCAGTAAAAATGCAAATCGCAGCAGCAGCAAATGCACGCTGTGGTTTCTGTACTTTTAGAATTAAATGACTCACAGCCAATAGCGTTTTGCATTTTTACTGCGCATGTAAAATCAGCTTTAAGAGTATAAAGTGTAACATAAATGACGATTTTGAGCGAGGAAATAAAATGATCGAATTCATGTAAAAAATTTAATATGACTTGTTTTGTTCAGGTACATTTAGGTAAAGCACAATTTTCGTTTATCCTTCGAAAATCGTGAAAGAACTTCCTCTTTGAAGTGTTCTCGATCGTTTTCCAGCAACTTTTTGTGCACGTTTTTAGTTTATTTAATCTTGGTTTTTTGCTGCTTCCATTCGAAGTTTACGGCAGGACATGAAAAAAGTTATAAATATAAATGTTTTTATATTTAACATATTAGTCCCATTTTTAATTAGAAATGACAGCAGATTTACGAATAAATAAAAATTGAGGAATAATTAACTATTTAAATAAATAATTATTTCAAATAGCAATGCGGACTTTGTGCCCCCGAGACGTGATGCACTAAACAATTGCTTAGTTTGCTTATAGGTTAATCTGGCACTGATTGTAACTCTTTACTGGGCTTTACGAGGTCATATCGCCTACTACCGTCATGAGCCCGCCTCTACTGTTACCAGTCCTAAATTTTGCCAACCCAGGTTTACGACTATCGTCCATCCCCATACACATGCCATATACTTGGGGGAATCTTTCCGTACCAATAAGGTTTAATAATCAGCATTTGAAAGTAGATATAAATCCAGTATTAAAGAATGAATCCATACGTCTTTATTTTTTTTAAATCACAAAATTGACTGATTTTCTTCATTATAGTAGGTTACAAGCCAAGTTTCTTATCAAATTAAATTTTTTTTTAAAATTAAATGCTATAATTTATTACTAAAACTCACGACATTGGACGATTAATGCTCGAAGCTTGCAACTGACACAAAATAAAAAATAAAATACAATTTTTGTAATATACTCCAGAGAAAATTAATTTGAGGTCCAAGTCATATAAATAAATATTGGGTCAATTAAATAATTTTAATAGCGAAAAACTTTACTTAATCTTCAAATTTTGTATAGATTTTTTCATTTTTAATGATAAAAATATAGTTAGTAAAGAATATAAAAACTTAGAAACAATAATTTTATATAAGTTGAACTTCATTTTAGTACATTGAAGTACTACATTGAAGTACATTCTAAAAATTGTATTTTATTATTTACTCAGTTTCAAGTTATTAGTTTACTGAGGTTTTTTTTTTATGAGAATTATTACAGAAAACTATTTAAATTATTCATATTCTTGTAATAAATATAAATATATTTCATGTACATAGACAAAGAGGGTTCTTGTAAAAACTGTTTTTTCTTCTTCACAAAGTTTCGGAAAGTGAATTCTGATCTAAATTAATATGTATCATTCCCCACTTGTGGAGTTGGCATGGTAAATGACATCCATTGTCACCTAAATCCGTGAACAAGACTGCAAATACTTGAGAAAATAAATATAAACTAAGAGAATGTTCCAAGTGTATATTAAAAATATAAGAATAAGGTCAAAACAATTATAGAGAGTGTACTTGACTTACACCCACAAGTAGAACTGTGCAGGTTGGCAGCATTGTCCTATCAATTCGACAGCTGCTAGCTAGCCACCTGTATCTGTTTTGTACTCTTAATGTATTTTGCTTCCCCAGTGTTAGTTAGTTATTATGACTCATGCCCGAGCTTTACTTACATGGTCATATCGCCTACTACCAGAGCGCTCTTTCGTTACTCTGGTGGACATGACCCCGACTCTACTGTGGGAGTCCTAAATTTTGCCTAACCTAATTTTTTTATTCACTTAGGGTAGGGGTCTTTAACGAGTGCCTGACATCGCACCGGCGCATAAGTTTATTTTATCTCCCAGGGCCTCGGCCGCGTTTCGAACCTGCGAACTTGAGCTCAGTAAGTAAGCACGCATACCACTGAGCCACTGGGGCCCTCTGCTTCCCCGCATGGTATAGGGAAAGTTACATAATCGGTTGGGAATTCTATGTTGAGTTTTCAACGGAATTTCATGTTTCAAAGTCCCCTGAAACACGTTTCGACCATCTTCGCGATTATGTCTCTAACTTAGAAAAGAACTTAAAATTTGAGATGAAGATATCGCATGTGCTAACTTAGAATTGATCAGATTTTGATCAAAATTGAACGAAAATTGAGAAAACTCCACCTTGGAGCTTAAATACACGCAGCACACTAATCTTAAAATGAAAGTTGTAGAAGAAACTGAAAAGCACATTTTATAAGAAACGCCATGTTTCATAGGCTGCGCGGTTTGCAAGATACATGCCGAAATCTGTCTTACAATATCTCGAAATCTATTATTTAGACCTTTCCTTGAATTACGCGAAAATTATTATTCCTATCGGAAAATTGGTCTTTACAAATAATATTTCTTATTAAGCTACCAATTTAATTTGGTGTACAATGTGTGAAATAAGCCAAAAACTAATTGACTAGACTTGTTTCACAAGAATTTTGAAAAGGGAATTTCAAACAGTACAATTAATTTTCATTTAATTTTTTGTATTTGAAAGAATGATTTGACTCAAATTCCATGAGCATTGTTTATGAATGCGATGTTTAGATAAAGAAATAATGATTACTTCAGAAATATTCAAGTGACAAATGTTTGCTTTACTGAGAGCTCAGGGTCGTGTTTGCTCACTTCTGTATCAACAGTGGGTCGTATTTTCGAACACACTTTTGGCCTGTTGAGTTCCCCATTTCAGAAACTTGAAATATACAGGAAAAACTTGAAATATACAGGAATATGTCGTTAGAAATCAGATGGGGCTCAACTCAAAAATCTCATGAATTTTTATACTTAAATTCAAAACCCCATATGGTTGGCACCTACTAATTTTCCGCGAGATCGTTCAAAGGATGACCAGAGAAGTGGGACTCCTTAAATACCCTAACAACTGCCGATATAATGAATACGACACAAAATTTAGTATGAAGATTCAGAAGTTACTATGTAAGAAAAATATTGAGTTTTATCCCAAACGATCGATTGGTTTCAGAGGGTGAGCAAACGCTTAATTGAATTATTTGATCTGGGGAAGTACATTGCGGACGATTACAACCTTTCTACCAATTTCTTGTTGAATACACACCTTGATGAGGTTCAGTGTCGTCGCTTGGGGGAATGGCTCCCGGTGCGGGAATCAGTAGTGTCTCTCCATTAGTAATTCCTACATTTTTGTATGACTAAATGACTTTCTGAACAAGATATAGACATATACGCATTAGGGTGGCCCTTCTTTTGAAAAAGTTTAAATTTCTGAAACCTCCACCAGGAATTTTGTTTAGAATGTTGAAAAAATGACCCCTGAATTTTTTCAGATTTTTTTGACCATATTAACCCGTGCCTGTAAGTTCTTAAAGTTTAACATTGAGTTTAAATGGGGAATTTGCGATTCGAGAGACTTTAGAGCGTAACTTTTGATTTTGTCTATTATTGAAATTTATATACAATTTAGTGAATAAATTTTTCAATGATGTGATTATATATGATTTAGGGGCAGCTTAATTCAATTTTAATATCAAAAATTGATTTTTGACATTTCCGGTTGTCAAAAAACTATCAATAATTCAAAACTAAAAGCATTATTCTGAATCTATTAATTAGTCTTCCAATGGTATAATTTGATGTCAAAAATAAATTTTTTATATTAAAATTGAATTCAGCTGCCCCTAAATCATATATAATCACATAATTGAAAAATGTATTCATTAAATTGCATATAAATTTGAATTATTGACAGTTTTTTGACATCAAATTTGAAATCAGCGACCTCTAAAACCTATAAAATTACATCACGGATGGATTTTTTGAGAAAATTGTTTATTAGTTAAAATTAATGACAGTTTTTTGACAAGTGTAACTGTCAAAACTTGATTTTCGACATCAAATTTGAATTCAGTGCCTCCCCAAAACGTAAGAATACGAAATTTCAGAACAATCCATTCGAGGCATCAAAAGTTGCGCTCTTAAGTTTCTCGAATCGCAAAATCCCCATTTAAACTCAATGTTAAACTTTAACACCTTACAGGCACGGGTTAATATAGTCAAAAAATCTGAAAAAAATTAGGGGTCATTTTTTCAACATTCTAAACAAAATTCCTGGTGGAGGTCTGAGAAATGTAAACTTTTTCAAAATAAGGGCCACCCTAATACGCATTATAAAACAGTAGAAAAGTTATGTCTGCACAATAAGTTTTTTGTTTCAAATTTAAATATATTCGGACTACTTATAAGCTATAGAAACACAAAAACTTTTTTAAAATTTTTATCTGCCTGATGCCCAGTTTAGATATCGTGATATGATATCAGAAAGCTGAGTTACAGAGATAGGAAATAACTTTAAAAAATTGATAAATGGCCTTTTTTAAACAATTTCTTTCAGTAGATTTCGAAATTTGCTGAGAAAATTGTTCGGCTTTTATAAAAAATAATCATTAAAATTCAATAAATTTATGGAAAACAAAAACTTTTTTTTTGTATTTTTATATAATTTTTTGTTGCACGTTTGACACCCAGGGCGCACCCCCCATAGTGACGCCACTGGTAAAGTTTATCTGATGATGCTAATGGGCTGGTCTGTTCACAGATCAACAGTAAATACAACGAGGAACATGCTGCGGAATGTCTGGAATGGATCAAGGCCATCACTGGGGAGCCTATCAACACTTCAGGCGATATGGACAACTTCTACGAGGTGCTTCATGATGGCACCCTCCTATGCAGGTAACCTAACTTCACCTTACCCCTCTATAACAATAATAATATTTATTTACGTTAAACTTTCACATGGTAAAAGGATACGTCATAAGTGTGTATGCATAAAGATATAAAGAGATAAATTAAATACTGAAAGAGCTATTAACTCCTAGAGACTGAAACACAAGTCATTAGTAATAACAATACTATTAAAGAATAAAATAAATGGATATATATACAGTAGAGCGTCGGAAATCCGGACGCCAAAAATCCGGAGCGTCGCAAATCCGGATCGGCTCGGCGGTGAGAGCAGGTGGGATGTGGGAGGGAGTGGGAGGTTTTTTTACCTTTTTTACCCAGTAAGTTTCCATTAATTACTGTAGATTCTTGTTTTTTTTTCTAAAAAATATTGTAGAGTTACTAATCTGATGTACATGATCTTATTCAACAAAGTACTTTATTAAAATATTTTGTGACTGTATTTTTCGAACCCTTCAGCCTCTATTTTGCAATACAGTAGACTCCCGAGCGTCATGTATCCTCTAGTCGATACATATAGTTATGTATTGAAAGCACATTTGAAAATCCGGACAATTCAGTAATCCAGATGGGTCTCGGTCCCGATCGATCCGGATTAACGACGCTCCACTATACCAAAATAATGTTTTTTGATATAAAACATGATTTTTTAAATTATTTTTGAACAATGATAAATAATTGCGTTTCCGAATAGAGGATTTTGAAGTATAATTTTTTTATTGTTTCTATTGTCTTCAAGAAGTGAGGAAGGGCATTAAAGAAATTGAATCCTTTATGAGTTACCTATACTGTTTTCAAAATGTGCTAATATTTTTTGAAATATTTAACTAAGACCCTAGATCTCTAAAGCCCTTAGCTTTTTTCATCTGGGAGGTAAAAAAAAGGAGCATGCCGTCCTTCGGATGGGACGTTAAGTGATGGTTCTGAGCCTATACAATGTAATATGCTCATTAAAGACCCCTAACATAGGAAACCAAAGATGCAAAACTGAAGACAATTATTTATAAAAAAGTAGTTGGCAAATCACGTGCTATGTACTTCCCCAGCATGAATTAATTAATTAATTACGTTTTCGCTCTCCCTCCTCTTTACCTTTTGGTTTGAAACTCAATTTTTCATTTTTTTTTTTTTACTTTTGTAAGTACAATACATATTAGATAGAACTCCCTCCCGGGGCCATGGATGTCGTGAATATCTACGAAATAAAACTCACTCCCGGACGGGATTCGAACCCGCAAACCATGGTGAGACCATGCGACTAAGGGTCCCCGCCCACTAGGCAGCTAGGCTGCCGCAGCCAAAATGTTGAGCAGCCAGTTGTCAGCAGCCATGGGCATGCATAGTCAAAGCATGCTGTGTTTTACATAATTATGTGCGAGAAAGAGAGGGATATATATTTCAAGACACGCTATACGTCCCTCCAGAGTTGGAAATTCCAGCAGGTCCTCCAACCAGGGGAAACTGATCATCAACGGCATATAGGGATTTATTTGCGGATTATTTTAATAATGAAAATCCGCTAGAATGGCAAAACAGAGTTGCATTAGGATAGTAATTATTATATACTTTTATATATTACATTAATAAAAAAAAATAAACTTCCCGTATAAATTTCTCTGTATCAAAAGTCATTTTTGTTTGAAATAGATGTGGTTGCTGCAACAAGTGAGCGGGTACTGAGGCAGCCTCATAGTTTACAATGTTATGTTGGCTGCGGGCAGCCACGTGGCTGCCTGTGCAGGTGTGCAGGATGTATTGGCCGCCGGAGCCAGAACTTCTTGGCTGCCTAGTGCGTGGGTTCTTATAAGCTATCACATGTCGGATTGGCTACGGCCGCCTGGCTGCCTAGTGGGCGGCCGGCCTAAAGCCCTACGCTCTAGCCCGCACGGCCACCATGGCCCCAATATTTCATTTATTTAGTGACTTCTGTATCCTCATAGTAAATATTGTGTCGATACTGTGATGTATAAAAAATACGCACATTCAAATTATTAATATTATAAAAATTAATTATATTTATTTATATAAAAAAAAAAATAAAGAAGCAACTAAATTGGTGAATAATAATATGAATGCATTTTGTTTTAAAACAACCCATGAATAAAATACAAAACACGACCATCATCTGTTTTTAATTATTGTAGAGGAGTTGAAGGTTGGAAGGTCTGAGTTTAGGCTTAAGTGTGGAGAACTAAGTTGTAGTGAATGGATTGATTAATTGGAGTTTTAATTGAAATAGATGCACAAAGAAGGTACATTAATTTATTTATATGTTTTATATGCCCTAAAATAACTTATATTTGAAGAATGGCCAGTATTTAGAAAGAAAAGAGACTAAAAAATTAATTAGGTTGTAAGATTTTTTTTTTTAGTTAATTTGATTTTTTTTAATCTCTTAGTTATTAATTTTATTATGTAGTTTAAGTAAATAAACCCAATTATCTGTTCTCTAAATTCGATTCTATTGATTATCCCTTTTGGCTCAGTAAGATAATTTAAAAACATTTGGATTAGATTTAATAATTTTGCAAAATTTAGAAAAAAAATATGGAATCTCTTTAGAAATCCAAATGAAAAGTTTAATTGAATTTTTTTTAAATTACGTGCACTTTTTTCAAAATTGCACGTCTTGAACTTTGATATTTTTAGGGCCTCTTTCGAAAACTTCTGTATTCAATATCTATAACAAATTATTAAACAAATCCTTACATTTATTATCTAATATTTTTTTAAATTTCTAAAACAGTTTGTATGAGATTAGATAACGGATTACACTCCAGCCATTATCTGAAAGCACTCATCCAACTCCATTTTGGAAATTTTAAAATGAACTCATGGAGGAGTGGGTTCATCTAAATGACTTAGGTCGTCCGGAATCTGGCCAACAAGGTCTCCTCCATTGTGTCTAATGGCTGCCTTATCTAATTACATCCTATTGTCTTATTAATAAGATAACTTATGAATAGGTCGATAATAGAAGTATCACTTGTAGAGTTGACCACCACTCCGATCTAAACTAATTTTTATATATTATGAAATCCATCTCTAAAGTATCTTATCCATCTTTAATATATATCCTACCCAACTTCAATATATCCTATCCAACTTTAATATATTCTCTCCATCTTTAATATATCCACTCAAATAAATAGCATGTGAATAAATATTTAAAAAAACTTATTTTCTGAAATATTGTCTATACAAAAACTACCAGTTAAGAATAGATGTAGAACTACATAGAGCCTAGAGAAATAAAAATAAAAAATTATTTTTTTTTTTTTTTTTTTTTTTTTACCTCTTGGCCTGATGTTCCGTGCATATTGGCCATATCATTTATTGGTTAAATTGCATATTATGATATGTCCGGGTTTTATCTGAGAGGTCATATCGCCTCCTACCAGAGCTCTGTTTCGTCGCTCTAGTGCCCGACTCTACTATGGGAAACCTAAATTTTTGCTACCCAGGTTTTGTTTCCTAGGATAAGGGTCTTTAACCTCTGCCGAGTTTCGAACCCTCAGGCTATTGGCGCCCTTCCTTTTCGATGTGAATCAAATTGACGCAGATAAAGGGAAAAACATGTATAATGAAATGAACGATCTGTTTGAAATGAAGAATTGTATAAGTATGTGCTATACTTATATTGTGCTGTACGCACAGTCTGAATATCAGAAATATATTCAAATATAATCTGTGAAAAAAATGGGCTAGGCTTCTTTCAGTGATCAAATAATAATGTCGAAACAGAAAACTTTGTTAAATGAGGTGATGAATAATAAGACTAGTCATTTATTGTGAATTGAGTAAGAGTTATAAATAGAGAGTGACATACATTGTAAAAGGAATCCATCACGTCGTGTTTGCTGTGGCATCGTTATCAGTGCTTTATCGCGGGTCCGCGTCCTTGGTCGAGTTTTATTGAAAGAAAGTTGGACAGTTGCAACACTCAAATAAGTAATAAAAACTACATTGGACTGGTACCTCTGTATTACTTATTTAACAAGAAAGTCCACTACATCCCCCTACCAAAGAAGAAGGTTCCCTCTCCTCTCCCACACATGAAGAAAATAATAATAAAGAATGTTCCTGGTAGAATCTAAGAAATTAGGACTCTTACTATTTATTAATAACTTTATTGGGGGCACCATGTCCGTTGTGCAACATCACCCGTCCGTCGTACCGCCAGGGGCTCGGGATCAGAGTAGGGCATAAGTGAGGCTATGGCGGGTTGGGGACGACCACCGGCCGAACGATCTGTGGCAATCAGCTCGTCATACTGCTTTCTTCCACCCCCGCCCGACAAACCGGCTGAAAATGGTGGGTGTCTGATCTCCGCAGGTCTAATCCCAGTTATGATCCTGTCCCGCGAATTAACTCCCCCCTGGCCTGATAGTAGAACGGACTTTCAAGGTCTACATGTTCTGTAGTTTCATTGTCCCCGCATGAACAGTTCGGGTTGTGCTTCCTCTTAGAGTTTGGAGTTGAAATATCAGTGACCTGGAGTTTCGGATCAGAGTTGGGCTTAACTGAGGCTATAGCGGGCTGGGAACGACCACCAGTCGATCATTCTGTGGCGATCGGTGGTCCTCCTCAGCCTGTTGTAGTGCTTTCTTCTGCTCCTACCGGAAGCCGACAAACCGGCAGAGTACTGTGTCTCCGACAGCGGTCCAGTCCCAAGTATGATCCAGTCCTGTAATCAACTCCACATTGGCCTGGTCGTATAGCTTCATTCAAGGACTGTATGTTCTGCAATCTCAATGCCCCCTCGGTTTGTTCTTCCTCTTGAAGAAGAAGAGTTTGGAATTGAAATCACCGTGACCTAATCCAGTTGTCGAGGCGTACCCGGGCATCCGAACTTCGTGACCCACATCGCTGACATTTTCCCTTTTATTCTTCCTGTAGAATGTCCTTCTTCCTGGTCTAGACATAAGAACTCATGAATATCTGCTCTTAAACGCATATTAGGATCCAACAATTTAGACTTGTAGGCTGTTGCGTCTTTAAGCTGTAAAATTCCATCGGAAGACGGTTAGACGGCCTATACGGAGTGCAGACAAATATAATAGTCCGTCCCATTGTTGCAGTTGATGCACCTATTCTTTGTTATCTCCTGTATTTTTCCCAAGTGGCGAACGGTTGAATGACTCGAAGCAAGGTTAATAGCCATTTCTCTCATGGACAAACAGATGATTTTCCCCCACTCCTCCTTATCCAAGGGCGAAGATCGACAACTCCGCTGTTCACCTCAAGACAGATCTCTAGATGTAATGAATGTATCAATACAAATTTTAATATATAAATCCAAAATCTCATGCGAACGGCATATCGCTTTAGAATCCACCAAAGGAAAGGAGAGATTAGTGGAGGGCTTGACCTAGAAACGTTAATAACAAACGTAATGAATATATCGGCATGAAATGAAGTGGATAAAAAACCTATTGATTTTTAAACGATTCGGTGAATTGGTTTGAAAGGGAGAGTGGTGATCCACCGACGAATTTTTTAAAATGTTTTTCCAAATGTAAATATTCTGTGTTTGAAAATTCGAGACTTTTCTTTTTCTCTTACTTAGACTGGTCTAATGTCTTTGTTTGTGTGCTGTTTAGACTGGTGAACTTAATGAAGGCTGGATCAGTGAAGATCAACAACAGCAAGATGGCGTTCAAGTGCATGGAGAACATCAATGGATTCCTGGAGGCGGCCCGAAACATGGGAGTGCCTGCTCAGGAGACCTTCCAGACTGTAGACCTCTGGGAGAGACAGAACCTCAACTCGGTCGTCATATGTCTGCAGTCCCTGGGACGAAAGGTAATACAAAACTACAACTAATCGGTGTAGCCACCCCCAGGCAGACAGTGAAAGCAACCTATAAATTGAGGTTTTTAAACATTTATTTGCATTAGTTGTACATGATCAAAAAAAAAAAAAAAGTCATTATTGATTTTAAATGTGTAATTTGCCAAGTTGTCAATAAGTGTATCCAATGGTGTAATTTAATTTGATTTATGACAAATACTTTTTAAGATATGATTGATTTTATGCAAAAAAAGTAGGAAAATTGAAAAGTTTATGAAATCAAGAATAACTTTTAAAGGTGAACGAATCGGACCATGGTTTATTAGAACTTTTTTTTTCCAAATGAAGTGAAGAACCACATCCCCAAGTATTGCCAGAGGTTGCTGACACACCCTGTATATCCGTAAATTCGACACAGTTTCATAAGCTAACTATAGTAAGAATTTTTTTTTTTTCATTGGAGGGCTTAGATGTTTACACGTCAAAACAAATTTTTTCAATAATATTACAACTAAAATGTCTAAACTGGGGCTAATCTATGATATATTCTTCCATGTTGTACCTTTAATATTAATTATTCGGCAGTGGCCAAATTGTGTTAAGGATTTCCCTGTTCAAAAATAAAAATAATTAATATTTTTAAAGCCAAATGAAATAATTATTAAAGAATCAAGGATTTGTTCCACTTTACGCACGATATGAAGAAGAGCGGAACTACAAGACAAAAATGTAGTTTCACTTAGGAACGACTTCTCTCCTTTTCGAAATTATTCAATCATAATTCATTATTATTATGAAATCTTAGCCAATTTATTAACGATTAGTTTCTTTTGTAAAAATATTGACAACAAAGAAAACAACAGAAGAACATGAACATGGTTTAAGATATTGCTAAAATAAATGTTATGAACAGAAAAGTTTTTGCAGAAATTTGCTGATAGAACACTTCAATGTTGAGTAAGATAATTGCTGTTAGTTACATTGAATCATTTACGAGTATCAGCAAATTCCTAGCAGGAACTTATTTTCCAAAATTTAAGTTATTCTCCTAATCTTCTCTTTGTTAATAATGACGTTAATTTGGTGTGATACGAGCCGATTCCTAAAAGGGAATTTAAATTTTCCCGCTGGTCATAGATAAACTCAGGACAAAAAAGCGTTTTGCTTTTCTGTTTATAATTGGAACATTTCCCCACGTTCCTGTGTCTTAATGTTGTACATAATTGAAACACCGTCATTATAAATATCACATAAATTAAGCAAATGTGAACTATTACCGATATAATCAGACCTCCTATACCAAGGAATATATTTCTAAGCTTTGATATTAGCATCATGTCTTTTTTTTTTTTTTTTATATTTCCAATTATTAATTGTTGAATGTGACACATTTATTTTTTGAGATGCAGGGAGCTCAGTACGGCCAACCATCGATCGGCCCCAAGGAAGCTGACAAGAATGTGCGCAATTTCACTGAGGAGCAGATGCGAGCAGGTCAGGGGGTGATCAGTCTTCAGTATGGTAGCAACAAGGGTGCCAACCAGAGTGGTATCAACTTCGGCAACACTCGACACATGTAGGCCTCTCGCCTCCGACCATCCACCTTTCAACAAAATCAACAACGAATTTATCAAGAATATATATTGTAAATAGCAACCATATTATTATTTTTTTTAATTATTAATTTTACTTGAGCACATGATTCATTCCATTCTATTTTTCATTTTTCTTTTTGTTTGCCATTTATTTTATTATTTTAATTAATTGATTCAGGTGCTAAATTATTTTTCTATGTTTAAATATTTAATTAGTGTATAATTGGAGGAAGCCACAATGAAGTTTCCTTTTTTTCTAAGTTTCATGTATTATCTTATTTATACTTTTTTGATTCTTTTGAAAAATAAACGCTAGACTATTTTTTTCTTTATTTAAATATCCAAATATAAAATAAGTCTCATTTTTCGATTTGTCTTATGCATATGTAAGACAATTATCCATTTAAATTATATTATAGCCTCTGAAATGTAACAATAAATTATTTTTGTTTTATTATATTATTATTTACTAATTATTTTTATCCCGCTCCTTAAGAATATGTTTCAAGTGACAAAATGTACAATATGATGTTAATATGTAGAAGGCGCAAAAGAACGTTGTCTCCAGCCACTTTGTCATCCCAGCTCTCCCGATTTTGACCTATTTACATCCGTTGTGTAGTTATTGTGACTCATGTCCTGGCTTTACAAGATCATATCTCCTACTCTGGAGGGGTCTTTAACGAGTACCTGACATCGTACAGGCTCAGGATCATCGCTTAACGTCCAATCCGAAGGACGGCGTGCTTAAGCTTATTTTACCCTCAGATAGGGCCTTGGCCGGTTTTATTATAATAATAAACTATTATATATAAGGTGAATGAGATACTTATTTATTATATATAAGGCTACTTATAAGGTAAATAAAAATTATGGGGTTTCCTGTTCAAAAATGATTTATTTCATAATCGTTTTTGAATTTTCTGCATCATCAGGTTTTAAAAAAAAAAAAAAACAAGAGGGAAAAAGGCGTGGTAAATGTTCAAACCCGTTTCCGAAAGTCACTGAAGTGGGCGTCAGAGAGTGACGTTCGTAAACTGGTGTGAAGTGTTACCACCCCACGCACTCAACCCCTACTCCCTCTTATTTTTCTTCAGAAAATTCGAAACCGGTTGTGAAATAAACAAAAATAAAACATTTTTGACGAGGAAGAATATCACTTTTATTGAACTTTTAAAGAAGCATCTACAGACAGAAAATTTCAAAGGCTATTATTATTATTCCTTGGCCTAAAAATAAGTAGATTATTTGAGGAAGGAGGATTGAAACAAACATAGATTGTTGGCCTTTGGTCTCTCAAGAATATATATTTATTTTATTTATGTTAACGTTTCGCCATTAAAGCATTATTAAACATTTAAAAAAAAAATAAAAACATTTATAATCATCATAGTTTTATATGGTAGTCTATATCATAATTTGATCAATCAAACACCATGTGACCTGGTAACTAACGAAGTAGATTATATAATGGTACTTAACCTTTTATATGGTAGTCTATATCATAATTTGATCAATCAAACACCATGTGACTTGGTAACTAACGAAGTAGATTATATAATGGTACTTAACCTTTTATATGGTAGTCTATATCATAATTTGATCAATCAAACACCATGTGACTTGGTAACTAACGAAGTAGATTATATAATGGTACTTAACCTTTTATATGGTAGTCTATATCATAATTTGATCAATCAAACACCATGTGACCTGGTAACTAACGAAGTAGATTATATAATGGTACTTAACCTTTTATATGGTAGTCTATATCATAATTTGATCAATCAAACACCATGTGACTTGGTAACTAACGAAGTAGATTATATAATGGTACTTAACCTTTTATATGGTAGTCTATATCATAATTTGATCAATCAAACACCATGTGACTTGGTAACTAACGAAGTAGATTATATAATGGTACTTAACCTTTTATATGGTAGTCTATATCATAATTTGATCAATCAAACACCATGTGACCTGGTAACTAACGAAGTAGATTATATAATGGTACTTAACCTTTTATATGGTAGTCTATATCATAATTTGATCAATCAAACACCATGTGACTTGGTAACTAACGAAGTAGATTATATAATGGTACTTAACCTTTTATATGGTAGTCTATATCATAATTTGATCAATCAAACACCATGTGACTTGGTAACTAACGAAGTAGATTATATAATGGTACTTAACCTTTTATATGGTAGTCTATATCATAATTTGATCAATCAAACACCATGTGACTTGGTAACTAACGAGGTAGATTATATAATGGTACTTAACCTTTTTCTGCCGAGATATTGTAAAACATTTAATAAAAAATAAAGAATTTTTTTTTTTCTTTATATTGTTTATTTTACAAAATATAATATATATATATTCAGCCACGGCTCACCAAATGCGAAGTGGAAGTTGAACAAGTTTACATTCCGAACTGTGGCTAAAGAGGGTAGCAATACCGAAAGTACTCCCATGTATTATATATATGTTTATTTTGTGAATTTATCTATATTTTTTAGATTATATAAGCCGTAGATTAAATGGGTCCTAAGACTTGCCTAAAACTGAAATTACTAAGGAGCTATGCCACTACATGTATTTGGTTTGACACGGAATGACTCTTAAAGATATTGGTGCTGGGCACAGTTAAATTTCGTCAATAAACTTGAAAGTTAATTTAAATGAAGCAAGTCTGGAGTATATGTGAAAACTGAGTTTAACAGTACAAAATGTGAACATGTAACATTCGCTTTTCACTCTGACTGCTCCCTGATTTATTGAAAACTAGCCATTGTATCATACCTCCTCTGTGAAATATTTAGGATCCATCAGGAGTCTTTGGAACCCTCACACAATATTGTCAGACAACACCACTACACTGGCGACTTCTATACAGTATTTTAAATGGGCGTTCTAAATTATCGACTCGACAAAAAGTAAATTAATACATCTACCTTCTCCGAACTCTCTGGCTTACAAATATATGGCACAGCAAAGGCTTCGCATGAAACAAATGAGATATTTCAATACAGATCACACAATTATACACCAAAATATAATTACACACCAATTCAGAACTTCGCGAGATTTCAAATTTACCCCACAATCCCCCAAGAAGGTAAAGAGAGTTTTGCCATAGAGATCTCCAGTTATATACCAAGTGATGCCATGAGGATTCACCGCTGACATAGTTCATGACATATACTATGTCAGCTCAGACGCTGGTAGTGCATTTTTGTTGTATAGTTGTAGCTCAAAAAGAGGGCACCGGTAGCTCAGAGCGTGCTAGCGGGTTCGAACTCAGGCTGAGGCGCTTAACTTTTTTATCTGTGAGTTAAAAAACCATCAGCATGCCGTCCTTCGGATGGGACGTTAAGCGATGGTCCCGAGCCTCTTTAAAGACCCCTTCCTACTTTAGGTAAAACATGGGTAGGCAAAATTTAGGACTCTCATAATAGAGCTAACAGGGAAGGATAAGAGCATTGGATGCTTAGGTCCCTAGGCGTAAATTTATATACATAGATAAATAAATGAAGAAAAAAATAAATATATATATTACTCAGCACATGACGTTTTTATTTAATCTTTATTTCGCAATATTTACACATTTTTTTATACAAATAACATAAAAAGAGAACATACAGTTCATTAATAAAGTAAATTAGGTTAAAAATATAATAAATTAAAATAAATAATAACACAACTTTATACAATTTCAATTGGGACTTTATACATTTATTTTTATTTATTTATTTTTTAATTTCCTAAATTCTAATAGAATAATATTTAAAATTAATACATAGTTCTTATTAGTAAGGATATACACAAGATTATATTACAGGCATGTACAATAGTAAATACGTAATAGGTACATATTATTTTCAAAAAAATTCTACAATATTTTAAAAAGAGAGTTTGCAATCCATGACAAGCATACATTTTTAAGAGTCAGCTCTTCTCAAAACCATTTATTAACTAATGGGTCGTTATTTATTACATCTAAATTAGTTAACCCCCCTCTCTCATAAAAAGATAGGCATCCTAAAAAAGTTATATTAAACGTTACTATATTCAAATCATATATTAATAATAGTAATAATTATTCTTTTGTGCCATTATTTAATAAAAATGTGTATTGGGTAGATTTCATATATTATTAAATTGTTTAGTTATTTTCGGGGAGACATTTTTACTTTTTTTTTTTTATTTCCGTTTTAGAACATTTAAAATACAACTTTATATACGAGACATTGTAAAATATTTTAGCCTACAAATAAATATTATTTTTGTCAGGTTTTAGTTGTATTTCAGAAATACGACTGAGGATGTAAAGAATGATTTTGTGTGAAGCAACAATACAGAAAAATGTCGATAAATTATTCAGGAACCTGATACCCACCTCTTAAAGTAAATTAAATCGATGTTTTTGAAATACATGAAAATAAAGCGAAGTAGATGGTATGAATCGAGTTGAACGCAATCTTGTACAAAGGAATCGAAAATCAAACTAAATAGAGATATAAATATAAAAACTTCTCGAATGGCGCCCATATTATTAATATATATCAAGATGGTAGCTCAGAGGTAGCGTGCTAACCTACTGAGCTTAAAATTGCAGGTTCGAAACCAGCCCTTAAGTATTTTTTATCTGGGAGGTGAAAAAACCTAGGCGCCTTCCTTGTGATGAGGCGTTAAGCGGTGGTCCCGAGCTTGTGTAATGTCAAGTATTCGTTAAGACCCCTACTAGAATAAATCTAGATGAGCAAAATTTAGAACTCCCACAGTAGAGTCGGGCTCAAATCCAGAGTGACGAAAGAGTGATCTGTTAGTAGGTGATATGACCTCGTAATTGAAGCCGAGGCAGGAGTCACTATAACTAACAGTATTGTATATGTACATGAATGATGTTCGAAACCTGGCCGAGTCCCTCAAGGTTTTATATCTCAGAAGTTGAAAACTTTAAAACGAGATCTTTTCGGATAGGACATTGAACGATGATCCTGAGCCTATGCAATATCGTTTTCTCATTAAAGATTCCCATATAAATGGGAAGGCTCATGTCTCTCAGGAGAGCTGTGGTAGTAGGCGAATCTCTTAGTTAAAAACGGCATGAGTCACAAAAACAAGCAAAACAAAATGTTCTGCGTTAACAACAGAATATATTAATTTATCGTAAACTCGAATGTAAATTTCCCTAGTCTATTATTAACTAAAATTAATATTTCATAATTTCAGTTCCTTATGTATATTCTTATCAAAACTAATACTTTCAAAATAATGTTTTATATTTTAGCTACAAAATGTTTTTTTGTCTCCCAAAAAATGATGTTTTTTTAACATGTGAGGTGACGTTTTATAATCCTTGTTATACACAACATGTAATAAATAAATTTGAACATACTGTGAACACACACATACCATCTTTACAATATATTTTCTGCATCAAGTTATATAATAAGACAAATAACAATATTCACTTATTAGCCTCATTATTCCCTTTTTTTTCATATAATAGAAATGATTATATTTCACATCAAGAGATTAATGTCAGCCTTTGCTGCACATAACGTGATTGTAAACAATTATTTTATATATTTATATAAAATAAAAATAAAAAAATATAAATATGGCAGTTAAAATGAATACATAAAATTAATACTGTTTAATTAGTTACTTCTAAAGCTATCAACATAAAACAAAACAAATATAATAGCTTAAAAAATAAACAAATCGAACACCTAAAAAACAAAAGTCAGATACATTCCATGACTTTTTATCTCACTTATCTTTCACGATTCAAGTAACAGACAAACCACCTGCAGAATTAAATTGCCATCAAAATAATTTATTTGTTTGTTCTTACTTATATAGTTATTTCTTTAATATTAGTTTTAGTTATAAACATAGTTGGTTATAAAGAATAGTGACAAACAACATTGTTGGTTAAATAAATGTATAAACAATTGAGGTAAGTAAATCCGAAAGAATGTTTTTAAAGGAACTGAAAATAATATAAGCTGCTGTACAGAATGTAGTTGGGGGGTAATTGCGCCGGACTGTCTAATGAGCCTCAACCCACTACGATCATAGAATCATTAGTAGAGCATTAAATTCAGCTTCGATGACAACCATGAAAAGAAGCTTTGTGGAGGCTCACCATTATTGTTAGTTATTGTGTCGCATGCCCGGGCAACTGCGAGGTCATGTCGCCTACAAACAGAGGGCTCTTGTGGATATGAGTCCTACTCATAAAGTGAGTACATAAAATGAATGCTAGCTCATCATCCGTTGATCTGATTTCAATCAATTCAAGAAATGTAAACTAACCCTATGTTTCTTTATGTAAGAGTATTTCAAGGATGTCCCAACTTAGGATAAAGGCTATCCTGAAACATAAAAGTAATGCTCAGCTCTTCAATTTTTTTTTCAATATTTCTTTTGCCAAAATATTTATAAGAACTAATGTATTCAAAAAATAAACCAAAATATTAGTTCAATCGCAATTTGTTACTAGTTCTGTAGGTGATTATTCACGCTGAGATAGCATTTCGTCTCCCAAACTGCAACACCACACAACTCACTTTTTGCAACTTTTCAGTAGAGCTTGAAAATTGGTTTTCAATGATTTTCAATGCTACCATTTAATTTTTTTATGCTACCTGAACAATTTTAAATAATTATCGTACTCCTCCACCTGACGAAATGGAAAAAAACACCCTAATCAACTCATTGAGAAAAGTGTTTACTCCCCCAACTCCAAACCTCCAGAAATTGAGTTGTGTGGTGTTGCAGTTTGGGAGACGATTTATGTTCTGCAAATAATCTCATTCTCCTAAATTTTATACTATTATAATTACACTTAGTAAACACTCTAACATCTTTGTACTTCAACAATCTTCTTCTCAAACTTTCTAATAATCTTCATTTCAATCCGACCTCTTTACCTAAAATATTCCGCCAAACACCTCTCTTCATGAGTAAAAAAAAACATTAGTCTAAGGAAAGAAAAAAGTGTGGTTAAATTACAATTACAAATGGACCAAAATTAGAAACAGAGTAAAACATTACTGACAAACAAATTGTTATTAGTTGTTCAGACCATTATTTTAGAATCTTCATAGAAAAATACTGATTGTGAGTCAATTTCATCAACTTCCAAACTAAAAAGTAATATTTCTTTTGCCAAAATAGTCTTTTTCAACGAGCGTTCGCAGGAGTCTTTTCCATGTGAAGATAACAAACCAGGGTTGATATCATATCATGGTTATCTGACGCCATAGTAGACTATATAAGACCTGCTCATCTGACTGGCTGTTCGTGCTGTGTAAACTTACAGTATGTACACAGCACGAACAGCCAGTCAGATGAGCAGGTCTTATATAGTCTCTCGACAGCTGATTTGCTCTTCATACTATGGCGTCAGATAATCGTGATATGATATCAACCCTGGTTTGTTCTCTTCACATGGAAAAGACTCCTGCGAACGCTCGTTGATAAAGAGAGCTATAATATGCTTTGTTGATATGTATTTTCATACTATTTCTAAATTAAACTGCCTCTTTCAGATGTGGGCTAACTGTGACTCTAACTTCACAATTCTCTTTGCAACTCTTGAACAATTTGATAATAATGATGATAAATTGTTTTCCAGTAATTTGTTTTCAGTCATCCAAGGTGAATATTAGGCAAAATCTGATTTTTTAAAAAAAATCTTGACATTGAGATATAAAAACAATTAAAAATTATTAAAATGTTTCAGAAAGAATGTATTATGCACAATTGTAACAGAGAAAATATAAGGCAACATAATTGAACATTTTCCTGTTACAACAATCGATTAATGGAATAAAAGAGAAAAACTTTCAGTAAATATTCAAACAAACTAACGCAAGGGGGAAAAAAAAGAGAATTGATTGCATAGAAGAAATGACTTTTTTTTTTAGGCCAAAAGAGTAGTAGATGAAATATAAATAGTAAGAAGTTTACTCAACAAAATTATGATTATTTTTTATTCAATAATTTGCAGGAATTTCTTCTAAATACCAGGACTACATTCACCTCAAGATTCTCCGGTTTCATGTTCGACTCTACTTAAAATGATCACAACAAAAAAAACAGTAATTTGCTTATGTCATCCTATGACAAATCAACCAGTTGTTTGAATCTTGTGTAGCTCTTGGATGTCAACGATTTTATTCGTAAGTTGTACTGTTTTTTAAACTTGTACCTCTTATTCTGTAGAACTGAAGTACAACTTCATTTTATTTTCCTACCTCCGTGTTCCTCGGCGTGCAATGAGCCTCGGTCCACATCTTTCATCCGTAACAGACCTGAGCGGCCTTGCCCCAGCCTTCGGACATGCTGCAGATACCTGTACCCAGGGCCTACCAAATGGTCTACCTCCTACCCGAACTCTCCACCATTTTTTTTATGTAGGGCACCTCTTGCTCCTCCCGGATCCGCTCGTTCCTTACACAGTCTCTCCAGACCACTATTCTGTGGAGGAATTTCATTTCTACAGCGGTTACTGCTAAGTGCATGTCCAGCGCAATCCGACTTTTCCAACACTACAAGACGATTGCGGAGGAATATGATGTTGTAGATGTCCTTCTGCACCCTGCTCTAATCTCCCGTTCTCCTCTATCATAGTGCCGAGGTGTGGTTCCCCGCACATTGCTTTCTCTTGGAAGACATTGACCTTCAACTCCTGGCTCCTCTTGGTCAAGGCATCCTAGAGTTTCCTGAGGGAGTTGCCGATGAGGACTACACTGTCGGCACAAGGGCAGCCCGGAGGTTCCACTTCCCCATCACAATCCTTACAGTTCTCCGTACAATGCAGTCTTTTTCAACAGCTTTTCCTCGGCTTCAACTTACTGACAGAAAATAAGAGATGAAGGTTCAAACGTTGGTTGATTTGTCAAGGAATGATCCCTTTATACATTAAATGGTTTTATATATAAATACCATATATATGATGTGCATATATTACAAATACATGCATTACAACTAGACATATTTCAATAATTATAAGAAATGAATAACATCACTGCAGGGTTGGGTCATTACGAGTAGAAGTAGAATATACTCCCCCAGCTATATGTAGTAAATAGGAAATTACGTAATCGATCTATGTTAATATTCCATTTCCGACGTAATAAATGTAACTACAAGACATTTTATACATGGATACAGGAACCATAAGGACGATACCTATTGATTTACAGCAGCATCGGCAAAAGGGAAGAGGGGCTCAAATCATAAGCCCTGGTGCTTGGGAAGTAAATTGTCGCTGATTCACCCACTTTTAAAAAAATACATACAGGTACAGAACATCAATATGTAAAAAATAGATGTATCTTTTGACAAGACTTCATTATTAAAATAATAAACATAATAATTATTCATATGATGATAGTGATAGTAAGATGTGGTTTTATTTCCAACCTGAACCGAGTTTCAACGCAACTGCGTCATCATCAGTGGCACAACTCACCCGTACAACGTGGAGTCTAATGAAACACTGTTTTCAAATCAGTTTCACTAGACTTGTACAGGTGAGATGTGCCACTGATGATGAAGCAGTTCCGTTGAAAACTGTTTCTAGTTGGAAATAACACAGTGAGAAGGCAACGTCTTTTATTTCAATGATAATTATTATACATATATTTTCAGTCTTTATTAGCAAAAAGATAAGAGAGAAAAATTAATATTTTGTTCCAGGAGAATGGATTTCTATCACTGTATGGTAAAAGCTTAGAAAATATAACCTTAACTCAAATATTGACTAAAATATATCCCTAACTGAAATATTTCTTTAGAAACGGAACATAGGAGTATTAAATAACAGTGGACTCTTCAAAGAACCAGTCAAGAATTATTTCTCTAAAAGAAGAGTCCGAATACATGTGAGCAATCTATGTCGATGTAGTAGAAAGCTAAAATAAAAAAAACAGAGAACTTAACTTTTATACTGTCTAATTCCACAAAAATATTTACATAAAGTGTACCGGTACACTATATATTTGTGGACAATCTAAAAGTTAGACAAGTTCTTTGTTTTATTTATTCTATAAGAAGTTTTAAAGGCCTCTGGCAGCAATGAATAAATATTCAACGATACTCTACGAATACATATGCACACATAACGCATATACTTCACCAATATTATGACCCAACCCTGCATGACAGTAACTACATTTCTTGTTATGTAGTTATTTACATATTCAATATCGTTCATGGAAATTTAAGCAGTTTTTTCAGCTTAGAAACCTTAGTTTCATTTTTTTCGGTAATTAATAAATATCGAAGCGTATGAAAAAAGTAAAGATATTTATATTTTTCACGTAAGTATACTAAAAGAAGTAGTATTTTCTAAATTGTTAGCGACATTATTTTCTCACTAGAGGATTATATCTGCTTCACTCGTCGTCCTACCGATGGTCGTGAACTGTCTTCGCTTGTTCTTCCATTTCCGGGTCCCATTTCTCCTTCTCCACCCTCTGAACAGAAATTATTATTATTTATTTTAATATAAAAAAAAAATCTCAATTGTACAGATTATGAGAAAAAATAAAAACACTGTGTGTAATGTTTAAATACTAACAGTAGTTAAACAAGTAGTTATTCAAACATAAATCAATGAAACATTTGTATATGGATTGGTCAGACGCTGATCAGAGTAACTAAAAAAAAAGAAAGAAAGTTTCTTCTAAGAGTGGAAATAGGGAAGTTTCTAGTGAAAATATGACAATAAAAGATGTTCAATATATATATATCAATATACAATACATAAATATATTTTTCTTAATGCCTGTTAGGTCTATCCACTAATGGGCAATTTTTATTTTTAAAAAATCACTGCCTTTATTATTATAATACGGTTGTTCATAGACTAATCAAAAAAAAAATTGAGATTTTGCTAGAAAATAAGTTTTTCTGTGAACATTCTTAAAATTCACTCAGAATATAACAATTATCTGATTTCAATTTCGAGATATAGAGTAATTTATAATTGCAAATTTCATACTTTTCATTTCCACTTTCCGGAGGAAATTATATTTTTTTTATTTACCGCAGATAAAACTAACACAAAAAAAGTGCAAATCCGTGAGTTATTTCATGAATGTTTTTGAAATTTTAGTATACTGTAAATCTCGTTGAGATATAATGTTGATTTAAGTATTTAACTAAAATGAAAAAAACTCTTCAAGATATGTAATTTTCAAGATTAATTAATTATTTTATTAAAACATTCATATATCCTGCACTATTGATATGATCGAAAAATCGCTATGTTCATATGGAACTGCAGTATTCTACACAAAATATGATAATATTCTAAATTAAACCAAAAGCTAAAGATAACCAAAGATAACATATTCCAGGTTAGCACGTTATTGGCGGGGATGGCCCATAACATATCTTAGGACTTGAGCTGCCCAAAGCTAGAAACGATCGGCCAGATCGCGCTTCGGATTTAGGCCCTAACATATATAATATATACTACATGAAAACAAGCAGATATGAAAAAATAAACAAAAATACATTTTTGTAAAAACTAATTTTGTGCTAAATGCTAAAAGTTACATGCTTCAAGTTTGCATGACTTCAGACCATAACATTTCAGAAATCAATTCATTAATTTTAGAGTTCTTTATTAATTAAAATAGAAATTAAAGATATCAGGCTCATGATCGAATTTCTGCCAAGCTTTCGGCACTGTAAGTGAGCGAGAGCTCTGACCCATAGCTTGGTTCAGCTTTCCCAAGGTCCACATATGATAAGAAGACACTCATACCCAGTTCGATTGACCACTGCCCACTACCAGCTCTACGACTAGATTCAGGGCACTCTACTCGCCTCAACCATTAAATTAAATAGAACTAACATTCCCATTCTCATAATTAAAAAAAAATTGTATTAATTACCCACATTATTCCCATTCTCATAATTTAAAAAAAATTGTATTAATTACCCACATTATTCCCATTCTCATAATTAAAAAAAAATTGTATTAATTACCCACATTATTCCCATTCTCATAATTTAAAAAAAATTGTATTAATTACCCACATTATTCCCATTCTCATAATTTAAAAAAAATTGTATTAATTACCCACATTATTCCCATTCTCATAATTTGAAAAAAATTGTATTAATTACCCACATTATTCCCATTCTCATAATTTAAAAAAAAAAGGTATTAATTAGTCTATGTAATACATTTTTCTAAATTCGGAATAACATTCTCTCTCTCTCCCCCCCCCCCCCCCCCCCCCCCCCAAAAAAAATGCATGAGTAATATTTTTAGTTTCATTCTGTTTGAATATTGATAAAATGGAATTTTGAATGGAGCTTTCCAATATAAAGTTCCCCAAAAATTCGCAGAACGTTAAGACGGAAAAAGGGCAAGAACACCGCCATCTGGAAATTCTTCAATGTACTTTAGTCTGAATATAAGTACCAATACATTTTAAATAATAACTTTAAGGGTAATTAGATGTTTGCTAGCGACTGTAGAATTCAAAATTCTGGGGGTATTGAGGGTCAGTCAAAGTTTGACTGACCCTCATACCCCCAGAATTTTAAGGGTAATGTTTAGTTAGTATAAAAATCAAAACATCAGATTCTTAAAACAAAATAGTGATGCAAGTGTTTAAAATAGTTTATTACATAAGTATCTTTATTATTAAACTACAGTTGTAATTAAATTAAGAAAATTTTCAGAAAATATAGTAATCAGGCCAAGAGCAATCAAACCAACAATAAAAACAATCGCATTTCTTAACCAAACCTCATTCGCATATTCAGTAAAGTTTATATAATAAGAAGATAACACAAAAGAAGAAAAATACCTAACAATCAGACACAATCAAATTAGTTACGTATTATTTGCGAAGAATTGCTTGCCAATTGTAGTCTGTTTTTCTTAATATGAGGTCTGAGAGTTAATCTTAACTTGACAGTTTCAGTCTCACGAAGTTGAATAATTCGCTGTAAACCTAATCTGATCATCACCCAGAAAGGCCTGTTCGACCCAAGTACCAACGCATATATTTGTAAATTACAATTTAAATTTTGTATTTCCCCCTCTTCTTGGGTCGAACCACACCTCTCTGGTATTCATCATGTGGTCCGAGATCTTCGGAGGTCTGTCGTGTGACCATCCTCATCATACGGTTATACCATTGCTTCCGGACCGAAGTTACTGCCAGGGATGTATCTAGGAGTTTTTCTCTGAAGACTTCACTTCTTTTATGATCAAGAAGGTAGAATTGGACGACTACTATTTCTCCCAACTATCTAATTTCTCCTTTTTTTATTATGAAGACAGTAAAATGAGAAAAAGCTTGTAACGAGAGTGTATGACATCTAGTCCTTCGTCATATCTTGAAGTTATTAATTATACTAGTACAATCTTCATTTGATAAAGTTGTTTGAACGGCAGATTGGCCTTCGGTCTCCCCAAAATATATTTATATTATTTTTGTTAACGTTTCGCCATTATTCAGGCATTATCAAAATTTTTGTGACAAAATAAAATAATTTATAACCATTATATTTTATATGGTAGTCAATATTAATGTGTGATCAATTAAACACCATGTGACCTGGTTAGTTAGTTCGTTATTGTAACTTATGCCCAATAAAAGCTCTTTATTCGCGGGGTATATGTTCCGTAAATATGCTGCGAATACAGAAACCGTGGATATGGAATGGTAATTAGTATGGAATCATAGGGGATACGTTCCAAGGTTCCAAAATAAAACCAATATGTATCAAAATAAAATAAATTTATTCAGAAATTCGCAATTAAAATCAATCGTTAGTCAGCTTTAGGCAAGGGTTTAAAGAATTTAGTCATTTTTCTTGTTTTGCCGCTTTTAAAAGGTCTTTAAATTCAGATTGATATTGAGCTGTAGCATTAATAATTTGCCTTTTAAAAATAAGACTCCTTTCCATAATGGATCAATTTTCATGAAGAAATCACAAAGTTCATTTGCCATACGTAAACCTTCACTCAGATTTTTCAAGTTAAAGGTCACCTCTTCAGAGCTCGTTGAAGGCTCTTCCTTCAGTGGAATGTGGAGTTAACATTTCCTCCAAGTCGGTTTCGATCAAGTCATCCTGCGAATCAAGCAACTCCTGAATGTCACTTGATTCTATCTGTTCGAAGCCATCTCGTCCTATTCCATTTGTAACTTGAACAACATTGTCAGTTAAAATTTGAATTTGCGCGGATTCTTCATCATTTCCGATAGTCAAAACAGGCCACAGTTTTTTCCAGCATGGTGTCAATGTGTCTGCCTCGGCACGTACCAGCAGTACTCAAAGGATGCAGATATGTTAATAAACGACACCGAATCCCTTTCTGTTTACCGATTGCATCCGCGAATAAAGAAAATTTTAACCGCGAATACAGGAACTGGATTGCAATTTTTTCACCCGCGAATATTGAAAACGCGAATAAGGAAATCGTGAATAAGGAACTTTTACTGTATATTATACTAACATCGATACCAACATCTCAGAAGTAACTTGCTTTCTAGGGCAACAAAGCTGGAACTCTACAAAACCTTACAAGAACCGGTAAGTCTTCACAGACTAAGATGGGCAGGACACTTGGCAAGGATGGGAGACCATGATGTGCCAAAGCTACGTTGGAAAGACTGTGTTGCGCATGATGCAAGGAACCTACTTGAAGTCAGGAACTGGAGGGCAGCTGAACAGGACCGAGACGACTGGCGAAAGCTGATCCAGGAGGCCTTGATTCAGAGATGAGTTCTTGCGCCGATGATGATGATGACGATACCAACATTCTTCATTATTAGTTTTCATTGTAAATTGTTTTAATGCTAGTTACCAAGTCATATGGTGTTAAATTGATCAGATTTTAATATTGAAGACCATATAAAATATAATGGTTATACATTGTTTTATTTTGTTACAAAAATGTTGATAATGCCTGAATAATGGCGAAATGTTAACAAAAATAATATAAATATATTCTGGGGAGACCGAAGACCAATCTATTGTTTGTTTCAAACCACCTTCATCGAAAGAAAATGTAACTAAAAGTTACAATTGATATATAATGAAAATATATTCATGCCAAACAAAACATGCAATTTCATGCAAAAAAAAAAAAAAGGGGAAAATAAATAGAAAAGAAACCCACAAAAGAATATAATACAACCAAAGTCAGGAAAATCCAAAAATCAAAAACTCCAAAGGAAAAACACGTTCCAAATGTCATCTCGCATTATACCTTACCTATTCAAGTTTTTGTTTCTGTACAATTTTCTGTGCGCTTGCTTCACAAAGCGGGGTAGATTTTGCCATGTGTAAAAGCCAGGGTCAACTATATCAAAGCGAAAGCGAGAAAATAAGCAAAGGTTAGACAGAGCTCAGCGGTGTCAAATTTGTTATTTGGATGGTTTGGTTCGGTTAAACACAATTCACCTCAATATCTTCTTTTCTTAACTAAACAATATAGGAGAATTTCAAAAGAACAAGAAAAAATAACCATTACACTTACAGTTAAAAGAAAAACGTTAACTTTTTAGTAATAATAATATAAATGTCCTGAAGTCAATTAGCTAAAAAATAATTTTTCAAATTTATATATTTATTAATAACCCGGAAGATGATTAATAAACATAAACATTACAGAGTAATAAACATAACACTGTTTAAACAAACAACCAAATGCTTTGCCAGATTTCTTTGGTTGGCTAGAATACTAATGGATATATAGTGGGGAATAGCGATAATTAGAAAATCTCCAGCCAAAGAATTGATAAATTAATAATCAAAACTAAAATTAAAATAATAATAATATAGTGCCTGCTACTACGATATATAACACAGGTAGGATGCATAGGATAATAACAGTTATTTACATTCCTACATGTGTTAGAAAATTTAGGTGTGAGAGATTAGTAAACAATAACCTCAAGAATTTGCCCAAAGATCAGCCACAAATACAACACAACACAACACAACTTCTAAGTTGAGAAATGTGGACATATTGTGAAAACTTGTTTTACATTAATAAAACATACATCTTTTATTAAATATTGTCTACTCCAAAAAAAATTCTTATATTAAAACTACCGATTTCGGGCAAAAATCTTTAAATTCTCCGGAAAATTAGTTTTTTTCGACATATATCGATGCATTCCAGGCAAAAGGCCCTAACCCACATAAGGTTAACTTTACACGAGATAGAAAAAAACTGTTTCATTATTAAACAAACCAAGTTGGCTTTCCACATTAGTTTAATTGTAATTTTTAAGAATTTTTTCTGTTACATAGAACAATTATTTTTCATCAATACTTGCATCTCTTTACAAGAAATAACAGTAAAGTGAACCACTTTGTTGATTAGGGCCTTTGTCACCTTGTAGAAACGGGCCCTGTCTCATAATATAAATAATTAAACTGCCAAAAGCCCTAACCTATTGGTTTTTGAAAGTCCTAAATGTTCAGAACGAAAGCCCTAACCCACTTCTATCATTGGTAAAATAAAAAATTACCTTTTATTAAATTTTTTTAATTTATTTATATTTAACAAAAAACCGATTAGGGCGCTAGATTTAAATGAAACGGATCCATCAACAGCATCAAACTAGTGGGTGGGATAGGGCATTTGGACTGGGGGATAGGTCTTTTGGTCTCTCAAATGATTTAAAGTTTTGTGAGAGTATGTGGGTTAGGGTCTTCAAATTGAGGGTTAGGGCCTTTTCCCTGGACCACATTTTGCAATGCCTAAGGCCCTCCAATTTCTAATTTCCTATTTTTATAAATTTTATTAAAAATAATTACAAAATGGAGTTAACAAAATGTGCGGGATAGTCAATAGTGTGGGATAGGGACAAAACATGAAAATCTCAAAAATTGAGGGATAGGGCCTTTTGCCTGGAACGCATCGATATGATTGCACTTCAATACCATCGATATAAAACACCAAGAACAAGATGTTGCTGTCAGATGTATCTGATATTTAATATTTTAAACTTTTTTTATGAACAAGCTTTTCAAAACTGTTTATTAATTTAACATGAATATATAATTATCAGTTTATTGATTAAATCCAGAACGCAATATGTAATACCAAGTCAATTTTTGGATCATGTGTTTTTTTACGACAAAATCTCCACCTAGGTGCTTCAGTAAATTATATATTTTCTCATTGTTGGCGATAGTAAAATGAGTAACCAGAGCAATCAAGCAAGATGAAGTCCAAACGTTTCAGATTCAAAACGTGAAATATAGATACAATAAACGAAACAACAGACTTGAGGTGGTTTTATAAATGTCCATATATATTCAGGGTTAGTTCAACTTACTGTAGTCTACAGTGTGGTGGGGGTGAGGGTACTTCCTCCTTTTGGCCGCCCTCGGAGGGCCGGAGGCGGCAGGCTGGAGGCTGCTGGAACTCTGGACCACCCCCACTGTACACTGACCAGCTCCTTTACACCGTTTCAATGTCTCCAGCTGATCGTGTAAGTAAGACTTCTCATCTCCAGTTAGCATGTTCACCCGGTTCCACTGCTCAAACGGATCTAAAACATACGAAATATATGAAAATTTAATATCGACCCAAATAAATTAAACATATCAATTTCACATTTTTTAGTTATATCATGACAGTATCGTTTTAAGAGCTTTTCATTAATTTAACATAATCTTTGCACATAAATATTGAGTTTCTCATTAACTGTAATTAACTCAAGAAATATATCACGTCTACGAGGTAATTTCTCCTACTTTATAATTCATCATAGAGACATTAATGTTTTTTATTTTATAGTTAGTTATAATAACTTAAGCCAAAGCTTTAATTAAGAGGTCATATCGCCTACTACCAGAATCTTTAGTAGCTCTGCTGGACATGAGCCGGACTACACTTTAAGTATCCTAAATGTTGCCTACCTAGATCTATTCACCTAGGCTAGAGGGGCATTAACGAGTACCTGACATTGTTAAGACTCAGGATCGTTGCTTAACGTCCCATCCGAAGAACATATTGCTCTGGCTTTTTCATCTGCTAGATAAAAAAAGCCCTCGGCCGGGTTTTGAACCCACGATCTTGAGCTAAGTAAGCAAGCATGCTACCTCTGAGCTACCGGTATCCTCTATATCTTTATATAAAATATAATTATAATATAATATAATTTTAAAAAAATGGCAGTTAAAATTAATATTATTTAATTAGTTACTTCTAAAGCTAACAACATGAAACAAAACAAATAGAATAGTTTAAAAAATAAACAAATTTGGAACACCTAATAAATTAAAGTCAGATAAATTTCACGACTCTTTTTTAATACACTTTTCTTTCACGATTCAAGTAACAGACAAATCACGTTATTTCTTTTCCAGGTAGAGGAGAGGTCTGTACCTGAAGTCTCACCCATCGACGGCATGCTCGAGGTTTTTTCTCCAAGATAAAAAAGGCCTTGGCCTGATTCATATCTAAATTCACTATTTTGATTACATCTTAGCCATTCAATGGTCGATTTCGATGCAATTTCATTGTGAAAGTGCAAATTAAATCTTTGATCTTCTTCGGGACTCATTTGTAATGCGGTTTATTTATAACTTTGCTGGGTTGTAAAGAATATAAAGCGAAGCCATTTAACGTTTTAACACAGCTCAGAGCGACACAGACTATTTCGAAAAAATTCACGTAAATTAATGGCTATGTAATTTGTGAACAGTTACCGCCCAATTTCGGATTATTGTTAGCATTCTGCTTCACAACATCTCCAAAACCCCCGATTGCCTGAAATTTGCAATGATGGGAGATATAGACACTACCTCCATCAGACGAGTCAACTTTGATCAATAGGACATTAGGCAATTCTCATCCTTCAAGTTGAACTCAGCGAAGATTGGGCCATTCAAATTTCTTATATTAATTATATTGCACCACTGTCCAAATAGTCAAAAACGTTCTTTACTTTTGGGTTTTTTGAAGACGTTTAAATTTTTTTTTCCCCTAGTGTATCAAATTAGACTTATCGATGTCCTCAAAATACATCTGAATTTAATTCTTTGAAATATTGATAATATTTCAGCGAAAACATACGAAGTTACTCTATTTGCACTGTCAGTAAAATCTCTTTATTATACATCTTCTAGATCTCGCGCAGGCAAATGCGAGCGATGCAAAACGGGAGGTCGAAGCGCCAAGTTGTAAATAAATGTAAATTTTACACACTTACCAACTCTCAAATTGTAGAATGTAATAAGACCCGTTACAAATTCACAATAGAGGAAATTATGGGTAGCATTAATTGTTCTTAAACATGAATAGGTATTGTTGTTGGCATTCATGCAAAAACAAAATGGGCCCTCTGAAAACAAAAAATAAAAATAAAGAAATAATAAAATACAATTTTTATTAAACAAACAAAATAATTACAATTATCTAGTGCAGTTTTTATAAGCACTTTGATGCCCGGGCTTTAACTATGGTCATATCGCCTACTACCAGAGTGCTCTTTCGTCACTCTGGTGGACATGAAGCCGACTATAGGAATCCTAAATTTTCATTCACTTCGGGTAGAGGTCTTTAATGAGTACCTGACATCGTACAGGCTCGGGATCATCGCTTAACATCCCATCCGAAGGACGGTACGCTCAAGATTTTTTCATCTTCCAGATGGTAGATAGTATCGTTGATATTTTGAAAACAAAAAAAAGAAATATATATTATATTTTTAAAAAATTATTGAATAAGTTGGCATGGAAGGCTTACAAAATTAAACATCTGGTAAATTAAGTCAATTGATTTAATAAAAGAGCTGGACTAGTTCTATAGCCCAATTAGTATAAATTTGAAATTTTATATTGTCCAATAGTCTACAAAAAGAATATTCTCGACTGCTCTCTGGCCGCAGAATATTCTCTGAAAGAACGTACATCTCTAGTTTCAAATTACCTCTCCAGAAAGGTGCTGTTTTCCAGTGTTCGTTGTCATGGTTGAAACAGTTCATCTTTTCCGATAAGCATTCACTTTCTAGTTTAGCTTTTCTTCTCAACTTTTTTTCCTTCTTTCGAACTCTTTCTTCTTTTAATTTACGCCGAGTTTCTTTGGCTATTTCTTTCTCTTCCTTGTAGAGCGGTCTGTAAGTATAATATAAACATAAATAATGAAACAAGTAAAAATATTATGTAAATATCTTCTTCAATTAAGACTTGGAGGAGGGCAAAAATCCATGTAAGTCATTTTCCAATTTGTAAACCCTGGTACTTAAAAGGATGGAATTTAATAGCGTCGATCCCCCTCGATCTGTTCACCAAGTTTGACCAGCATTCAAAAATTGGTATACTAGTTATACTACCAGTAAATTAATTTATACAAGAGTGGTTAAATATTTTTTTCTTTTAATTTATAAAATACCGAATTCGGGGTTTTCCACTGATTGGGGGCTATCATTGATTCAGGATGTATTTACACCTAAGCATTTGCAGAAATTTAATTCAAAAGGATGGTTTAATTTATATTTTCCCCCCCAAAACCAGAAGTTTTTTTTTATCAATTGAGATTTTTCACAATTGTAGGGGGTAGAGAGGGGGCGAACTATAGCGTAAGACCCATGCAGCCGAGAACCTACTTGTTTTTTTGTGCATGTAACGTTTTTAATGAAGAGTTTTCCAACGGACTTTTTCACTCCATTAGCCCTCCACACGCTCCATTCTATGTCCCAAACAAAATCCTTCATAATGATCTCAACATCCCTTACGTACTAACATTATTCTAGCCCCGTATGAACATCAGCAACCATGCTAATCCTCTCACACATGGCCTCTCCCCAATAATCCTTCACGCCATCTAAAACGACATTGTCTGCGGGACCTGCTATGAAATGAACATTCCTAGGGAGTGTCAGCACTGGCTGGCTTCTCCCATCTATATTGTATATAGTCACATCTACCATAAAGATAATTGTTCTTTGTTCTCAGATGAAAATAAAGTAAACTGTATATTTAAAGCGTTAGGCTACGTAAGTATAGAAAATACTTCCAATTCTTTATCTATAGTTGCTAAGTTAGATCTGTTGATCAGTACCTTGGGTATAATATGATGCACTCTCAGGTCACTATATTTATATTATTATTTTCCATTTCACTATTACTTGATCAAAGTTAATATTTTTTTATCAAACTGTCTTCAAGTCTAACAGACACCCTATACTTTGATAGACTATCCCCCTACCAGTTACAGTCCCCAGAAAAATAAGGCTGTGGTGTCTTCAGTTGAACAAACACTTCTTGCAGACAGTTAAGTTTTATTATGTAATTATTATATTAGATGTAAAAAAATATATATATATATATACGAGGGGCGATCATAAGTTCCAGGACTTTTTGGATTGCGCGTCAACGGAGTGTCGGAGAGCGATTCGGTTGGCAGTATTAGTTGTGACTCTTCCTGAACTCAGGCTGTTTTTGTAGATGCTCTACATCCTACTTTGTTGTGAAGTAACAGACGTTTTTGTGAAACAAGTTTTTCGTGTTTGGCTATTTTCTGAACTTTTATCAAATAAAACAAAAAGAATAGCAACGTGTTTGTGTCAAGTTTTGTGTGAAGTTGGGTAAAACGTTTACAGAAACTTTTCAGATGTTGCAAGAGGCTTTTGTGGATGAATGTCTGAGTCAATCATGGTGTCATGAGTGGTACAAGTGGTTCAAAGAAGGCCGGACATCATCAGAAGACAATCCTCGTTCAGGACGTCCATCAACTTCGACTGAAGACGATCATGTTGCCAGAGTGAACGTTCTCGTGCGATCAAATCGTCGACTAACCATCCGTGAAATGGCAGAGGAATGCAACATTTTATTTGGCTCATGTTGAGGAAGAAGAGACCTAGCGAAGTGGGGAGTGGGTGCTGCTGCCCCATGGCCGTCATCTCCAAGCCCCCGTACTCACCAGACCTGGTACCTGCGGACTCAAGGCCCTTAAAAGTCGCAGAGATTTCACTCAACTGGCGAAATTAAAGAAAAATCGCTGAAGGAACTGAACAGCATTCCAGAAGATGAGTTCTCGGGGTCCTTCCAGAAGTGGAAACGGCGGTGGAAAAAATGTATAGCTTCCCAAGGAGAGTACTTTGAAAGGGACAATGTCCAATAACTTGTAAATTTTTAAATAGATTTTTTAAAAATCAGTTCTGGAACATTTTGATCACTCCTCGTATATGTAAGTCGTGAATGTCAAGCTAGTGTCCCCAGAATCAACCACAATTACTACACTCACACATCAGGTTCACAGTAGCAAGTATCCGGAAGGAAGGGCTTCTGCTGATAGTTAGGTATGTGTGTCAGGACAGGTTCTATCATTGGAAGTTCTGGAGCCTCAACCGCTAGCATCTGAAAAACAAAGAAATACATTGTTATTGACATTATTGGAAAAATACTAAATAGGTGACAACATTTGATAAACTTATTATTTCTAGCAAAACAAGAGAGCAACAGTTCAAATATGGTTAGTTCTTTGCATAATTTGACACATTTGGAAGAAACCTATTTCGCTTAGTTATAAATAAGACCTAGGTAGATATGATTAGTAATATGATTGGTAGAAGTCAAGTATTTATTTCAAGTTTCCACAATATGTCTACATTTTTCAACTTAGAAGTTGATGATATTTGTATTCCCATCATCTGCGACTTGTTTTTGCGCAACTCTGATTAGTATACACATAAGTTTTTTCCCATTACTTGCATCGCAAAGAGGTAAGACCCGATAATTAATTACCATTATTATGTGAAGTTCTTAAGATAACTCAAAAAAATATCCCATTTTCAGAAGGAAGCCAGCTGGGCCGACCCAAATTTACTGAAAATGGTCAATTTGAAAGTGTATAATGAAGTATTCAACAAACCTAATCATGATTATAATATCAGGAAGAAAAACAAATTTCGAGTATCCAATATCCTATAAGCTCTATCGTAATTGTTATTGTTCAATAATTTTATTATTATTAATTTTATCATTTACTATTTACTTAATTGTTATATAAACTGATATTTCACTATTTGTGACCTGAAGATGGGATATTTAATCGTCGTGATATATTTATATTTATGTATTTTATTTTTATCATTATTACTACTAATGTACAAAATTGTATGACGTATCCAATAAGCATGTTACGGTTTGACGGAAATAAATATTATAATTATTATCGAGGAATCAGTTGATATGTTGAGATAATGGGAATATGGCAGATGTAGTGAGAAGTGATTTCACAGGTTTCAAAATAAAAATTTAGTAGTATGATCTCTCACTGATTTTATAATTGTATGCTAGCCTGATTTCGAGGTTTCTCTCATCATCAGTCAGGTAAAACAACTTAAAAACATAATTAAAATGTTTTAAAAGTAAGTGAATAAATAAAATAAAATTCTCCAATAAATAAAAAATACATAAATATGTTATTCCTGTTCCTCATTTCAGCCACAAACCATATCTGTCTCCATACATGAAATTTTAAATGGTTACTTTTTGAATAGTTTTACATATTTTTTTATTTACTGGAGAATTGTATCTTATTTATGCACTTACTTTTAAACGTTTTAAATGTAAACATTTTAAACCAGACCGCCTGATTATGAGGGCAACCTCAGCTCGCTTAGAATAATAAAAACTGTGAGAGGGCAGACTACATTCAGTAGCTTTCTTTGGAGTCTTCTTCCTGCCATTAATAAACACCTTCTCGATTATATACTTTATTGGAGAGTACATGTGGACAACTGACCCCAGATGAGGGCGGATACGGATGAGGATGGTCGGCGGGAGGGTGGTACTCCTGGGTGGAGCCCTGCTGATGCTGCTGATGATGGTGATGTCGATGTTTGTTCTTCTTTGTACGGTTGTGACCTCCCATCCCCAACTCATGGCTCAGGTTGGACAACCCTCCTTCATCGTCACTCTCCTCTTCTTCCATCGTCATCAGACTTCTTTCGTCCTCCTCCACACTCTGATCGTATCCAATGTGAGGCTTCTTCTCTTTTAGATGTCTTCGGATTTCCTACAAAATAAATTTTAATAATAAACATACAAGTTTAGAAGAAAAAATATTTTAAAAAACTGTTTTATTTAAAATATTGCCTATTTTACAAATTATATATAATATATGGGAGTATTTTCAGTATTGCTACCATCTTCAGCAACGACTTAACCAATACTAAGTGGAAGTTCAACCAGTTCACATTCCGAACTGTCCCTTTCTCCTGTTCATTAAAGTCATAGAAACATGGAAAATAATAAAATTTCGTCCCAAATTGAAATCTTAAAATATAATAAGTCTAAAATAAAACAGTGGGAAGACAACATCTTTTATTTCTATGAGAAATCTCAGTTTTTTGGCTCTAATTACGATACCAGGAAGAAAGATGATTTTCGAATAAGTAAAAATTGCTCCTCTTTTTTATTGAAAAAAAGTATAACTCATAAAGGAATTAATTTCTTTAATGCCCTTCCCCACTTCTTGAAGACAATAGAAACATAAGAAAATTTAAACTCCAACTAAAAACGTTTATGTTAGAGGAAACCTTCTATTCTATATATATAATAAAAAAAGTGTTCTATATTCAAAAACATTATTTGATACATAGCTTTCATTTCTATTTTATTTGGCAGAGTTTTCGTACTCATATTTTTCAGTATTTATTTATTTTTACTTTTTAGTAGTATTGTTAATTATAATCCATTTGTATCAGACACTAAGAATTAATATCTGTTTAAGTATCTAAATTACAAACTATCTTAATGTAAACATTCTTATGACGTATCCTATAATCATGTTATGGTTTAATGGAAATAAAAATCATTATTCTAACTGAACTTTTTGTTTTCCTATGAGACCCTGAAGTATCGAGTTTCAATTTGTAACACCGAAACCCAGGGACTTCCCCACCGGTTCGGTTGTCACAATATTAGATAATCTCAGGTAACCTGAGAATTGTATAAATATAAACTTAAATGTCACTTTTGAATTGATGACGTAAGTCGAAACCGGTAGGTACACTTTACGTATATATTTTAGCGAAATTATTACCTTTTCACTGTACGGATACAATAATGTATTTTGAAGATTCAAATTAAAGTAGATGATATTACCTTTAGTTTTTCCAATTTAGTTTTGAGTTTTTTTATTTCGCCATCTAACCGATCTCTGCTGACCTTCCACGCTTTGGGATTGTGATAAACATCATCGGTACAGAACACTTCTCCACTCTGTTGGACTGTACAGTTGGCCTCCATCTTGGTTGAGTGGCTTTCATTGCTTGAGGCCTAAATACAAAATTCAAAACATATGTTATTACAATATTTAAGGTTGACAAATTACTGGAATTAATAAATTGATGATGAATCTATAATATTTAGTGTCTCTCAAAATTGTTGGTTCTTTTAAAAAACACTATATGCTCTATGTTCTAGTATCTTTTGAAACTTTCCTCAGATGATAGCAAAAAATTCAAAACCAAACATTGTAATTTTTACTAATATCGGGTCATCTTATAAGTTATGTCAATTTTTTTTGTTTACTATATTAGGTCAATTGTTCTAGTTTATTCGTTAGTTAGTTTTTGTGACTCATGCTCAGGTTTTAACTACGAGATCATATCGCCTACTACCAGAGCGCTCTTTCGTTGCTCTGGTGGACATGAGCCCGATTCTACTCTAGGATCCTAAATTTTTTCCTACCCAGGTTTATTCATCTAGGGTAGGGGTCTTCTTTAACGAGTACCTTAACGTCCCCTCCGAAGTAAGCACTCAAGGTTTTTTCACCTTCCAGATAAAAAACCAACGGGCCTCGGCCGGGCTTCGAGCCCGCGTTGTTGAGCTCAGTAAAGAAGCGCACTACCTCTGAGTTACCGGCGTCTTCAAAGATTCTTCTAGATTATGATTTGTATAGAAACAGTATTTGGAAAGGGTATAACAACTCTCTTTTTCATCACATTATAACAGATTTTCTCTCTAGATTATATTTTGAAATGGAAGTGAGACGGCATGTTAAGTATAATGTAGGAGTTTAATAAAGATGAAACCGCGGCAGTATTCACAGTTCGTTTATTCTGGATTATTAAATTATTTTATTTATAGTTGTTCAAACATAAAAACTACATTTCCGCTGGTATTAATTTAACAAAGAATAATAATAGTTTCAGCTAAATGACACATGGGTGCCGATAATATCCATAAAAATAGTGGAGGTCCGGTGCTCTCCACTGTCATTCTTAAACTATGTAATCCATTGAATTACTTCGTTATATAAAGAATAGAACATTGCACATATATACTTAAAAATGAAAACAAAACTTGGACTTACCTCCAGGCCATGAAGACGGTCCTCTAGGACGCCCACCATGTCGGTAACATGGCCCTCCAGACCTTCCTCCAGCGACCTCTTGGTCCTCCCATCCTCAGCCTCCCTCCCTTGTTCAGAGGGAGGGCCGCTCGTCGTCGTCCAGTTGCCCAGGGTGAGCACCAGCACCTCCTCAGCCCAGGCGTCTAGACTCTTCTCAAAGTTCTTATGCCCCAACAGCGCCTTCGCACGAAGGATCTTCTCCTCTTCAGACATACCATCTGGTGGGCGAGGGGTTGACGTGGTCGCTGCTTCGAAACGGTACCATTTCCTTGTGGGGATGTGGGAGATACCAAAGTTGTCTGATCGTGACTCCGCTGTGTTCTCCTCTTCGTATGCATAGTCCTCGTCTTCAAGGTACTCATACTCCTCAGAACGCTTTGTCCTGGGGCTTCGATAAAATTTAGGCCGAGGAGGATAAGCTCTGTAAACAAAAAAAAAATCATTACAGAACTGTCATAACAAGATGTGTTTATTTGATTGGTTCGCCATTGGGGACATCTCTTAGTATCGATGCTCTCGATGCTTTGGACAAAATCTTCCACAGACCTCTCCGCTCTTAATAAAAACAGTAAAACTATTGTTAGTTAGTTATTGTGATTCATGCATGGGCTTTCTACCTAGGACTTAGTACTGTATAAATAATAATAATAATAAAGAACTAGATGGTCACCTTCACTTTCTACTCAGAAAAAGTGACTGTTTGAATTTTGACTTTTAGATGTTTTAACTACCACAAGATTTCAAAAATCAAATTCTTAGAATTTGTTTTCAGGTCGATGCCGAGATATTCATTGATACCCATTATTAGCTCACCTTCCGTACTTGTTGGGTACCCTCCAATCGTCAGTTTCCAGTCTTGTGTACATATGACCATCTGGTGTGAAACAGGCACATTTTTTGCCTCTAGGTTGTGGGTAGAACTGATTGTAACGAAACTTACATTTGTGTTTTCGCCACCTAAAAAATAAATAAACAATATTAATTTTTAATTAACAACGTGATATCAATTCAACAATATTTTCACCACTAGTTTCGTTAAAAATCAGGAGCCCGTTTCACGAAAGTTACCTACCATATTAACCAGTGATTTTTAACCAACCTATGAAAAATAACAGGAGAGTAATAACCAGTAAATTTTCACATTTACAACGTTTTCACAGCTTTTAAATATTTTTACATTTGTGGAAAAATTTGGATGTTGTCAAAATCAACTAGTTCGATGGGAGATTTCTAATGTCATCAGTGAAAATTGAAATAATCCTTAAGGACATAGTACACAGACTTGGACGTGTAAGAAGAGGTGAGGCACTCCTAGAAAGACTACAATTATAATAAATACGATACTGAAGACATTTACAAAGATCTAAAAGTAAAACAAACCATGAGAATAACTCAAAGTCATAAAGTACTATATAATTTCATAAACAATAAATGATACAATAATAGAGAAATCATACTTGAAGATTTTGCCAATAAGTGCCGATACATAGTCTTTGTTAGGTGAGACAATTCCTAATACCGAAACTTTCCTCGTGAATAGATTTCCATTGATTTGCTTTGTATTTCGTCAGCTTGTCTGAGAAACCCCCTAACAAAATTGCTTTCGATTCTTGTACATACTTAAAAAATTGTATCTTATCTTCCTTCTTTAATGACATCATACACAAATTCTTCACAACAATCACTACCAAATTTACTTAACCTTTTGCAGATAGAAGGTTCTTTGCAATAAATACCAGCCGTCCTTTTATGTACTCAAAAAAATGTATTCATTGAAATAATTAAATAATAAAACAGTTAATCTGCTGATGTACAAAAAAAAAAAAAAAAGTCTCACTCACGGAATAATTAACAATATAATAAAAACAACTCAAAATAATTAAAAATGTTCAACTAAAATTCAAGCAAAGAATGCTAACTCACATGCACTTAAATTTTCAATATGGCTGCGATCCAGCCGGCAACTTAGGAACACTCCTCTCTCTTACTGACTACATTGAATTAATATTAATTCAATTTGCACAAAATTATTTAAACAATATGTAAATAATATCTCTATAGATATCAGTGTGATGACACTGCTCGACCTGTAGACATAGGGGAGGTTATATGTTTGTTTATGTTTTCAAGAGGTGCCGCTTTTCACTTGTAACTATATTCATGCAGTTTCATTTGTAACCATTTATTCACCGTTGTAACGTTTTTCACAAGTGTGTTAAATTGTTTTATGAAACATCTGTACTTATAGATTTATTAGAGGTATCTGTAGTTGTAATAAATATAAATCTGACATTGTAACTTTCGCGAAATGGACATGAATCTGAGGAAAGGATATCTTCATGGTGGAGAAATGAAATGAAATGAAAATAAATTCTGGGACCGAGGTCCCCTACGAATAAATACATAGAGAGTCAAAGAGAAAAGTAAACAATGAAATGAAGTATTAGTATGCGGTACAAAGAATAAATACAAACATAATTGAATTAGTACTATAGTAGAGAAAAACTATACAATAATAAATATAGATAAATAAAAGATTAACTTGAACAACTTAATATAAATAAATAAAAGTATCTTTATAAATATAAGAATGTTTGTAAAGAAGAATCTATATAAATATAAATAAAATAAATAATAGGTTTTCAGTAAAGCAGCTTCTCATTTTTTCTCCCAATATATTTTTAAATTCTTTATAACATTGTCAAACGTTTCGGGACAAGTCCTCCCATCATCAATGACTAGAAACAACAAAATTAACAAGTAAAAATAGAAAAACGTGCATCAAGTTATAACAATACAACATTACATTATAACAATCTTTAATGTTGTATTGTTATAACTTGATGCACGTTTTTCTATTTTTACTTGTTAATTTTGTTGTTTCTAGTCATTGATGATGGGAGGAATTGTCCCGAAACGTTTGACAATGTTATAAAGAATTTTAAAATAAATTGGGAGAAAAAATGAGAAGCTGCTTTACTGAAAACCAATTATCATATAATATGCTCCTTACACAACATTGAAGAAAAATAAATTATTAAAAATCAACAGAGCATAATACAATGATGGTTAACTATAAAAGAGAAGGAAGGATGCCCAGACAAGGTTTGAAATAAAATTTATTTTAGAAAGTAGGGACTAGATAGAAAAGTGTGAGGAGAGAGAAGATTACTAATAAAATATAAAATAAATAAATGAATGATGAAAATATGCAGAGGGCAATACAATAAACTATATTGAAGGAAATCGAAGTTCTATAGTGTAAATAAAAACTCTGCTAACTGCTCATACTCCAGTATTTGGCCAACGTTTCGGAAACTATTTATTAGCTCTACAGAAACTATCGACTGGATGTGTGAGGTGAAGGTGCCACACACACTCGAGTCATTATAAGGCCCTGAAGAAGGAAATAAATAGTTTCCGAAAATTTCGCCAAATACTGAGTTTTTATTTACAGGACAGAACCTCGATTTCCTTCAATATTAAAAAGATGCTGATACTCGTATCAATCATAAGAAACTATGTTTTACCTGGTTCCTTCGGGCAAACACTGCCACTTCTGGCCTGGTTTGCAGGGCGCCTTGTACTCAGGCCGTTGACACTCGATGGCCAGTCGTTCCATTTTGGTGATCCCCAACACTGGAAGAAGCTGATTGTCCAGCTGACCGTCACTTTGTTGCTCCATTTCTGTTAACATGATAACATTGTGTGATAATTTACACAGCTAACGGTAGATTGGGAGGGCTGGTGTGTGCACCTAGGGACCTATGCATCCAATATATCATTAACGAGTACCTGACATCGCACGGCTCGGAACCATCGCTTAACGTCCCATACAAAGGCTTTTTCACTTCCCTCCCAGAATATCACACTCCAGTTTGATTGTCAAAATTCTGCCTTCTGGAAACAAGAGCTTATGTTTCCAGCCCAATTTTCATACATATATATATATATATATTTAGTAAGGATAGTATTTACAATAACCAGATAAATAAATGAGAAATGCACTACGAATAGATGTGAGATTGAGAGCACGAGCAAAAAAAACTGCCCCCCTAGTTACCATGTAGTTTGGTTACCTTTGGCTGGTAGAACGACTTTAATTTCTGAGTCATTCTCCTCTTCTGGTGACTTCTCAAGGGGAGAAGTTTCATTTGTAGGTAATGAGGACTTGGTGGAAACTTGTAAAATACTGTCTGGAAGCGGGGCAAGACTAGAATCTAAACATACACATACATAGGTTAAATGCGAGCATACATTAGAAGCAGTTCCAAAAACCATTTCAACATACTTTATATTCAAATTGGATTAAATGGATTAGTCGAGGTTGGAAATTTGGTAAAAATGGGATATATTTTTGCACAAATTATTAAATAATTCATTAAGAGTGTGTTATTTCGTGTAATACTTTCTTATATATATAGTATAAGAAAGTTTTCAAGGGAATTTCACGTTTCAAAATCCCCTGAACACCTTTTGACCATTTTCGCGATGATGTCAACGTGTCATTGAAACAACGCTCTAAATCAAAAACGATTGTAACAATAAACTTGAAATTTAAAATGAAGATATCACATGTACTAACTTAGATCTGATTATATTTTAGTTGAAATCAGCTGAAAATTAAGACTTACTTCGAGGTCTAACTAGCACTTATATTTCTATAGTCACAGGGAATAAAGTTGTTAAGTCGTAAAATGGCCAAAATGAGTGTACTGTGATCATCTCCCAAGCCATCTGCGCAATGTGAAGAAGTTGGGAGCTCAGGACTCTAATACTTTCGGAATTATAAAGATGTGGGTTTTTTGGTATCTCGTAAAATTGTGTATGTTCTCGGTTAAATCAACTTAATCTACTTCTTTGAGGAATCATTCACGAGATAACTGCATTTAACCATTTATTCACTATGGCAGACTATTCCAAGTGAAGAGGATGTTTTCGGTTAAATCAACTTTAGAGAGGCATCATTCACAAGTATTTCAAAAACTATGGATAATAATTAGGTAAGTGTGGTCAATAATTAGGTAAGTGATGGGGAGTGATTTGACAACTAAGGGGAAATCCAAGAAAGGATTAACAATATTCATTTTCATTCACTCCTATAGATTTAGAAGGTATATCATTAATAATGATGCAAACATAATTTATTTATTCCAAAAACCGGATTTACACGATTAATGCGAAAGTAAAAAATTGCTGCCCTGAAAAGTTACGTATTTAGACTTAACAATTTATTCCCTGTGACCACAGATTTATGACAATGAAAAATTTATATTAAAAAAAGTGTTGAGTTGTGTGCCTAATAGATAGAAGTCAGCAGCAAGTATCAAAGATATACCATGCGGCTCATGCTGGTGAAACATATTCACCCCATATTTTGTGTTGAATGTGATATGTAATGTTTTAACTGTTTATCAAATGAACAAGTTTTTATTACATAAAAACAAATTATACCATATTTGAAACATTTCCATAGTTTTGTTATTTTCAGATCACACAATGTTTGTATGTAGTAACAACTGTTTGGTATTATTCCAGAACTTACCTGCCACTTATTTTTTTAGATTTTAAAAGTAATTAAAATTGTTTTGGTATACTCAATAATTCTAAATTGTAATATTTACATTTAACAATTTATAATTTTAGTATTTTTAGATTGAACTAAAGTAGGATTTGTTTAGACTCCTCTCTACTAAGCCTACATCTCTCAATGTTTACTTAAGTAGGCTCTACCTAAGCCGGTCAGTAGCCCAATAGGAGTCGCCAAGACCGTATCGTGTTTTACCTACTTGCACAACTCAGCCATCACCACACTGTCCCATCACCAGTCGGTGCGATGCCACCACATCCATCATCTGACCCTCCCCCTCCCCCTCCCCCTCCCCCCATCTCAGAGGCGGCATCCAATCTTATCCGATAAGAACTTTATTATTTTACCTACTTGCACAACTCAGCTATCACCACACTGTCCCATCACCAGTCGGTGCGATGCCACCACATCCATCATCTGACCCTCCCCCTCCCCCTCCCCCCATCTCAGAGGCGGCATCCAATCTTATCCGATAAGAACTTTATTATTTTACCTACTTGCACAACTCAGCTATCACCACACTGTCCCATCACCAGTCGGTGCGATGCCACCACATCCATCATCTGACCCTCCCCCTCCCCCTCCCCCCATCTCAGAGGCGGCATCCAATCTTATCCGATAAGAACTTTATTATTTTACCTACTTGCACAACTCAGCTATCACCACACTGTCCCATCACCAGTCGGTGCGATGCCACCACATCCATCATCTGACCCTCCCCCTCCCCCCATCTCAGAGGCGGCATCCAATCTTATCCGATAAGAACTTTATTATTTTACCTACTTGCACAACTCAGCTATCACCACACTGTCCCATCACCAGTCGGTGCGATGCCACCACATCCATCATCTGACCCTCCCCCTCCCCCTCCCCCCATCTCAGAGGCGGCATCCAATCTTATCCGATAAGAACTTTATTATTTTACCTACTTGCAAAACTCAGCTATCACCACACTGTCCCATCACCAGTCGGTGCGATGCCACCACATCCATCATCTGACATCTAGCACCCTCCCCCTCCCCCTCTCCCCATCTCAGAGGCGGCATCCAATCTTATCCGATAAGAACTTTATTATTTTACCTACTTGCACAACTCAGCTATCACCACACTGTCCCATCACCAGTCGGTGCGATGCCACCACATCCATCATCTGACCCTCCCCCTCCCCCTCCCCCCATCTCAGAGGCGGCATCCAATCTTATCCGATAAGAACTTTATTATTTTACCTACTTGCAAAACTCAGCTATCACCACACTGTCCCATCACCAGTCGGTGCGATGCCACCACACCCATCATCTGACCATCTAGCACCCTCCCCCTCCCCCCATCTCAGAGGCGGCATCCAATCTTATCCGATAAGAACTTTATTATTTTACCTACTTTATGAACCTTTATTATTTATTTTAAACGTTATATTTTTCATCCCTAACATTAAGTTCAATTTTATGTTAATTTAATCTATGTTTTGTTATCTTTTCAGTTGGCCAACTGCATCTTACGAGGTTTTCTTTGGTTCATTAAATATCTTTTATCATTTTCAATTTAATCAATCTTATTATTTACATCTTATTCTATTCAATATTTTGGAGTGGTCCTCCATAGAACCATAGCCTGGTTAATTGGCAAATCCTATTTGGATTCCACTCCTGGTCTATACACTCAAATATCTCGGGTGTTTGGGCAAAAGGGCTAAGTTAGCAAATCTAAATTTTAGTAGGGGAATTTCTGAAGGATGGAAAAATTCCTGCAAATCAGGTAAAACACATTTATAACTTGAAATATTAATTCCATAAAGTATTAAATATAAACAAAGTAAATTATTCCAACAATCAGTTACATATAAGTCCTTTGGATCACAAGACTTATTCTGACTAAAGCCCTTTTGCCCAAACACCAGAGATATATGATCACGAAAGAAGCAAAATTAGGCTTAAAAGCGTTTAATAAATTCGTGACTTTGGTATCCGAAAAAATAAAATGTTGACTCTCCCATCGGTCTTTTTAACGAAGTAATACAGACAGTTTCAGATAATTGATCTAGGCTGTTTGAACAGGTAGAACGTATCTGAAAAAATACAAGTTTGACCCTCCCACCGGTCCGTATAGTGAAACAGTAGGTACAGGTTCTCCGGTTTTGTGAAATAGGTCTTCACATATATACAAACTGTATGCACTGCTTTACCAAAAGGACCGACGGGAGGGTGAAAATTATATTATTTCGGCATAATCCTTCATAAATAAATTATGTCAAAAAATTAAATAGGAGGTAAATTCTGGAAATACAAACTGTTACGTCAGTATCAGTATTCGTCTGTTCAAAATTTTGATTCGAATAAGAATTGTAAAGTTGTGTTATGAATCCACATGCAATGCCTCTGTGATTCTGTTACTCTAGTAGCTTTATATTAATGAAAACACAAGCGAGTTAACGGCTCGAAAGCTGCATAATACAGGCGAACAGAGGAACGTTGTTCAATGCACAGCATCCCCAAGTCAAATCAAGCCAAAATTATGAAAATTTACAAAAGTTCATATTTACCATCGAGGTCCAAGGGTCGTTTGGCTGGGTTTAAAGTCTGATTTAAGTCCTTTTCTAGTTTCGCCAAGGATTCTTTGAGTTTGGCTTCAGCCATGATAATTTCCGCTGTCTCACGCCTTCCACTACTATACAACAAAAATGAAAAATAAATCAAACATTGCGCATAAATAAAATAATAATATAATATATGCTTTAAAAAATATTGGATTGAGAAGAAGTATGAAGACAAAAGTTTTTTTTATACTATTTAGCTCATACTTTCAAAGGCAAAAGAGTTGCCGCTTTTCATGTCGACAGTTTCTTATTACCTACATAACAGCTACATTAACATTTAAATTAACGAAAAATATATAATATATATTTAATTTAAATTTATATATTTATATTTATTTAATTTATATATTTATATTTATTTAATTTATATATTTAATTTAATTTAAAAAATATATATATATATATATATATATATATAAATATATATATATATATATATATATATATATATATATATATATATATATATATATATATATATATATTATATTATATATTATAAAAATAAAAATATTTATTTTTAAACTCCGTAAAGGACAGAGTATTTTTAAAAAAATAATAACAGGATGCGATTTCTTCTCTCCACAACGCATTTTCTGAAGAACTCAATTACTAAATATTTCTAAGGTTAACTGTTTTTTTAATCTAATTTACAAGCTATCTTAATGTGAACATTCTTATGACCTATCATATTACCACGTTATGGTTTAAAATAAATAAATATACTATACTCGTATATGTTAATTTCATTTTCCTATACAAAGTCACCTAAGGCCAATCACTGGAAACGGGATCGAGACCCTTATATATTTTATCTGATAGGTAAGAAGCCTGGAGCATGCCGTCCTTCGGATGGGACGTTAAGAGTTGGTCTCGCGGCTGTGCCATGTCAAATACTCGTTAAAGACCTTTATCCTAAGTAAATAAATCAGGGTAGGCAAAATTTAGGATTCCCATGGTAGAATCGAGCTCTTGTCCACAGCGCTCTGGTAGTAGGCGATATGACATCGTAGTTAAAGAAGGCACGGAAGTCACAAAAACAGTAAACTCTTTAGTAAACAATGGACCAAGTTATATCTAGGCAATGGCGTCGCGATGTTTTGGCTGGCCTGTATTCCACAATTTGAAGTGGTGTTATTTCTGCATTTTTTTATCCTTTGGTCATAAGAGAAAGAGATAACAATCATTTTTACACATTTTTCTTACTTCAAATATCAAAAATTAGGGCTCCCTTTTTACAAAAACAGTCTGATTTTGGTGAAAAAATTATTTATACATGAGGCAATTGAGGCAGCCGCCTCAGGGGCCCGCGTTCAATCAAAAAAATTAAACAGCGATAAATTGGAAAATAGGGGAAAATCTATTGGATTTTTCTAGAAACTTCTTGCAATTTCGAGAAACATGCTGGAAAATTTCATGACATTCTATAAGATTCTAGAATGTTCTGGTGTATTATACAAATTATTAAAAATAAAGTTGAGAATAATAAGTAAAACATAATTTAAGAGCCTCAGGGCCCCCCAAAGTCTTAAAACTTAATATATACGTATAGACAACCGGAGATAAATTACAATTTGTTCATTAACTATTTTATTTTTTAGAAACATTTTACAAAAGTTACAAACATCAAAATTATGGGAACGTATATGAGGTACTAGGGAACAGAAATGAAACCATAGATAAGTTGATGGCTTTACTAAAGGATGCAGATATCCTTAATGAAATTTAGAACAATGTTGGGACTGGGAAATAGTCGAAGGTGTGGTGAATGTCTGTATATGAGGAAGTATAATGAGTATCTGATGCGTCCTCTGGCTCTAGCGGGGCCTCAAGGCTTAGCGTTGACTCCCCGCTCTCGGGGCGAGTTGGCCCAGGAGGATGGCGGGGATTTGGAATTTTTTCCCATGGAAATATAGGTCAGTCTGAATAATTTGTAAAGTTCTATTCACTAATGTAGCACAATTGTACAAATGTATATTGTAACAAAGTAGCACTGTACATAGAACTGGTTATATATAGTTAAGGCGACATGGTTTTTGTCCACATCCCCAGTGCCACCTCTTTCTGTTTATGCAAGTAAAGTTTTTCCTGAATTTGAGAGCGAGGGTCCGCCCTGCCTTGGGGCCGAGGCTCTGCCAGGGACGTGTGTGTATGTTTTGCTGTACGTTGAAGGTATGTTGATTTGTAACACTGTACACGTTAATCTGGTTCCTTCACAGTATGAATCTTCTGCGGAACTTTCCCACCAAGTTCTCTGGCGCTTATAACCTGAGTAGTTGAGCGCCTAACATAACATTCTTCTTCTTCTTCAAAATTATGGGTTTTTTTAAAGGCCAAATCCTTTTAGCACATAAATAAGAAGAAAAATCTAAACTCAATAAGAAATTTTGTTAGTAACGTTACGTAATCGGACTGGCAGTTACGTAATCGACATTAAACTAAGAAAATCAGTCAATTTTGTTATCACTAAAAAAAATTAAATGTATCCATTCCTTAATTTTGATACTACGTCACACCATCCGATTAGATACTGGATATCGATTATTAATCTATACAGTTCGGTAAGATGTGTTCCACCTGGCCTGTGTACACACATCCTTGTTACGTCACTGTATCTAGGTTACCTTTCGATGAGGAAGGTGTCAGGCCACTTGGAAGGAAGGAGTCTTGAGGATCGCGGCGGTTTGTGTCGTCTGTTGAGTAACTTGAGGAAGGAACGGCCGTCCATATGTGGTGCTGTCTCCACCCCGGCGATGTCCAGGAACGTCGGAGCCAGGTCGATGTTTAGCACCAAGTCGTCTATACTACACAATATACAAACAACAATGTTAATAGACTAATATATTTTTTTAAAGAATACTCCTTCTCTTCATGTGTTATTATTTTTTTTTTGCTTCTTTCGTATAATGTAAAATATCGCCATAGAGAACCGAACAATACATTCCAATATCAATTTTCAAAGTTAAACTCGTAACAACTTTATAAAATGTTATTAAAATAATTTGATATTATCTGAAAGCCTTATTCCCTGACTCTCAGAACATAAATTTATGTTCACTTATAATGTACAACTTCATAGCCGAAAACTGTAATTTATATTTAAGTTGAAGGGAAGATGGAACCTCGCGACATATTGCTTCCTTGAATAATATTCGTCAACATTATTTTTCTTTACTTTTATCACGTCGTTTACTATAATTCTTTATTATTATTATTATTTATTTATTTTTTTTTTTTTGTCCTAATAATTAAGATATATTTTCGTCCCGAAGACCTACCCATTGGGTGGCCTTCCTCTCACATGCCACCATATCTAAGTATACGTACATATATGCTGTTCGTTGCACCCAGCAACAGTTGTATCTTTATAAATAGAAGACAAAAAAAAAAATATATAAATATATGTATATTTTGTTAAGAAAAAATTATGTAAATAAACATTTTTTAATCAAAAATCATCTTATTTTTGATACAAAGAATTTGTTATAATTATTTTTACTTCCCATTGTCCTCTTTAATCATGCATCTTGAAAATTAACCGGACATCCGGAATATTAGGATAATAAAATTTAGTTTTTTTTTTTATTTAATAAAGAGCATGAACATTTTTTTTTTGTTTGTTTTGACTGCTCTCCTAAAAATTGCTCGAACGCAGTGAATTGCTGCAGAGAGACCGTAATTAATAACCAATATTTAGAAATTAATTATTATATAGGATAGGAGTATCTTAGGAAATAAGTTTTCTTTTGATTTTTTAAAAAACTACGACTCCATCTTAAATTTTGTGGCGAATAGGGCGTGGAAAATTTGAACGTAGTGCGCTCACCTGTTAAATTTCTTTACAGTTCTTTTCATTTCTGCCTCTCACTCTGGAATACTTAAAAAAAATTCTCCTTACTTACACTTACAACTTACACTTTTATTCTAAAAGTGAAAAATAATTACAAAAAGAACATTTATTCATGTCTTAAATTAAAAAAAAAAAAAATTGTTGCGAAAACAACCGGAAAAGACAGCCATCATATCATAAATGTCTGAACATCAGGACTCTACTAATTATGAATGAGGGCTATTCTGAAATCGAGTTCTTTAAATCTAATAAATATTTTTTTAAGAAAAAAGATAAAATTTCTTACATGGTGCCCGGTTCGATGCCAGGCCCTCGGACCAAGAAGGGCACCCTTACATCAAATTCGAAGGGGAATGACTTTCCTTTGACGAGTCCGAACTGTCCCAGATGATAACCATGGTCGGAGGTGTAGATGATGTACGTGTTGTCCAACTCGCCGAGGGCCTCCAGCTCCTGGCAAACCTGAAATACCAACCAACAACTTTATCTGTTGAACATTCACTTCTTATATTGTCTATTCCACAAGAAATTTAAGTATAAATTACCGATTTGGGCATTACACCAACGTCAGGTTTAGTTATAGGCAAGTTTAGTGAGTTAACAATTCCATATAACAGTTCTTATAAGTAAATCAGGTAAGTAAGGAAGGGGTTGGGATACACCCTGTCGCCAGAAATCGCCATTTTAACTAAGCTAACGGTATTTCATATAATAATTTGTTATCAAACGTTTTTAGACTATTTCGACCTCCTGCTGAGAACAAAACTCGTTAAAAGTCGAAATCTCAACCGGAAGAGAAATTCTGGTTAAGAATAAGAACAATTTAATACTTTTTTGCGAATATCTCATGATCTATTGATGTTATGTAAAAAATATTCATTACCAAGATTAAATTCCCTACAAAACACGTTCAATTCATGTTTTATAGCTTTAATATTTCAGGAATAAATTGGCAACAATCGCTCTTGACAAGTAAAACTCTGAACAAGAAGTGGTACTTTTTTTGTAAATATTTCGTAAACTTCTTTATTTTAAAAAAGTCGACATCAAAATAAAAGTGTAAAATTTTCCACAAAAATATTTTATTAATTTTTTTCACAATTTCGATGTTTTTCAAGTAAATTGAAATTGAATCGTAGTTAGTCTGGGAACTGTGGTCTAGTGAAGGTTCACAGTTTACGAGCAGTCTGGTTGGTGGGGCGTGGTGCTAGCTAGGCGTGGTTTTCAACAAGTCACAACACACACACATATCCCAAAATAAGTCGATAATATTGTTGACTTGAACCACGTGTCAATAGTTAGCCTCTATCTCAGAATAGTTCCATAGTTTAGACTAATCAACTACTGTCTCCTCTTCCTATTTACTTCAATAAACAACAGTTCAACATCCACCAGTCTCTCAATGGCTTCTCATTTAGCACATAATTATACCGTTCGTTTCTCGTTCTAGACAACAAACGAACTGTATTTGTAGGCTCGTATACCATTCGTATAATCAGACTACCAGCAATATACTACACATCATAGCAGACTCACCAAAAGCAATATTTAACATTTCTAAAGCTTTGCAGCACTTTATTTCATTCTTATAGCCAAATTTAATGCAAATTCTCTGATCTATTTTGTAAACAAATGAATAATCGCCGATCGTAACAAAACCTATGTAACCTCTTTGACAGCTGACAGCAGACCAAACATCCGGTTTGGCTATTAATGTACAGATACTTTTCAGACATGTTTACCAACACAGCAACGAAAAAATCGCGCTAATCGGACTAATACAATCCACGAAATTCCCGTTACTTTTTGAACACACCTCGTATATACCGTTTTTTATTTTTCTCATTCGGATGAATTTGATTGTCCGAACTATATTCACGAATTCTTCAATTACATATAAATGTTGTTAAGGAAGTTATTTTCACCTTTTCTACTGCGACATCTACACTCTGCAAAGTCTGGAGTCTTTTGGTCATCAGAAGGTCGGTGAATTGTCGGTGTATCGGCTGCATTCGCCCAGTCACCTGTAGAATCCACTGCTTATCTGGGTTGGGAGCGTAGTCGTAGGATGGTGTGCTGCAACAACAATAACTCTTATTTAGACAACTAATAATAAATAATATTATAGGAAACTGAGATTATATCACAAAATCAGATTATTTGTTGATGCAAACAGACAGATAATATAAAAAAGGTAGAAATTCCTGATGTCTTATTAAAATGATATACTCTTCATAAAACCTCCATCAGAATGCGCTGCTTTTACCGAAAACAAGAATCTCCCAATTCCCATGAGCACCGTGTCAAGGTCCTTATATCTCCCAGATAAAAAACAAAAGATAAATTTCTATAACACAGGTAATGTTTTAAAAATGTATGTTTTCTAAAAATGGCGGCAGAAAATAATGCAGTTCAGTCCAATAAAGTACAGAATGAGACCTAGTTGTCTAACAACGTATATCAAACATCCAGTCAAGAAATAAATAGATACATCGGTTACAAATAAATACAGATATAATGAAAAGTCTCTTACATCGTGGCTTCTGAATCCTGATAGTAAATTTTGTGTCGATACATCCATTACATCGGTAATTATTATTTAATTGGAATAGAGCTCTTCTCTGAAACGCCCTCTTTCCCTTCGATTTCGCGGAAAATGAATAGCTGCCGTCCTTATGGGGTTTTGAATTTAAATATAAAATTTCATGTCGATACATTAATTCTATCGGGAGTATTCGTGTTCAGACACATACTGTGATGTATAAAATTACACACATTGTAATAATAATAATTATTATTATCAATAATATACCTATTATAAAATTTATTATATGTAATGGTATAAAAAAAAACAGCTGTTAAGGGTAAATTAATTTAATTAGTGAATAAATATATGAAGTCGCAGCTTAAGGTGTGTTGAACCAAAAAGGTTTGAAATATCATTGAAATAGATGCGCAAAGGAGGTAGGTATTTTTATTTATTTATTTATATTTTTTATATGCCCTAAATAACTTTGATTTGAAGAATGGCCAGTATTTAAAAAGAAAAGAGACTAAAAAAAATATGTAAAAAATTAGATTGTAAGATTTCTTTTTGCAAATAATTTGATTTTTTTAAATATTTAAATCTCTTAGTTATTCAATTTATAATGTAGGTTTAAGTAAATAAACCTAAATGTTTATTCTCTTATTCTATGCTATTCATTTTCCCTGTTAAGTAGTAAGCGAATTAATACCTTTGAATTGGATTTAACATTTTTGCAAAATTTAGAAAAACTATATGGCATCTCTTTAGTAAAATTAGAAGAAATCCAAATGAAACGTTTGATGATTAAAGTTTTTTTTTTAAATACCTGCACTTTCTTCAAGATGCAGTCTTGAACTTTCGATATTTTTTAGGGCCCTTTTCGGAAATTACTATAGAAATCAAAATTTAGTAGAAGACCAGCAGAAATGTCTACAGGAAATGTGGTAATTTTATTATTTCAATTATTTTATTTTAAATAAAACAGTATTTTGTATAAATGGGAAAGTAATAAGAAATGTGAGATGAGAAGAGGGGACAGTAAATCACAAAGATATATCTAAGAGTGGGAGCCAACAGACATTAACACTTGTTGGGAATATTGAATAGACGAAGGATTTATTATACTTGCAGCCAACTAAAGACAAGAAAACAGCAACTTATATATCCACTGATTAACTATAGATAGGATTACAGCGTTACTGGATAATGATTAATTACATAACCAGGTGTGGGTGTGTCTGTAACGTAGTCAGACCCATGACTAATACAGGGCTTATCCTACCTACAATAAATCAGAGAGTTCTAATTAGATTAATTGAAACAAGATCAAATGGCATTCTCTAAAATGAATATAATAGTGTATTAATATGTCATTATTATTCAAGGTGTAATCAAATAAATGGCCGTATATATTTCTGCGATCAGAGGGCGTCGGTAGCCCAGTGGTATGAGTGCTTGTCTTCTGAGCTCAAGAACGTGGGTTCGAAACCCGACCGAGGCCCTTAGTTTATTTTATCTGGGAGGTAAAATAAACTTAAGCACGCCGTCCTTCGGATGGGACGTAATGCGATGGTCCCGAGCCTGTACGATGTCAGATACTCGTTACTAAAATCAAACATTAACGCAATCAGAAACATCATGAAAATAAAAAAATAATATTATTAGCAGAAGATATCCCTCACTTAAGTAGTTTAGTATTCAACTTCAGGTACATTTATTTTCACTTTATCAAGTTCCAACAGAGAAAAGATTCGGTCTAGAAATACAAGCATGTCGACATGTTCTGGGTCAAGGCGACTTCGTGGAGATGGGTATTTGGTCTTTTACAAGCACTCGAAATATCAAGTCCGTCTCCCAAAAATAGGCAAATATAATGTATTGTGATGTAAACAATACTCACATTGTAATATTAAAATACTCCAAAATTAATTATTATTTTTTAAAGAAGATAATCACCAAAGTTTTGAATTTTTTTTGATAACGGCTGAATATATATATATATTTTTTTTAAATAAAAAACAGCTGTTGAGACATTAATGGATTGAAAAGTGATAAATGTGAACGTAAATGTGTGATATTCGCTTTTATTACAAATGAAAGAACAAATGGAGGACAGTCAAAAGCAAATGCCGAAGATCAGCTGTTTTAATAGAGAGAAACAGTCTCTCAAGGAGAATGGTTCAGGCTTAACACAGTGGAAATACGTGAATGCGCCAAGGTACTTTTAAATTATTAATATATACATATATATATATGCCCAAAATATAAAAAAATAAAGAGTGGTCACAAAAAAAAGACGATGTAGTTTTTAGAAAATTAGTTCGTAAGATTTTTGTAAATAATTTTATTTTATCCAAGGTTATTTTTTTTAAATAAACCCAATTTTTGTTCTCTATTCTATGCTATTCATTTTCCCTGTGAACCAAGTAAAATAATTAATACCGTTAGATTATATTAAACAATTTTTGCAAATTTAGGAAAATTTGATGGCATCTCATTATTATCTTCAGAAGAAATCCAAGTGAAATAATTAATTATTTATTGATTTTTTTTTTTTTTTAATACGTGCACTTTCTTCAAAATTGCACGTCTTGAACTTTCGATATTTTTTTCGGGGCCATTTTCATAAACTACTTTAGAAAGCAAAATTTAGTAGAACAGCAACAATTTCTTTTTTTAGTTATCATATGATTCTATCAAATAAATAAATTAGAAGTGAGGGTCGAGCAGTTGAACATATTGAATGTCTGAACAACCAATGATAAACTGCATTACGAGAGGTATGTAAGTATGTGAATAGGTGTGTCTCTATGTCGTCAATGTAATTAATTGTGAAGGTGTTTCACGTAGCCAGACAGAAGACTAATAAAGGACTTACCTTCCTACAATATATCAGGGAGAGGTTAAATAAGATGGATTAAAGAGAGAGGGAGGTTTCTTCAAGACAGTTGTAAGGGAGGATATTGGATATTCTAAACACGTTCGGGCAATATTGGGCCTAGCCTCATAACCCACACCACCACCTAGCCATCTTTCCTGCTAATGAGAGCCTCCCTCAGCTACTCCAAATAACTTTATTTTAAAGTATATTCCTCTAAATATTTTTAAAATATTTGATACGTCCATAATAGAAGTTTTTATACCAACCACATTTTTACTACGTACTATTTATAATAACCCACACCACCACCTAGCTATATTTCCATCTAATAAGGGACTCCCTTATTTTACAGTATATTCCTCTAAATATTTTAAAAATATTTGATATGACCATAATAGGACTTTTTTATACCAACAACATTTTTACAGATTACTCTCCCTTTCCGTCTCAAAATCATTTCATACGGGCATCACTGGGTATAGTAAAGTAACGCGTGGCGTCAGCAGTTTTCTTTTTTTAACTGTAAACTGTAATTCCATAGGATTTTTTTTCTCATTGTTCAAAAATAGTGAAACAACCATAATAAAAAAATCTTGTTTTATATTCAAAAACATTAATTGTTACATATGTAGCTTTCATACTTAGTTTTTATTTTGGCAGAGTTCTTCCATAGATATGCTCTCCTTTAAGGTCTGTCGAATCTACGTTTTAAATCCTATAAAATACTTAAATCTTATGAAATACATTTGAAAAGGGGAGGGAGGGGGAGAGTGGTTGGTATAACCATATCACATATATTTCATGTTTTCTTCATTTTTTTTATCGTTTTTAGTTAAAGACTACCAATAATAGAAACACATTTTAAAATATATTGTCATACGTTACAATTCAAACATTACTTTGAAATATTTCCTACAGTAATTGATTGAATATTTTTTGAGGCGCTATGGAATGGGTGTGTCTGTATGTCGTCAATATAATTGTAGAGGTGTTTCACGTAGCCAGGCAGAAGACTAATTAATAAAGGCCTTCCCCGCAATAAAATTAAACATTGCTCCTCTCTTTTTGAAAAAAATTATAACTCATAAAGGAATAAATTTCTTTAATGCCCTTCCCCACTTCTTGAAGACAATAGAAACATAAGAAAATTTAAACTTCAACTAAAAACGTTTATGTTAAAGGAAACCTTCTATTCGCAAAAGGATTTTTTTTCTCATTGTTAAAAAATAGTGAAATAACCATAATAAAAAAAATCAGTCAATATATATATATATATATATATATACATATATTATAATTGTTATTGTTATTTTGTTTTATTTTTTTAAGTATATTTCGCACATTTTGACCTGAGGATGGGACACGAGAATGTCCCAAAATGTCGTCATGAAAAAGACACTTCCGGAAAAATTATCAGAAAATATTATCTTAATTTAATTAAAAAAATTATCTACTGTATTTATTATATACTTTATCTACTGTATAAAATTTTTACCTATTTTTGAACTCATATTTTCAAGTATTTATTTATTCATTTCTTTTTAGTTTGTAGTAGTATTTTGTTAATTCTAATCCATGTGTGTCAGATTCCAAGAGTTAATATTTGTGTAGTTAGTATCTAAATTATAATCTATCTCAATGTAAATATTCATATGAGGTATCCTATTACCATGTTATGGTTTAACGGAAATAAAATTATTATTATTATTAGCTATAACTAAACCTGACGATGGTGTTATTCCGAAACCGGTGGTTTATGTATACATTGTCGGAATAGGCAACATTTCAACAAATAAGTTTGTTTTATTAACGAAAGAAATAGTAAGTTACGAAAAAACAAATTAATCCTCATCACTGCAGAGAAACTCATTCATTTGAGAGTGTCAATGGCCCTCTTTCATTTATTTTTGAATATATCTATATATATATATATATAAATGCCACGTAAATATAACAGCGCATTGTATGGCCTATAGGAATTTTTTGTTAACATCAGCCTCTTTACAAACAGCCTTATAGGCTCAATATCAACTTGAAATGATACTTCGTGTCGATACATTTATTCTATCGAGAGTTATCGTGTTCACAGAGAGAACTTTTTAAAATTTTTGAATTTGGGGGTCGGAAAACATGAAATCTTGTCTAAAACTGACTCATTACATAATTTCCTTTATACTTCAGCTGAGAAAGTAAAAATGTTCATGAGAGAGAAAAGAATACGATTTTCGTTTATTTTTCTTATTTTTTAATATAAAAAATAAGTACAAAATTATATTGGAATTAATAATAATTCATTAACTAGTAGTGGTGGACAGGAGCGTGATGGTAGACATGGGGGTCAGCTGCATGTCCGGTCCTGGTAAGTTTTTTTATTATATTAGTATTTTTGTAATCGGACTGAATCAACTTCACTGTTTACAAATAACGAAATCCTGTGCTCTTTGTAAATATACAAGTATACATTTTGTATGTAACACAGAAATCCTTTTACAAGTCCCTCCTGAATCGAGTTAAGCTTATTACAAAAGCCATACGAGAGATTTTCAATTAGCAAGTTAATAAGCAAATGTTTATTCAAGTTTACTTTAAGCTTAATTTACAAAAAGTCTACGGCTGCTTGGCAAAGGTTCCTAAATGAGAAAGAAATTCTTCTTAAGGAAAGAAAATTAAAAAGAAATCATCCTAAAATAATTAATTTCCTTCTAGAAACAGTTGTCTAATTAGTTCATTTTAAGTCTTGAGAAAGCAAAGAGCTACTAGCCACATAAGATATTATTAAAAGATTTGTTTGCACAGAGAAAACAACATTATTATTCAATTATAATGAAAAGTTGCAATAATTATTTCACTATTATTAAACTTGATATTGTAACTGAAAGAGAAAATAACAAACAGAAGTTTAACAGATGAGCTTTTGACTAAACTCACAATAGAAACAGAATTTTAAAAAATCATATTTTGTTTCATATTGAGTGATTGCGATAGGACTTTGGGTGCGTTTTGATATAACTACAATATACCCTTCAAAACTTTGTGTAGGCAGTCTACAAAATCAGTTTGTAGTTCCTTCAATCATCCAGATAGACGTTCTTAACTCAACGAGTTTATGTTGTACATCTTGTATAGTTGTGGCTCAATAAATAATTTATATTTTATCTTATAAAAGTTAGTGTCGCAACTATTGCCATCACGCAACAACCAGCTACCAAGTGGACGTGATGGATAGATGTCTTGAGTGGTGTGAGAGGAAGGCCACCCCAGCGGTAACTCCTCAGGGAGAAATATAGAAACAATGGGGGTATTGTGATGGTTAAGTTTCAAGAAGTGGGGGTTGCAATTTGAGAATTATAGCAAGTGACGGTTCCACCTCCTCTTCAGTTTCCTGGGAGGATTGTGTGACAAGTGTGGTGAAGAAAGTGAGTGGATGTATGGATTTGTGTGTGAATGCAATTTGCTATTGAAACGTCTGTTAAGATTCTGAATTGTGGGATGTTCTGTTGCTTATGTATGATGAGTATTGTATAATGAGACTGAGTGTCTTTGACTGGAAATCCAGGATGCGTTTCAAATTAGATGTTTTAGCTGAACCGTAATTTTGCGAACCGTATACCCGGTGTGGTTTTGAGTAGGAATGTGATCAGATTCGATTTTATGTTAAGGACAATTTTGAATGTCTGTGCAGAAAGGAATAAAGCATTTTAAGTCGTATTGGACGTATTAGTGTATTACGTACGAAGCGTGTATGAGGGTTCCATGTTAGTCTTGTGGTCTGTGTAAGTTCTAAATATCGCATGGTCTGAGGGAGGGGCATGTTGTAGATAAAAACGACGGAACATGTATCTCGTGTTAGTGTAAAGGTTATATGTTGTGATTTGTCCGTGTTGAGTTTAATTTTCCAAATGTTACACCAGTTCTCAATTTAAGTGAGATGGTGTAATGGGAACGAGGCATATATGGAAGATTCAACAGCAGCTAAAATGGCACTAATAATAAATATTAAAAACCAAAAAAAAAGTAGCTTGAATACAAGCAATTCCATTAGAAACTCGATTTCCAATTTTTGCACGAATGCTTAATTTTCTATATATATTTCATATGGTAAGACCGAGTTAAGTAACAAAAGTAATAAAAGTTCTAACTATCCATTGGTGGGATCAATCTAAGTCCTGATTCGTGCCAAGTCGATCTTCGCGTGATACATGCAGCTTAGTAAATAAGATTGAACTCATTTAACTAGTCAGTCATTCATTACTTTGAAACAGGTCATCAGGGAATTACAAAACTATGTTTTCGTTTAACAATAAATTTGAGAAGAAAAAAAAAAGCACAGCTATCATGTATCTTTCTTTTAGCTAAACAAAAACTTTCTTCTCATAGAAATAAAAGGAGTTGTCTTCCCATTGTTTTCATTCCAACCAGAACCGGTTTTCAACGCAATTGTGTCATCATTAGTGGCACATCCATCCGTACAGTGTAGAGTCTAATGAAACAAGATACGTATAGTACGGGTGGGATGTGCTACTGATGACTCAGTTACGCTGAAAACTGGTTCTCGTTGGAAATAAAACAGTGGGAAGACATATTTTATTTCTATGAGATATCATCCTTATTATCATATATAAAAACTTTCTTAGTAAGCAGAGAGCCCATTTTTATCAGAATATGAAAATGGGTAATGAGCCTTCCCCCACCCCATCTCATATATTACACTCTCTCTATATATACTTTTATATATATATATATAAAATTTTCCTACAAAAAGTTACAGTACCCAAACAATGTCAAATAATTACAATGAATTCCTCATTGGTATAATACATCATAATTATTTCGTGAACTTAATATATTTGTCATATATTAGTTGAATATGACAAGGAATAAGTTATATTTGAAACTTTGCTATAAGAATTGAGTTTGAATGTAATAATAGATTTATTGACAGTTTTATCGATGTAGTGTTGCTAGATAGCAGCTATCTAAAATTAAAATTGTTTTAGAACATTTCATTCGTATGAATCATGTTTCATGAAACATTCTGGGCTCCAGATAATTGTATAAGCTCATATAATCAGTGAATCTATTTGTGAGTTAACAAAATGACAGTTTAGTCTTGTATTATTGTGAATTTATTTCTAAACGTACTATATATACGTGTATAAAGAGACTTTGGTAACTTTTGGAACTATAGACGTGTGGTTCCTCATTTTCGTGAACCTTTAAGGTTTTATTATATTTTATTTATTTTATAAGGGTCATAACCGGACGAACGAAAGCTGCATTGGCGGGGGCGTTCCAGGAATGTGACGAGGAGTCCAGGAAGCTTGGTCTCCTTGTCAACGAGGGCAAAACCAAGTATATGAGAACCACGAGGAAAGAAGTCAAAGAGAAGGAACTCGTACTTGGAGGTTGCAGGTTTGACCGGGTGGATAGCTTCAAGTACCTGGGGGCCGTTGTCACGGAAAGGAACGACGTTAAAGAAGACATAAAAGCGAGGATAACGGCCGGGAATAGATGCTACCGGTCACTGCAGAAGGTGCCCGGATCGAGGACTGAGTCCCGAGACGCCAAAATAACAATTTATAAAACAGTCCTGAGACCGGTCGTCACATATGCGAGTGAAACCTGGGTCCTGACTAGGAGGGACGAAGTCTTACTCAATACGTGGGAGAGGAAGGTATTGAGAAAGATATACGGCCCTACTCCAGAGGGGGATAGATGGAGGATACGGACCAATGGGGAGCTGAGAGACCTGTACAAGAGCCCGGACCTGGTGGCCTTAGTGAAGCAGGGACGGCTCCGATGGCTGGGGCATTTGCAGAGGATGCAACCAGATAGATTTCCGAGGAGGATACTGGAGGGACACCCGGGAAGACAAAGAAGAAGTGGTAGACCCCGCTTACGTTGGCTGGAGGACGACCTCAGAACGATGGGTGTGAGAAGATGGAGACGGGAGGCCGAGGATAGATTAGAATGGCGGAAGATTGTTGCAGAGGCCCAGGTTCTACAAGGACCGTAGCGCCAGGGAAAGTAAAGTAAGTAAGTAAGTAAGTTTAAGGTTTTATTTTGGCCTTGCCGAGTCAACAAGTGTGTATTGTTGGACAATAGTAAAGAATTGTTTGATCAACTGTAGTGTGGATTATTTTAGTCACATAGAATCCCCCTAACGATAAATCTTTTACAATATAATAAATAATCCTATCTATAGTTAGTTATTGTGGTTTCTGCCCAAGCCTTGACTATGAGGTCACATTGCCTGCTACCAGAGCACTCTTCCTGGTGGACATGAGCCCGGCTCTAGTGTGGAAGTCCTAAATTTTGCCTACTTAGGTTTATTCTCTTAAGGTAGGGGTCTCCGACGAGTACCTGACAACGACCATCCCTAAACGTCCCATCCGAAGCATGGAGGGCTCAAAGTTTCTTCACCTCCGAAATGAACTTGTTCAATGTTCGCCCTATTTTCTCTTGATCTATAAAAATAAATTTTCATAATATTTATATTAATTAAACACTTTATGCTGTATAGAGGAAGTTATGCAAACGGTGAAAAATTCGCACTATAACAACAGATGTATTTACATGAAATTTTGTAAATGGGTTCAGACCTCAACATTACCTTCAATCAAATAAACAAATCTGTGTGATGCTCCTTGGATACAAGTTTGTGGCTAAGCCACTGAAGCCTTTTGAAAATTTAGAATCGTTAACAAGACATCTGATTGGAATCTTTCCTCCTACTATAAACCATCCCTTCTGAGCTTATCTCGAAAGCCGAAACCAAAATTCAAAAAATATATGTGTGACACATAAATCTCAATGAATGTCACACTATGAACAATATTACAGGGATAAATTTTTGAAAATATCGTTTCGACTTGTAATAATTTTTTTGAAACACCTTCAGCCTTGAGTTTATAAATAATTTTCTATGATTGTCGTAAAACAAGTTTGTTTTTTCATTTATTTATTTCCATTTTGTCGCTACTAATACTCGTCTGACGCCAATTTTTTTTTTACATTATCATATAAAGCTCGTGACAACACAATATATTAGATGTCAGAGCACCCTGGAGGCACTGTTAAGATAGCGGGAGAATTGCTATTTAAATTATTTTTATTTTATTTTTCAAATGCAAATGATGAACGCAACAATCTTTTTTTTTTTCCTCTTGCCTATAGCACTGACTCTTAGTGAAAATCTGTTTTATATGTCTTCCCATATAAATTTACATAAGGCTAAATTTACACCATTTTCAATTTTTTCGATTTCTTAACATTGTAGGTGTTAATGGCCATTAACATTCATAATATGGTCATTAGCACCTATAATAAATGTTAAAATATTCATATTATGAGTATTAAAAGAAGAGCTTTGACGGTCATGAATAAATTAATGAATAATGCGTTTTTTATTATTTGTTAAATGTATTTACATTTTCAATATTTATTTTTTTGCAGCTAAGCTTGCTTTTGTACTTCTACTGTCTGCCCGCGAATAGAAGACGCTGGTAGGAGACCATTCATTACTACCAATTGTCTTCTTGCCAAGTTAGAAGAGGCCAGGTCTTTCACGTTTCGAAGAGTTTTCATCATCATTTGCCCTTTCAAGAAGTTCCTAACAAACCTGAACTCGGTGTTATTTTTGATCCTCAGTCACAGTCTCGGGACAAACTTTCTCGCCACTCGGCGCATCTGAAGTTGTTCAGTTAAAATTTCTTGACATGAGCCAAATGAAATGTTGCATTCCTCCGATTTGATCGCACGAGAACGTTCACTCTCGCAACATGATCGTCGTCAGTCGAAGTTGATGGGCGTCCTGAACGAGGATTGTCTTCAGACCATATCCGGCCTTCTTTGAACCTCTTGTACCACTCATGACACCATGATCGACTCTGACATTCATCCACAAAAGCCTCTTGCAGCATCTGAAAAGTTTCTGTACAAGTTTTACCCAACCTCACACAAAACTTGACACAAATGCGTATCACTTCTTTTTGATAAAATATTACAAAATAGTAAAATACGAAAAACTTGTTACTTCATAACAAAGTAGATTGTAGAGAATCTACAACAACAACTGAGCTCAGGAAGACAACAACTAATGCTGCCAACCGTACCGCGCGAAATCCAAAAAGTCCTGGAACTTCTTGATCACCCGTCGTATATAAATACATACAATACAAATAAATTCAGCTCGAGTCCCACCCAAAACACCATCGCAACGAACCCATCCACATGCCTCCAATTTATTGGAGGTAGATGAGGCCTTGGTAGCTCGGCTGGTCCTTCGTTCTGTCAGCCTCTGACCAGCAGTGGTGGAAGACAGAGAGAGGCAGGAAGAGCTGAATACATGAGGGAAGAAAACTCCCTAAATAGTAGCTACAAACTTAAATGAAACCCATCTCTGGGCCTCAATCTTAGAGGGGGATTGTCGGATTGGGAATGGACAAGCATTCATTAGAAGTCATTTTCGATTGGTGATGATCCACTGATGATTTTTTCGTTGTCATTTTTGAATTTTGAGGTTGGGAAAACATGAAATTCCATGGAATATACTATATCAAATTTCTGACTGATCAAACTGGGAATGTAGTAAAACAAACTTTGAAAAGAGTGACCATTAGGCAGAGAATGGAGTGAGCGGCTTTGAAGTGAAGCCGACACCAACACCATCTAGTGGTGATAACTGGATGATCGGATGGTGCTAAGTGGATCCTGATGAACTGCCCCCTCTCCAGCTATCTCCAATATTGGACCAGATGGACCAGGATCCCTTATCTGAAAAACCACCATTAGCGGCGTATTCTCTTTCATTTATTAATCTTCCTTATCATTTAAAAATAACATAAAATTTCTGGGTCTTATAATACAAAAAAAACATCGGCTAAACTACGTCAGTCATAAGTAGAAAACTAAGTTCCGTTTTTTTCTTAATTCGAAATATGAAAAAGATCGAACATAATTACACATTACGCATATTTCCTATCTATAATTAATTACGGTTTAATACTGGAAAGCTTCTCGCTGTAGTGTTAATATTATAAGACTTTATTAAATATTTTCTTTTCTTTATTAATTTTAAATTAATTATTTTAAATTTTAAAACAGTGATTGTATCATAGCTTCCATACAGTAAGTGTAGACTGTGGGTTACACAAGGAAGGAAGGAGATTTTTCTCCTTTAATTCGTCTAACCGAATATTGATTTGACAAATATTGGACCAGAAAAAATGTTTTAAATCTTTCATATATTATTGAACTTCTATTCATAATGTTTTTCCAGTTTCACAATTTTCAACAATACTATAGTTTTTAAAAATAGTAAATTTTAAAAATATTTCAACACAGTTTCTTCTATGTACTTGAGAATAAGAAAAGTGGAATGTAAAAACATGATTTTATATAGAATGTCTCGCGGAATAATGCCGTCTTAAAATCCCCAAAATGGCGACTAAATAATAAGTATATTGTTGAAAGTAATGCCTAAAATGGGTTAAATAATTTTTAAAAAAATATGTTAAAACGAATAAAAGCAAACATTTTTTGTAGAATTACAAAATAGAAATGTTAGGAAAAGTTCCAATTTACTTTTTTATTCGTTTTTTTCTACATCGATACAAGATCTGAAATATGTATTTGGACAAAAAAAGTAAAAAAAAAGTACGAAAATCGATTTAAAACAAAACATTTTGGAGTAGAATACTTCAGAAATTATTCAAATTTTTTTGCAGTATGGCAGGAACCATTTGTATATAGAAATATATATCAAGAAAGAATTGTAAACTTCTAACGTACTGGTTACAGAGGTAACATGGGGCAATGTTCTTTCAAGCCATTAGCCAGCCCTGCCGCAGGAAGTGAAGTTGCATGTACCACTCCCTACGGGTCCTCAACACACTAACCAACCAATAAAGGGTTGTTTTCTCTAATAATAATAGTATTTATTTAATTCAAAACATAATATAGTAATTGTATGTCAAACAATTTTGTACATCAAAATAGAATTATATATATATATATAATACCAACAGTATTTATATAATTATTTATACATAATTATTATTTAAAAAGAAATAATAATAATAGAGGATAAATTAATGTAAAATTCTTTATAACAAAAACAAAAATTAATAATAGATATTTTATATTTTCTTTTCTAGAAGTAAAATATTTAAAATTTAAAAAAAAATATATATATCTGTTTTTATTAGTATCAGGAATTTTTTTTATATTAATTTCCATTCTACTATTTCTTTGTTTTTTTTAAAAAGTCAATATAGTGAACGAAAGGGCTCGACAGTCGATTTGTATACAATTTGACCGAAGAAGAGAAGGCTTCAGAGGAAAGAGATAAAATTACGACATCATTATGATACCAGCAAGAAAAAATAATTTCAAATATGATATGCATTTTGTTTCACTTTTCGAAAAAAGTATAACTTTAATGCCCTTCCTCAATTCTTGAAAGCAATAGATATAATTGAAAAAAATTAAATTAAATTTTAAAAGTTTATGATAGAAAAATCGAATACTGGGAAACATTTTTTTTTTCTCCTTGTTCAAAAAGAAAAAAAAACATATAAAAGTCATGTTTCATGAAATATTTAGTTCATACTTTGTTTCATTTTTATTATCTTGGCAGAGGTCCTCCACTAAAATTCTGTAAGTTCTAATTACTTTTGTTTAATAATTTTATTGTTATCATTTATTTTATTCACTATTAACATTATTGTTGTTTCTTAATTTATAAATATATATATATATATATATATATGATTTTTTGTATGTTTCGTTCATTGCGAGGAAAGGATGAGTAATTTTAAAGAAATGTAAATATGAAATATCGTAACGAAGGAAACATTGATTACACATATACATATTTCCTATCAATAATTAATAATGGTTTAATACTAGAGAGCTTCTAGTTGCAGTATTAATATTATAAGACTGTATTTAAAACAGTGATTGTATCACAGTTTCCATATAGAATGTGGACTGTGGGTTACACAAGGTAGGAGGGCCACTTTACTGCTCTCCTGTCTTCAGGTTAAATAAACCGAAGGGAAAGGACTGGATTTAGGGTCAACTTTACAACCAAGGCGGAAAATCGCAAAAATAAGTATCGCCTATAAATTTAGGAAATTTATTGATCCTCCCCCAACCTTAGTTTTAGATATGAAAACAGAAACTATATACTTCCCCAGCAAGAATTAATTACGTTTTCGCAGTCTCTCCAAAGCCAATCAATGAACTAAAGCTCAATAATTGACTTGCATAGTGGCTTTCGAGTTCTCAAATTAAATTTTGTAAATCCGATACTTAATATTACATCAGCAGTTATTAGGGTATTTAAGACGAGCCCCTCTTCTCTTCGACCAATTTCGCGGAAAATTAATAGTTGTTGTTATCAGAGCCTTATAAAGCTATTAATTTTCCGCGAAATTCACATTCTGAATGAAATTTCGTGTCATACATTACAAAGGCAGTTAATAGAGTTTTAGAGTTAACCCTCCCTCCTAATCCCTCCTCCCTTCAGCTGATTCCGCCTAAAATTGATAGGTGTTCTCCTGAAAGGGCTTTGAATTCATGTATTAAGTTAATACATTCATTACAACGGCAGTTATTAAAGTTTTTGTGTTCAGCCTCCCCCCTAATCCCCCCCTCCCCTTTGGCTGAGTTGGTTGAAAATCAATAGGTGTCGTCGTTAAAGGGTTCTGGATACACATATAAAATTTCGTGTCGATACATTCATTCTATCGGGAATTATAGTATTCACAGACTGTTCTATGTGATAGACGGATTTGGTTTTTTTTTTTTTTTTTTTTTTTCATATTAAGAAGATGCAGGTTGGAAAACATGAAATTCCATTGAAAAATACGGATCGAATTTTAAACCGATTACATGACTTCACCTATACTTCGTGTAATTGTGGAGATAAAAATGTAAACAATTCATCCAATACTAAAGAAAAACAAAAATTGAACGAAGTACTTTAAAAAAAAAAATCATTTACATATTTTTTCGTTAATGTACCATTTGTTGTTTATTTTCAGTATTAGGTACCTACCTCGTTTGTAAATGTACACACTTTATTAATGATCTTGTTCCTTAATGAACTTCATTTGATACCTTGGGTTTGATTTAGATTAATTCTGTTCAGTTCACTAGATATACAGTGAGCGGGGAGACTACAGTCTTGTAACTATCAATCAATATAGTGAAAATATTCTTTTCTTTTAGAATATTTTTCTTAAAATCAGTTATTTTCCTTAAATTATTATTATTATATTTTTTTTGACTGATACAATTGAAACCTCGTTCAAAGATCTCGGTCTTGCAGGGCGATAGACGAACATGGTAGCCAATGAGGTGCATTGAACCTATCTACGCCACTTGGCAGCGTCTTACTCAGTTCAAAACTTAATTTAAAACATCATATTTCAATATTGATGGACACGTTCGAAAATTAATAACACAACAATTGATTAATAACCAACATTCTGGTTAGAGAAAGGTCATATTTCATGATCGCGGTTTAATTATCGTTCACATATTACGTCATCATTTTTCTTTTTTTTTTTCTTTCTGTAAGAATTTGATATACTACTGATGTATTTTTTCTTTTATTTTATGATTAATCGATCATATAATTGTCTTATGAGACAGGTATACGTTGTGTCCCTATGCCCTTATAACGTGAAGCTATATTTTAAAAAACCGATTTGGCTGAAAATCAATGGGTGTCGTCCTTATGGGGTTCTGAATTTATATATATAGACAATTTTTTACTTTCTTATACCTATAGTATAAAGAAGTACCTATTGTAATCGTGTGAAAATCCGAGATCGAGGTTTCAACTGATTTTCACGTTTCAAGGTCCCCTGAATACGTTTCGACCATTTTCGCGATGTCTGTCTATGCGTCTGTGTGTGTGTGTGTCTGAGCTTGAAATTTGGAATGAAGAGGTCACATGTTCTAACTTAGGTCTGATTAGATCTTGGTCGAAATCGAACGAAAATTAAGACCACATTCCCCCGGGACCTAAATCCATTTTACAAGAAACAGGTTATGTTTATGACCTAATCAAAAATCTTATCGAGTAATAGTTGTAGAGAATACTAAAAAAAACCATCTTGAAATGTAGTTTTGAAAAACATATTTTTGGACGTTTCCTTAATTTACACGAAAACGGTTAGTCCTATCGCAAAATTGATTCTTACCAAAATTGTTCCTTATAAAATTTCCAATCGCTAATAAGTCCTCATATTTGAGGTAGGATCATTACGACAAAAGTTATAGCGCCCCGAAAAATGTAAACTAAATGTCTATAAGGAATATATCTAATTTGTGATGTGGCCATTACAGGACTTTCTTATACCAACCACGCTTACAGATCACTCTGTCTCCCCCTCCTCTTCTCAAAATTATTTCATTTTGTCCCTTTGTACAGTGTTTCAGCCAGTAATGCCAGTAAGAAATAATTTTGAGAAGGGGGAAAGAGAGATCTGTAAGCGTGGTTGGTATAAGAAAGCCCTGTAATGGCCATATCACAATTTTTTTTTTCATTTTTGGGATTACGGAAAGTATGAATTTCCAGACAAAATTATACTTGGGGTAGCACTGGCTGGTTAGTTTAGATCTGTTTGGGGGTTTGTGTGTTACGGATTACTCAAGTGCCAGGGCAGTTGAAAAAAGTACACAAAAAGGAAGCTATTAATTTGTCTAAAACCCCTGGGACAAAATTAACGTAAGCTTCTTTTTAAATATTCTAAGCAGGATGTCCGTGTTTCAGATTGACGAGAAGACATATACGAGTAGAGTCCACCCACGGGAGGATACAGACATTTAACCCAGTTTCAACCAACTCTCTCCAAGACAGACAAATAATAAGAAACAAATCCTAAAAAATATTTGAAACATTTCAAATTTCAGTACATTTGTACCGTACCGACAAATATGTTATACGAAGTATGGAGAAAGTTACATAATCGGCCAGAAATTGTTGAGTTTTCCAAAAACGAAAAAAATATTTCCTATTTGTTCATATGTATGCTTTTGTAAACACGATAACTCCCGATAGAATGAGCATATCTATACAACATTTGATATGCGTACGCAGAACCGCATAAGGTCGACACCTATTAATTTTAAATCAAATCGGCCAAAGATCCTCTTCTCTTCATAAATTTCATGTCACATTCATTACATCGGCAGTTATTAGACTCTTTGTGTTAAGCCCCCTTGGCTTAACATCAAAAGTCTAACAATTGCCGATGTAATAAATATGACATGAAATTTATATTTAAATTCATACATTAAAAAATCCGTTTGTAACGCTACTTCCGTCAGATTTTTTCAAATTAAATGATTGGTCGAGAGATACCGGATGTATCATGTGATGTTAATATTATTTACTTTTTTTTTTAATTAAAAAAACAAGAACATTTATTTTTATTTCGTAAGAAAATTTATTATAATTTATTAATAAAATGATTAATTATTTTAAAATATTTGATTATTATTTATAAAATTTCAATTTACAATTTAAACATTAAAACAATTTTGATAACACATATAAAATTTAGCTTCATTTACCGATTGTGAATGACTAATCGACCTGCTTGATTGATTATCGATTTTGTATAAAACAATTTTAAGCAAAAATACGGTAAATACTGTAGATTAACCTTAAAAATTTGAATTAAAAAAATTGATAGATACAAACAAAAAATATGTGAAATATAATCAGAGCGCGTAGCGCGCATCATTGACCTAGTTAAATAAAAAAATCCATAGGGACGACACGTATCAATTAATTTGAGCCGGGGGAGTACATTGCCGGTGATTCATCCAACTTTTTTTTTAAACTTTTTTATTATTCTACAATCTGTACAAAAAAACAAGTATAAGTGTTGACAACAAGAATAAATGAAATAAGAAATACAATATAATACGAATAAAAAATAAAATAGAAATACATAGATACAAAATGAATCAATAAGAAAATAGTGATAAATGAATAAAAATAAACTATGAAATAAAAGAGGTAAAGAAATAATAAAAAATAAAATAAAAATACAAGAAACTTGGCAAGAACACAAATAGGGCTCCCGCACACTGTCATTCACCTCTCTAACCAGTAGAAGAGGGAGAACAACATTGTCCCACCCACCATTCTGCCTAACCAAGCCATTGTCCAGCAGTGGAGGAAGACCAGGACGAAGAATCTGGTCACCACCATGAAAAATGGCGTGAAATAAAAATTTAAAAGTAGATCTCGAGGCCAATGCTGCCTCAGTCGTGCGGATGGGAAGGAGAGATTCTTGTGGAACATCAAAAAATGGGATTTGATGAGGTCTAGGAGAAAATAAACTTTCGAGGTCGTTGTGGTGTTTGAAGTTGGAAACAAGAAATGGAGCATCGGCTATGGTTCTGAGGACTTCGGATTGGATCCGTTTCATGTTTGATGGCTTGGCTAAAATAAAAAAAAAACGGTGTGATCTTTTTGGTTGAACGTAATTTTAAATTGAAATCATTGCAAATTGAAATTATACAATTATAAAATTGTCCATGTAAATTTATATTTTATAAATATTTATATTTTATATATATTTATATACTTGCAGCCGGACTTTTACAAGCGCCCCATGTCTCCCCTACTCCTATCCTCTATGCGCTGAATATACTACAGTTTTGCCAAAGTGCATTCATCCACTCCTCACCGGGCGCCCCCTCCCTTTCTAATGCCGGTCGGCGGAGTCGGGGAGGGGAGAGTTGCCTACTTCCGTTCCGTGTCGTTTTCACCACTACCTGTTTTTTTTTCTTCCTTGGTAACAGGAGAGTCGGAAAACGTAAAATTCCGTTGAAAACTGACCTTCCTATTGCCAGAGAAGTAAAATACCTACGATACTGTCTCGCGATCGGATCATCAATTCTTTTTAACCCTTCTACTACAAGATGGTCCAGAAAAGGACTGCACACGCAGTGAGTGACGAGATGCGGAAGTCCGGAAAATGATTCCTTCTGCATGACAATGCCAACATTCCAGGCATTCTGCAAGCCCATACATTAGGTATGACAATTTTTTCAATGAATCTTTTTCTTGCGAAGAAAAAAAAAGGCTTCGGTTAAATCACCGGCAAAGTACTTCCCCCACAAATTGATCAATTAAGTTTTCGTTATTCCTCTAAAAAAATCGACCGAATGGACTAAGAATTATCAATAGTAGACTTCTGAATCCTCACACTAAATGATCGATACATTCATTGCATCGGCAGTTTTTAGTTTTTCTTCAGTTGAGCCCCCCTGTGATGCCCCTCCTTCCAACAGCCGATTCCGCTAAAAATTAATGAGAAGTTTTGAATTTACATACATGATATTTCGCCTCAATATATTCATTACAACGGCAGTTATTAGAGATTTTGTGTTAAGCCCCCCGTGATCCTCCCCTTACGTTTGACCAACTTGGCTGAAAATTAATAGGCGTCATCCTTGTGGGGTTCTGGATACAGATATAAAATTTCATGTCGATATATTCTTCACATAAAGAAATAGTTTTTATTTATTTTTTTTATTTTAGAGAAACATGAAATTCCGGTGAAAACATAACATAAAAACTTTTGACCGATGACGTAACATCCTCTGTACTCCGTATAGCAGGGGAAGTAATTTAAAAAAATATCGTTGGTGAGTCACCGGTGACGTATATTCTCAAATTCATTCTTATGTATAATTTGCAGACGATACATTCATTATACCGGCACTGAATTGTATTTATTTATTCTTTGTTTTAATTTTTACATCATGTCATCGACAAGCCTTAGTATACAAAATATATAGGTTTTTTTTTTTTTTTTTTTTTTGGCTTTATGTACGGTGCATATTAGCCATGTCAATGTGTTATATATAATTATTTAAGACATCCATGGCCCCGGGAGGGAGTTCTATCTACGAAATAAAACTCACTCCCGGACGGGATTCGAACCCGCAAACCATGGTGAGACCATGCGACCAAAGCCCTACGCTCTAGCCCGCACGGCCACCATGGCCCCCATATATAGGTTAGGTTAGGTTTTATGACTCATGCCCCTGGCTTTAACTAGGGGGTCATATCGCCTACTACCAGAGCGCTTTTTCGTCACACTGGTGGACATGATCCCGACTCTACTGTGGGAGTCCTAAATTTTGCCTAACCTAAATTTTTATTCAACTAGGGCAGGGGTCGTTAACGTGTACCTGACATCGTACAGGCTCGGGACGATCGCTTAACGTCCCTTCCGAAGGACGGTGTGCTTAAGTTTACTTACCTCCCAGATAAAATAAACTAAGGGTCTCAGCCGGGTTTCGAACCCACGACCTTGAGCTCAGGAGGCAAGCATTCATGGCAATTGCAAATCGATGCACATACATCGAAGAACTGCTACATTCCAGAGCATGCCGTCCTTCGGATGGAACGTTAAGCGATGGTCCAAAGCCTGTACACCCGTTAAAGACCCAAGGTGAATAAACCTGGGTAGGCAAAATTTAGAATTCCCACAGTAAAGTGGGATGTCCATGAAAAAGCGCTATGGCAATAGGCGATATGACCTCATAAGTAAAGGCCGGGCATGAGTAACAAAAACAACAACATTACTACAATGTTTATTACACCCGTATTAATCTAATTGCCAACCAGAATTATGGTCTTGGTCGGAATGCCATGAATCATGGTTCATGATACATTTAATATCCTCAACTGCACCGAGCCGGGTATTTCCATGAATAGGCGTGGACAAATCGGTACACATAGATCATGCAACTTTGAGAAACTGCAACATTCCAAAGGGTATCCAGTTAACATGTTAACACTGTATTACCAAATGAAAATTTAATGTATGATTGATTCTTATATTTTGCGCTTTCTATTTACAGTTTCACACATTTCTCAATGGTAAACTGTTATTGTCAGTATAAAAAATAAAAAAAAAAGTCTTCGTTAAACACCAATGCACTTGCTCCACATTACATGCAATGTACATTCTACACAAATAAATAAAATAAGTTTTCACTCTCAATAGTCGCCTTACACAAGGACTTCTCTCATACTAAATTGTGTTGATACATTCATGTGTGTATACATATAGGTATATGTTACAGCCAAAGTAATTAATCTAGCTATTATGTATACTATCCAGTCATTATATATAATATCTACCAAATTTAGACAAAGTAATTTATTAAATTAACTAGACAATTTAGTTATTAATGTTATGTATAATTGCTATTTAATCATAATACATAACTTCTCATATATGTCCTTCGTATACATGAGGAAATAAAAATGTTATTCAGCGTGAAGAACTTGACTTCTCATTTTGACACCAACACATTGTAGTATAAAATACCCCAGGATTATACAAGAGGAAATTGAAGGCCAGTTTATTGTTCCTTAAATAATATCTGATAAAGCTCGGCATATTTCTTCAGAAGGATTTTAAAAATATTTAAAAATTGGTTCCATGCTAGCTTATATGAGGAGTATCAATAGCTTTATTGCTGAATACGGGATTAGCAATAATGCAAGTTCAATGCGAAATGAATGAGTCTCCAGTGCTTCTAATGAGATCAACTGAGCGAAAATAATGGGTCTCCAGTGCTAGTAATGAGATCAACTGAGCGAATATAATAGGTCTCCAGTGCCACTAATGAGATAATAGAGCGAAAATATGCGTTTTCAGTTTTAATGAGATCAACTGAGATTTGTAAAGACTGGAACAAGTGTCGATGCATATAGAATGAGGCAAAGTTGACGCACACAATGTAACTGTTAATATTGCATTCCTTACATATTTTATTCCTAATTTTAGCAACTTAATTATAGTAACGTATCGATACTTTCAGGCGGCGGGATGTGATTTTACCGCAAATTTAAAAATATGAGCACTTTTTACAATTTAAAAGTATTTAGAGTATCTCTAGTTTTGTATATCCTGAAAAAAAAATAAAAATACATTTCTACTTTTTGTAGTTCCAATGTTTACAAGCGTTTTTGAGTTCGCAAAACTGTTACACTTTTCAAATTTGAAAGTGTGGCTGAGCAAAGAAACAAATTAGATGCAAATAAAGAGCCGGAAGCGTGCTGAAATAGACCACTGTCTTAAAGAAATTTCATTTGAAGACAAAAAGAAATATCTCCTTACTATAAGGTAACTTTCACTGACAAGAAACAGTTGTCTTTTGACCCACAGCCTGGAGCCTAGAGCCTGTTTGACAGACAAAGGAATCCAAGATGAAGCAATGCATCCGAGAATTGGTAGAAAGTACGTTCTTTACAAACAATTCGCGAAGGAAGCAAGTACGAATATAACCCAAATGACAACTCGTTCCTCCTCTCTGCCTACACATTCCATACTCATAAACATATTTTATTATTAGCTTGCTTTTAACTCTAAAAGCAAAGTGGTGTAAATTACAGATAAAAATATTTGGCACTTAGATAAAAGAGTTCAGCACTTTTCACAAGTAGTTGCTGTCATCCTTATTTTTTTTTATAATTGCAAAATGAACTGGTTCTTGGTGAGCCATCCCTCTCTAGAGTTCTCTAGGGTATAGTTTGTGTTGTTCAGTGCAACTATTTGATGCATTTTTTCTAAAAGTGTAATTGGAGATAACAACAATTCGATGGAAAGTTAAATCAGATATCTAAAGCGAAATAATCTATATATGTTTGCGTTTTATAGACTCCTAAACTTCGATCCGATTTTGTTCTTATGTTGAGAAATTATGTTCGTCGAGTCACCGAGAAGGTTTAGAACATAGTTTTATCCCACCCTTACCCCACCCACGCACTCACCCCTGCATTCGCTTATGGAACAAAAATCATTGCACGAATTGACATAAAATGTTCAGTATTGGATTCTATGGAGCACTGAAAATGTTTCAGACTTCTTTCTATCCTATGTCTGTCTGTGTGAGGCTTATACGATGCGAAACTGTCGAAGCTCTCAAACTTATGAACTGGAACGGTTTAAAAAGTGGTTTCTCAATTTTGAATTTTAATATTTTTTTTCAATGACAAAAATAGCCAATGCAACGCATGGCGGGTTTAGCTAGTATAATAGCAAAGGGTAGTTATTAACCACCGACTTTTCGTAAAGCTAATGACCGCTAAAGTGATGAGCACACCGGAGTTTGTTTTGACTCCCCCATGTTGGGAATTTTAACCCTGAAAAACTGACTTCAATGGCACAGTGCAGGTTCACCGGTTCACCTACCTCCTAATCAGAAAGGGAGTTGATTTTACACTTGTCCCCGATTTTCTAAGGTTATAAACAATATAATCGCACTCTTTTACAATAATCATCAACAGCGAAATGTTGACAAATAAGTAGATGGATTTACCGGTTCTGAAACAGGAAATGACGTCATCCAGTAGAATAGGTGTGTGCAACCCAGCGTTAACCACCGCTAACCCAAAACCCAGCCTCACCACCATTCCCCATGGCTCGCGCAGCTCTGGATCAATGTACTTGCTCAGCTCAAAAAGTTTCCGCTCTCCCTCTGGGGTCACATTCACCCATCATATCTATCACCAACTCCCTTGAGCAGCTCACCCCCCCAGAGCCGAAAAATTCTTTGAAGCCACCTCACTTCTCTCGGACCCCTCTCCCAAAAAATTTCTTTAATCATATACGTAATTTCCCCCCCCCCCCCCCCCTCCCCCCCTTCAAGATTATTCACTCCTTATGAACAGATCCTCATTGAATGGGTGTCTGAAAAAAGGGACTATGTCGTGATTTTTGGAAAAACTTTTTTTTTATGGTAGGAGGACCTATATGATGTGAAGCAAGCACCTGCATAGTTTTAAGTTCAATACTCTGTCACTAGATGCTATGAACCTTGATTAATGAAGGCGCGTACGGAGAAGGTCACGTGGAAGAAGGGCCTATGTTATCTTTAGTAATGTGATAAAGAAAATTATTTAAAATAATAATTAAATAAATAAAATTCTATACGTCGTTACCTTCACAGTAGTCACTTCCTTCTTGCAGTATATATAGTATTTTGTATTAATCAATAATTTTTCTTTTTGTTCCGACCTTATTTTGGAATAAGCAAATCGTTAAAAAAGTCTTTCTGTTTTTAGCCTTTTTCCAATGGAAAAAGGGCCTATGTCATTTTCAGCTGGTTTTTATTATATTGCAATGGTTTCAGTTTAAAATTGCGCTCCTGTAAAATTTCAAAAATCTGACATAGGCCCATCTTCCAGACACCCATTCAATTGTCTCCGAACCTATTTTTTTCTCACCTTGGCGTCTCAATTGGCACAAAAAAATGACCAATTATTGGCAAGGCCACAAGAACACAACAGGGGTGAAAGTTGAAATTGTCCAATGATGTGGGAGGGAACTCATTGAAGTAGTGAACCTGGGAGAGGTGAGGTCGATAGGTGGACCTCATAGAGGCCGGGGCTGCACGATGACATGATGACCTCCGACCTTCACTTTTACTTATCTGGGAGGGGCAGAGCTCCCCAGTCAGCCGCTAAACAATGTGGAACTATTACCAAACCCTCATTAGAACTTATTTCAACATTTCATATAACTTCAGTTGAAACTTAAGCATTTCTCTGGATGAGGCAATCTCGGAAGTCGACTAGTTCGGCATTCTGTCAATTAATCACTTCTCGCAACATCAGCCACATTTACACGAAACGATCAGTATTCCATGAAAATTAAAAGTTGCAAAAACATTTTAAAAATATTATTATCATAGGTTAGGTTAGGTTTTATGACTCATGCCCGGGCCTTAACTACGAGGTCATATCGCCTACTACCAGAGCGCTCTTTCGTCACTCTGGTGGACATAACCCCGACTCTACTGTGGGAGTCCTAAATGTTACCTACCCTATATTTTTATTCACCTAGGGCAGGGGTCTTTAACGAGTACCTGACATTGTACAGGCTCGGGACCATCGCTTAACGTCCCATCCGAAGGAAGGCGTGCTTGGGTTTATTTTACCTCCCAGATAAAATAAACGGTTGGGTTTCAAACCCACGATCTTGAGCTCAGAATACAAGCACGCATACCACTGAGCTACCGGCGCCCTCTATATTATTATATAAAAAGTAAAATAACAAATGTATGTTTTTTTAAAAAATATTGTCTATTTCACAAGATATATAAAATATATGGGAGTACTTTCGGTATTGCTACCATCTTCAACCAAGACTTAACAAACAATCAGTACCTATTTGTAAAGTCGTGGCTGAAGATGGTAGCAATACCGAAAGTACTCCCATATATTATATATATCTTGTGAAATAGACAATATTTTTTTAAAAACATTCTTTTTTTTAATATATCACATCCACCGTCTTATAAAAATAGTTCTTATAATAAAAATAGTTTTTCGTATAAAAAAAAACAAATGATTGTTATTCGGTAGTTGTTCAAGAAACCACCGCAATCCTATCTCCACTTCGCTAAAACGTCAGTTAGTACATTTTACAGCTCAACACCTCAAATGTTCAGCGCTTGCTTCATTAGCGCACCAAACGTGTCATCAACTTGAAAGAAGTATTATTATTATTATTATTATTATTATTATTACATTTATATTATTATAATAAAGTTATTAGGGTTTCTGAATTGAGCCCCTCTCCGTGACGCTATTGCATCAAAAACCGGTTCTGGTCTAAAATAAAAAAATGGAAAGACAATGTCTTTTATTTCTATGAGAAATTTCGTCCCACAACATCTTACTATCTATCACATAGGAAAAACTATGAGTTTCGTCTTTAGAGGGTTCTGGATTCACATCTAAAAGTTCGCATCGATACATTCATTCTCTCGGGAGTTATCGAGTTAACAGACAGAAATTGTGTAATTCCCCACCTATACGAAGTATAGGGGAAGTTATGTAATCAGTCAAAAATGCGATGTAGAGTTTTCAACAGTATTTCATGTTTTCCGACCTCCAGATTCCAAATTCCTGAATGACGGAAAAACGGTCGACTGTTTTTGGAGAGTGAGCGAAAAGGTAATTGTTTAATTCGTTCTGGGGAAGTACATTGCCGGTGATTCACCAACAACTTTTTTGTGTTTTTAACAACTCCTTAAAACTGGACTTTCTCTCCTGAAACTGAGTCCTCCTTCTGGAACGCTACAAAGACACCCGGTCTGACTGGGAGGTAGATTTGAGAGGGGTCCCGAGACAGGACCAGACAGAGAGCTCAGCTCCGACTAACGGGAGGATCTTGTTTCACTTCCTGTCTGTCTGCCCAGTCCGCTCTCCGCTCTCCGGAGCTTCCTTTTATGATACAACAGGTCCGAGGTCACATTAACTTGCAACATTTCTAATATGGTTCTGAATCTCTTTCCATGGTTTCTGGGAGTGTACCAGCGTCGTTCTGATCCTCCTCTTGAGAATATAGCCCATTGTTTCTCTTGTGCACGAGTTCTTTGACGCCGTCAGCCTCATATGCGATTCCCCATGGCTCCCTAGTGAATCCAGAACTCACTAAAGTCGACACCTATCAATTTTCAGCCAAACTGAACCAAAACAAGGGGCTTAGCACAAAAACTCTAATAACTCTAATGCGGAGTTTTAAACGGAATTTTAATGTTTTCAGACCTCCTCGTATATAGATATAAATGTATTATATCTATTTTCGGCCTAAAGTTTTTTATCTGAGAGGTGAAAAAACCTTGAGCACGCCGTCCATCGGATGGGGCATTAAGCGATGATCCCGAGCCCGTACGATGTCAGGTACTCGTGAAAGACTCGTTTTGGTAAAGAAAATAGAGAAAACTCAGGGAGGGATTGTAAGTTACTTTGTATTTATTTTTTTAAAGCGTTTTTTTAAATTTACTCTTAAGCAGTACAACATTGTTTATAATTTAACTGAATATTTTTGATTTGTATTTAGTGTATAAGGGTAGTTAAGGAACCTTATTGTATAATTGTACCTCTGTAAATGCGACTTATAATAAACTCTTCTTCTTCTTATAATAGACATGTCATAAATCAATGAGAATATGAAGTAAATTTTTGTGAAATTCTGTAAATGTTCTTAACATTTGTTTTTTTTGCTAACCAAGACCTAGGATCCAGTAGCTAATCCAGTCAATATTATGTCACTAAAAAGGTAAAGCTGAGTCTCATTTGGTCATGGAAATCTCCATTTTTATAAATCCAGGATTATTTAGTCAATAGAACTTCTGGGAGGGCTTTTTATATAGGATATTTTACCCCCCTCAGATTATCCCTGCTCAATGTTAGAGTAAGGAAATGTTATAAAAAAACATGATAATAACCAAAACATAAATAACGAAAAGGGGATCTCCTTATGAGATTTATTTGAAGATAATCCATTCTAGAAAAGAGGGAAAACTTTTTATCCTGAAAATAGGATTTTACTCAATAATATATAAATTAAAAAAAAATGTTTTATTCTTCCCCCATATTTTAATATTTATGATACTAATAAATATCCGATACAAGTTTTTATTGAATAAACTTTTCAATAAAAAACAAAATGGTAACTGATTTTATAAGTTATGGAGAACTTTAGAGAACAAAAGTATTGATCTATATGGAAATGAAAGTTTTAAGCCTATATCAGCTAGACGAAGTATAGGTTTATGTATCTGTCAAAAATTCGATGTTGTATTATCACCGGAATTTCTTCTTTTCCGACTGAAAATGTACTTCTAGCACGAATTAATCAATTTAGTTGTTGTCTCCTCTAAAAAACCAGTTGACTTACATAGGGACCTATGATTCCTCATATTAAATTTTATGTTGATACATTCTATTGTACATCATGGCGAACGAGGGATGAAGCAATGCATAATGAACAAGAAAAAAGGACTGGTGACAATATTAATAAATTTAGAAAAGTAAGAGCACGCCTTAATAGACAAATTACAAGGTTAGAGAACTTACTTAAATTTAACAGTATTAAGAAAATTTCGGAAGTAAATGAAAGGCTTTTGAATCTCGAAGCTATATGGGATAAATTTGCGACAGTTCAGGAAAACATAGAACTCTTAGTTGAGAATAAGGATTTACAGGAGGAACTCGAGGTAAGGTACGAACTAGAGGATAGGTTGGTGGCAGTGAAGGTAGGTCTACAGGATTTGGGATCCTTCATGTCGGAGTCAGAGAGCAGACGGGCCGAGGTCAGATCTGAAGCACTCGAGCCGCCCACCTCACAGGTCACTTCTAGCTTGAAGTTCGTATCTTTTCATGAGGAAGAGACTTTCTCTAATTTTATAAAACGTTTTGAAACTTTTATGTTTTTGAAGCAGCAAAAAGATCCGAAATTTATCATTTACACCTTTTTACAGGCAATTGCCACCTAAACTTCGTGAAAAATTATTATTATAATAACATTCATTATATCGACAGTTGTTATGGTTTTTGAGTTGAGCCTCTCCTCTTCTGATCCCCCTTTCCTTCGGTCGATTTAGCTGAAAATTAATGTTTCTTTCTTATGGGTATTTGAATTTGTATTAAATTGTATGTCGTGTCGATACATTCATTACATCGGCAGTTTTTTTTGAGTTTTTGTGTGTTAACTCCTTCGAATTCTCCCTTTTGTTTGGTCGACTTGACTGAAAATCAAAAAGTGTTCCCCACCTGGATACGTACCTATATAATAAAAACGCAGACAGATTTTTATTTTTTTCATTTTTAGAATCAAGGGTCGAAATATATAAAATTCTGACCGATCGAATTTCTCACCGATTACATAACTTCTCCTATACATTAGCTGAGGAAGTAAAACTTATATATTCAAATAAATACATTGAAATTTGAAACTTAAATAAATAATGTTTTAACAAATAGTGGTAATGAACTTGAAAGAAATAAAACTTGTTTATTTATGATATTGTCTAATTTCACCAACTACATTTACATGGGAGTACTTTCGGTATTTCTACCATCCTCAGCCAAAAGCATAAGAGATAAGACGTCTTATATCTTATGCTTTTGGCTGAGGATGGTAGAAATACCGAAAGTACTCCCATGTAAATATAGTTGGTGAAATTAGACAATATCATAAATAAACAAGTATTTTTTCTTTCAAGTTCATTTGAATTATTTCACAATATCTCTGTAATAATGTCAGTTTTCATAAATAGTGGTAAAACTAATCCAAAATTTAAAATGGTTTGTAATGAGAAATGGAGCAGTAGTCAGGTTAGTTTAGGCGGCGCATGGTGCAATCTCAACAGAATTAGTTCATTAGTCATCAAGTAATTCATCAGTGAGGTCAGGTGAAACATAGCCTCTCGAAGTAAGTGAAGAGACTGACTAATAGCATCACTTTGTCTGTCATATTACAGTATAAAAAAAATACGTCGGTTAATCACCGACAATGTACTTCCCCAGTATATTTTTGCTCCCCCTCCAAAACCAGACAACTGTTTGCTTTAATATTCAACAGTTGACTTAGATAAGGGCTCCTCAATCCTCTCACTAAATTTTGTGTCGATAAATTCATTACATCGGCAGTTATCGAGGTTTTTGAGTTGAGCCCACTCTGATCCCCCCTTCCCGTTTGTCGATTCCGCTGAAAATTAATATCATTCTTGAGGGGTTTTGTGTCGAGTTTTGTGTTAAGCATCCCCCTAATTCCCCCCTTCAAATAGACTGATATGACTGAAAATCGGTAGGTATTTTCCTTATGAGATTCTGGTCACACATATAAAAATTCCTGTCGATAGATTCATTCTATCAGCAGTTATTACAGTTTTTATGTTAAATTTCTCTCCTAATCTCCTTTATCCCTTTGGTCGATTTGGCTGAAAATAAATAGATGTCCTCGTTAGAGGGTTCTGGATAAACATATAAAATTTCGTGTTGATTCATTCATTATAACGGGAGTTATCGTGGTGACAGAAATTTATTTTTTCATTTTTTGGAATCTAGAGATCGGAAAACATGATATTCTGTTGAAAACTTCGCATCGATTTTTTTACTACTTCCATAACTTCCTCTATACTCATATTTGCAAACACTTGGTTATTATTTTGACAAGAAGAGCCATAATAGAGGGACTTAAGGTGTGATATTTAGTAACTAGGACGGGACAACGTTAGAAACCAAACTAATGGCATAACCTCGTCAGTCTAATGGAAATCAAAAGCAAGTACTTATCGGAAATAGACTTCAGATTATCAAACAATTTTCAAAGTTTCAACAAGGTATCTAAAAAATAATATTAGATGTAGCAGGTACCTGTCTCTATAACAACCCATTCTTATGGCTTAGGAAAAAAAAAATTATATTTTTTGTTATACTCCTAACAACCACCGATGATGATAGGCCTTCTAGAAGCCCCCAGGAACGTACTTGGTTCATATTACATAGAGTACGTGAGTAGAACTAAGGAACACACTCCTGTACAATAACTATAGTAGAACTAAGAAACAAACTTCTGTAAAATAACTACAGTAGAACTAAGAAACACACTCCTGTACAATAACGATAGAGGGAACATTTTTTCATTTTCAGTCCAAAGAAGAGAGGCGAGAACGAGGTTCATAGGTTCATATTCATTCATGACAATATTTTCGTAGGGATTTCACCCCGGGACTTAATTATATTTTAAAAGAAACAGCTTAAGTTTATGACCTGATCAAAAATCTTTTCGAGTAATAGTTGTAGAGAATACAGAAATACATAATTTAAATGAAATACGATTTTTTACAGGTCGTCCGGTTTTAGAGATACATGCCGAAAACCATCTAGAAATGTAGTTTTGAAACACATATTTTTAGACGTTTCCTTGATTTACCCAAAAACGGTTAGTCCTATCGCAAAATTGATTCTTACCAAAATTGTTCCTTATAAAATTTATAATCGCTATTAAGTTCTCACATTTGAGGAAGAACCAATACAGCAAAAGTTATAGCGCCCCGAAAAATGTTAACTAAATGTCTATAAGGAATATATTCAACAATTTTTAAATCGTAAATCTTAGCAACGAACTTCAAAATATGGTTTTTGTATTGATAGTTTTTTTGAAAAATTAAGAAAAATATATATGACATGGCCATTACAGGATTTTTTTTTATACCAGAACCCTTACAGATCACTCTCTTTCCCCCTCCCCATCTCAAAATCATCTCATTTGATCTCATTGCACAGCGTTATCTTAAGAATAGACATTGTTATACCCAGTAATGCCAATATGAAATAATTTTGAGGAGGGGGAAAGAGAGAGATCTGTAAGCGTGGTTGGTATAAGAAAGTCCTACAGCATCCTTCTTCATGAATCAGTCCATCTCAGCCTATTTTCCTCCTTATTTTCAAACGTCTGAAAACGCTTCTCGCTTCTGAGGTCAGGCTCCAGGTCTCATCTATTTTTGGAATATGCAGGTCGGAAAACATGAAGTTCCGTTGAAAAATCCATATTGAATTTCTGACCGGTTACATAATTTTCCCAGTACTTTGTACAGCTGTAGAAGTAAAATATATTCACATATTGAAAATATTTATTATCCTGACACCTCCCTGGGTCATCCCCTGCCTCAGGGGGTCAGCTCTTCAGCCCCTCCCCCCCCCCCCCCCCTCCCAAGCTACGTTAATCCACGAAGAGAGTTAGCTGAAATCATGACGTAGAAACAATTTTAACTAAAGATCCACTAAAATAGAAAAAAAAAAAGATTCATCCATCACCCGTTAAAAAAAATTACATAAAAAGCAGTTGCCGTCCCAGACCAGAGGTTAGCGACTGGCGCCCATTTTTTTAACTTTTTTTAAAACAGAAGTTTAATTAATCGATATGTTAGTCTGGCGTCTATCCAATGGAGTATTTGACATCAGTTGAAATTATTACCCAAGCAATCTTCAGAATAGATTTGTTTACGATAGATGATGTTTTTACGATTGATGATTACTCTTCTTTCGCTCAGGGATTTGGCGATCGGAAAACATGAAATCCCAATGAAAACTTCACATCGAATTTCTGACCAAAAACATAACTTCCCCTATATTTGAGAAAGTAAAAAATAAAACAACAGGACAGGTCCTAATAGAGAAGATGTTTGTTTTCTGTAAGTGGTGATAAGATGGAGGTAACTTGTTGATAGGAGATAAGTGAACAGGGAAGAGGCGGTAATCTTGTCAGGAGAGGTGATAAGATGGGACAAGGTCTTCTTATCTGGATGTGTTCTTCCTGGACAAAACATGCCCTATAGGACGGAGCTACCGCTAGGGTCAAGGGAGACCTAGACTGAAACATGTGATGAGTGGCAGGTCGATAAACATCTTTCTTTACCTCTTCTTTCGACAAAGGGTGCGAAAATTCTCGCTTATCCAGATAAGTAATTTTGCATTTTTTCCGACCAACTAAATAAAAAATAAAAAAAATCGAGGAATCACAATCAATGTACATCCCCAGTATAAATCAAGTTTTCGCTCTAAAACCAATCGGCCGTTTTAGCTAAAGATCAATAGTTGACATACACAGAGACTTCTGAATCATTCTAAATTTCGAGTCGATACATTCATTACAATAGAAGTTATTAGGGTTTATGTGTTAGCCCTCTCCTCTGACCCCCCATTTTCTTCCAGAATTTCGCAGAAAAGTAATAGGTGTCGTCCCAGTTGTCGTAAATGAAAGTTGCAATTAGTGTTCGTTACGTTCTACTCTTTCTGTAGCTCAGTACTAGGGATGGTCGATAGATGGTCACTATCGATAGTTCGATATTATCGATGAACCGTGACCTCTACCACCATATAGTTGTAGGAATGAGGACGGTATCATGCGGGAATGTTGTTTTCTCATGATTTATCATAATATTGTGTACATCGTTTTCTTCATTTTGTTTTATGATTTCTTTATGTTATGTTATTTAGATTCTACAAATATTTAGACTACAAAAATATATCTATAAGATCTAAATTCTTATCCGAAGTTTTATAACACTGAAATTTAAATTAACTTTAAGAGAGAAGAATAAAACTTTTTCCAAAATAAAGTAATGCGATACTAATTGGTACATAATGGCTCTAAGTAAACCGGAAATTCCTTAATTTTTCGTAATTAAATGTTTTCAAAATTTCAGTTAGGAAGGATATGTGAAATGTTCGAGCCAAATACCTCAGAAAGCTGCAGTAATTTCAACTTTTTAATCAAAGAACCTGCCCTTCGTAACCTATGTTATCCTGTCAGGTTTTATAAGAAGCCTGGTTTCATTAAATCAGGGGAGAGGGGTGTATTTTGATTAAAATCTACCTATAGACTTGGTCAAAAAAAAAAAAGTTTTATTCTTGCTAAGATATTGGTTTCAACAACAAAAAAAGTAGAAACATCAAAGACTAATAAATCCCACCGAGAGACTCGAAGGAACTTGCGCGCGGCAAATTTTTAAATATCTGTCCTCAAAAGGAAGTTAATCTGTAGCGTCAAAAAAATATTAATTAATACAAACCTCAAAAAAGTGGATCACCGGTGAATCACCGGCTATGTACATCCCCAGAAATCAATTACGTTTTCGCTCTCCCACCAAAGCCAATCGACCGTTTGGGCGAAAACTCAATATTTGACTTACATAGTGGCTTTTGAATCCTCATACATTTGTTTCCCCCTTTGACGGACTCCCCTCCGACCGATTTCGTGGAAAATTGATAGGTGCCATCCTTATGAGGGTTTCAATAGAAATTCACCGGCAATGTACTTCCCCAACACAAATTAATCAATTTTAGTTTTTGCTCTCCCTCCATAATCAATCGACCGGTTTACATTAATTCAAATGCTGTTATTAGGATTTTTGAATTGTACATATCCCCTGATCACCTCCATTCCCTTCGGCCGATTTTAAGGAAACTTTGTCTCCAACATTGTTTTCCAGGGGTGTCTTTTCCCTTCTGACAATATTTCGGGACGCTTCCAGGTCCCTTCTTCGGGTCTGTACAATGAACGGTTCATTGTGACCGAATATGTGAGTGGCCCGAAATGTTGTCAAAAAAAAAAGAGACACCTCTGGGAAAAAATGGGGGAAAAAGCAACATCGATACATTCATTACATCTGCAGTTATTGGGGTTTTTGAGTTGAGCCGTTGACATAAAATTCAACCCAAAAGAATAGGGGTAAGTCCCTAAACTCCGTGTAGCTGGGAAAGTAAAATAAAAAAGTATAAATAAAGTAAAAAAATATTATAATAATGACATTTATTTCCAAATAAAGGAGACGTCGTAAAAATGTATACAACAACATATCTTATAAATAGGTACATACGCACACGTGATTAGTAATAACAATAATACTAAAATCGTAAATGGGGGCCATGGTGACCGTGCGGGCTAGAGCGTAAGGCTTTGGTCGAATGAAGGTTTTGCGGGTTCGAATCACGTCCGGGAACGACTTTTATATCGTGGATAGGAGCTCCTTCCCGCGGCCATGGATATTGTAAATTACAAGATACCACAGAGGCATGGCTAATATACATCGTACATAAAGCCAAAAAAAAAATCGTAAATTTCTGTTTTTGTTTGATCTATTGAACCAATTTCAAATCTGAAAAGACAAGTCTCACAGTTGGGCCCCGTCTCCCTACGTTACTAACGCCCCCTGCTCCCAGATCCCCCCTGTATATCCTTGGCACGGGTTCCGTCAGATAATCAGACAATTGCCGTTTAGTGTCTGTCGTTCCTTATTCACTGTTACAACTGCTCCAAATGGATTTTGCCTCGAGATAAATAAAAGAACAAGCCAAGTCATAACGTTATAAGCAGTTATAAATATATAAGTTTAATACTTCGTAAAACAAAGGAAGTAACATTTAGTCAAGACAGTATGTATAAATAATAAAGACTCCTAGATTCGGGAGTGTCCACCAGAGCAACGAATGGGCTCTCAGGTAGTAGGCGATATGACTTCGTAATTAAAGCCCGGGCAAGAGTCATAATAACTAACATACGTTTTTTTTCCTTTATGTTGATGCTTCCGCTCGTTAGGTTCACTTATATGGAAGCATATTTGAAGAGCAAACATTCAAACCGTGTTTTCTCCAAAAAAGAAAAAAAATGAGTTAGTGATTTATCTTTGAACTCAACATTAAATGGTACAAAACTATACTATTATTTTCAACCAAAACAAGTGTTATCCCATTATAAACCTATTTAGAAAATTCAGGTTTCATTCCAAAAGTGTTTCCTCCAGAGCCAGTTTTCAGTCAAACAGTGATTCCTGCAGCCAGCCAATCAGAGCTTGTTGTTACTGGTCACGTGACCCAGCTATTACCTGTGTTTCTAGTGTTTCTGAGGATGTGTTATTGTTTGTTTGGTGCTATGTTGGTTTGTTTATTTTAGGGCGGTGTGCTTTTACCTAAGTTATTCATTTAGGAATGGAAGAAATAAAAGATGGTGTATTGGTGAGCATTGGAAATTGTGGGACGATTTTTCACTTATAAATTTTTAACTTTATTTTATAATTACATAATCAGTTTTGTTCTGTTAATAATTAGTTTTATTCCATTAAAAAATGTTATAGTAACAATATGTGAGTTCCAATCTTTTTCATTCATAAAGTGTTTTATCCACATTGGAAACATTCAAAACATGTTTCCTCCTCTGAGTTCGGTCAAAACGTGATTTCTCCAAATTTCAAATGTATTTTCCTAATTAATTTTAAGTTCATTAGGTAAAGTACGCCTACAAATCTTCCTAGAAACCAGTAATACAACTAAACAAACGATATTTGGTCTAAAACAAGTTATTTCTTAATTTATTAGTTTTTTGTGTTTCCTGAAAAATTGTATCCGAAGGAGAAAACATGGTTTGAATGTTTGCTCCCCATTTATATTTGAAAAAAAAAAAAAAAACTGATGTACTCACTGATGGGAGGTGACGTTGAAGAACATATCTGAGTACTGAGGTGCTGAATCCTCAGGTCCGTGTGGTGCTGGGAAGCCGAGCACGAGCATGACTGGCTTCCGACTGAAGTACTGCTTGGACTGACGAAGGAAGGTTACCGAGTCGTTGGCGATCAGGTCTGGATAGTAGTCCTGCAGACAGAATGTGGCAAATCATTGTAAAACTCCTTGTCTCTTATAGCAAGTTATTTTTTTTTATAAAAAATGTGACGCATTTCAAAAGAATAGTAAGAGATTTTGAAATGTAATATTTTGAAATTATAATTCGATTTTTTAAAGTAAAAATAATCTGGCGTTTTCGTTGCTCTCTAAAATTTTCCTTCCTAGTCCCCTCGAGAAGGTTTCTATCAATGCACCAACATTTCGTAATTGCAATATTAACGGATAAGCCGGGTGTTAAAATTGTGGCGAGCTCAACTCTCAATTCCACCGTTGGATTGACGTAGGCTATTAGACATTTTGACATTATGGGCAAATGTCTTCAGATTGTATTCTGATTGTGAGGACAATGACAGTAATGTCCGTTTGAAGAATGATGCCATCCGGACAAAACGTAGACTAAGCGCATACTAATGTACTATTCGTAGCGTCATCTTTCCACGAAGTTGCAACAGCGTCATTCCTTCCATAGTTGTGAAGCTCAAGTCTAAACAGCCTACTACACAGCAAAGGCCAATTTCACACATAGACTGACTGGCACTGCTTAAGCAGAGCGCTAATATTCAACAGATGACTTACATAGGGTCCCAAAATTCTCAAACTAAGTTTTGCGTTGATAAATTCATTACATCGGCAGTTATTAAAGTTTTTGAGTTGAGTCCCTTCCCCTGAATCCCCCTTCCCTTCAGCCGATATCGCTTAAATATGGCAGGTTATGTCCTCATTGGGTTTTGACTTTAAATATGAAATTTCTTATCGATAAATTCAATACTTCGGCAGTTATTGTTGTTAATGAGTTGAGTTCCCTCTGATTCTCCCTTCCCTTCTGCCTATTCCGCTGTAAATTAAAAAAGTGTCGTCCTTATGGGATTTTGAATTCACATTCATTGCAACGGCAGTCATTAGAGTTCTTACATTAAGCGTCCCCCCCCCCCCCCCCCACCATTTCTCCCATCCTTTAGGTCGATTTTGCTGAAAAACAATAGGTGTGTGTGCATTCATTCTATCGGGAGTTATCGTGTTCACAGACAGAGAGACTTTTTTTTTCATATTTGGAATTCAGATGCCGGAAAACATGAAATTCCGTTAAAAATTCCGGATCGAATTTTCGACCGATTACACAACTTCCCCTGTACTTATATAATGTATAACTGCGGAAGTAAAATATATATTTAACAAATTGTATATTGGGCTCAGACCTGTCAATAAAGATTATTAATATTATTGTTAAAGAGGGCGCCGGTAGCTCAGTGGTATGCGTGCTTGCCTCCTGAGCTCAAGGTCGTGGGTTCGAAACCCTGCCGAGGCCTTTAGTTTATTTTATCAGGTGCTTCGGATGGGACGTTAAGCGATGGTCCCCGAGCCTGTACGATGTCAGGTACTCGTTAAAGACCCCTGCCCTAGGTGAATAAAAATTTAGGGTAGGCAAAATTTAGGACTTCCACAGTAGAGTCAGGCTCATGTCCACCAGAGTAAGAAGAGCGCACTGGTAGTAGGCGATATGATCTCGTAGTTAAAGCCCGGGCATGGGGCATAATAACTATTATTGTTAATAAAAGCAAAGATGCTTTTGAATTCCGGGGACTTTACGAACCTGCCAAAACAATTCCACCTGTGGCGTTGGAACAGCAAAAGAAGAGACTAATTATGCGGTGGATGCTAATTGGAACTCGCCAAATAAACTGCTCGGAATCATACTGAGAAGCTTCCAATCCACTTCATGTAGCCTTTACCAGTTTTTTTCTTGAAATATACAGTTCTAATTGCTTTGATACATTCTACCCATTGTTCATAATTAAATAGAATTATTTAATTATACAGCTTATACACTTAAAATTGACTTTCATTAATATTTATTCAGATTTTTTCGTTGTATACGTCAATTTTCCTTTCATTAGGAATTCTCGCCTCAACATGCTTGCAACATTTGCTTCCCCAGCTATGCGAAGTATACCGGAAGTTATGTAATTGGTCAACAATTATATGCGGAGATTTCAACGGAATTTCATGTTTTCCATCCTCCTGACTTCAAAAAAAAAAAAAAAAAAAATTCAGTATATGTGAATGTGAACACGATAACTCCCGATAAAATGAATATATAGTCAAGAAATTTTTTATGTGTATCCAAAACCCACTAAGGACGACATCTATTTATTGTCAGTCAAATCGGCCAAAGGTACAATATGCTTAGCACAAAAACTAATAACTGCCGTTGTCCTGAGCCCTGAGAGTATGACACCTCTTATATTTCAGGGGAATCAGTCAAAGGGAAGGGGGAATTGGAGGGGGGCTCAACTCAAAAATGCCAACAACTGCCGATGTAATATGGAACGACACAAAATTTAGTAAGAGGATTAAGAAGCCATAATGTGTCTGTTCGGGTCTACACTTTCTAGCGTTTAGCGGAGAGATACAAGTAAATTCCCCCCTTCTGTACACTAGGTACAGAGTACGGTCCCGTCGAGACTCTCAGTAATGACCCCAGCGTCAATGTGTGTAGTTGAACCCGGTCATTCTCGTGTTGAGTAGCCCGCTCATGTGTGTGTAGAGTTCGGCTTCAGCATCAATTAGTGTGTAGATTGACCCAACTCATGTGTTAGGCTCAAGTTTTGTGTGAATCTCGAACCAGAGTGCCAACCTAGCTGTCGTGATAAGGCTGTCGGCCTTACAACCCGTATTGTGTAAAGCTACTGGTTACTCATTGTGTAAAGTACAAGTGGTGCTTCTCTTATGATTGTGGTTTCCATCGTGGGAAACGTTCATATAGTGTTAACTTACGCTTATCCATTTATATTTGCTTATAGACAAACGAGCAGTAAAGCCCTGTTCAATTTAGTATAAGCCTGACCAGGCACACTATATTACCCCCAATTATTGTGTTCCCTCCCTTTATTATGTAACTTACAGATGCGGCTAAATCCAGACAAGAACGACACAAATCGTGAGTACATAGTAGTCTTTAAGAAATGTTAAAATAATAGAAGTTTGTCTCGTTTTGTGTTAGCTAGATTTAATGATCTGTAGTATACAGTCCACTTCAGAAAGCTTGCCATGTCTACAAATGTTGTGCGTAGACAGAGTCAAATATTGAGTTTTAGCCCCAACGGATAATTGTCTTTGGAGGAAGAGTGAAAACGTAATTAATTTATTCGTGCTGGGGAAGTACATAGCCGGTGATCCTCTCACTTTTTTTTTCTTCTGGAAATACATACATAGTTAGTTCTAATTGATTATATACTTTCCACCCTGTGTTCAAAATTAAATTGAATTATTTAATTACACAGCTGACAAGTTCAAAAGTCGCTTTGATTAGTATTTATTCAGCATTTCTTATGTTTACTTATTCTATTCTACCTTCAACGTTTTTAATCATCAATGTTGTTGGCATGGGCCAGATAAGAAATTACAATGGCTACTGGCCAAATCTCGAAATTAGTTCCCTCTCAAACTCCCTCTCTTTAAGATTTAGAGGGAGAGCGAAAAGTTCGTTTATTACTGATAATTCAAGCTGAGGAAGGAAATTGTTGATGATTCACCGACGACGATTGCAGTATCTTGTGATTCACCGACGATCTCGTAATGTTCTCGGTCTGAAATATTAATATATACTATTATTCATTGCTTATTGAAGTGAAACTTCTTTAGTTAACTAGTGAATCAGAATTACCACGACATAAAAAATCCAACATGAAACGCTAAGGAGAGGGGGATGAGTAGCATATGCGTACAGGTCAACTACGAGTTTAGGTCGGTGTCGATGCATCAGTGTTGTGTGCTTATTTATTAATAAACTTCAACGGACAAAAGCAAATACAGCAACAAGAAAGTCAACATAAAGGTAATTTTTAATAATTACTCACCATTTATATTTTATAATTAAAATTATTGATTTCTTATTGATTAAATTATAATTATTAATGAAAATGTTTCAATTCAAAATAAATTTAATTCAATTTACACATGTAAACTTGTAGGTACACGTGGAGGTACTAGGCCAGGTTCTGGACGACCCAGGGGGACAAAAAAGAAAACGACAAAAACAACAGCTGATGATTGGCGAGAATATCGACAACGTATTAAAGAAAATCGTGAACATCTTAATCAAAATAATTGTTAACAAAATTTTAATTATTACCGTTTTCTAAATCATTACATATTTATATTTTTACTAGAGGGCGCCGGTAGCTCAGTGGTATGCGTGCTTGACTTCTGAGCTCAAGGTCGTGGGTTCGTAGCCCGACCGAGGCCCTTAGTTTATTTTATCTGGGAGGTAAAATAAACTTAAGCACGCCGTCCTTCGGATGGGACGTTAAGCGATGGTCCCGAGCCTGTACGATGTCAGGTACTCGTTAAAGACCCCTACCCTAGATGAATAAAAAATTTAGGGTAGGCAAAATTTAGGGCTCCCACAGTAGAGTCGGGCTCATGTCCACCAGAGTGACGAAAGAGCGCTCTGGTAGTAGGCGATATGACCTCGTAGTTAAAGCCCGGGCATGAGTCATAAAACCTAACCTAACCTATATTTTTACTAAAATTATTACTTTATAATTTATAATATTATTATTTAATTTCTCTACTAGGTCAAAATAATTCTTAATGAAGACAAAAGAAGTTTCACATCAACCAAGCGCTTATGTGAATGAGGCACACCTACTTTTTTATTTATATTTAATTATTTATTTGAATATTTATAATATTCAGTTTTATTATATATTCTAGCTTAGCTATAGAGATCATGATAATGGGTTCGAAAATCTACCGAAGTCCTCAGGTTTTGAGTATGCCGGGATGCGACAAGTCAGACTTAATTTTTATTTGACGATATAAATATATAGATATCAGTGCCGTTTTAAGACTTTCGAGGGCCCTGAGGCAGATTTCAACCGGAGACTCTTGAATTATTTTTTCAATATTATCCTCAACTTTATTTTTAATAATTTATATAATACACCAGAACCCTCTAAAATCTTATAGAATGTCAATTTGTATTATGTCAATTCTTGAAATTCTTCACCGAATTTATTTGTCATTGTTTTGCACGAATGTTGAGGATAAGAGATCTTTTTCAAAATTGAAATGTATATAAAATTATCTAAGAAGTTAGACGGGCGAAGACAAGTTGAATGCATTCGCATTACTTTCGATTGAGCATGAAGTTTTGAATAATTTATTTAAATTTTGATAAAATTATTGATTATTTCATTCATGAAAAAAATAGAAATAAAGCAATTCCTACAACATCATCGTGTGCATCTTCTGTTGTATAGTTAATAAAACATGATGTAAATTTGAAATAAATGTGAACAATTTTGTCATTTGTTAAATTCTTGTTTTTTTCTCTTCTCCCTTTTTCCAATTTATCGCTGTTTCATATTTTTGATCCAACGGGGGCCCTCTTAGCTCGGGGCCATGAGGCTGTCTCACGGATAGATAAGCACTGCTACATATATTGTGATTGGTATATAAAACATTTTATGTATGTAAACATATAATGAAAGTTACAACTTTGTTGAGTTGTAACACACGATTTCCCAAATTCTCTTTCATAGTTGAGGTATGCTAAGTACATTGTCCAGTCGGCAAACCGTGGGAATGGCTGGAAAGGTTTATTGCGCCCCCCCCCCCCCCCCCCCCAGATGACTATCTAACACAAGGACTCCAAGATGATACCCGGGCATCCTGCTACATCATCTTTCCGTTTACGGCCACAGTCAGACAGTCAGACACCTACACAGTCCTTCACAAGACAACCTATAAAACAATTAGTTTTATGACCGAAAAAATTGTCTACATCATCCGTTTTCATTAGGAATCCCTCAACAGCAGAGGCGGACAAATGGTTTGACGCCTTCTGAATACTCCCAGAGATGCCACACAAGACTAATTTACATTCTGAAAACATAACCATAAAATAAAAAAATTCTCAAAATGTCTTCATGTTTATATTTTACTGTGTTTGCATTTTTTATTCATTTTTTTCAGAGATGTCATCTTCTTTCGACGACTATTCGGGTTGATTACATGCTATAATAAACAACATGTTCGCACCGCAAAGAATTACTCAAACCATTGTATTCTACTATAAACCCCAATCTTTACTTCTTATTTCTTACTAATATATTTATTTAATTTTATTATTGTATTTTCTTCATGTTATTATATTATTATAATTAGTAAAACTCCTCTTTACGGACACCCCTCCTTACGGACAATTTTGCGGTGTCCATGTCTGATTAGATTTTAGCTAAAATCAAACGAAAATTGAGACGATTTTCCCTCACATTATAACTACATTTTATAAGATACGGCTAATTTTTATGAGCTAATCAAAAATCTTTACAAGTAATAGTGGTAGAGAAAACTGGAATACATAATTTGTATGAAATACGATTTTTTACAGGTCGTCCGGTTTTTCAGATACATCCAAAAAACCATCTTGAAACGTAGTTTTGAAACACATAATTTTTGACGTTTCCTTGATTTACCCGAAAACGGATAGTCTTATCGAAATATTAACTATTACCAAAATTGTTCCTTATAAAATTTCCAATCGTTAATAAGTCCTCAAATTTGAGATAGTCAATAAGACGAAAGTTATAGCCTCCCGAAGAATGTAAACTAAATCTCTATAAGGAATATAATATATTATATAGTATACCTAAGTAATTTTTAAATCGTCGATGATTCACAGATGAATTTTTTATTTTATTATCTTCTTCATCTAGTCGATCGGTTAGAAATAAATGAATAATTACAGATTCAAACTTTTAACCTTTATGTCATTATTAAATCTTTTTTTTTTTTTTTTTTTTTCTATTGACATTGATTCATCAACATATAATTTTTTTATCAGGGCCAAGGAAGCTCAGATAAAATCGACATGAACAAAAAAAAACCAGTCAAGCTGATGTGCCCTCGGCAAATATAATTGGTATGTCACGTAAGTTATAGTTCGTTCATTTTAATATGGCATTTGAGGCCTTATTACCTTTAATATGAGAGAATGGTCAACACATGTTCACGAGACCTTGAAACGTGATAATCCATTGAAAACTCGATCTCGGATTTTCGCACTATTAACAATACATGCTTCCTTATACCGTAAACCCTTCTTTATGGACACCTCTCCTTACGGACAATTTTGTGGAACAGGCATACATACCTACTAAAAAATATAAAAAAAAAAAGAATGTTTTTTAGAAATATAGTCTATTTCACAAAATATAACATATATGGGGGTACTTTCGGTATTGTTACCACCTTCAGCCAAGTCGTGGTTGATGATGGTAGCAATACCGACAGTGCCGGCCCGAGGCAAGTTTTAGGATGGAGCGAGATCCAATTATGGCGCCCCCCTTGCTTGCTCCTAATATAATGCCAGTTGTGCCTGCAAGCATGGAACTTGGAAGATCTCGACAACATCTTAAGTATCTGTCTAATTTGTCGATTGAAAACAGCCATGCTCGTTGGCACTGAACTCTTCACAGTACCTGTACCGGTGGGGCCCCGCCCGCGCACTCGACCCGTGCGCTTAGACAGATAAGGTCTTTCACATACCATACTAGCCACACGCTCGCAATCAAAAGATCGAAAAGTGAAAAAAAAAAATTATTTTTTTTTCCTTTATTTTTCTTTACCACTCAGGGACTTGTAAATTGTTGGCCAAACATGTCCGGCTAAAGCCGGACATCTGGCAACCCTACGTCCAAAGGATGGCGTGCCAAGGTTTTTTTCACTTTCCAGATAAAAAATCTAAGGGCTTCGACTTGGTATCGAACCCGCGATGAAGAAATATACAAACAGAGGAGTGTGAAGTGAGAACATTAAGTAGTCTCTGGTGTTACAAGTAGCTGACAATCACCTTGGGCATACCAAGATGGATGGTCTCTCCTTCTAGTTTCCATTCAACTCTTTTTCAAATTTAATAGCTATTTAGAATTGTTTTTATCGTAAAAGTGAAGAATTCTATACAATATAGATTCATTCACAGCCAACAGTTATACTAAGACGACTCTGACATTCAAGGTTATATTTCTATTGACATTTATATAACTTATTAGCCATTTATTATATGACTTATTATTATATGACAGGTTATATGACTTATTAACATTTTTCCCGACTTCTACAAGAGATGGAATACAACTAAGAAACAGGCGGGCCTCGAGGCTAGGATCTCTGGCAAGCTCCCATGTTAAGAGCAGTGCGATGTTCTACACTTAAGAATAAAACAAATCTTCTTACTAAATTTTGTGTCGATATATTGATTACATCGGCAGTAATTGGGGGTTTTTGAGTTGAGCCTCCCTCTGACCCCCCCTCCCTTCTCTCAGCCGATTCTGCTGAAAATTGATGTGTCTTTATGGGGTTTTAAATTTTTTTTCTCCTCTTGGCCTGATGTTCCGTGCATATTGGCCATAAAAAATTAAAAATGTATTTATTTGATTTTTGTTTTTATTTTTTCCCCGGCCGATAAGAGCCAAGAAGAACCAGAGGGACACAGTCCAGGCGCCCCGAGGACCCAGTGAGCCATCCGAAGAGGCCTGGAGACGGCACCACCGGATCACTCTATAAACTTTCCAATGACTAATTTGATATATGTATATAATGACTCATATCCACATCAAATTTTTGTCCGATTACATAACTTAAATAATAAATAAATATATATATATATATATATATATATATATATATATATATATAAATATATATATATATATTATATAAGTTATGTAATCGGACAAAAATTTGATGCGGAGTTTTCAACAGAATTTCATGTTTTTCCGACAAATATTCTGTCTTCGTGAACACGATAACTCCCGATGGAAGGGATGTATCCACTCGAAATTTTATATGTGAATCCAGAATACTCTAACTACAACACCTATTAATTTTCAGCCAAATAGACCAAAGTAAAGGAAGGGATTAGGGGGGAGGGTTTTAAATTCAAATATTGAAACTTTGTGGAGATATATTCATTCTATTGACCATTATTGTTTGTATTGAGTTTTTGTGTTAAGCCTCCCCCCTAATCCCTTTCTTTCCTTTGGTCTATTTGCCTGAAAATAAATAGGTGTTGTAGTTCTGGAGGATTCTGGATTCATATATAAAATTTCGTGTGGATAAGTCCCTTCCATCGGGAGTTATCGTGTTCACACACAATCACACAAAGACAGAACATTTGTCGGAAAAACATGAAATTCCGTTGAAAACTCCGCATCAAACTTTTGTCCGTTTACATAACTTCCCCTATACTTTGTATAGCTGGAGAAATAGAACGACATCGGTGAATCACCGGCAATGTACTTCCCCAGCAAGTATTATATATTAATCAACTAAATGTTCGCCCTACCTCCACAACCAATCGACCGTTTGCGTTAAAAATCATTAGTTGACTTACTTAGGGTCTTCTGAATCCTCGTACTAAAGTGTTTGTCGATACTTTCATTACATCGGCAGTTATAGCGATTTTTGATCGCCAACAATTCGTTTGAATTGCTATATATAAAATCTTAAAACTTAATTTAAACAGATTCCTGAGAATGCATAAAACCTACACAGATCTATAGAAGATGGATTACCTTATGATAGTCGTCGCCATGTTTGATCCTCTTTCCGTTGACATTGACGGAATAGTTGTAATATCTTGAGTTCATGATAAGCCCTCCCCACTCCCGCCACCCCGGCGGGATGTAGCTTCCGTTGTACTTGTTCAGGTACTTTCCGAAATAACCTGAAAAATAGAAAAAAAGTTACATATAAAAAAAAAATAAAAGTGAATGAAAATATGTAATTCAACTAAGAAAACATATAATAGGATTGTTCTTATGAAGCATTCGTGTAAAACCCAATCACTTTCTTCGCAATTTGCTTAGAAGTTCACTTTGAACAGCCATAAGCAAAGGCTTTAAAATTGTAATATAATTTACTGTTTGGTCCTAAACAATTGTAATATAATTTACTGTTTGGTCCTAACCAATTGTAATATAATTTACTGTTTGGTCCTAACCATTTGTAATATAATTTACTGTTTGGTCCTAAACAATTGTAATATAATTTACTGTTTGGTCCTGAACAATTGTAATATGATTTACTGTTAGGTCCTAAACAATTGTAAATTAAAATAATTAAAAATAAAAGAACTTGTTTAACTTTTATATTGCTTAATTCCACAAAAATATATACTTTTGAAAGAAGCTTGTTAATTCATATATAATATATTTTAACGTTTTGTCTAGGTGTTAAATATAGTAGTCGACTCAATAAATGAAGTCTACGAGTATAAAAGTAAGATTCTGATTGACAGAAGGAATAGTTAACATAAAGAACACATGCATTATAGATACTGATGATAGGAGTGCTTCACGAAATGTTTGTAATTGCTATTTTTTGGGAACGCAAAAAATAAATGGGAAATAATTTATGGTTTCCAGATTTAATTTGTGAAGCTCCATTCTAGGAATAGATAATTAAAATACACAATTTGTTCGTCAAACTTCACTTCAGTTACAAACTGACATCAGTCACATGTCAGTTTGTAAGTGACTTGATAATGCCTTAACACGGCGTAACTAGTCGAGTATTTAGGGATATAGTGAAGTTTGACGAACAAATTGTGTATTTTAATTATCTATTCCATAAATGGGAAAAGTGATGCTGTAATAATTTTTTTTTAACGGAATTAGGTACATAATATAAAAGTTAAATAGAGGGCGCCGGTAGCTCAGTGGTATGCTTCTGAGCTCAAGATCGTGGGTTCGAAACCTGACAGAGGCCCTTAGTTTATTTTATCTGGGAGGTAAAACAAACTTAAGCACGCCGTCCTTCGGAGGGGAAGTTAAGCGATGGTCCCGAGCCTGTACGATGTCAGGTACTCGTTAAATACCCCTGCCCTAGGTGAATTAAAATTTAGGATAGGCAAAATTTAGGACTCCCATAGTAGAGTCGGGCTCATGTCCACCAGAGTGACGAAAGAGCGTTCTGGTAGTAGGTGATATGACCTCGTAGTTAAAGCCCGGGCTTATAATAATATTTTTTTGCGGAATTACATAATATAAAAGTTAAATAAATTTTTTGTTTATATTTATTTTTATATGCTTTCCCCTGTATCGACAAAAATCACAAAAATGTATTCGGACATTACTTGTAAATAGTTATTTTGTTTTATTGTTGGGAACTAATTTAATTTATTTAATTCATATTTTGAATTTATAGATATTTCACGTCTTCACATTGAATAATGATTCAGCTCGTAACAATATTGTTAATTACCTCTTGACGTGGACATTCTATTTTAAATCCTCAAAATTCAAAAAACAAACGTGGGAAATGTGTCCCACTTCCATTCGGCTTCTGAATAAATACATGAAATATGACTATTAGATCGTTGGAGAAGAGATTTGACTTTTAAATGACTTCCCAGGTGGTTGGGGCTATATTTTGGGTCTGAAATGCAGCTTTAAACGTTTCTTGAAGTGTGTGGGATTACAATGGTTTTGTCGGAGTTGTATGTTAATTCAGGGATTTCTTTAAGACAGAGGTCACTGGCCAAGTCGTGTACAGACCTCGAGTTGTGATAACAATCTGACATGAAAATTAAAGACGAGGAAAGGAAAAACTTATATTTAATTCTGGAGCAACCTTCAGAGGGACCCTTTCTGCCCGAGATAGAAATACGCAAGGGCGTTACACGAAAAAGTATATGAGGAATATAATTTTCACTTCTCCAGTTAGGGCTGAAAGTTAACGACAACAAGACAAGAGCGAAAAACTTAAGCGGTACCTCAGGTCCACAGTCTCTACAGTCGACTCTCGATATAACGGATTTTTATATTTATTTAAGTATTATTAATTTTATTAATTCAATTATTTATTTATTTTTATTTAACAACAATAATTTCTATTATCACAGTACACTCAGTATAACGAATCAATTTTTAATTTATATTGGTTTAAAACACACGGTATTACGAAGTAGGAACGTATAAACACGCTATGTTACGAAGCCAAAAAAATGGTAATTTACTGTTCACATCATTTATGTACATTAACGTTTCCTTTATTTACATCAGTCCCTTTACAACGAAGATTGTGAAGAAGAGGACTCAGACTCGGAAGTAGTGCCACCTACGTCGTCGAATGCCTCCGAATCTCTGAAAATACTTCACCAGTGATAGCATTTTTTCCGCCCTCATTACAATCGAAAATGCAGTGGATCGATGCTTAGCAACGTAACAGCAGCAGAAAATTACAGATTTTTCAAACAAAAACTATTTTTTTTTCTTTTTTTAACTTTTTGAAAATACATATGTATATGCATACATATATGTAATTGTATTTTTGTTCAGAATTTATTAAATGTATTTTCTTTATATTTTTAACCCCTCTCGATATTACGAAATTTCTGAAGTTCACTCAATATTACGAACTCTTATTATAGGAAAAACTCGATAATAAGAATTTTTTCTTATGCCCCTTGAATATCGTTATATCAAGAGTCGACTGTATCAACTCGATGTTGGAGGAGGTGAGCGGAAGAACTCTGCAGGCCCAAAGAGCCTATTTATCTGTCATCAAACTACTACAGTCCAGAGCTCTTTCGAGGAACCTGAAGCACAGGATATACAGCTCCATGATAAAGCCAGTCCTGATATATGGGTGAGAAACCTGGATTCTGACCTGAGAAACAAGAAGTGTTTCCAAAAAATAAAGTACTGGAGAAAATAGGAGGTCAGGTAACGCGTAAGCAGACATGGAATCACCTAGTCCTAAATTTGGCCAACTTAGGTTTTGTTACAGGTTCGGGATCATGGCTTAACGTCCCGTCCGGGGGATGGTTTGCTCAAGGTTTTTCCAAATAAAAAAAAAAAAAGTGATGCGAGAGTCACGCGGTACTCACGAGAATTGATGTACAAACATCTGCTTTAGTTTCATAAATTTGCTGTCGTGCACTGATTGTCTTTAAAAATTTGTTTTTATAATGTTATAATAAGAAATGATGAATTTAACTTTCAAATGGTGGCCGTGCGGGCTAGAGCGTAGGGCTTTGGTCGCATGGTCTCACCATGGTTTGCGGGTTCGAATCCCGTCCGGGAGTGAGTTTTATTTCGTAGATAGAACTCCCTCCCGGGGCCATGGATGTCTTAAATAATTATATATAACACATTGACATGGCTAATATGCACCGTACATAAAGCCAAAAAAAAAAAAAAAAAAAAAAAAAAAAGGTTTGTCATTTAAAAACGAAATAAGCTGTTCGGTATCTCCTGAAGTGGGTAAAAACATATTATTTGCTGTGACAATATGACAACAAATATATTATTTATTAATCGATATTTTCAGCGGTTTATTATTATTATTATTACGTATACATAAATAACAATATTATATATCATAAAATAATATATTGAAATATTATATATTATATTTTTTTAGATTTACACTGTTATATTATTTTCTTTTACCACAAATTTTCTTTATTGTGACAAATTTAAGTTATCGAAGCATCTTAACCTAAAAGTTTCTTACCGAAAGATCATTTTATAGTTCGTAATATTGATATTTTAGCTGAATTCACTACAACGGTAAATATGATCAAAAACAGCTGACATCACAGATAAAGAAGTGTGTATTTGTGTGTGTGCGCTGCGCGCGCAAACATCCGACACACACACACACACACACACACACACTTACCCATGCACATCAACTAGACACGCTTAGACGGTCTGATTGACTGACAGTACATTTTCTTCTATTTTTTGAATCAGGGGGTCGGAAAACATGAGAAACTCAACATCGAATTTGATAACTTCCTCTATACATTATATCATATATATAAAGCTGAAAATGTCTGTGCGTTGTACCGCTATAACTCACGAACGGCTTAATGGATTTGATTAGTTTTTTTTTTGATATGTTCGTCATCGTCTGTGGAAGGTTATAGGCGTATTAGTACCTCAATATCTGGTCCATCCCAGCATCCACCCACGCAATCTTTGTAACTCAAAAACCACTGCAATGATTAATGAGGAATCTTTTTGAATAGATAAGTTTTATCTACCGGAAGGTTAAGGTCTATTTTTTAATCAGCCCCTGGTCCATCCCAGCATCCACTCACGCAATCTTTGTAACTCGAAAACCATTGCAACGATTAATGAGAAATCTTTTTGAATAAATTAGTTTTAGCTCCAAAGCTAGCGTTACTACAGTTGAAGGACTATAAGCCTTATTCCGTATGAATAATTGAAAATTATAACATCATGAATGTACTGTCGAGGAACTGAATAGCCTTATAGGAGATATTGGGAGAAAAGTCAAAGTTCCCCGGGCAACGCCGGGTATTACTGCTATACTTTATATAACTGGAAAAGTAGTATATCCATCAACAGGTGGATCCAGGATTCCATATTACTACAACATTCGCCCACTCCGCAGTAGTTTATGAAAGTGTGGTGAAATGTAGTGGCCTGGATCCACCTGGCTCAACAGATTAGAGTTAATGGGCAGTTTCCTTTTGTCAAAAAATCCACCTCCTTTAGGATTAACATAAAACAAAACGAAGACGGAATCCACCTACTCAGGACGCCAACGCGAGACAAGCTTAGAGAGGAAACAGCCTTCGTTGGAACCATCTCTACGCCTTGATAAGTGTGTCCGCCACCAGGTCTGACACATGAATAGGAGCCTACCAGCCATCAAAATGAAATATCAAATTAGTGTACAGTCACCGAAATTAACGAGCACCATTAAGGACCTTTTATCTTCCAGGATCAAAAAAAAAAAAAATAGAATGTAAATCACAAACTTTTATTATGACAACAACATAAATCTACCATTAAATGGTGTCTTAAAAAGAATATGATAGGTGGTGACAATAATTCATTGTTAGCCATTATGTCTGAGCAGACAGACTACTATCAATTTTATGTTTCTTTGAACACTTCTCCATACATTTCCAGTTATACCTACATAATCCGGTATTTCATGTTTTACGACCCCCTCATTCTAAAATTGGAAAAAAAGGGTCCATCGGTGAATCACCGGCTGTGTACATCCCCAGCATGAAAAAATCAGTTATGTTGTCGCTCTCCCTCTAAAGACAATCATTGTTTGAGCTAAAACTCAATACTTGAATAATATAGTGGCTTATGAATTCTCATACTAAATTTTGTGTCGATACATCATAAGTTATTGGGGTATGTAAGCCGAGGTCCTCTTCCCTAGGACCGATTTTGCGGAAAAATAAGTAGTGCCATCTTTGTGGGATTTGAATATAAAATTGAAAATCCCATGAGGAGGACATCTATTAATTTTTAGTGGAATCGGCAGAAAGAGGGGATAAGAGTCTCGATAATCCTAATAACTGCAGATGTAATGAATGTCCTGACACGAAAATTAATATGATTCAGGAGTCAACCATTAATTTTTTTAAATATAAAGAAAAAGTACGTTTTATAAATATAATGTCTATTTCACAAAGTGATTTTTTTTAGTATTAGTTAAGTCGGGGCTGAAGATGGTAGCAATACCGTAAGTATACCCCTTTATATTTTGTGAAATAGACAATTTTATAAAGTGTTTCACAATATCTTTGTAAAAATGTTAAGTATCATATTGATTTTTATAGGGCGCCGGTAGCTCAGTGGTAAGCGTGCTTGTCTTCTGAGCTCAAGATCGTGGGTTCGAAACCCGACCGCAGCCCTTAGTTTATTTTATCTGGGAGGTAAAATAAACTTAAGCACGCCGTCCTTCGGATGGGACGCTAAGCGATGGTCCCGAGCCTGTACTCGTTAAAGACCCCTACCCTAAGTGAATAAATAATTTAGAGTAGGCAAAATTTAGGACTCCCACACAGTAGAGTCGGACTCATGTCCATCAGAGTGACGAGAGAGCGCTCTGGTAGTAGGCAATATGACCTCATAGTTAAAGCCCGGGCATGAGTCATAAAACCTAACCTAACCTATTGATTTTTAGCCCAAACGGTTGATTGGTTCTGGAGAGAAAATAAAAACTTAATTGATTAATTCATTCTGGAAAAGTAAATTAACGATTTTTTTATTAAATTAATTAAAGTGGACTTTTTTCAACCATATAAAAATTTTCGAGGCAAACTCATATAGAACACTAAATTAACATTTATCAAAATGTTAACACCTAGATATTCATGCATACTTTTGTGTCCTTTCGAAGGTCCCTTTTGGAACGCCAATAACTGTCGATGTAATGAATCTATCGACAACAGTATTGAGCCTGTTCGACAACAGGCTCAATAGACATTACCAGATAAAGTTTGATCGTTCTTTGAAAATCGGAGGGCGCCTAAAGGTGTCCAAGCTATTTAGCTTCCACAGTACATTCATTTTGGGTTAGTTTAGGTTTTATGACTCATGTTTGGGCTTTAACTACGAGGTCATATCGCCTACTACCAGGTGATCACTCTGGTGAACATGAGCCCGACTCTACTATGAAAGTCCTAAATTTTGCCTACTCTAAATTTTTATTCACCTAGGGCAGGGGTCTTTAACGGGTACCTGACCGCTTAACGTCCCATCCGAAAGACGGCGTGCTTAAGTTTATTTTACCTCCCAGATAAAATAAACTAAGGGCCTTGGTTGGGGGCAAGCACGCATACCACTGAGCTACCGGCGCCCTCTACATTCATTATGTATAAAGTTGTGAACAGGCGAACCTGATTACTAGAAGCACGACGCTGTACAGTAGAGAAGGCACGATCTATGGCTTGTCTTTGTTCAGTGAAATTTAGCAATGCTCACAGGTTTGGTTGCCGAGTCATCAATTCCTTACCAAGTGTTCTCTCACTTATAGAAAACCTAGCCAACTGAATAGGCACGTGCATCGAATAGTCCGCATCTCGCGGCTGGATACCTGTGGAGCGTGAAGCCACAAACCACGAATAGTAGCAGACCTCCGGGACAAGTCGTCTTATCCCTGGCAATAGCCACCGCACAGAAAACAAATGTAAACTATTACTTTACCAGCCAGCTCAACAAAATATAGAGAAATTTCACAGCGTGCAAAATAAGAATAAGAAGAAGAGTCTATTATAACAGTCGAATATACAGAGGTACAATTATACAATAAGGTTCCTTAACCATTACCCTTATACACTAAATACAAATCAAAAATAATCAGTTAAATTTAAAAAAAATGCTACTGCTTAAGAGTACATTCTAAAAAAAACTCTGAAAGAAGCTTAACGAAGCTTAATCTCCGGCAATGTACTTCCCCAGAACGAAATAATTGTTTGCTCTCCCTCCAAAACTAGTTGACTGTTTGCGCTAATATTAAATATTTGAGTTACATAGGGTCTCCTAAATCCTCATACTAATTTTGTGACCTTAAATTCATTACATCGGCAGCTATTGGGGTCATTGAGTTGAGCCCACTCTGATCTCCCCCTTCCCTTCTGCCGATTCCGCTGAAAATTGATAAGTGTTGTCCTTATGGTGTGTCGATACATTCATCATCGGCAGTTATTAGAGCTTTTATGTTAGGTCTTCCCTCCTCCTCTTTTGGTCGATTTGGCTGAAAGAACATTAGTTGTCGAATGGACATTTCGTATCGATACATTCATTCTATCGGGAGTAATCGTGTTCACAGACCCAGAGACAGGCAGAGATTTTTGGAATTTACAAGTACGAAAACGGACTTGAAAAATAAAACTTGTTTATTTAAGATGTTGTCTAATTTCACTAACTATATATACAGTGATAAGTGTATAAGTCTTATCTCTTATGCTTTTGGCTGAGGATGGTAGAGATACCGAAAGTACTCCCATGTATATATAGTTAGTGAAATTAGACAACATCTTAAATAAACAAGTTTTATTTTTCAAGTCCATTTGAATTATTTCACAATATCTCTGCAATAATGTCAGTTTTCAAGTACGAAAACATAAAATTCCACTGAAAACTCCACCATGAAATTTTGGTCGATTAGATAACTCCCTAAGCGATCAAGCTTGCTTCTAACTCTAAAAATAAAAATATAGTCTGACCTCAAATCACATAAAACTTTATTTTTTGATTTCGAAATTTGGGGTCAGAAAACATTTAATTTCGGTGAAAATTCAACATCTCTCAATTTCTGACCGATTACATAACTTCTCCTATACTTCTTATAGCTTAACTCCGGATAGAATGAATGTATCGATACAAAATTCAGTAGGCGGTTCCAGTAGTCGATAAGTATTGCTTTGATTGATAATTCGTGCTGGGGAAGTGCAAGCCGGTGTTTCACCTACGATTTTTTTTTTTTTTTTTTTAATCTAGTATCTATTTTTTTATTACAGAAAAAAAAAAAGATTTATATAAAATTATAACCACTTTTGACGGAGCAGGAAAATGCATTAGAATGATTCACCGACATGGTCATTTGGCGTTAACACATTAACCTTCCACCAGATGAATTGATCGGCGTTTCAATCTGGACATCAAAATATAAAAGAAAAAATGAAATAAAAATACCGTCCATTAAGAGTTATCAGGCTTCAGAATCAAACATATTAACGACAAGATGATAATAACCATAAATTTTATCAATGACCACATCAGAAATGAATTAACTATGGTATGAACTTAACGAGGTCTTTTGGATTTTTGGACCACTGAGGAAAAAAGTGGTCGGTGGATCACCGGCAATGAACTTCCCCAGCGTCAATTAACTTTTATAATTCATATTTAAAATTTTGTTTTGATACATTATATAATTTTGTGTCGATACATTCATTACATTGGTAGTTAATAGGGTATTTGTGTCGAATCCCCTTCTCTGATCCCCCACTTCCCTTCCTGCGATTTCGCGGGAAATTAATAAGCGCCATCCTCATTAGGTTTTGAATTTAAGTATAAAGGTTAAGTCCCTACATTTATTACATCGGTAGTTATTGGGATTTTTGAGTTGAGTCCTTCCTTCGGGCGATTCCCCTGAAAATCAGTGTGTTGTACTTAAAGGGTTCTGGGTATACATAAAAAATTTCATTAATTGATAGTTAATAAAAAATAAAAAATGATTTTACTGATCCACACAAGGGATTCGCCAAATTGTAATAAAAATGAATAAGGTTGATGTAAAAAAATGTATAAAAAATTAAGGTTAATAATGGTTAATAAAAAAGTTAATTGAAAATAAAATATAAAATGTTAATAAAATTAAATGATTGATTGTTGAATAAAATTACCGCAACTAACAGTTAACACAGCACAAGACCTTTCGACATACTTCAAAAAAAATATTGAACAACACTGGAACAATCAATGGACTCCGACGGAAGACAACAAACTCCGAAAAATAAAAGACGAAAACAAGCCATGGAAACCTCCAGGCACCATGAACAGACGAGACACGATGATCATCACAAGACTAAGACTTGGACACACGAAACTGACACATTCCTACCTACTTCTTGGACTTGAACACCCGACATGCTCCTGCAACCAAGACTACACAGAGCTCACAGTACACCATATACTGACTAACTGCACAAACTACACCGCATTAAGAAACAAATACAAACTACCGACTGACATGAAAAAACTACTTCAAACACCCACCGACGAATACAACGGACTCATCCAGTTCCTTCAAGACACAAAATTTTACGAAGACATATAGAAGCAATAGTCATCGCTAATGGCCCTGCAGTCGATGCGACGTTAAATAAAAACTAAGAAAAAAAAAAAAAATACTCTATACATATAAAAAAAAAATTTTAACTGAATTAAAATGAATTTAAATGTACTAAATTAATTCTAATTAAATAATTAGAATTTAATAAACATTATCTGAGTTAAGCTAAAAAAAAATGTATTTCTTGTCATATTGTCGACCATGTACGACCAGAGCGCAGATAATAAAAATTAATCCCATTTTTATACGTCGAGAGCGCAAAGCCTCTATACGGCGAGAGCGCAATGGTTTTAATTAAGTTTTTAATTTATTTTGAAGTTGCCCGTCTCGCCCGCCACAGAGGCCGCCACTGCAAAGGCCTACTGACTACTCGGCCATCTCAATTTCCATTGATGTAAGCTGTCTAACAGCGATAATCATTCATCTAGGTACATAAATTCCTAGAACAAACATAAATAGAAATATTACAAAATTTGGGGGCTTATTTGCCGGCGTTCCGCCGGTGGGACGATATATCTGCCCCTCCCGTCGCTCCTATATTTGAAGTAGTACAGGTTCTAGCTTTAACATACAGCGGTCTTACCTTAGCTTTAAAATACAGCGGTCTTATTGATAATTAATATCAGCTTTGTGCTCTCGCCGGCCAACCGCTTTGTTTGAAGTTCTGTGATAAAGAATTAATTAATTTCCCAATTTGCGCTCTCGTCGTATAGTGACTCTCATAATAAAAATCAGCTTTGCGCTCTCGCCGGCCAACCCCATATTGTCACAACAAATAGTATAATGTTTTTACCCATTTCAGGAGATACCGAACAGCTTATTTAATTTTTAAATGACACACTTAATCTAAAAATGAATACGAATCGAAGCATTTCAACAATAAATTCCAAAACTACCATCGACGCTGTATTCCCGCGGTATTTAGAGACGCTACAATCACAATTGTATAAATCTTATTTTAGCTATCACAAACCTATAATTTCTTGTATAAAATAAATTGAAGAACAATAAATTTGAAAGTTTAATTCCTCATACTACTTTTCTTATTGTAACATTATAAAACAAATTTTAATCATACATCTCGTGAGTTCCGTGACACTCACACATTTGCTTTTTTTTACAATTTTTGGAATCAGAAAATTGGAAAACAAGAAATTCCGTTGAAAATTGAACATTGAATTTCTGTCTCATTATATAACTTCCCCTATACTTCGTGTAGCAGAGGAAATAAAAGTGAATTTTGTCTATAGAGACTATTGATTAGTTATTAGTGTGACCATTGATTATGTGAGAGACCAAAAAAAAAAAAAAGAAGGGCTTATATTATCCATCCATCTGAAGCAGATGGCAGAGCCATTTGCATCTGAACAGATCTCAAATGACCGGACAAGATTGAATCATAGGAAGGATGACAGCTGCATCCGTCATTGGAATGCATCGCCCCCAGTGCATAATGCTGACAAAATGAACGATCCAGAATCAATATGGTGGCAGAATGACCTCTCCCATCAACTCTACCCCCTCCATCGCTATTAACACATCACTCATTCAACTTTTAATTTATTAAATAGAGAAATGTTGATATTTAAAGCGCATTTCCAACAGTGCAGAATTCAGGGAATTAACCCAACAAAAAAAAAGTATATGTGATATGGCCATAAAAACGTTTTCATACCAACATTTTTACAAATCATTCGCCCTTCCCCTCTCAAAACCATTTCATACTGACCTACCGGGTTGTATAAAAATAATGTGTATAGCGTAATTCTGAGAGTGACTTTCTTATACCCAGTAATGTCAGTATGAAATGATTTTGAGAAGGGGGGGGGGGGGGGGGGGGGATAGGGATAGATCTGTAAAAACATGGTTGGTATACGGAAATCCGGTTATTGCCGCATCACTTATATCTTATTTTTTCTTTATAGTGTTACAATTTAAAGATTACTTCCTATAGAAAATTGTACATTCGGGCATAACTTTTTTTATAATGGATATGAAATTTGGAAATTTAATTAGTCGGTAGCTCAGAGGAAGCGTGCTAGCCTACTGAGCTCTCATGATCGCGGGTTCGAAACTCGGCCCTCAGTTTATTTTATCTGAGAGAGAGAAAAAACGTAAGCAACGTAAATTTAGGACTTCCACAGTAGAGTCGGGCTCTGGTAGTAGGCGATATGATCTCGTAGTTAAAGCCCGGGCATGACTCATAATAACTAACTTTTAAGTAAGAAACAATTGTTCGATATGACTAACCGTTTTCGCGTAAATGAAGCAAACATTCAAAAAAATGGGTTTGAAGACGCCATTTTAGGACGGTTTTCGACATTCATCTTGAAAACCGGGCGATCTTCAAAAACTCGTATCGTATATAAAATGTGGCTTTCAATTCTCTCTTCAGGTTGTATTTGAAGAGATTTTGAGTTAAGTCATAAGTGTGCACGATATTTTGTAAAATGTGTACTTTTCGGCACTGAAGTAAAATTGACTTAATTTTCGCCTGATGTGACATTTTAATTTTAATTTTTGTATTCAGTGTTACCAAACAGACCTTTTGAAATGGGTACATTTCTGTACTACGATACTAAATCCTTCTTGGAACAGTTTCATGGGTATGACAGGCAAGGTCGTGCTGACTGGGTGCTGACTTAGGAACGATTTTGGAAAAAAAATAAAAATAAAAAATAACGAATTTCACACGTTCGCACTATCCCACAGTTCTGCTGATCCGATTTTTAGAAAAACGAATTCTTATAGGCATAGCTTACGTAACAGTTATATATATATTATATATATATTTCTATTCTCTAATTGTTATATATATATTTCAGAGATTTTTGTCCGTGTCAGTGAACAAATAACTCAAAATAGAGTGAATATATCGACACGAAATTTTGTATGCAAATCCAAAACCTCATAAGGACAAAACTTATCAATTTCCAGCCAAAGGAATGTGGGGGACCTGAGAGGAGGATTGTACTCAAAAACAATAATAACCATCTGAGTAACTTACGTATCAGCATCACCTCTCATCCCTCCCTCCCCTTCGGCTGATTTCGCTGAAAATCAATAGGTGTCGACCTTTTTTTTTTAAGTTTCTTTTTTTTTTATTATTGGATACATTCATACAATTTTTTATAAGTTCTTTTTCCCATTTTTGGAATCAGTGGGTCAGAAAACACTAGAATTCCGGTGAAAAGTCAAAATCTATTTTCGGATAGATTACATAACTTGCCATAGAAGTTGTTGTATAGCTGAGGAGGTAAAACAGGTCTTAAATCGGTTTCCGTATTTGTAATCTAGCCTAGATGCGGAAGGGGTGGGGAGGGGGGGGAAGGCCTAGGAAAGTGGTGGCTTCCTCCCGGGGCTCTGTGACCACTCAACCATGCTACCTGTCCTAGCAACGTTTTGTAAAGATAGGCTTTTTTGTATAAGGGCCAGAAAAGGTGCCGGCCCTTCCTCCACTCAGTCTGCCCTCAATTCAATTCATTATTATTACTTTATTAAATAATTATTATTGTTAGTTTTATTTTATTTATTTTATTTTTTTTATTTATTTTTTTTTCTCTTTTCTTTCTGCTTTCTATATTTCCCACATTGTGACTGATGAAGAGACGTAAGAACGTCCCGAAATATCGTAGCGAAAAAGATACTTCCGAAAAAATTATAAAAAATATTTATCATCATTTTAATTCAAAACCTGTATCAATAAAGTTCCTGGTGCACAGTGGATACACTTCTCAGTATTTGAATTTCTTTGAATAGTGCTCGCCATTTTCTATACTATTGATTCAAATAAATAGGACTCACGACTTTTAATAGTAAATACATAAATGTTCATGTCAAAAATAATTTTGTTATCATTTTATATTAAAATTTATGTTTAAGGTTAGGTTAGGTTTTATGACTCATGCCCGGGCTTTAACTACGAGGTCATATCGCCTACTTACCAGAGCGCTCTTTCGTCTCTCTGGTGGACATGAGCCCGACTCTACTGTGGGAGTCCTAAATTTTGCCTACCCTAAATTTTTATTCATCTAGGGTAGGGGTCTTTAACGAGTACCTGACATCGTACAGGCTCGGGACCATCGCTTAACGTCCCATCCGAAGGACGGCGTGCTTAAGTTTATTTTACCTCCCAGATAAAATAAACTAAGGGCCTCGGTCGGGCTACGAACCCACGACCTTGAGCTCAGAAGTCAAGCACGCATACCACTGAGCTACCGGCGCCCTCATTTATGTTTAATAAATTATTATTTTTTAAAAATTAAGTTGTTTAATTTGCAGGGGAAATACATTCCCGGTGAATCATCGATGACTTTTTTCTTATGTCCATAGAAATGTCTTTCTTAAGTTTGACCTAAGTTCTTCGGGTCTCAATAAATCAAAATAAATAAACGTTCGATGTGACCCGAAGAATTGACCCGAAATATTGTCAGAGGTGTCTTGTCAGACAATATTTCCAGAGGTGTCTTTTCAGACAATATTTCGGAATAGTTCCATGTTCCTTCTTCGGGTCACATCAAACTTTTAATTATTTTGATATAAGACACCTCTGCAAGAAATGCTAGAAAAACGTGAAGTACAAGGAGATGGTAAAAATACCCCATGAGCAGATGTCACGTTTCCTTCGTTATCAGATATAGTACACGTGACGTCTGTTAGTCACACTCGGTATGAATGAAGCACAACTGCTCCTCACCGTGATCCAGTAGACTGATAACATTTATTAAATCTCCTTCTAATCTCTCTTTAAAACTACTGTTTGCATTTATTTGACTATTATTAGTCCTCCTGTCACTCTTTATAACACACCCCTTCCCGTTGCGAATCGGATCCGCTACCTTGGGGGTTATTTATTGACAGACGCCTGACATGAAATCCTCAAACTAGACTTAATTAAAAGACAAGAACTTAATCGATGATACAAGCTCTTATTACGACTTTTAGACAACAGATCGAAACTTGCATTAAGTAATGAAAGACTCATTTACAATCAATTACTGAAGCCAATATGAAGCTGAACCTTTGAATTCTTATAGAATCCAAACCCTACAATCCGGTATCCTTCGTTAAATCACAAACGCTCTATTCTACGTCTCTAATGCTATCCTTCACAATGACCTGCAGATTCCCTTTGTGAGGGATGTAATTAAATCCCGCTACAGAAAATTCCACTCTACCCTTTCCTATCACCCTAATCCTTTAGTCCGCAGACTTGCCACAAGAAACCTTCCTAATGTTCATGTTCGGAGACTGAGGCGGCAATGGCCTCGAGACCTACTCGTGCATTGAAGACTAATCATCTACAAACGTTTTATGATTCTTTTTCAGATGGGGAGTCCTGCTGGAGGAAAAACATCGGATAGCTGGGGACATGGCTAATAGCCATTGGCTATGAGGGTGGCGGTGGCCAACTTCAGGATGCTCACAGGACACGACTGCCTCCAGAAACATCTGAAGAGGATAGGAGTGGCCGACTCACCGATATGCCAGCTCTGCAACGATGGGGAAATGACAGGGGACCATCTTCCGACCTGCTCTGCGCTGGTTAATATTGTCCAAGCCCGGTATAACATGTCCCACGATAAATACAAGGCGTCACTGTATGAAATGTAGGATAAAAAAAAAGTTTCTTTTTCATATATATATATATATATATTTTTTTTTTGTTTTATAATGAAAAAATGAGGTTTGAGCCTCCTGTTTTGGGTTGATTGGCCCAATTGACAAAATTAACCACCATCTGTGAAGTCTGGAAGGCCGGTTTCTTTACGAATTTGGGAGTTCCAGACGAACCAGGGTGCAGTTACTGCCTTGTTTTCATATCTTCGAAGTTAATGAATGTATGTTCGTTTTGTTTGGGCGTAGCCAGATGAGTGATGCATATGTGAAGAGTGGTCAGAGTAGTATCTGTAGAGGAGAACGCTTCAAGTCTACTTAAATAGCGATCTTCTGTTGAGGTAGAGTTGCGATAGCCTGGTATGTACATGAGTGAGTTTTTTGATTATGTGGTGCTTCCATATTAATTTTGTGTCCAAATTAACCCCGAGCTATTTGTTTCGTGGTGACGAGTATAAGGATAAAAAACTACTTCTCTCTTTATAAGGACTCCCTTCTTAGTGTTCACAGCTATTCTACTCCTGGATTTCACTAAAAATAAACTAATACTACCAACTATTTGTGTTATTCTTTACTATTCTAAGAAATGTTTACTTTTTGGTTTATTTGTGTTTCAAAATAGAAACGACTAGTGCATGAGTCCAAACCATTATTTATAGTTTGTTTTTCCGAATATTTCTCTATATAGTAACGCACCCAGGAGACATGAGATTCCTGTCTCTCCATCTAACAAACCCCTTAGAAAAATTTGTTTGAAATACGTGGGCATAGAGAATTTAAAAATAAAACAAAACGTATGTTTTCTTAAATATTTTCTATTTCACACTACAGTATTCATAAATACTGTATTTGTTAAATCCTGGCTGAAGATGGTAGCAATACCGAAAGTACTCCCATATTTTGTGAAATAGACTTTATTTTTTATTGTTTCACAATATTTCTGCAGAAAAAGTTAGGTATCATAAAGAATTTGTTAAAAAAAATATATATATTAAAAAACTTTATCTATATCCGAATAACATTTGGCGGTTCTTAAAGGCGATTCTTTTTGTTCGAAAATTTAAAAAAGTTATTGTGTGTAATTGTAACAGTTTTTAGACGATTAAGGTAAGGTTTTATGACTCATATCGGGCTTTAACTACGAGATCATATCCCCTACTACCAGAGAGCTCTTTCGTCACTCTGGTGGACATGAGCCCGACTCTACTGTAAGAGTCCTGACATCGTACAGGCTCGCTTAACGTCCCTTCCGAAGGACGGCGTGCTTAAGTTTATTTTACCTCCCAGATAAAATAAACTAAGAGCCTCGAACCCGTGGGTCGGGTTTCGAACCCACGATCTTGAGCTCAGAAGACAAGCACTTATACCACTGAGCTACCGGCACCCTCTAGACGATTAAGTTATTTTCTGTTCAAATATTTTTTTTTATATCACTATATTTTTTACTTTATTTAAATATATAAATAAATAACATATATTCTGTGACTATGCAGATATGCAATCAAACTCCTTCGATCTTATCTTATAATCAAAATCTAAAAAAGGTTTGAAAAGAGAAACAAAAACTATTTTGCTTTTCCCAATGTGCCTTTTTCTTTTGATGTTGTTCCAACAAGAAAGCCAATAAGCTTTCCTGGTTTTGGTTTGCAATATTCCTCTGGAGGGATGAAGCCACGTTTGCTTTGAAAATCCTAACAAAGCTAAATTCCTTATTTTCTGTCTGAGAAAGAAAGAATATTTCTATTAGGTAGTAAAATTAGTTTTAAAGCGAAATGGGAAGGCAGTTTAGTATGTTTCTAAGATAAGAGATGGCACTACTTACGCCTAGTAAAAATCAAACAATTTGTCATCAAAAATCTACATTTGTAATTGCAAACTACAGTATCATGATCGGATGATCGTTTTTTATTGTTTTGAGAACTATTGGTTATATATACTATTGGCTCCGCCGGGGCCTCTGGACTGGAACGGTCCCGGACTTGGAGGGTGTGGACGGCTTTCCTCACATGCACACCCTCGTCCTCAAGTCCCATTAACTTCACGATTAAGCTAAATGCTTCATATACTTGAGTTGTCTTTGTCCCCCGGTCCGGCCTGCCTGTTGCCCTTGGTCCTGTGCTTGGCCTTACCTGGGCCCCGTGGCCCCCTGTGGGATCCGTTCATGTCTGTTCCTGTCATCTGCATTAAGAGTTCGCTGGCTTAGTTAGTGCAAGGAATGTAACAAGATAGGGCGATAATAACCGAAGCAGTTGTTCGCCCAAAATAACCAACCAACCAACCAACTATTGGTTATATACATTTTTTATGTAATCACATGTACCCCCCACCCCGTCTGCTCTACAAAAAAGTTTCTGCCCTGAGTTAGATAATGTGAATTATGATTTGTAAAATATTTATTTTTATGAATTACAAAAGGGAAAATGATATATTTCCTGTAAACAATAAACAAGGAAAAGGCGGAAAAGTTGGCGGTACGGAGATTCTTCAAAGTAGGTACTAAGTATGTTATTTCCCCAAGTTGTTAACAACAAGTATGAGTAATACTATAATAATAATAATACATTTATTTCCGTTAAACCTATACATGGTAATAGAATACGTCCAAAGAATTTATACAATAGGATAGGTTATAAATTAGATTTATAACTACTGGAGTCTAACACATCTATGATTAGTAGTAATAACAAAACTATTAAACAAAGTGAAATGAAATTAATAAAAAGTGAACAAATAAATACTTAAAAATACATGAGTATATAAACAAAATTATTACATGATACGTTTATAATAAGTAGACACATCTTTCAATTTAATAAAAATTAAGATAACTATTTTTCAAAAAAAAAACTTTGGAAGTGTTTTTATCCCGTTTCGGGACGTTCTTACGTACCATCATCAGGTCCCAATGTGCACATTTTGTACATACTTATTTCTAGATTGCAGAAATATTTTTATTCATCTGTTATTTTGTATTTTTTTATTGGCGTAATTGTAAACGTTAGATAAAACAAAAATTCCAAATAACATGTATGACGTATTTGTTAATAGACTGGGAGCCAACAATAGTTGACTTCCGTAAAGGCATCCAAATCCTCATACTAAAGCTGTGTCGATAAATTCATTACATCTGTGTAGTTTTTAACTAAATACGACAGGCCTGTAGAGACTGATTATCCCAACTCTTTAGTGATGATTCTGGGAAAGTGCGGTCGGTTCATTTGCCAAAGAAGCACGTGGAACTCTGGTCACAATGGCAGAATGGAGGTTTTTTTAATGAATTCTTTTGTTCAAGATAACATATCAGCTTGTCTTTTATAACAAGAGAAGAATCTAATATACCAAAATGTTAATAAAAAGTGAAATGAGGGTTTAGACATTGCCATTATGTCACGAGCAATATACCTAGCTAAAGTTAATAGAGGTTTTAAAAGATTATTTCCTTGTCGACAAGGATGAACCTTCTGACTCCAACGGAATCACAATAACTATATAACAATAGTCTAACATAAAGGCCAATTTTGTGAGAGTAACATAATATAAATATAGATAGAGAAATTTATCCCTCTTTTCAAAGCCATAGAAGTTATAATATCTTGGTTTTGAAATATGGTTTGGTTTACATTCATATATTAAAGGGTTAATCGAATGTTTACTTCCCCAGAAATACAAAGTAAGGGGGAAGTTATGGAATCGGTCAAAAATTCGATGCCGATTTTTCAACAGATTTTCATGTTTGCGGACCTCCAGATCACAAGTATGAAAAAAAATCAGGTGTGCCTCTCTCACATAAGCGCACGGTTGAAGTGAAACTGCTTTTGTCTTCATTAACCATGCGAATTAAATAAACAAAATAATATATGTACTTATATATTATACATTTTAATCGATTTTTATTATAAGTATTAACCATTTAAAGTAAGTAAATTTTAGGTTAATAAAAATATTAAGCCAATACCTGGCCTAATTTCTCTACGTGTACTTTCAAGTTTCCATTTATAATTGAATTAAATTAATTTTGAATAGAAACATTTTAATTAATAAGAAATCAATAATTTTAATAATTTAAAAATATAAATAGAGCGTAATTGTTAATAATTGTATTTATGTTGACTTTTTTGTTGCTGTATTTGCTTTCGTCCGTTGAAGTTTTTGGAATTTTCAATTATTTAACACAACTCAGAATAAATGTATAATAAATAAATAAATAATAAATAAATGTATTAAATTAATAATCAAATGTATTATTTTAACGCATAAACCGTTTACAAACACGTAGCATGCACGATAACTCTACTATAAAATCGATAGGTGTATAACATTTTATGTCGATACATTCATTCTATTGGGTGTTATCATGTTCACAGACAGTCATTTTTGAAGTGAAACTTCTTTAGCAAGATTAGAGTCTCAAACTCGAAGTTTGCTTGTACGCATGCGCTACTCATCCCCTTTCCTTAGCGTTTCCTGTTTGATTTTTTATGTCGAGGTAATTCCGATTCTCTAATCTTGCTAAAGAAGTTTCACTTCAAAAATGACTGTCTGTGAACATGATAACACCCAATAGAATGAATGTATCGACATAAAATGTTATACACCTATCGATTTTATAGTAGAGTTATCGTCGGTAAATATAAAATATTTGAGGACAAATGTTACTGTAAGAAGAATATACTTAAACCTGAAGAAATAAGAACTATTACTATGCCTTTACTATAAATGTGTTATTTCCATATTGGGAATTTTCTAGCTAGGAACTGTGATGTAAAAAATTTACTCACATTAAAATTATTAATATATTTAAAAAAACCAATTATTATTATTATTTGAATAAAAACAGTTATTAGGAGTGAAATAACTTAATTAGTGAATAAATATATAAAAATGGACAAGTCGTATTTTTTTTTGGTACGAAATGTGAAGAACAAACGACGACGATCAGCTGTTTTACATAGTGTGGAACAGTCTAGTTGTGTGGTGGAGGTGAGGAGACTAGTAATGAGAGAAGTGTTTTTAGGCTTAAGGTAGTGAACCTTAATGTTGGAGTGTAAAATAACAGTAAAATAGATGCGCAATGGAGGTACTTTTATTTATTCATATGTTTATATGCCCTAAATAACATTGATTTACAGTTTTATACACATAATATGCAAAAAGAAAAGAAACTAAAATATATATATAAAATATATTTAATTTTTTTAATGTTGATATTGTGAATTTATTTAAAAAGTTGGTCAAGTAAAATAAACCCAAATATTTATTCTCTTATTCTATGCTATTCATTTTCCCTGTTAACCCAGGAGAGATTATTTATACTTTTGGATTAGGTTGAACATTTTTGAAAATTTAGGAAAACAATATGGCATCTCATTATTATATTTAAAAAAATCCAATTGAAAAATTTTTTAATTGATTTTTTTTTAATACGTGCACTTTCTTAAAAATTGCACGTCTTGAACTTTCGATATTTTTTTAGGGGCCTTTTTCAGTAATTACTGTAGAAATCAAAATTTCATAAAAGACCAGCTATAATTGTATTAATCTACAGGAAATTTGGTAATGTTATTTAATAAATGTTATTTAATATTTAATTTTTATTTATTTTAATTATTATTTTTAATATTTAACAATATTTTATTTAACGTCACATTTCTTCATCATAGAACATACGTAGGTATAAGGTACACCTGGAGATGAGTATATATAAGAGAATATTCTCTTCTACAATAAAGTATTACATATAGTAGCGTCTCCCTTATCCGGCGTTCTATTAACCGGCGCGCTCTCTTATCCGGCGCTCGCAAAATAATATCAAATTTGTTAAACTAAAATTAACATTCAGTTATTAGATTATCAATTATATATAAAGCCACGTGAATTTACGAGCACATTCTGTAACTCACGAATCTTTTATGTATTTTTATTGTACATATGTACATTGTATTTATAATGACGGGAACGCTAATACAATATTTTATTATTTCACTAATATCTGTCATTATTTGTCATTTTAATGTCAATTTAATAAATGTTATCAACAAAATACATACCTACCTACGTGTTTTATTCCTTAGCTCTCCTAAAAACACTTTTTTAAATGCTTTAATTGATATATTTTTTCTCATTAATTGATGATTTCCGTTATCTGGCGTTTTCTGTTATCCGGCGTCACGTCGGTCCCGGTAACGCCGGATAAGGGAGAGTCTACTGTATGTCCATGTATCCAGGTTTATCTTTTGGAAATGAATTTTAATGGGTTTTCTTTCCAGTTGGAAAATATGTTGCATGCTTCAACTTGTTTCCCGCAGAACGTTAATGGTTCGTGACGAAGGGGGTTCACAACTTTTAGTGTTGTTACTGCAATGAGGAAGTTGAGGAGTATAGAGTCATTAAAAAGGGAACCACCGATTTACTATAATTACCTTGCGCATTTTATTTATTTATTTTTAATTACTTCCTAAGAATTGTTGATGAAGAAAAAAAATTTGCACATAATGACGAATAAGTGTTCAACTTGCGTGCGATTAAGTTATTGTCGCATCTTCTAACCCAGTGGCTTCTCAGAAGCTTTAGCAGACTAGAAAAAAACAAAAAACGGTATTCAGTGAATCAATTCAGTTTTTGCTCTCCCCCCCCCCCCCCCCCCCCCAAAACCAATCGACCGTTTGGGCTGAAAATTAATAGCTGACTTAAAAGAGACTTCTGATACCTCATATTAAATTTCTTGTCGATATATTCATTACATCGACAGTTGTGAGGGTTTTTGGTTTGAGCTCCCCCATTTCCTTCGACCGATTCCGCGGAAAATTAATAGGTCTTTATTGGGTTTTGAATTTACATATAAAATTTTGTATCGATACATTCATTATAACGGCGGTTATTAGAGTTTTTGTATTAAGCCCCCACCTATCGTATGAACAATTATTATCTTAATTTTAATTAAATATAACTAGCAGTAATACCCGGCGTTGCCCGGGGAACTTTGACTTATCTCCTAATATCTCTCGTTCGAATCCATTTCAATTCTTCAATAGTACATTCATGATGTTATAATTTTCAATTATTCATACGGAATAACGCTTATAGTCCTTCAACGGCAGACATCCCAGCTAGTAAGTTTTTAGGACCCCTGGGCACCATGGCTAGTACGCGCCATTCAACGGCGGAAACCACAGCAAGTGAATACTTAGCATCAGTGGACGTCCTAGCCAGTGCGTACTTGAGAACGCTTGTGACCACCAGGTTGATTAAAACATAGACTTCAACCATCCTGGAGCTAAAACTAATTTATTCAAAAAGATTTCTCATTAATCGTTGCAATGGTTTTCGAGTTACAAAGATTGCGTGAGTGGATGCTGGGATGGATCAGGGGTTGATTAAAAAATAGACCTTAACCTTCCGGTAGATAAAACTTATCTATTCAAAAAGATTCCTCATTAATCATTGCAGTGGTTTTTGAGTTACAAAGATTGCGTGGGTGGATGCTGGGATGGACCAGATATTGAGGTACTAATACGCCTATAACCTTCCACAGACGATGACGAACAAATCAAAAAAAAAACTAATCAAATCCATTAAGCCGTTCGTGAGTTATAGCGGTACAACGCACAGACATTTTCAGCTTTATATATATGATAATTTATGTAATATATTTGTTATATACTTTATTTATATATAATAATATATTATTACATGTACTCATATTGTCAAATATTTATTTATTCATTTCACTGTTGTTTGTTTCCGGCATTTCTTCCAGACGTGTCTTCTTATTTTTTTCGGACAATATTTCGGGACACATACACGTCCCTTCTTCCGGTCACTATGAACAATGATGAATTGAGTTCATAGTGACCGGAAGAAGGGACGTGTATGAGCCCCTAAATATTGTCCGAAAAAAATAAGAAGACACCTCTAGAAGAAATGCCGGAATCAACCAACAGTGGAACATCCCAGAGAAGTTTAAGAAACACATTATTCATTTCATTTTATATTTTAGTAGTAGGTACTGTTAATTGTGTGTCAGACAAGAGTTAATATCTGTTTATGTATCTAATTTATAAGGTATCTTAATGTATACATTCATAAGACGTATCCTAATACCATGTTATGGTTTAACTGAAATAAATATTATTATTATTATTATTCACTTTTAAAGTCATCCATTAATGTATTATGCTCTGTCGATTTTTATTATTTTTTTTGTATTTTCTTCATATTTATATAGAATCGTTATTATATACATTCATCTATTTATTATTATACCTATCTATTTATATAGATACTTTTTTTCGTTTATTTCTTCATAATTATGCAGTTTCATTCTAATTTTTATTTATCTTGTCTTTATTATTATCTATATTATTTATTATTGTCTAGTTTTCTCCACTATAGCACACATTTATTTATTTTTGTGTTTATTTTTTTGTACGACATACTGATACTTTATATCATTGTTTCTATTCGTTTTGACTCTGTGTGTATTTATTCTTAGGGGACCTCGGTCCCAGAATAAAATTTATTTTCATTTCATTTTTTTTTACTAACTGTCCACAAATCCCGAATTTTTATTTTCGCGCAATTTTAAATAGACAGATGAATCCAAGAAAAAAGATAAATTCTGATATCATCATAATTATGAAATATACTGTAAAAAGCACCTAACTAAATAGCGTAATAACTTTAAAGTTGGTATGAGGACATAACACTTAAAAAAGTTGTATAGTGATGAGCCGGAGTTTGGGTGGGGCTAAGAGAGGATGATGGGCGCACCCCACCAACTTTTAGGGCACCCTCCCGCACCCACAGCCGAGCACCCTCTCGCACCCACAGACTAGCACCCTCCCTAATGTTACCTAATGGTGGGAAGGTACAAATTGTAACTTATGGTCTCCTTAGAGCACCCTTAATCACCACTCCCTCCGGAATTCCCTCCCTCCCAACTCATCCTTCCGCCCTACCAACTCCTTCCAACTAGCTTTAATGCCCATTGCTTCAATGAGCGCAACTTTAACAGAATGAAATAAATATATTTTGTTGGAGACCTTTTTTAAATATCTGTACCCCTATCCTAGTGAATAAACCGGAGTAATAATTTAAGACTCCAGCAGAAAAGTCGGCCTCGTACCTAAAAGAGGTATGAAGGAAAGCCCGGGTATGAGTCACAAAAACTAACTAATAACATGAAATTTTAAAAATTTTGAACTATTTCCTACAGCTACATGGAATGATGCTACGGACAACAAACTGAGAATGATCAAGAGGGGAGTCCTGCCCTGGACATCGTCTGATCGAGGAGCAAGGAGAGAGGAAGTGGTCATCACGAGGCTGAGGATAGGTCACTCCCTCACTCATGGCTTCCTGTTTGACAGAACCCGTCGGTGCTTATGCTGCCTCTGGATGGTTCTAACCGTCCGCCACATCATCGAAGAGTGCCACAGAGTGGTCATATACGGACCTCATAGAGCAACACAGGATTTCAAGGAGTTTATTTGAAGCTGTGGGTGATGACGGTGCTGCCATGGATCGGCTGGTCGCCTTCCTCAAGGCATCTCATCTATTCCATAAGCTGTAGTTCATGGAGATGTCTTTAATTCTGTCTGGAAAGTGTCCTTTAGCTTTCACTCTATTTCGCTGTTTTTCTTCATTTTCTCATCTTATTATTCGTCTGGATACTTTTATTGTTTATTTTGTCTTATATCTTGTGTAAGTGTACCTATGTTATTTATTATTATTATTTTTTTTTTCTTTGTAAATAATTAAATTTTTTGTTCGGGCGATGATAACCATGGCAGTTTTTCGCCCAAAAACCACAATCTCTCTCTCCCGCTACAGAAATTGATTGTACATTCTTTGGAGAGCTTTGGAGATTGTTCAAATTGATCCTATCTCAAATCTGAGGTCATATTGATAGTTCGAAATTTAATAAGGAACATTTTTGGTGAGGACCTTTTTTTCGATAGAACAAATAGTTTTTGGTAAAATCGAGTTTCAAAAAAAAATAGTCGGTTTTCCTAGTTGTTTTAGAAGATTTAAAATGCGAGAACTTGGTGTGCGGGTCTTGTTTTTCTTCTGAGAAGAGCTCTTGCGCTAGTGTTGGGACAAAGTTGTCATCTGCCCATCAGATATTCGGGCATTGTCCCAATCAGGTTTTGTGGAGAGAGGGGGGGGGGGGGGGGGGGTCCCATTGAATAGCCCCCCTTGACATGAGTAGGGGTGGGTGGAATGCTATGCCAGGAACCTTGTGGCATTCCTCCACAGATTTACATTAAGGGGTCTGACCCGGCCTCCCTCTAAACCTGGGAGGACCCCTTCAAAAAAAAAATAAAATAAAAAAAAAATCCTTTCACAACCCGAAACGTTTAGAATTCCAAAGGTCTTCGTCCCGGAACAAATAAAGCGTTTTGTCTGTTGGTCCTCCTATCTGCTGACATATGGGACTTCTAATCTCTTTGTTGGCACTGAGTCAACCTGGCGCCTTCCTACCTCAACCAGCCTGCACATCCACATTAGTTCGGATCCTTAAGCCGATGGAGAAGTACAAATGTATAATGCGAATTTTCACTCATTTTAGAAATCTATGAGTTCGCTTTTGATGTAGTGAATGTATCAATACAAAATTTAGTAAGAGAATTCAGAACCCTCTATGTAAGACAAGTATTGATTTTTAGCACTAACGGTCGATTGGTCTTAGAAGGAGAGGGACAACTTACCGGGAAAATTGCCGGTGATTCATTGACTTTTTTTGGAAATTAGAACTCCATGCTATTATTAATTTAAACCTCACCCAGTACTGAGTACTCAAAAAGTAATCTTATCTAACAGTGAGTTCCAAAAAGGGCCTAATCCAAATTTAAATTCATTATAAAATAGACATGATGTAAATCTATTTACAGCAAACTTTCCCTTATCCGGCGCTTGCAAAATAATATCAAATTTTTTAAACTAAACTCAACATTCAATTATTAGATTATAAATTATATGAGCCACGTGTATTTACGAGCACATAATGATTCCGTAACTCACGAAACTTTTACGTATTCTTATTGTACATTGTATTTATAATGAAGGGAACGCTAATACAATATTTTATTACTTCACTTAATTAAACGCAGATTTCAAAATATCTTTTTAATGCTTGGATAAATATATGTACATATAATAAATCAATGTTCAGTATGTACATATTTGTCAATTTAATAAATTTTATGAACAAAATACATACGTGTTTTATTCCTTAGCTCACATAAAAACACTTCTCTTTATGCTTTAATTGATATATTTTTTCTCATTAATTGATGATTTCCGTTATTCGGCGTTTTCTGTTATCCGGCGTCACGTCGGTCCCGGCAACCGAATAAGGGAGAGTCTACTGTACTTTATTTCATTTAATGAAACAAGAATATTTAATTAATTAATCAATTTTAATCAATTGTGTGCTCATAATTGAAAGGGAACATTCGTAACACTGTTTTGTTTATGTTAACAATTCCTGAAAGTGGATGAAGCTTCTTTTGGAACTATTGTGAAATACTTAATAAAAAATAAAGAAAAACTTCTGTTTTTTAAAATATTGTCTATTTCACAAAATATATATAAAATATGAGAGTAGTATTTTCGGTATTGCTACCATCTTCAACCACGACTTAATGAAAAATAAAGTGTTTCACAATATCTCTGAAGAAAATTTTAAGTATAATTAAAATTTATTAGTTGAATTATAAGGAATCCTGAATCTGAATGAAAAATCTGAATCCTTATACTAAATTTCATGTCCATACGTTACTTACATCATTTCATGTCATCCCCCCCCCCCCCCCCTTCCCTTTGGCCGATTTGGCTGAAAATCAATAGGTGACGTCCATATGAGGTTCTGGATACATATATAAAAACATGTATCGATACATGTAAAGTGGTCTTAATTTTCGACATATATCGGTCAAAATGTAATCAGATCTAAGTTAGCCTATGTGTGAGTATTGTTGGTCGGTATTTGTTAAGTCGTGGCTGAAGTTGGTAGCAATATCGAAAGTACTCACATATTTTATATATATTTTCTGAAATAGTTAATATTAAACACATGTTTTTCTTTATTTTGTTTTTGATATATTTGTGATTTATTTTACAGTCTGATGCAGAAAATCCGAAACCAGTAGTGAAATAAAAGGACACTTCAACAGGAATAAAATGTAGTTTTATATGAATGAACTATAGAATGAAGAATGGTCCATATTTGCTGGCCACGAAACCGTTTTTAGTTTAAGATAAATTAGGGGTTGATTAGTACTGTTGACATCTAGTAAATCTTTGTTTACTTAGGATTAATAGGGTTATTTTAGTATTTCTTCTAAATCATTGCTACTAATGGGATACAATTAGCATATTGCTCATATAAATAGGAATACGACTGTTGAGCTATAGCCAGTCATCATGATGATACAAGGATCACATTACCATATCATCAAATCATCACTTCAACCTTACCTTCCCCCTTCGTCGGAGTCATCATGGATGAGGAGGAGGGATGTTTGTCTTGGGAGGGTGACAACCACCACCCAGCCTCAATACTTCAGAAATACTAAGGAGGAACATATATACAGGGTGTGTCAGCAACCTCTGGCAATATTTCGGGATATGGTTTTTCATTTGGAACAAAAAAGTTCTAATAAACCATGGTCCGATTTGTTCTTCTTGATTTCGTAAAAAAAAATTTATTTTCCTTTTCTCATAGCATTGATCATATCTCAAAACGTGTTTGTCATAAATCAAATTCAATTACACATTGGAAGCAACAATAAATTTCCTATAAGGGACGGAAGTTTTATTTAGAAATTTAATTCATTACAGTTTTTTACTTAGACTTTAAGCTCAACTCTACAGCGCTTCGACTGCCAAAAACAACTTTTGAATAGTGTTTTCTAACAATTTTTTCAAGGGAAGCGTACAGTCTGATGACGGAAAAAATATCTACATTTCATCAGCTTTCCAATAAATATAAATATCTTGGGGTTTCTTTTTCGTTTTGTCAAAGAAAATGCGAAAGAAATATAAAAAGCAATGAAATGCAAAATTGAAAACTGTGAGAAAAATACCCTGAGATTAGCTAATATTGCCTCTATTCTTTCTCATAAATTAAAGCTTATTATTATGGTTGAAATGATGAAATTGGGAATGATAAAAAAAAATATGATTTAATTAACAAAAAAATCCTTTTCTAGTTTAGCTGAGAAAGATTTATCCAATGCTATGAGCTAAAACTCAATACTAGACTTACATCGTGGCTCCTGAATTCTCATTTTTGTGTTGTAACATTCATTAATTACAACGACAGTAATGGGGGTATTTGAGTCAATCCCCCTTTTCCCTTTGGGCGATATGGCTGAAAATCAAAAGGTGTCGTCCATATAAAGTTCTGAATACACATATAAAATTTCGTGTCGATAAATTCATTCTACCTGAAGTTATCGTGTTCACAGACACCCTTCGCTGGAATGCTGAAAAGTGGTGTTTGTTTCATGTTTATAACTGCAACCGTCTGGATAAAAAAAATTGCACTGAACTTGGGTCACCCTGTATGTATTATATCAGCTAGAGAACTATAATAATCAGTGGAAGATTTGAGAATGCTTAAAGAGACCAACGGTTTGGGCAGAGCCGATCTAACAAACTGTAAACAATCGTCTGGGGATATGAAGCTTTGTTTTGTATAACAATGGGTAATCATCGAAAGAACAATCAGCACAAGATGTACTAGCCTAGATTCTTATATTATGTATCCGTTCAAAGGGACATACATAATATTAGCCTGTTTATTTGTGCGGAGTTCCCTGTATTGGGAGTGGGAATGGATGTCAGTTTCCACAGCTATACATATATAGGGGGTTATTTAATCTGTCGGTGTGACTGTCTGTGAAAATGATAACTCCAATTTAATGAATTTATCGACATGAAATTTTATATATTCCAGAACCCAATAAGAATGACGTTGATTTTCAGCCAAATCAGCCAGAAGAGAAGTGAGCAATCTGAGGAGGGGAACTCAACACAAAAACTCTATTAACTGTCGATGTAATGAAAATATCGACACAAATTTTAAGGAAAGGGAAAGTTATGTAATCTGTCAAAAATTCGATTAGGAATTTCATAGCTTCTGATCTCCTGATTCCAAAAATGAAAAAAGAAAATATCCATATGTGTTTGTGTGTGTGTCTCTGAATCTGATAGGATCAAGAATAATGTAACAACATGAAATCTTGTATGTGTATCCAGAACTTTCTAAGGGCCACCTTACTAATTAATCTGCCAAATGGAAGGTTGAAATGATTATTGAAACGAAATTTATGTATGTGTACACAAAGCCCTATAATCTATCAATTTTCAGCGGAATTAGCCAAGTGAGAGGAGGATCAGGGGGTGCTCAATTAAAAAACCTCAATAACTGCCAATGAAATCAATGTATCGACCTGAACTTATAATATTTTAATTTAAAACCCCATAATGATGGCACATATCAATTTTCCGTGATACCGGTTGAAAGGCAAGAAAGCACCAGAGAAGGGGCTCGACTCAAATACACTAATAACACCCGGTGTAATGAATGTATCGATACAAATTTTTGGATTCAGAATCCTACTACCAGAACATTACTTTTTTGTTTTTTTTTTCGCTGAGATATTGTGAAACACTTAATAAAAAATAAAGAAAACGAATGTATTTTTTGTTTTTTTAATATAACCTATTTCATAAAATATATATAATATATGAAATCTTCAGCCACGACAACAAATACTGTATTTATTATATTAAGTCGTGGCTGAAGATGGTAGCAATACCGAAAGTACTCCCATATTTTATTTATATTATGTAAATATGCAATATTAAAAAACAATTTATTTAACTAGCGAAGGTCACGATAGGGCGAATCGGGTATCCCGGTTTGTGTAGTTTCAACAGGGTGTACAATAAGGGTGGTTTAGCATTCATAGGCAATAGATTTCTTATTTCCTTCTCTGAAAATAAACAAGGACAGCTATTTAGTTTCTCCCTTAAAAGCTTTTTTATATTTTCAGTCGGAACTTTTTTAATAACTTTACAATATTTTTTAATGATTATTAACAAAAACTGGAAACTCAACTGAGAACATAATATTTACAAGTGGTTTTACAGTAAATACACAATTCGGAAGTTAAAACGCAAAAACAAAATATATCGAACACAAATATACAGTAAATATCGACATTTCGTTAAACATTATCAATCTCATTGATATATAGCGCTATCGATAAGCATCCGTATTTTATAGCAGTCACGATAGACGTAAATAACAACTTACGTAAGAGAATCTCTTTTCATCACTTTATCAAAAACTATTATTTTTTTAATATAAATATATATCTTGGATGCATGAAGTGTAAATTAAATATAACATTACCTGTAATTATAATGACCGAAGGTGTTATTATGCATATTAAGAGAAATGATTTATTGCAATATTTAATCGAAGGTAACAAGAGGCTATTATTATTTCGATATAATCGAAATCGAAAAGTTTGGATAGAATCTGAGCACTCATATGTTACAATGCGAAAAGCCCTCGGCGTTTCACCCCACCCCTCCCCCCCTCCACTCACCCCGTTTTCGGTGAATCATCAGCAATACACTTCCCCAGCACTTTCTTTCAAGTTGAAGGACGTTATTATTTTATCGGGAGTTAAAAGGGCCTCGGCGTTACGAACCCGCGATCTTGAGCTCAGTAAGCAAGCATGCATATCCCTGAGCTACCGATGCCCTCGTGTTGAGCTCTTTTGTCAAATTTACGCATAAAATGCTCCAAAAAAAGTAATGATACATAACATGACTTCTTTATACCCACTACATTTTTACCACCCCCTCTCTCAAATTCATTTCTCCCTCATTTCAAATGAATGAAACATAGACCCGCTGATGTCATAACTCAGTGATGCCAGTTTAAAATGGGGGAGAATCAAATTTGAAAGGGAGTAGAGAGAGGAATCGTAAAAATGTAGTAGGTATAAGAGAGTCATGTTATTTTTTTAATGTTATTCCCCCGGCTAGAAGAGAAATTTCCTTGTTTTAATAGTCAATGAATGAATTCAATCCAAGTTGTCTATGTGCCTGCCAGAGATAGGCCATTCATCTTTTCCAGATTCCCGGGAATTTAGGAATTAAGGCGGGAAGACAATAAATCAGAATGGAGGAGAGGGGGGTCCAGCTATAAATAGTAGTGTTAGTTGTGTGACCTCATCCATTCACTTCATCCATCTCATTCACCCACTCTCTGACTGAACACTTCATTCATAGTTCTTCTCTGCTCTCACGTCGGGGCCACCAAAGGATCCCCCCCCCCCCCCCCCCCCCCCTCTGACATTTATTAATGGGTTAATTTGTAACATCATTAGTTAGCTTCTTTCAGAATATTAAACGAAATAAATAACTAACGAAATAAAAATGAATAAACATTTTTTATTTTTTAATTAATGAATTTTTAGAGGGCAACACAGCCTGTTTTCTACGCTCATCAAACCCTTATACTTAGTTAGTGTGACACATGCCCGGGCTTTTAACTTCGAGGTCATATTGCCTACTACCAGAGCGCTCATTTGCTCTGGTGGACATGAGTTTGACTAATATGGATAACTGCCGTCCTAATGAACGTTTTCAATGACGAATTATGAAACTATAATTTTTTTTTATATTAAAAAATAACTTCTGAACGGGAAAATTTTCCATTGGATACGAGTACACTGAGATGTTCAATATTGTAGTTTCAAAAAATCGTTTCGGTATATACGATTAGAGCCCGGATTCCGTGCAATTGCATTTTTTTTTTCGCTTGCTTGAAATAATTAAATAACAATTTATTTTTACGAATTAAGGCATCCGGATTAATATACATAAATTTTATTTTGCACGAAATTGCAGGTTTTTAACTTTTTTGGCAATATTGCAAGTTTTAGGTTTTTACAGTAATAAATAGCATATTTTGTCATAATTAGAAAATTCATTTGTAATTTAGTTTGAAAATGTATACATTCGTTAATCGAAAAATTTACAATAGTTTTGAGAAAAAATCCCGGATATGACCAACTCAAAAAATACAGTGCGGCCATAAATGGTGAATATATTGGATTGGATCTACAACCTGACATTATAAGCAGCTACAAAAAATGCCCCATCACAAGCGTGAGCGTCGAGAGATTGTTTTCCCAGCTAAAACACATACTTAGCGACAGGTGGCAAAGTTTTTCAGACAAGAATTTTGAAATATATTTAGTGGTAAATTTTAACGCATCAAATGCTTAAGTAAATATATATATCAATTTAATTTTTTTAATCAAACATTTATACATATATGCGTTTGTAATTAAAACATGGAGATAAAAAAAAACTTGTGTTTTCAGTACCGGTTCTGTATCCGGCATTGCTGAGGTAGGTAGCGAAAGTTCGTGTCTCGTGTGTGGCCTGCCACTCGGGTCCGGAACAGTTTCCGTTGTTCGTGTACACCTGATGATTGTGCATGTACATCCCGGTCAGCATAGAGCTACGAGAAGGACAGCACATGGGGGTTGTGGTGTACGCATGCCGAAATTCCGCACCGCCGTCTCGGAGGAGTCTGAGAGTGCGTGGCATAAACGTAAGCGAACCTGGAACAAAAAAAAGCAACCGGTGTAAGAAAAAATTTCACAGTTTTAATATTATTGTTTAAGAATTTTGCGATTCTTAAACAAAATCAGAATCTTGGTTATTAAGGAAGCATATGTTGGTAGTTAGAAAAGGTAGGTCCGGTGACATGAGGAGGAGCAAAGATGTCATCAGTATCGTCATCGTCACCCCCACTCAACCCCTTAATATAGAAGAAACAACGAATTATGGTATTATAACGACGTATATAGCGGAAGATCCAACTTGCCTTTAGGAACTTACCAGACAGCTTCCATTTACGGCCGACAGGTGCACCCTGATCATTCCTCCAGGGATTGTCGTCTGGAGGTTACAGTGTGTTTAAAAAAGTGTATTATAATAAATGTGATGTTTGATAGTATTAGTTATTATTAATAAAACGTTAATAATTCAAACATCACATTTATTACAATACCCTTTTTTAAACACATTATAACCTCCAGACGACGATCCCTAGAGGATAACTAGGGTGCACCTGTCGGCCGTAAATGGAAGCTGTCTGGTAAGTTCCTAAAGGCAAGTTGGATCTTCCACTTCATACGTCGCTACAGTATTTATCACTTAATGAAAAAATACACTGAAAAAGATCGGAGTTTTCCAATGTCGGCCGCCCAGGTGGGGTCGACTCATCTGTCGCCATTCCTGATTATATCGATTTGTCCTAAGTTGCTCGTATCTTCTATTCTCTATATCTGGAGGGTGACCACAGCCACGATGATTATTATAGTTTCCTATGTTACGAGGTTAATAATTTCGATTTGGGATCAGATCTACTTTAGTTATGATTTGGAACCAGATGGGTTTTGATTTGTTATTTGTGGCAGTGATTATTACTGTATTTGAAACTCCAGTTATCACTATAGTAATATGTGATCTGGTCTATATCAGAAATCAGGAGGAAGTGACTACTTCATGTTATACCTAATCAATTTTTTTTTTTTTATTATTTTATTTACATAATATTATTAAACTTATATCATAATGTCAACATGTTTTCTCATGTCACACTTATTATTATTACTTCTATCGTTATACGAAGTACAGAAAAAATTAAGAAATCGGTCAGAAATTCGATTTTGAGTTTTCACCAGATTTCCCAATGTTGTGAGCGCTCTATTGTAAAAACGATGGTAGCTATGAACTTCATTCTTCATTCCAAATTTCGAGCCACATGTGCTAACTTACATCTGATTAGATTTTGGCCGATATCGGACGAAAATAGAGATCACTTTACTCTATGGCCTAAGTACATTTCACAAGATATCGCTTATGTTTATGATCTAATCGAAAAAAAATTGTAGAAAAAAATTTAAAAAATTTTTAAATGAGGTACAATATTACATATGCATCAACACAAGATTTCATATATGTATCCAGAATCTCATAAGGACAGGTAAAACACGTTTTTCTTAATTTTTTGCTTACATTTTAGCGGTCTATTGATCATGGGGGGAGAGCGAAAAGCTAATAGATTAATTCGTGCTGGGGAAGTACATTATCGGCGATTCACCGACTACTTTCTATGTCGGATTTGACGTACATAACCTTGATGATAATAAAAAAATATTAAAAATAAATAAAAAGCATATACATGACGACGAAAGGAGATCGGAGATAAAATCTCAATTATTTTTCTATTTCCATAAATATTAAATTAGTCATGCAGGAATTTTAAGTGACTCAACATGTGGCGCGCACACACAAGGCGACAAATTAATTAACTAAGGAATATTAGTTAGTTTAAGAATAGTTATTTAAGAAAAAATACATAATGAAGAGAACAAATTAAAAATCAACACCTCAAATGATATGATACAGAATATCATCATTAGGGAGTCATTTATTTCTATATGCAGTCACATTTGCATTTTTGCAACTAAATGACTACTTTAACTTCAGGCTTTCTCACGCGGATCTTAAACTGCATGGTGCGCCTTCCCAAGAGGTACAGACAAACTCTAGGGAAGCCTCGAGAGGTCAAACCGAGAACATTACACAGATATTTTCTACATAGAAGAAGTGCCACTATACTCGTATATCGCTGAAAGATGTTGTGGCTAGTTGGAATCATTAAAACCCATAAACAGAAAATTTATCGAACTTATTTCTCCCAGTCTTGCCAAAAGTAACCAAAAGTTCATTAACGTTGGCTGATAAAACTTGGGGAGGGATAGCGCGATTTCAATTTTTAAATACAAATTTTACTTCCCTTTGTATTCATTTCAGTGATTTTATACTTTTTTAGTCCAGAGCTAAAAGCGATAAGGACGTTCACCCTAAGAATGTTATTTTTTTGTACTCGGGAGAAATTTTATTTAAAATATTGTTTCTAGAAAAAAAATTTGTTCATAAGCCAAAAATAGTGAACTTGGAAAATTGTTGTCCCGGTTAGTTACTTATTCTGACTCATGCCCCGTGCTTTTACTATATCTATCGCCTACTACCAGAACGCTCTTTCGTCACTCTGGTGAACAGTAGCCCGAGTCTACTATGGGAGTCCTAAATGTTGCCTACCTAGGTTTATTCACCTAGGGGAGGGGTCTTTAACCTCAAACTTTACACCGTACAGGCTCGGGACCATTGCTTAACGTCTCATCCGAAGGACGGCATGCTCAAAGTTTTTTCACTTTCCAGATAAAAAACCTAAAGGCCTCGACCGGATAACGTATCTTGAGCTCAGAAGGCAAGCACGCTTAGCTACCGGCGCCCAAACTCCACTTGGATACTAAGTATATTTCTGTATGTTGCTACTGATAGAGAAGACAATCTCATGGAGGTACTTATTCTAAGCTGCTTTTTTAATAATTTCAATAAACTATTCTGAAGAAATATATCAACATTGACTAGATCAGATTACAAGTTGAGGATCTTATTTCATCATAGTTCCCATAAAAAAAACTAAACAAAAAAAAATCCATAACCAAAATATTTCTCAACGATCTGGAATCAAGATGCGATGAGGGAGTGGAGGTTTGGTGAGTTGCGGGCGCTGTGGTTACATTAATCAGAAAGATGGATCTGGTACTAGGTAGAATGTCTGAGGAGAGTCTGGTCAGGAGAATGTGTTTCAAGGTCGGTGTCTGACAGGACAATACATGCCATACCAGAGGATAAAAGTCATCGATCTCCAGACATTAGACCATGGAGCCTCACTCATGGTGCATATCTATACAGCTGCCTCACAGAAGGACGTTCAAACCTCGTCATATTACTATAGAACTACGACTTACGTAGAAAGAGACTGGTTTAAACAGGAGAATGAGTTCCAAGACGACATTACTCTTCATCCCAGACGATAAAAGTCATCAATCTCCAGACATTAGACCAAGGAGCCTCACTCATGGCGCATAACTATACAGCTGCCTCACAGGACGTTCTCACCTCGTCATATTACTATAGAACTACGACTTACGTAGAAAGAGACTGGTTTAAACAGGAGAATGAGTTCCAAGACGACATTACTCTTCATCCCAGACGATAAAAGTCATCGATCTCCAGACATTAGACCATGGAGCCTCACTCATGGCGCATATCTATATAGCTGCCTCACAGGACGTTCTCACCTCGTCATATTACTAAACAACTACGACTAACGTAGAAAGAGACTGGTTTAAACAGGAGAATGAGTTCCAAGACGACATTACTCTTCATCCCAGACGATAAAAGTCATCAATCTCCAGACATTAGACCATGGAGGCTCACTCATGGCGCAGCATATCTACACAGCTACCTCACAGAGAGACGTTCTCACTTCGTCATATTACTAAAGAACTACGACTTACGTAGAAAGAGACGGGTTTGGCTTAGACAGGAGAATGTGTTCCAAGACGACATTACTCTTCATCCCAGACGATAAAAGTCATCAATCTCCAGACATTAGACCATGGAGGCTCACTCATGGCGCAGCATATCTACACAGCTACCTCACAGAGAGACGTTCTCACTTCGTCATATTACTAAAGAACTACGACTTACGTAGAAAGAGACGGGTTTGGCTTAGACAGGAGAATGTGTTCAAAGACATTACCCACCATCCCAGAGGATAAAAGTCATCGACCTAGTAGTTAAACCATGGGTCTCACCCATAACACCGTATTTACCTGCCTCACAGTGTGATAAAGATCCGTTCAGAGAATGACCATGTGACGTCGGTCTATCTGGTCATATTACTGAGGAACAACGATTTAGATAGGTAGAATGGTTTGGCTTAGACAGAAGAATGTGTTCCAAGATCGGTGTCTAACGACAATACGCTCCATTCCAAACGATAAAAATCATCGACCTGCTCGTTAAACCATAGAATGGTGGATTCCATGTCCGACAGACAAACATAATAGAGATCAGGATGCACATGAGAAACATTTTTCGTGATAAGAAAGTTTTTCCAAATGAACACGAACATTAATTACTTTCTTGAAGAAATAAAAGACGTTGTTTCTTGCAGTTTTATTTCCGACCAGAATAAATTTTCAACGCAACTGTGCAATCATCAGTGGCACATATATGAATACAAAAATATTATTTGGTACATATATTTCATTTTTATTTATTTTCAGTGTTCCTCCACAGTCGACATATATCCTCCCTTAAGGTCTGTCGAATCTACCTTTTGTTTAATCATTATGTTTCATTACCTAGATACATTACACTACACTTTATAATTATCTTAATTTATTATTTTATGTATTTTTATTATTATTTTATTTATTTTTATAATTGTTATTGTTATTTTTTTAAAAATGTTTCCTACATTTTTCACATTGTGACCTGATGTAGTGACATAAGAACGTCCCAAAATATCGTCGTGAAAAAAAATACTTCCGGAAGAGTTATACAAAATATTTATCATAATTTTAATTTAAAAAAAAAAATGTATCTACTGTATTTCGTGGGCTTAGAGGAGAAAGACACTAAGTCTGAAAAGATGGTTTTGAGTAATGGACAATTTTAATATTCAAACCCTTTTCTTAATTTTGCTACAAATTATTTTGGTGTGAACAATTTCTTTAGGTGAAAAAGTATGTGCTTGGGAATAGTATGTTTTAATCATTCAAAATAGATTTTATTAAAAAAAAAGAAATAATTATAAAAATGTCATGACTTTCTATAGTTAGTCCACGATTTATTAATATTATTATTTTTGTACTCATATATTTTCAAATATTTATTTATTTTTTCGCCGGTAGCTCAGTGGTATGCGTGCTTGACTTCTGAGCTCAAGAACGTGGGTTCGAAACCCGACCGAGGCCCTTAGTTTATTTTATCTGGGAGGAAAAATAAACTTAAGCACGCCGTCCTTCGGATGGGATGTTAAGCGATGGTCCCGAGCCTGTACGATGTCAGGTACTCGTTAAAGACCCCTACCCTAGATGAATAAAAATTTAGGGTAGGCAAAATTTAGGAGTCCCACAGTAGAGTCGGGCTCATGTCCACCAGAGTGACGAAAGAGCTCTCTGGTAGTAGGCGATATGACCTCGTTGTTAAATCCCGGGCATGAGTCATAAAACCTAAACCCAACCTATTTATTTATTCATTTCATTTTATTTTTTAATAGTATTGTTACTACTAATGTGTTTCAGACTTTAAAGAGTTAATATCTGTTTATGTATCTAATTTATAAACTAACTTAATGTAAACATTCTTATGACGTATCCTATTACCAGTGAGTAAGTTATTATGACTCATGCATGGGCTTTAACTACAAGGTCATATCGCCTACTACCAGAGCGCTCTTTTGTCATTCTGGTGAACATGAGCCCGAATCTAACTTTTTCCTCCCAGATAAATAAACTAAGGGCTTCGGCTGGGTTTTGAACCAATCAACTTGAGCTCAGTAGGCAAGCACGCATACCGCTGAGCTATCGGCGCCCTCTATATTATCATGATCATGTATGTTTAAGGAAAATAAATATTATTATATAATATATTTATTATATTATAATAAAATATTCAATTATAACCATCAAAATTGGAAAGAAAAACACAACGGTACCATATTTAGACAAGAATAGGAATATCTTTATTAGAAGATAGGAAGAAGTAATGAAATATTGCCAAGAAGTATTATCGATGAATATCGGCATAATTGATATTCAATTATGTATAAAATCGAGACAAGTTCAATAAATCGTTGCCTGTCAATGAAAGAATGCAGACAAAATCTCCATGTATATGTGTTTAGATGGGGCCGTAGATAAATGCAGAGGTAATATGCACCTCGTGATCACTGCAACCTCACCTCAACATAAATAGTGGGTGCATTAGAAGGATCAAGGACTCCCCCTCCCTCCTGTGATTTACACTGCATTATTACTGGTGCATGTGCATTTTCTCACGTACATGTAAAGTAAATACATATCAAAAGCAGCCGTCCTGTACACTCGCAGTCTACTTTTATTTACAGATATATCTCCTACGTGAGTTGAAATAAGGTTGGAATGAGGTTGAAGTAGATTAAGACTTGCAAGTGCAACGGGATTATCTCAGTGCGGCAACTACAGTCACATGTTTACAAAACATCCTAAATAAACATGTTTACTTCCCCAGCTATATGAAGTATGGAGGAAGTTATGTAATCAGACAGAAATTTGAGGTTGAGTTTTCCACAAAATTTCATATTTACCTACTTTCTGATTCCAAAAACGAAAAAAAAAAAAAAATTACTCTGTGTATGTCCCCATAGGTTGAATGTATTGACACTAAATTTCATATGCACATCCACAACCCTCTAAAGACGACACAGAACCAGCAGAAGCGGGGCTAAACTCAAAAAACACAATAAATGACGATGTAATGAATGTATCGACATGAAATTTTATATTTAAATTCAAACCACCATAAACATGGCACCAATTAATTTTCCGTGGAAATCGGTCAAAGGGAAAGGAAGAACCAGAGAAGAGGTGCTCGCCGATTTAATGAATGTATCGGCACAAAATTTAGTAAGAGTATTCAGAAGCCTCTACGTAAGTCATGAAGCTTTAGCCCAAACGGTCTCACCTTAGGAGAGAGAGCGAAATCTTAATTAATTCGTTCTGAGGAAGTACATTGCCGGTGTATTTCTATATTACTTACATTAATTCGGTTTGGTTTCTCAGTTACGTCTAATAGAGATAGATTGCTGAAACTTGGTACATATGCCTCATTCCTGTGACAATGCATTTTCAGCCAGATCAGATGAGAGGTTCTGCAATAATTTCATGAAACAGTGACGAAAAAGGGGTCCCGTAGAGTGATCGTGTCTGGCTTTAGCTCTGACGGCGTCTTAACTTCGTTGTAATCAAATCAAAATTCGTTTGTAATCATTGTCAACAATTTTTAGTTAATAATTAAGCCGTAAAATAATTTAATAGTTTCAAAATGATTTTGAATCAATAACACGACTTAGAAACTTAGAATTGCAAAAAAAAAAAAATGTAACAAATGAATAAATAAATTCTCGATTTGAATTGAAATTCATATTTAACAGAACACACCAACTTGATTTGGGGCACAACTGAGTGTTCATGTATTTTATATTATATGCATCTTATATTAATTTTAAATATATTGCATAAACTTCACCAAAAACTGAAATTTCAGTCCATCTTTCTTCCTAGTGAACATAAATAAATACGAAAGTACTACTAATTGGACTGACCTTTTTTTTTTACTCTAGATTTCAAAATATTTTGGTAGAACATGTAATTAGTTATTTGGATCATGCCCGGGCTTTAACTAGCAGTTCATATCGACTACTACCAAAGCACTCTTTCGTCGCTCTGGTGGTACATTCATATTTTTCCTCAGGATTTCTTTTCGAGTAAGTAGGAGTTTTTAACGAGTACCTGACATCGCATTGGCTCGAAACCATCACTGAACGAAGGACGGCATGCTTTTTAGGCGATGTTGAGCTCAGTAGACTAGCATGGGGACTGCCAATGACCCAGACTACATCTGAAAGCCCATATCCGCTGGAGAGGCTGGACCAATCGACAGATAATGGGTTCTCCAGTTCTCGTCTGGCAATGCCATCTCATTAACTCCTACCATGTCCCCGCCTCATAATACCATCCTTCTTCATTATTTCTACCTTCCTTTTTTTTTTTTTTTTTGTTCTTTATTTATTTATTTTTTCTTGTTGGTGCCCTGGAGCTGATTAAGGCCATTGCGGTACCTGACTAGGGACTTAACTTAAAGAAAACCTGCCAAATTCGTTAACCTCTGGCCACTCTAGCCTTGTATATAGGTTAGAATCTTCTCGGGTTCATAAATAATAATAATTTATTTCCGTTAAACCATAAAATGGATATGTCATACAATATCATACAACAAAATAGCTTATAAAATATATACAACTACCGATATTAAATATTATAATAGAAACATATATAGGTACGATATTTAGCATTTTGGCAGAGATATTGAGAAACACTTAATAATAAAAATATAAAGAAAAACGTATGTTTAAAAAAAAATATTTTCTATTTCACAAGATACCTTATATAAAATATATGGAGTACTTTTGCGTTATTGCTGCCATCTTCACGACTTAACAAATACTAAATGAGTACTTGTTTAGTCGTTAGGTTAGGTTTTATGACTCATGCCCGGGCTTTAACGACGAGGTCATATCGCCTACTATTAGAGCGCTCTTTCGTCACTCTGGTGGACATGAGCCCCACTCTACTGCGGGAGTCCTAAACTTGGCCTACCCTAAATATTTATTCACCTAGGACAGGGGTCATTAACGAGTAACTGACATCGTACAAGCTCGGGACCATCGCTTAACGTCCCATCCGAAGGACGGCGTGCTTAAGTTTATTTTACATCCAAGATAAAATAAACTAAGGGCTTCGGTCGGGTTTCGAACCCACGTTCTTGAGCTCAGAATGCAAGCACGCATACCACTGAGTTACCGGCGCCCTTGATTAGTCGTGAAGATGTTAGCAATACCGAAAGTACTCCCATATGTTTTATATAGGTATCTTGTGAAATAGACAATACTTTTTAAAAAACATTCGTTTTTCTTTATATTTTTTCATAAGTATGAGCTAAAAATGATATTTAAACAAAAATTGAGTAATGGAAGGAAGATACACGAATATCAATTTCCTGGTACTACATAATATGTAGAAAAAAAAAAACAAACATAAAATGTCATGAATTAGTGCTTTTCAGTTGTTCATCTTCTTTTTTTTTTTAATAAATTCTATTTTGAATGAGTAAAACATGTAAAAAACATACTATTCCCAAACATATAATTTTTCATCTAAAGTAATTGGTCACACCAAAATAATTTGTAGCAAAATTAAGAAAGGGAAACAATTTCTTATCGATTCATACATTTTATCGGCAGTTACTTGTGTTCACAGACACACACACACACATAGAGACATATGAAAATTTGTTTCAATACATTCATTATTATGTGCAGTTATTATGTGTTAAGCCTCTCCCTAATCCTCCTTTTCCTTTGGCTAATCTGGCTGAAAATTAATAAGTGTCATTTTTATGGGGTCCTGGATATACAATTTTGTGTCCATTCCATATGTTATGTTCACAGATACACACATTTTTTTTTATTAATTTTTGGAATCAGAGGGTCGAAAAACAGGAAATTCCGGTAAACACAACATGGAATTTCGAATAACTAGGGAAATAAAAATAATTTATGAATATAAAAACATTTGAAAAACACGTTATTCATCGGTTTATTAATTCCAATTAATGGGGATTAATTATGTTGTATATTCTGACCGATTTTAATAACTTTCTGAAACAATTTTTGAGAAAGTCGCTATTGTATTCCATTTTAGGCGAAACAGCAGCTTTAAGTTCTGGGATCAATTCACATTTTTAATGTTTTTAAAAATGAAGATTACGTTTACTATAAAAATGTAATATATTTATCATATATATAAAGCTGAAAATGTCTGTGCCTTGTACCGCTATAACTCACGAACGGCTTGATGGATTTGATTAATTTTTTCTTTAATTTGTTCGTCATCGTCTGTGGAAGGTTATAGGCGTATTAGTACCTCAATATCTGGTCCATCCCAGCATCCACCCACGCAATCTTTGTAACTCAAAAACCACTGCAATGATTAATGAGGAATCTTTTTGAATAGATAAGTTTTATCTACCGAAAGGTTAAGGTCTATTTTTTAATCAACCCCTGGTCCATCCCAGCATCAACTCACGCAATCTTTGTAACTCGAAAACCATTGCAACGATTAATGAGAAATCTTTTTGAATAAATTAGTTTTAGCTCCAAAGCTAGCGTTACTACAGTTGAAGGACTATAAGCCTTATTCCGTATGAATAATTGAAAATTATAACATCATGAATATACTCGTCGAGGAACTTAATAGCCTTATAGGAGATATTGGGAGAAAAGTCAAAGTTCCCCGGGCAACGCTGGGTATTACTGCTAGTATCTTCTAAAAATAACAGAACTTGCTTATACCAATCAATTATACAGATCACTCACATACACAAGGGCTCACAGTCGTACAAATAAACATGCGCGAAAACTATCAAAACGTATTCAGGTCACTATGAAATGTGTTTGATCTCGGTTTCTCGCAAAATACTTTCTTATTCTACAAGTATGAAGTAGTAAAACTAAAGATCATGTATCCGGTTGCAATATAATACACATAACTATTAACTACTCAGACGTAAAAAAAAAAAAAATCGTTATACACTATCTGTTATATGAAATTGGGTGATGTGGAAAGTGTTGTGTCGTAAGGTGCTGGGCGTATGTGGGTGTGTGTGTTAGTTCCAACATCAAGCCTGTACGGCTTATCGGATTTTCATGAAATTTCACATATAGCATTCTTATAAGTTCGGTTAAAACATAGGCCACGTGGCCTCACCAAAGTTTGAATGGGAGGGGAGGTACCAAAACATAAAATGAGTTTTAGCTTTTCAACAGTTGATCAGATATTAATGAAATTCCAAATTTAACATCCTTACATCCTTATAAACCCGTATCAAACATAGGATAGTTATCAATGTCGGATTATGGTTTTGATAACCCCAACCGATCCTAACCAAAGCTATCCACTATGACGGTAACTTTGTGGTTATCCCTGTCACAAGTTATGTTACCCGTAGTTGTGTTACTACTTTTTATTCCCTCTAAATTAGGGAAAACTTAAGAATAATGGTTATGAACTTGAACAGATTGGGAGGGCTCGTGTGTACAACTAGGGACCTAAGCATCCCTTCCCTGTTAGCTACTGTCTACTGTGGGAGTCCTAAATATTGCCCCTCCAAAACCAGTCGACCGTTTTTGCTAATTTTTAAAAGTTGACTTACTTTGGAGCTCCTAAATCCTCATACTATATTTTTGTGTCGATAGATTCATCTCATCGGCAGTAATAAGGTTTTTGAATTGAGCCCTCTCTCCTAAACCCACCCCTTCGGCGGATATCTCTGAAATAAACAGGTTATGTCCTTATTTGGTTTTGACATATCGTTACATTCATTACATCGGCAGTCATTGGGGTTTTCGAAATCCCCCCTTTCCTTCTGTAGATTCCGTTGAAAATTAATAAGTGTTGTCGTTATGGGGTTGAGGTCACACATATACAATTTCATGACGATACATTCTTTCTAGCAGCAGTTCTTAGAGTTTTTATGTTAATCTTCCTCCATACTTCCCCTTCTCTTTGTTCGACTGAAAAACAAGGTGTTGTCGAGGGTTCTGGAATTACATATAAAGCTTCGTGTCGATACATTCATTCTATCGGTAGTTATCGTATCATAGACATTATTTTTTTTCATATTTGGTATCTACAGGTCGGAAAACATGAAAATACCGCATCGAATTTTACATAACTTCATATACCTGTGGAAGTAAAAGCACGCTTTTTGAGCTACTGGTGCCCATGATTATAAACTTAAGATTAGTTATTACTAGCAGTAATACCCGGCGTTGCCCGGGGAACTTTGACTTTTCTCCCAATATCTCCTATAAGGCTATTCAGTTCCTCGACAGTACATTCATGATGTTATAATTTTCAATTATTCATACGGAATAAGGCTTATAGTCCTTCAACTGTAGTAACGCTAGCTTTGGAGCTAAAACTAATTTATTCAAAAAGATTTCTCATTAATCGTTGCAATGGTTTTCGAGTTACAAAGATTGCGTGAGTGGATGCTGGGATGGACCAGGGGTTGATTAAAAAATAGACCTTAACCTTCCGGTAGATAAAACTTATCTATTCAAAAAGATTCCTCATTAATCATTGCAGTGGTTTTTGAGTTACAAAGATTGCGTGGGTGGATGCTGGGATGGACCAGATATTGAGGTACTAATACGCCTATAACCTTCCACAGACGATGACGAACAAATTTAAAAAAAAATTAATCAAATCCATCAAGCCGTTCGTGAGTTATAGCGGTACAACGCAGAGACATTTTCAGCTTTATATATATGTTATCGAATGAGACAAGAGATTATCCTCCCACTCTTTATTTTGTACACTAAAACCAATCCAGTTTTTTTTTCTTCTTCTTCTCTACCTTATCCGTACAGCTTTCGTGTCTATGCGTGTACGTGATACTATGAACAGGCGCGTGCAGAGTCCCCATCTAAATAAGTAAAAATGCATTAGGGGAGGATTGACCAAGGATAAACACAGCGTGTGATGTGCGCTCTCCGTCATATAGTGTGTAATAGATTTTAAAATGTTTGTAATATGGAGGGTCTCTCAATGGAGCGTTGCAATGGGGGATACTTCCTAAAATGTACAATACATACATGTACAATACATACGATACATTTCATAGCCTCTCCTAGCCTGATAGGGTATATTGGACTGATTTTGTTGAAACTTTGAGCTGAGTGGAGGGGAGGTTGAGGGCTACAAAGACAAAAGGCAGCCGACAATGCTAAATGTATCAACTAAAAAAAAATTTAGGAGCAGGGCCCTGAATTCCACGAGATAAGGATGCTGTAAATTTGAACATAAACAAAACGGGGGAGAGTTTAGCTCCAGTTAACTACCGTCCCGTCTGCTATCCAGTCACATCTCTAGCCCAAATTCTTTCTCAGACTTTAAATTGGGAATTTCGTGGGGCGCCGATAAAAGAGGAGCCTCAGTCCCCTCCCCTCCCAACTTCACAGGTTTCAAGGTAAGTTATAAGAACACTTTACTTTCCAAGCTAAAGTAAAATAAAAAAAAACATTAAGACGTAGTCAAGGTCCACGCCGTAGATTTTCCGTGAAAACGTCGGGATAAAATCATTTTTCATTTTCTTTTCGATGCTCTGTAGCTCTTGCGATTTGCGTTTTCTATAATTCCGCGAATATTTACGATTCATATGAGACGACATCTTCAATTTTTTTGCAATTTCAATTTAATACAGATTTTTACATATAATTAGGCGAATATTTTTATTGTTTCACTTTGAGTCCTAGTAGTGCTCCTCAAGCTCTTTACAATGACACCCGAATCAACGTCCTATCTAAACGCGTTATCACGCTACACTAATTTCTAATTTTACACAACGCTAATTCTTAAAATCATCCACCGGCGCCCATACTAGCCCGATAACGTCATAGGTAAAACAAACACTGCACAACAAACACGTACAGACATGCTCTATCCATTGTGACCTCAACCGTTGTTATCGCATTATTAGTCTCGTAGTTATTATCGATTGAAATCTGACGGTATTTTGTAACACAAGAAAGTTTACTGTGCTTAACGAGCAAATAGACGTTTTCACGTCAAAAGGTCCATTAAACTCCCACTCCTCTTTGGCGGATTCACCTGAAAATCAATAGGTGTCGATAGGATTTTGGTACCACATTTGAAATTTCGTGTTGATACATTCATTCTATCGGCAATTATTAGAGTTTTATGTTTAGCCTCCCTCCAAATCCCCCCTTCCTTGGGTCGATTTGGCTGAAAAACAATAGGTGTCGTCGTCCAGAGGATTCATTCATCCAGAAAGTATTTTTTTTTAATATTTGGAAACTAAAGTTCGGAAAAAATTAAAATAATTTGAAAACTGCGCATCGAATTTTTGACTGATTGTATAACTCCCCCTATACTTCGTAAAACTGAGGAAGTAAAAGACCCATTAATCAATTAAGTTGTTGCTCTCCCTCCAGCATCAATCGACCGTTTGGTCTAAAGATCAACAGTTGACCATGAACTTCTGAATCCTCATGCTAAATTTTGTGTTCATACATTCATTAAATCGGCGCTTATTAGGATTTTTAAGTTAAGCCCTTTCTCTCATCCCCATCTTCCCTTCGATCGATTCAGCTGAATATATAAATGTGACGTCCATATTAAATTTCGTGTCAATACATTCATTTCATACAATTTATATATACACAATAAATTCAACACCGAAATTCCGAAAGACAATTTTAAAATTAAAATATAATATTTCATGTCATGATTAATTACATAGTTACTAAAGTTATGTTAAGTCCCCCTCCACCTCTTCCCTATCACTGTTTTGTCTGAAAAATTAATAGATGTCGCCCTCATGGGGTTCTGGATATACATATAAAATTTGGTTCTCATTCGTTCAATGAGGTTTTTTTTGAAGCAGAGGGTCGGAAATCATGGTCGGTGAAAACTTAACATCGAATTTTTGACCGATTGCATAACTTCCCCTAAACCTACTTCCTATAGCTGGACAAGTAGAAGTACGTCTGAGGACTTAGACCTGGTAAAATGAATACATGGTCATGAAATTTTGTGTGAGGAGAGTGGATTTTTATAGGAGCCTTACGTGGAGAGGTTACGGAAGGCGAAATTCAACAACCCCGGAGGCAACCTATTGAATTTTAACCGAAGAGGAAGGTTTAGAGAGAGAGTGAAAACTTAGTTGATAACAAATAGTTCTAGCAGTCAAAGTAAAATGTAAAATTTCAGTCTAATCGGTAATTTGGTTTCAGAGGGAGAATAAAAACAGTTAATTCGCACTGGGGAAGTACATTTTCGTTGATTCACCGACGGTTTGAATCCTTAATAGGAAGTAGAGATCAGGCATGTTGATAAAAAAAACTTGTCGAATTTCTGCCAAGCTTTCGGCACTGAGTGTACCTTCTTTTGGGCCTGTATTGACATACATATATTCATTATCAGTAAGGTTATATAACTTTTTTTTTTTTTTTTTTTTTTTTTTTTTTTTTTTTTTTTTTTTTTTTTGGCATTGGAGGGGGAATTGCTGTGATGCACATCCAGGGGAGGTAGCCCTGGATAGTGTGGGACTCGAGACGGTTCACCATCACCATACCCACTAAAACCCCCTCCTTGCCGATCCTGATTCCCTTCCGCGGAACTGACGGTCTGTCATTACTTCGCGGAAGGGAGGAAGGGTGGCTGGTAACGCCCCTTCTTCTGTTTTATTACCGCTACTGTTCCTTGTCAGCCCTCTCCTGAAGGGCCAACCCGCCCATGATGAGCGCTGCAAAATCGCAGCCTTCATCCCACGACTCCTGGGAGCGCAGCATAGCGTCCACGTAACTGGTAGCAGTCAGTGGGGCGCCCATGCTGCACTCCAGATTTTTCCTTCCCTCCTCAAATCTGGGGTATTTGAGGAGGACATGCTCCGCCGACTCCGTCTCACCAAGGCACGCGGGGCAGTCTGGTGTTGTTGCTGCCCCGATTTTGTGGAGGTACCCCCGGAACCCACCGTGTCTCGTGAGTACCTGGGTGAGGTGGTAATTCACCTCCCCATGCTTTCTGGTGAGCCAAGGCTCGACTCGAGGGATGAGCCGATGGGTCCACCGTCCCTTTGTGGACTTGTCCCATTCTTCCTGCCACTCCCTAATTGTCCTGGCCCTCTCTGGCTCTGCTGGACCAGGGCTGGCCCCCGCGTCCTGATAGAAGACCCGGTTTCCCCTGTGGTCGAAGCGCTGCACCACCTCTTCCACCTGAACCGGGTCTTGTTTCCTTTTGAAGTAAGGTTATATAACCTACAATTACGTGAAGATATAACAATAAAACTAAATGTGACTAAACAACAAACCTATCTCATGAGCGAATGTAACTTTAATATCATTTACACTATAATGAAATAAATATAAACAAATAATCTATATAAATAAAGCTGAAACGGGGTTTGTTTGTATGTTTGTTCCAGCATCACGCCCAAACGGCTGGACGGATCTTCATGAAACTTCACATGTAGCATTCTTTTGAGCCCGATTGAATAATAGACTATGTGGCGTCCCAAAATTTTGAATGGTAGGGGGGGTTGTAAGGGGGGCCTAAGTATATAAATAGTCCTACCTCATTAAAGGTTGGTCGGATTGTCACGAAATTTCACATGTAGTATTCTTAAAGGCCAATATGAAAAATATTGTGTGTGGCGTCCCAAAATTTTAAATGGAAGGGGGGGTTGTGGGCGTAGGCCTAAATATAAGTATAGTGATAGATCTTTAACGGATGATCAGATTGTCATGAAATTTCACATGTAGTATTCTTAAAGGCCAAATTGAAAAATATTGTGTGTGGCGTCCCAAAATTTTAAATGGGAGGGGGGGTTGAGGGGGGGGGTTGAGGGGGGGGGGGGGGCTAAGTATAAATATAGAGCTAGCTCATTAACGGTTGATCGTATTGTCACGAAATTTCCCATGTAGTATTCCTGAAGGCCAAATAGAAAAATAAGGTGTGTGGCGTCCCAAAGTTTTGAACGGGTGGGGGGTTTGGGGGGGGGGGGGGGGGGGCTAAATATAAATATAGAGCTAGCTCATTAACGGTTGATCGTATTGTCACGAAATTTCCCATGTAGTATTCCTGAAGACCAAATAGAAAAATAAGATGTGTGGTGTCCCAAAGTTTTGAACGGGTGGGGGGGTTGAGGGGGGGGGGGGGGGGGGCTAAGTATAAATATAGAGCTAGCTCATTAACGGTTGATCGTATTGTCACGAAATTTCCCATGTAGTATTCCTGAAGGCCAAATAAAAAAATAAGGTGTGTGGCGTCCCAAAGTTTTGAACGGGAGGGGGGGTTGTGGGGGGGCCTAAGTATAAATATAGAGCTACCTCATTAAAGGGTGGTCGCATTGTCACGAAATTTCCCATGTAGTATTCCTGAAGGCCAAATAAAAAAATAAGGTGTGTGGCGTCCCAAAGTTTTGAACGGGAGGGGGGGTTGTGGGGGGGCCTAAGTATAAATATAGAGCTAGCTCATTAACGGGTGGTCGCATTGTCACGAAATTTCCCATGTAGTAATCCTGAAGGCCAAATAAAAAAATAAGGTGTGTGGCGTCCCAAAGTTTTGAACGGGAGGGGGGGTTGTGGGGGGGCCTAAGTATAAATATAGAGCTAGCTCATTAACGGGTGGTCGCATTGTCACGAAGTTTCACATGTAGTAAAAAAAAAAGGTGTGTGGCGACCCAAAGTTTTGAACGGGAGGGGGGGTTGTGGGGGGGGGGGGGGGGGGGGCTAAGTATAAATATAGTGGTAGCTCATTAACGGGTGGTCGTATTGTCATGGAATTTCACATGTAGTATTCTTAAAAGCCAATATAGGGTGTATAAGTCACAAAATTTTGAACGGGAGGATGGATTGATGGGGGCCTAAGTATAAGTATAGTGATGTCATTAACGGATGATCGGATTGTCACGAAATTTCACATGTAGTATTCATAAAGGCCAAATAGAAAAATAGGGTGTTTGACATCAAAAAATTGTGAACGGGAGGGGGGTTATGGGGGTAGGCCTAAATTTGAAGATAGTGATAGGTCATTAACGGATGATTGGATTGTCATGGAATTTCACATGTAGTATTCTTGATGGCCAAATAGAAAAATACACTGTGTGACATCTTAAAAATTTGGAGGGAGGGGGGCTAAGCATAAAAATAATGCTGAATGATTAAAGGGCAATCGGATTGTCATGAATTTCACATATAGTAGTAGTAACTATGTATTCGCTGTGGGGTTCACTGTTGCAAGACATTTACTAGCTGTGATGCCCAGCGTTCCTAACTATGTAGTATCTATGGGGTCCGCTGTTACAAAACACTTACTAGATGTGGTGCCCAGGGTTCCTAACTTCGTACTAGCTGTGGTGTCCGCTGTTGCAAGGCACAAACTAGATGTGGTGCTCAGCGTTCCTAACTTCGTACTAGCTGTGGGGTCCGCTGTTGCAAGGCACATACTAGATGTGGTGCTCAGCGTTCCTAACTTCATACTAGCTGTGGGGTCCGCTGTTGCAAGGCACTTACTAGCTGTGTTGCCCAGCGTTCCTAACTTCGTACTAGCTGTGGTGTCCGCTGTTGCAAGGCACATACTAGATGTGGTGCCCAGGGTTCCTAACTTCGTACTAGCTGTGGGGTCCGCTGTTACAAAACACTTACTAGCTGTGTTGCCCAGCGTTCCTAACTTCGTACTAGCTGTGGTGTCCGCTGTTGCAAGGCACAAACTAGATGTGGTGCTCAGCGTTCCTAACTTCATACTAGCTGTGGGGTCCGCTGTTGCAAGGCACAAACTAGATGTGGTGCCCAGGGTTCCTAACTTCGTACTAGCTGTGGTGTCCGCTGTTGCAAGGCACATACTAGATGTGGTGCTCAGCGTTCCTAACTTCGTACTAGTTGTGGGGTCCGCTGTTGCAAGGCACATACTAGATGTGGTGCTCAGCGTTCCTAACTTCGTACTAGCTGTGGTGTCCGCTGTTGCAAGGCACATACTAGATGTGGTGCCCAGGGTTCCTAACTTCGTACTAGCTTTGGTGACCGCTGTTGCAAGGCACAAACTAGAATGTGGTGCTCAGCGTTTCTAACTTCGTACTAACTGTGAGGTCCGCTGTTGCAAGGCACATACTAGATGTGGTGCCCAGGGTTCCTAACTTCGTACTAGCTGTGGTGTCCGCTGTTGCAAGGCACATACTAGATGTGGTGCTCAGCGTTGCGAACTTCGTACTAGCTGTGGGGTCCGCTGTTGCAAGGCACAAACTAGATGTGGTGCTCAGCGTTCCGAACTTCGTACTACCTGTGGGGTCCGCTGTTGCAAGGCACAAACTAGATGTGGTGCTCAGCGTTCCGAACTTCGTACTAGCTGTGGGGTCCGCTGTTGCAAGGCACATACTAGATGTGGTGCCCAGGGTTCCTAACTTCGTACTAGCTGTGGTGTCCGCTGTTGCAAATTAATACAGCTATGTTGGTAGATAGGCAGCATCCAGAAACGAAGATGGTCAACCAAAGAAAGATTCAGATGTATCGGGAAAGTCCCATCCGAAGGACGACGTGCTCAAAGTTATTTTTATCTTCCCGATTAAAACATCTGACCTAAGTGACTTGGCTAGATTTCTAAATGGCGATCCTGAGCTCGGTAAACTCCATTCTTCAAATTTCTCGCTTTTAAACGGTTTTTAGTATTAATATTTGTTAAAACTGATATACAGATTCAGATATATCGGGGAAGTCCCATCCGAAGGACGACGTGCTCAAATTTATCTTTAACCTAAGTGAAATTTCAGCTACCCAGGTTTAGATACGTAACATACGACTCATTATCGAGTACCTGACATACGAAAAAGCCCTCGATCATAGCTTAGAGTCCAAACCGAAGGACGACGTGCTCAAGTTATTTTTAACGTAAATGAAATTTCAACTACCCAGGTTTAGATACGTAACATACGACTCATTATCGAGTACCCGACAAACGAAAAGGCCCTCGATCATAGCTTAAAGTCCAAACCGAAGGACGACGTGCTCAAATTTATTTTTATCTTCCCGATTAAAACATCTGACCTAAGTGACTTGGCTAGATTTCGAAATGGCGATCCTGAGCTCGGTAAACTCCATTCTTCAAATTTCTCGCTTTTAAACGGTTTTTAGTTTTAATATTTGTTAAAACTGATGAACAACCGGGATATCTGAATCCTACACAAAAATTGAAATAAAAATGTTTTTCGAAAAACGTCGGGCTAAATACCATTCTTCAAATTTCCTGCTTTTTAACGGTTTATAGATTTAATATTTGTTAAAACTGATAGACAGATTTAGATATATCGGGAAAGTCCTATCCGAAGGACGACGTGCTCAAGGTTTTTTGAACCTAAGTGAAATTTTAGCTACCTAGGTTTAGTTACATAACATAGGACTCATTATCGAGCACCTGACATACAAAAAGGCCCTCGATCATAGCCTAAAGTCTAATCCGAAGGACGACGTGCTCAAATTTATTTTTATCTTACCGAATAAAATATCTGACCTAAGTGCCTTGGCTAGATTTCTAAGTGGCGATCCTGAGCTCGATAGACTCCATATGTATGATAAAATAAGTTACCGTTTGGTTTCTACTAACATTATCAAGGAAGAAATGTGGAATATAAGTGGGCTTTGGAGATGGTAGTAGGAAGTTGGCAGGAGTGTTGGGTGATGTCACGTACCCTATGTTGAGCGGAACGTTTAAGTCTATATTAATAAAGCTGAAACGGGGTTTGTGGGTTTGTGTGTTTGTATGTTTGTTCCAGCATCATGCCCATACGGCTGGACGGATTTTTATGAAAATTCACATGTAGCATTCTTTTGAGCCCGATTGAATAATAGGCTATGTCGCGTCCCAAAATTTTGATCGGGAGGGGGGGTAGTAAGGGGGGCCTAAGTATATAAATAGTGCTAACTCATTAACTAATGGTCGAATTGTCATGAAATTTCACATGTAGTATTTTTAAAAGCCAAAAAGGAAAAAAAGGTGTGTGGCGTCCCAAAGTTTTGAACGGGACGGGGGTTGTGGGGTAGGCGTAAATTTGAAGATAGTGATAGATCATTTACGGATGATCGGATTGTCATGGAATTTTTTATGTAGTATTCTTGATGGCCAAATAGAAAAATACACTATGTGACATCTTCAAACATTTAACAGGGGGGGGGGGGGGGGGGGAGCAAAGCATAAAAAAATGCTGATTGATTAAAGGGTAATCGGATTGTCATGAATTTCACATGTAGTAGTAACTATGTATTCGCTGTGGGGTCCGCTATTGCAAGGCACATACTAGCTGTGGTGCCCAGCGTTCCTAACTACGTACTAGTTGTGGGGTCCGCCGTCAGCGTTCCTAACTTCTTACTAGCTGTGGTGCCCAGCGATGCCAAGTATTCACTAGCTGGGGTTTCCGCCGTTGAAAGGCGCATACTAACTGTGGTGCCTAGGGGTCTTAAAAACTTACTAGCGTTACTATAGTTGAAGGACTATAAGCCTTATTCCGTATGAATAATCGAAAATTATAACATCATGAATGTGGTGTCGAAGGATTGAATAGACTTACAGGAGATATTGAGAGAAAATTCAAAGTTCCCCGGGCAACGCCGGGTATTACTGCTAGTCTATATTAATAAAGCTGAAACGGGGTTTGTTTGTTTATTTGTATGTTTGTTCCAGCATCACGCCCAAACCGCTGGACGGATCTTCATGAAACTTCCCATGTAGCATTCTTTTGAGCCCGATTGAATAATAGGCTATGTGGCGTCCCAAAATTTTGATCGGGAGGGGGGGTTGTAAGGGGGGCCTAAGTATAAAAATAGTGCTAACTCATTAACTAATGGTCAAATTGTCATGAAATTTCACACGTAGTCTTTTTAAAAGCCAAACAGGAAAAAAAGGTGTGTGGCGTCCCAAAGTTTTGAACAAGAGGGGGGGTTGTGGGGGGGGCCTAAGTATAAATATAGAGCTAACTCATGAACTAATGGGCGAATTGTCATGAAATTTCACATGTAGTATTTTTGAAAGCCAAATAGGAAAAAAAGGTGTGTGGCGTCCCAAAGTTTTGAACGGGAGGGGGGGTTGTGGGGGGGCCTAAGTATAAATATAGAGCTAACTCTTTAACAGTTGGGCGAATCGTCATGAAATTTCACATGTAGTATTTTTAAAAGCCAAATAGGAAAAAAAGGTGTGTGGCGTCCTAAAGTTTTGAACGGGAGGGGGGGTGTGGGGGGGCCTAAGTATAAATATAGAGGTAATTCTTTAATGGTTGGTCGGATTGTCACGAAATTTCACATGGAGTATTCCTGAAGGCCAAATAGAAAAATAAGGTGTGTGGCCTCCCAAAGTTTTGAACGGGAGGGGGGTTGTGGGGGGGCCTAAGTATAAATATAGAGCTAACTCATTAACTAATGGGCGAATCGTCATGAAATTTCACGTAGTATTTTTAAAAGCCAAATAGGAAAAAAAGGTGTGTGGCGTCCCAAAGTTTTGAACGGGAGGGGGGGTTGTGGGGGGGCCTAAGTATAAATATAGAGCTAATTCTATAACGGTTGGTCGGATTGTCACGAAATTTCACATGGAGTATTCCTGAAGGCCAAATAGAAAAATAAGGTGTGTGGCGTCCCAAAGTTTTGAACGGGAGGGGGGGATGTGGGGGGGCCTAAGTATAAATATAGAGCTAACTCATTAACTAATGGGCGAATCTTCATGAAATTTCACATGTAGTATTTTTAAAAGCCAAATAGCAAAAAAAGGTGTGTGACGGCCCAAAATTTTGAACAGGAAGGAGGGTTGTGGGGGGGGCTAAATATACATATAGAGTTAGCTCATTAACGGTTGGTCGTATTGTCACGAAATTTCGCATATATTATTCCTGAAGGCCAAATAGAAAAATAAGGTGTGTGGCGTCCCGAAGTTTTGAACGGGTGGCGGGGGCAAAGCACTTACTAACTGTAATGCCCAGCGTATTTAACTACGTACTAGCTGTGGGGTCCGCTGTTGCAAGGCACTTAATAGCTGTGATGCCCAGCGTTCCTAACTATGTACTAGCTGTGAAGTTCGCTGTTGCGAGGAACATACTAGCTGTAATGCCCAGCGTATTTAACTACATACTAGCTGTGGGGTCCGCTGTTGCAAGGCGCTAGCAGTGTGGCCCAGCGTATTTAACTACGTAGGTACTAGCTGTGGGGTCCACCGTTGCAAAACTCATACTAGCTGTGATGCCCTGTGGTTCTAACTACATACTATCTGTGGGGTCAGCAGTTGCAAGGCACCTACTACCTGTAGGGCCCAGCGTTCCTAAAAACGTACTAGCTGTGGGGTCCGTCGTTGCAAAAGCATACTAGCTGTGATGCCCAGGGTTCCTAATATCGTACTAGCTGTGGGGTCCGTTGTTGCAAGGCACTTAATAGCTGTGATGCCCAGCGTTCCTAACTATGTACTAGCTGTGAAGTTCGCTGTTGCAAAGCACTTACTAACTGTAATGCCCAGCGTATTTAACTACGTACTAGCTGTGGGGTCCGCTGTTGCAAGGCACTTAATAGCTGTGATGCCCAGCGTTCCTAACTTCGTACTAGCTGTGGGGTCCGCTGTTGCGAGGCACATACTAGCTGTGGTGACCAGCGTTCCTAACTACGTACTAGCTGTGGGGTCCGTTGTTGCAAGGCATTTACTAGCTGTAGTGCCCAGCGTTCCTAACTATGTACTAGCTGTGAAGTTCGCTGTTGCAAAGCACTTACTAACTGTAATGCCCAGCGTATTTAACTACATACTAGCTGTGGGGTCCGCTGTTGCAAGGCGCTAGCAGTGTGGCCCAGCGTATTTAACTACGTAGGTACTAGCTGTGGGGTCCACCGTTGCAAAATTCATACTAGCTGTGTAACTGCATTTAACCATTTATTCACTACGGCAGACTATTCCAAGTGAAGAGGGCGTTTTCGGTTAAATCAACTTTAGAGAGACATCATTCACGAGTATTTCAAAAGGTATGGTTAATAATTAGGTAAGTGATGGGGAATGATTAGGTAAGTGATGGGGAATGATTAGGTAAGTGATGGGGAATGATTAGGTAAGTGATGGGGAATGATTAGGTAACTAAGGGAAAATCCAAAAAAGGATTAATTCATTGTCATTCACTCCTATAGATTTAGAACATGTGATTAATAATTATGCAAACATAATTTATTTATTCCTAAAACTGGTTAGGTCAGGCCCGTGCGCAGAAATCAATTAAGGGGGGGGGGGGGTTTTGAAATAAAAGTTTTTTTTCAATAATATGTAAAAACACACAAACTGTTATTTTATTTTTTAAAGACGTTTGAATGTAAAAACTTCATATTTATTTCTCATTACTTAACAGATTAATTCTTCGAGGTAACGATTTATCTCCATTTCACGGTGTATATTGAGGGAGGCTAAGCCGTTGAGCCGATCTTCAGACATTGTCGATCTAATGTACGTTTTCAGACGACGCAATGTTGAAAAGGAGCGTTCATTTTTCGCTGTCGTCACGGGTAAAATGGCCATAATGCGAAGCATTTGGTGTACGTTCGGGAACGCGTCTGCATTGCAAATTTCAAGGGCTTCGAGAGAATTTTTGATGTCCTTTTCAATAATGCGTCGTCTCCAGAGTATGACTTCATTCACCCATCTGGAAATTTTATAAGGGATTTTATAGAAACTTCATAGAACTCGAGTTACCAGGTTTGTCATTTCAACTTGTGAAAAATTCAGTACTTACATTTTCGACTTCTATCCGTGGTTTTTTGCACAAAAAGCGACGGATATCCATGTAAAAATTCACGTTCAAACAAATAAACGTTAGAAATAACTGTCAACAACCGTTAATTAATGAACAAAGTCGAGCAAACAACAAGGAAAAAAATGCACTTTCCTCATGTCATTGTCATATGAAGATTGACGATGATACAGCGACAATTGACGATCACCCACAATCGATAGAGGTCGATAGCGCGGAAATTGAAATGAAAAGTGTGTTATACTTTTCCAATCCAGTAAATTTATCCTCGTACAAGTGTTAAGTGAATAATTTATATAAATTATTTATTTATAACAATATCTTTAGCATTGTTTTTGAATAAAAAGTACTAAGAATTATTTTGTAGAACTGTACAGTTAATTTAAGAATCCAAAATATAACTTTTGAAAATACATGAAATTTTCGTGGAAAAAAACTTTAATGATGATAGTCATAAAGTACAAGAGAGTCCTAATGGGGGGGGGGGGGGGGGGGGGGGGGGGGGGGGGGGGTTTCGAACCCCCAAAACCCCCTCCTGGGCCTGACATTGTCGATAACGGGCCTGGGTTGGGTTAGGTTAGGTTTTATGACTCATGCCCGGGCTTTAACTACGAGGTCATATCGCCTACTACCAGAGCGCTCTTTCGTCACTCTGGTGGACATGAGCCCGACACTACTATGGGAGTCCTAAATTTTTATTCACCTAGGGTAGGGGTCTTTAACGAGTATCTGACATTGTACAGGCTCGGGACCATCGCTTAACGTCCCATCCGAAGGTCGGCCTGCTTAAGTTTATTTTACCTCCCAAATAAAATAAAATAAAAAGCCTCGGTCGGGTTTCGAACCCACGATCTTGAGCTCAGAAGGCAAGCACGCATACCACTGAGCTACCGGCGCCCTTCCTAAAACTGGATTTACACGATTAATGCAAAAGTAAAAAAGTGCTGTCCTGAAAAGTTACGAATTTAGACCAATTTATTCCCTGTGACCACAGATATAACGTACTGATAATATATACATGTAAATACAGGCCCTGAAGAAGGCACACTCAGTGCACTAAACTTGGCAGAAATTCCACAAATTGTTTTTTATCGACCACTAGCCTCACCTCTTCTGCCTATTATTACATCGTTGGTCAATTGAGTCCTCAATTCTCACTACTTAATGATGACTTCATTATGCCTTATTGGTATAACTCTCAAGTCCGACACAAATCCAAAACAAAGTTGCAATATAATTACATGGACAATATTATCTATCCGCCATCTTTTTAAATTTAATTATTAGCTGTTTTAATCAGTGGGATCTCTCCAAAACGCCTCTTCACCACTTCTAGTTTTCAAGTAGGTAGAACTACTTTTACGTCACAACCAATCAAACACAAGATAATTTCATAACTATGACCTAATGGTGTGCTATTTTTTTTTGTTACTTTCTCAGTTAATATAGGGGAAGTTATGTAATCTGTCAGAAATTCGATGCAGAGTTTTCAACGAAATTTCATATTTTTTGAACTTGATTCCAAAAATGAGAAAAAAACAATTTATCTGTCTTTGGAAACGATAATTCCCAAATTAATGCGTATCCAGAACCCTCAAAGGACCCCACAATTAATGAAAATCAATATTTTCAGCCAAATCGGCCAAAGGGAAGGGGGATTAGAGGTAATTAACACGTTAATTAAGACAAGTAATAAGGACTTTATGTAATTAAAATATTGAGTTTTAGCCGCTTGACGCAGACTACAGCGCTTGCGATCAGCTTCACTCATCTGTCACTCTTTTCTCATCTTACATTGTTCTATTTTTCGTCGTATCTTGGCTAGTTGCCGCCATTCTGCTTCCTTTTCCGTTCATTTTGTTTCCGAGAGTTTTTTCTTCGGTTCGTAAAAGTTTACATTTAGCTCAACAAAAAAATAAATAATAAAAAATAATAAATAATTAAATAAATAATAAAGAATACCAGAATACAATTTAAATTGTCATGTAAGCTCTCGGATGATAGATAGATATATTGGGAGGGCTGGTGTGAACACCAGGGGACCTAAGCATCCAATGCTTTTATCTCTTCCCTGATAGATCTATAGGGTCTATAAGGAGTACCTGATATCCCACAGACTTAGGACCACCTTTTAACGTCCCATCCGAAGGACGACCAGCTCAAGTTTTTTTTCTTCATCATATTAAAAAAAAAATTTTAAAAACCTGAGCGCATCGACCGGGTTTCGAGCCCGCGATTGTAAGCTCGGTAGGCTAGCACGCTGAAATAAATTTGATAACATAACACAGAGTTGTTGTCCATCTACATGTTTATTTAAATGAGCGACCTTTCATTCATATTGGACCATCTTCAGTGCTGATTTGAGGGAAAATAGATATTCTGAAGTGGGTATAGGTTAAATTCTGTAGACTTTAAGAAAAAAAATTAAAAATGATAAAAGTAATAAAAACTAATATTCAGTGCCGTTAATACTAATCGATTATTTATTTCATTTATCAAAGTATGGGGTCAAGCCAGCCGCCTATATCTCTGCTATTCCAAATCCTACGCAAAATGCCTGATTGACCTATTTTTGTCTCATGAACCAAATATTTTACAATCAAGAACCAAAGGCCCAGAATGTTTATCACCATTTAGGTTGTACAAACAACGTATTTTATTGCTCTCTAAACTCTAAATAATTTTGAGTAAAATAAAAATCTTGGCAAACTCACCTTATAGGTACGTTTGTTTTTGTGCAGGCTTTAACTACAAGGTCATTTCGCCTACTACCAGAGGACTTTTTTGTCGTTCTGGTGGACATGAGCCCGACTCTGCCGGTATCCTAAGTTTTTACTACTCAGGTCTAGTTAGTTATCTAGGGTAGAAGGAATACTTGACACCCGAAGAACGATCCACTCTTCCCTTCTGTCGATACTTCTGAAAATTAATAAGTGCCGTCTTTATGGAATTTCGAATTTTGTGTCGACACAAAGGATGTAGAACATGATTCCGTCACTTCATATTTTCTGTAGAAAGGGTGAGTGAGAAGATCCCATTTAAAAATGTTTATGTTAGAGGAAACTGTTTATTCGGAAATTGAATTTTTTTTCTCTTTATTCAAAAAGGGAAAATAACCATATTTTTAAACAAGTAATAAAGAGATATCAGTCCATCAATATATTTTATTTACACCACAACTAGTTTCGGAAATGATCTGCCATCCCCAGGTAGTTACTTTAAAGTAGAGAAGGGATTATAGAAGTTATAGACGCATCTCAGGGTCATCAGTCAGCTTCCAGCCAGACACTGAGATCCGTCTATAACTTCTCCACTTTAAAGTCACTACCTGAGGTCTTAGTAATTTTCGAAACTAGTTGTGGTATAATAAAATATATTGTTGGACTGATATCTCTTTATTACTTATTTAAAAAGTAAGTCCGCAAGTAAGAGGGCGCCGGTAGCTCCAGTGGTATGTATGCTTGCTTACTGAGCTCAAGATCACCGGTTCGAGGCCCTTAGTTCCCCCGAGGCCCTTTATCTGATAGGTAAAAAATAAATACTTAAGTACCCCGTCCTTCGAATGGGAAGTTAAGCGATGATCCCGAGCCTGTTCGCTGTCAGAGACTCGTTAAAGACCCCTAGGTGAATAAAAATTTAGAACTGCCAGTTCATCAGGGTGATGAAAGAGCGCTCTGGTAGTAGACGATATAACTTTGTAGTTAAAGCCCGGGCAACAGTCATAATAACTAACTAACAAGTAAGTCCACTAACATACTTTTCTACTTACTATATTTTTATTATTATCATCAATTATTTTAGTTGTACGTTATTTACATTACCGATATTTTTAAAAAACTCGAAATTTATGTATTTGATGATTCTTGTCAAACGGAACCGTAAGTAATCATTAAGTTAATTTTTTTTTTTTTACGAAACTACATCACTAGGCATACCAAATTATGAAACAAATTTATTTCTTTTATCATAAATAAAAAAAATATGTTTAAGTAGATACCCTAAAAATCATTCCCTCATCGTGTCCCAACCGACAAATTCGAATAGATTCAAGCATCTAATTCGAAAAGTTTCTTAAAAACTATCTGCTGTCTTATTATTTATTCATAATATTCATAGTATATATTATATAATAGTACTGGTTGTATATAAATGCATATATAGTTCAAAAACGGGAAACGGAAAAACCACAATATATATTTTTTAATTTGTCCATAAAAATGAGTCATTCCCTCACAGTTGTGTAACAGGAGAATTGGAGCATAATTTTGAATTATATTGAAAGCAGCCTTATTGTTTTCAGAAGTTGTCAATATTGATTTTAAAAAAATATGGCAGACTGGAGTGTGAGTGATGAGATTTTTTGTTAAAGCTATTTTAAAGGAAAAACTTTTTCAAGTTTACATTTTCGGTTGGCATTTCCTCACACCGTGTTGTAAAAAGGTAACCGCATATTTATATACTTTTTATGATATATTTGTTTGTGTTTCTAGGAGTAATATAAAGACTAATATTTACGACAGATATCGTAAAATCGCCTGAAAAAGTTTACTATTATGTTTTATACTTTTGCGCAATAATGTTTCATTTCGTCATTCCCTCATCTACAAATTGTACATTATTTGAGAATCAGAAATATATTTCTGTCTCCCTGTGTGTTTGTTGAGAAGACGAAAACACAGGATAGAATGAATGCTATGACACGAAATTTTATATGTGTATACAAAACCTCATAAGGACGACACCTATTGATTTTCAGCGGAATAAGTCAACTATTGATTTTTAGCGAAAATGGTCGATTGTTTTTAGAGTGAGGGCAAAAACTTAATTGACTAATCGTACTCGGGAAGTACATTGCCGGTGATAGAATAACAATTTTCTTGGATAGCGTTGCTGCCTATTTCTTCAAGTTCCCAATACGAGTTATATAACATATTATGTTTTGAGATTACTTTATATCTAAAGATATCCTGTATTCATACATTTTCTCCAGTTCTTGAGATAAAACAGAGATATTCCTACCAGAATTATGTCTGACCACTCTATATATTTTTTTTTTTTTTTTTTTTTTTTTTTATTCTACAATCTATACAAACAATAACAATAAGCAGAAGTGATGACTAAGATGACAAAATAATAAGTGATACAATAAGCAAACATATACAAAAATAATAAACAGAATACATAATAAAATGAAAGAGATAAAATAAAAAAATAAAAATAAAATAAAATAAAAATAACTAAATAAAATAATTAAAAAATATAAGAAACTGGACGAGGACAGCACCAGTAGGACTCCCGCACACTGCCATATACCACCAACTAGTGGAGAGGGGAGGAGGCGGCGGGAGACCAGCGCTGACCCTCCCACCACACTGCCCAACTATCCACTGTCCAGCAGTGGAGGAAGACCAGGAGGCGGGGCGTCGAAAGGATAGAGAGGCGTGAGGGGAGAATCCGGTCACCAGCACTCCCATAAAAATGGCGTGTGAAGAAGAAAAAATAAAAAAATAAAAATAATAATAAATAACAAAAATTAAAAGGATAAATTAATAAACGCAAAAAAAAAAAAATAATAAAAATAAAAAAATATTAAAATTAAAAAAACAATATATATATATATATATATATATATATATATATATATATATATATAATACAAATTAAAGAAGATCGCGAGGCCAACGCCGCCTCAGCCTTCTTGGAGGCTTTGGCAAGAGGATTATGGTGGAAGGAGAGGTTGGTGTGGAACTTGGAAAAACGGGATTTGATGAGGTCTTGGACAAAAGGAACTTTGAGGTCGTTATGGAGTGTAAGGTTGGAAACAAAAAAGGGAGCATCTACAATGGTTCTAAGGACTTTGGATTGGAAGGATTGGATCCGCTTGATGTTTGATGGCTTGGCTGAGCCCCATATCTCAAGTCCATACGTCCATATCGGTCGTATAATTGTCTTGTATATAGTAGTTTGTTCTCTGTAGACAGTTTGGATTTTCTGTTAAGAAGTCCGTATAGTTGTCCAAATCGTCTGTTCAGTTCTTGGCGTTTCAGTCGAGTATGGGGGTTCCAAGTTAGTCGGCTGTCCAGGTAGAACCCAAGATAGCGTACTTGGTTCGAAATGGGAATTGGTACATTGTTGAACAGGACTGGAGGACATAATTGCCGTCTGAGGGTGAAGGTGATGTGGACACATTTCTCCTCATTGACTTTTATTCTCCACAACCTACACCAGCTTTCCATATCGTGGAGATGCTTTTGCAGATTTTGGGAGGCAATGATAGGATCAGGATTGGTGGAGAGGATAGCGGTATCATCCGCGAAGGTAGCTAGAAGAGTATTAGGGTTGGTGGGAATATCAGCAGTGTACACAGTGTAAAGGACTGGTCCCAGGACACTTCCTTGGGGAACACCAGCCTCTACAGGTTTATAGTCAGAATGTTCGCAACCCTGACGCACCCTGAAGAAGCGGTCAGAGAGGTAGGATCTGAGGACAAGGTAATATGTGTGGGGAAGCAGGTGCTTCAGCTTGAAGAGTAGGCCAGGGTGCCAAACCCGGTCGAAGGCTTGCGCCACGTCCAGAAAAGTACCTGTACAGAAAAGCACCTGTACATCCCTAACCACTCTATTAAATATAGATTTCGCTTGGACGACCCGACAAACTCAATGTATTGTTGAGAAATGAGAGACGAGGTGCGACGAGAAATAAATAAGAACTGTCTGTAGAGAACTGGTTTGTGTACTTCCAAACCGGCGTCTCTTCAGCATTACTTATTTATCATTAACAATAATTTACTGATTAAACATTAAAAGAACAAATAAATAAGTCTTCGGTGAATCATCGGTGGTGTACTTCCCTGCACGAAATAATAATTTAAGTTAGTTTTCATTCTACCTCCAAAGCCATTACTAAATTTTGTGTTGGCATATACAATACATCGGTTATTAGTATTTTTGACTCGAGCCGCATTCTCTCAGGCCAATTTGGCTGAAATATAATAGGCATCATTCTTATGAAGATCAGAATTTAAATATGACATTTCATGTCGATATATTCAGTACAACGATAGTTATTAGAGTTTTTGTGTTGCCCCTCCCTCTATCCCCTCTTTCCCTTTGGTCGATTTGGCTAAAAATCAATAGGTGTTGTCCTTATGGGATTCTGGAAATACATATAAAATTTCGTGTAGATAAATTAATTCTATCGGGAGTTATCGTGCTAACTGATACACAGACAGATACAGTTTTTTTTTTTTTTTTTTTTTCGTTTTTGAATCAGGTAGTCGGAAAACATGAAACTCCGGTGAAAACTCAACATTGAATTTCTAACCGATTACAAAACTTCCCCTATACTTGGTATAGACGGGGAAGTAAAACGATTATTTCAGCGAATAATCGAATTCGTTTTCCGACCCCCTGATTCCTGTGTGTCTGTGAACATCCTCCTGATAGAATGAATGTATCGTAACAACATTTTGTATTCCCATAAGAACTTACTTACTTACTCCGTTGGCGACGAACCCTGAAGATCCTTAGCCGCCCACACCACCGCCAGTTCACCACGTGGTGTTCCACAGCATCCTTCTTCACCAGGTCAGTCCACCTCAGCCGTGGTCTTCCTCGTGATCTGGCTCCTTGAACCTGAGCGTCCATGATGCGTCCGATGGCTGTCTGCTGTCCGCTTCTCACCACGTGTCCAGCCCATCTTAAGCGCCGTGATTTCATATCTGCAACTACGGTCAGGTGTTGCCAGAAGATGTCTCTCAGCTCCCTGTTGGTTCTGATCCTCCACTCTTGGGTTTCTCTATCCTTGACCGAACCTGCTATTTTCCTCAGCACTTTATTTTCAAACGTCTGGAGACGTTTCTCCAGATGTGAGGTCAGGGTCCAGGTTTCACACCCAGAACGGGCTTTACCATGGAGCTGTAGATCCTATACTTGAGGTTCCTTGACAAGGCACTGGACCGTAGCAGCTTGATGACAGAGAAATGCGCTCTTTTGGCCTTCAGAAGTCTCCTGTCCACCTCCTCCAGCATCGAGTTGATGCTAGTTACCGTGGAACCGAGATATCTGAAGTTCTCAACTCTTGGGAAGGAGAAGGTCCCCACATTTAATTCCTGCTCCAGATGAATATTCTTACTGACTATAAGGTAGTCGCTCTTGTCGACATTAACTTCCAGCCCTACTCTGCAGCTGTGCTTAAGTAGTTTGCCCGCCTTACTTTTAACTTCTTCTGGGCTGTTTCCTAAGAAGGCCACGTCATCCGCATACGCCAGGACTCCGTTTTCTCCGGCTATCTGGGTGCCTTCCTCGTTCCTCATCATCTGCCTTATCACTCGTTCAAGGGCCAGGTTGAACAGGAGAGGGGAGAAGCAGTCACCTTGCTTGAGGCCACTCATAACATCGAAGGGCTCCGAAAGTTCTCCTTGGACCATAACTCTGCGTTTTGCTCGTTCGATACATGCCTTTACCATTCTTATGAGTTTTTCCGGAAAATTAAATTCTCTCATCATAGCCCACAGACTTTCCCGATGTATCGAGTCATAAGCAGCTCGGAAGTCTATGAATAGTGCATGGGTATCCTGTTGTATCTCCCATTGCTTTTCCAGAATTTGTCTGAGAACAAATATCTGGTCCAAAGTGCCTCTTCCACGTCGGAAGCCCGCTTGGTACTCTCCAAGGAGGCTTTCAGAGTAGGGGGTCAGCTTCGTTAGGAGGATTCTTGAGAGGACCTTGTATGCCACTGACAATAACGATATGCCCCGGTAGTTGCAGCATTCGGTCCCATAAGAAGCTCACCTATTAATTTTCAGCCAAATCGGACAAAGAGAAGGGGGAGATTATTTACGTTAAAATTGAGGAAAAATGAACACCTTTGATTCAATAGAAATGTGTAAATAGTATTATTAAAATGAATGGTGAAGAATGAATGAGTGGAAATTAATTCACAAGGCCCTCAATTTATTAATGTACTTACGATTAAGGCGGCTCAATGTATAAAATTAATGTAATATATGGGACTGGAGAAAATATATAATAAACTGAGCACTTATTTATCGTATTTTGAAATCACATAAAGTCATATAACCCGCCAGGGGTCTAACAGAAATAACCCATTAAAATAAAAATTGTCTGGCATAAATTCCTAAAACCTTTTGGTCTGAAGATGCCGTCGTTAAAAAAAAAAAAAAAAAAAAAAAAAAGTGGAAAGATATGATCATCTATTAACAATAAACACTAACACTGAACACGTGGAGGAATCTGGTTTCTCAAGACCTATCAGGTATTGTAGGGCCAGAAATGGCCGCCCAGAAAGTAAAAGTTACAGATGCCAAAACTATGATTTATATATAATATTGGCTGCTACTTGATAAAATACAAATAAATGTTATTTCAAAACAATAAGTCCTATACGTTTGGGTTAAAACTCAATATTTGACTGTGTCTTAAATCCTCATACTAAATTTTGTATCGATACATTCATTACATCGGCAGTTATTAGGGTATTTGGTTATCTGATTTCACCTCTTCCGTTTGACCGATTTCATGGTTAATTAATACTAATATGTGTCAATCTTAGGTGGTTTTGAATGTAATTATAAAAATGTTCGTCGATGTATTCATTACCACAGTAATTATTGGAGGTCTTGTGTGGAGTCTCCCTAACATATAAAATTTCGTGTCAATGTTATTAAAGTTGTTGTGTGAGACCTCCCCAGAATCCATTTTTTTTTTTTTTCGACCGATTTGCTTGAAAATCAACAGGTGTCGCCTAAGAGGGCTTTGAATTTATATGTGAAACTTCGTGTCAATATATTCATTACAACGGTAGGTATTAGAGGTCTTGTGTGGAGCCTCCCTAACATATAAAATTTCGTGTCAATGTTATTAAAGTTGTTGTGTGAGAACTTCCCAGAATCCCTTTTCTTTTTGACCGATTTGCTTGAAAATCAACAGGTGTCGCCTAAGAGGGCTTTGAATTTATATGTGAAACTTCGTGTCAATATATTCATTACAACGGTAGGTATTAGAGGTCTTGTGTGGAGCCTCCCTAACATATAAAATTTCGTGTCAATGTTATTAAAGTTGATGTGTGAGACCTCCCCAGAATCCATTTTTGTTTTGACCGATTTGCTTGAAAATCAACAGGTGTCGCCTATGAGGGCTTTGAATTTATATGTGAAACTTCGTGTCAATATATTCATTACAACGGTAGGTATTAGAGGTCTTGTATGGAGCCTCCCTTACATTATGAAATTTCGTGTCAATGCATTTGACTACAACGGTAGCTATTAGAGGTCTTGCGTGGAGCCTCCCTTACATTTGAAATTTCGTGTCAATGCATATGATTACAACGGTAGCTATTAGAGGTTTTGTGTGGAGTCTCCCTTACCTATGAAATTTCGTGTCAATATTAAATTTGTTGTGTTAGGCCTCCCCCCAAATCCCTTTTCTTTTTGACCGATTTGCTTGAAAATCAACAGGTGTCGTCCTAAGAGAGCTTTGAATTTATATGTGAAATTTCCTGTCAAAACATTCATTACAACGGTAGCTATTAGAGTTTTTGTGTTAAGCTCCACCTAATCCGCCCTTCTCTTTGACCGATTTGTCTGAAAATCAATAGATGTCATCCTTAAAGGTTTAGGGATATATGAAATTTTCATAATTTTTAATCATTCTTTCTTTCTGGAGTATTCATGTTCTGTTCACATACACACAAAATTTTTTGGAATCAGTAGTTCAGAAAACATGATATTCCGTTCAAAACTCCGTTTCAAATTGTTGATCGATTACATAACTCCCCCTATACAGTTGGGGAAGTAAAACCTAACGGCCTCAACCGAGTTTCCAACATTATTATGGTAATTCCTTGGATGGATGTTTTAAATCTTCCTGAAAGGAATAAACATACTTTTTTTGCCAGATTCCTTTCAAAGAGTCTTAAGTTATTGATACCGAGAAAGGAAGATCCGTTATTTTGCATCATTAGCCGGAAGACAAAGTTATCAAGAGACTACGAACAGGTTCTTATGGCTTAAAGAAATGAAGACATTCAGCTAAATCACCATAAATGTAATGTGAACAGAAAAAAAACAGGAAGAGATGTTCATTCTAATATGATACATAAAAAAGTCGTCCGCGAATCAACGGTAGTGTATTTCCACAATGCAAATTTATCATTAGACCGATTTAATTTAAAATCCATAAATGTCTGACTTCCGGAGTACCGAATCATACTAAACTTCGTGTTGATACATTCGTTACTTATACAATTATTTGATACAATTTATTTATTTGTTTTCACCATTATTACATAATTTCCAACAAAACATCACAACTAGGAAATATGAGCAAAGAAAAACATAAACACCACTTGAGTTGAAAAACATAAACACCACATAAACATCTCTTGATGAGTCGGCTGGTCAACACCACCGCCTCCTCAGGCAGGAGGTCACGCGGCCAACGACGATTCAGTCGCCGAGGAGGCCCGCCCGGCAAGGACCGGACATGACTTCAACCAGTGTATTCCGATGTGTCGTGAACTTGTGCAAATTTGTGTATAATTGTTGTCTAACTTCGTGTAAGAATGATATGTTCAGGTCATGATGTAATGTTATGTTTGATACATAGTATGGGCATTGTGTGATTGTTCGGAGGATTTTATTTTGAATGGCACGGGTACAAGATATATATATATATATTGTAGCATGTCTACCCTATAGACAATAGATAAGGCTCAGAACTAGCGATGTCTGCGAGAGGATCGCGATCGCTAGGAGCAAAGTATGGGTTGTGGGGTATTGAATCAAAGAGAATTGCATTTGGAAGAGCATGCTCGGAACCAGAGATGCCTGCGAGAGAATCGTGATCGCTGGGAGCGAAAATAAAGAACTGTAAAGACACAATGGAAAGGAAGCCAAGATAATTGTCTACATCCGGTGTATAAGGAACAGTGAGATGGTCTACCCACACCCTGATTTAGTAGAACAAGATGATGCAATCGATGACCTGATTGGCTGGAAATAAAATTTGGAAAAAACCAACAGCCAATGAGACCTCGGGATCCGTTCCCACACCAAGATGAGGCTCGGAGGCCATTCCCCGTTTTGGCTCACTCTGTGTTCATGTCCCGACCGATCACCACGTTCCTTTCTTTGTACAGCCTAGTTTCAGTAAGTGAATTGAGAAGCTCTCAGCGTTCATGTCTTGGTCAGTCCCCGCGTATCTTTTCTATAAGTAATATCAGTTTGAATATGTGAAAGTACTTCCTCTGTGTCCAGATCTCAGTCGAGCTCCACGTATCTTCTATGTTTTTAATATCAGTTTGAATATGTGAATTAGTCGGAGAGACACACTTTGATTTCGGACGGTGCAAAGTCAGTGGGGGTGTGCCCTCGAAACTACGCAGATCTTCAGGGACTATGGGATTAGATGATTTCTACGGGAAGTCCAGAAAGGATGATCACGCCGTCATTCGCCACAGCAAGGACAGCATGCTCAAGTTTTTTTTTTCACCTGCCAGATAAAATAAACTAAGGGCCTCGGCCGGGTTTTGAACTGGCGAACTTGAGCTCAGTAAGCAAGCACGCATACCACTGACCTACCGGCGGCGCCCTCTATAAAATATTTATATTTCATGTTCCCACTGTTTTATTTTTGACCGGAATGGGATTTCAATGCGACAGCGTCATCATCAGTAGCACATCCCAACCGTACAGTGTAAAGGACTACTAAAGGCCACACTAGTCCTTTAGCCTCTACTCTGCACTCATTCTGTATATATATATTATTATTTTGTACAAATTCTCCATCACTTTACAGAGATAATTTTACCGATTGTAAATATGCTCAAAAAGTAACTTGTTATACAAATATGGTGTAAATAAAATAATTGTTTATACAAATATGAAATAACTTATACAAATATGAAATAACTTATACAAATATGAAATAACTTATACAAATATGAAATAACTTATACAAATAACTTATACTAATACAAATAACTTATTATGAATAACTTTTTATATAAATAACTTATTATACATGTATGTTACTTTTGCGCTGAGCACTTATGTGGACTGGACTAAAGGAGGCAAGGTAACGAGAGACACAAAAGAGCGGAAGAGATAGTTGGTGCCCATCATGTAGATGAATATCTTCTGTTAGCCGAAATTATAGTCCATTTAGGGCCTTAACCTTTAGGCAGAGACAGCCAATGCAAATGTAATTCAGTCTCATTTCGGTCATATTTATCTACCAACAAGTATGACTGGCTTATGAGTCGTAAGCGTTATCAAGTGAGAGCTGAATAGTTGATGCTCGTAAAAAACATTGTTAAAAAAAAAGATCATAAATTATAAAGTTAAAGAATGCAAAAGAAAAAAAATGCAATGAATTTTATTATTATGCAGTTTAATGAGGACTATGCCCCCGTTCAGTTCCCTCGATGACCTCGGTTGAATTGGCTTCCGGTGCCTTCGGTATTTCAAGTTGTGCACTCAAATGAAAATGGTTTCCTATTTCTCATCAGTACATTTGCCGGTGATGAAGCAGTCCAAAGTTGTGGGAAACAAGTTTCAGAGAGACTATGTCTGATTGCTGCTACTTCAAATGATATATGTGATAAAAATGAGTTTTCACAACGCCGAAACTGAAGCATTAACTTCGTTAAACTATTAATCTGATTTCTATGGTATGAAGTATGGAGAAAGTTATGTAATCGGCCAAAAGTTCGATGCCGATTTTTCAACAAAATTTCATGTTTTCCGACCTCCAAGATCCCAAATATGAAAGAAAAATAATTGTATCTGTGTGTCTGTGAACATTATAAATCCCGATAGAATGAATGTATCGACATGAAATTTTATATGTGAATTCAGAAGCCTCTAAGGACGACCTATTGATTTTCAGACAAACGGGCCAAAGGAACCATAATAACTACCGATGAATGCATCAACATGAAATTTCATATTTAAAGTCAAAATCCAATGAGGACATAACCTGTTCAAATTTCACATTCGCTGAAGAGAAGGTTGTGAACTGGCGAGAGGAGCGGATTTAGGAACCCCTATGTAAGTCAACTATTGAATATTAGCGTAAACGGTCGACTGGTTTTGAAGGGGGAGCGAAAACTTAATTGACTAATTCGTTCTGGGAAAGTACATTGCCGGTGATTTACCGACGACTTTTTAAATTGACTTTTCCGGCAACACCGGATACTATAGCTAGGTTCTTTAATATAATTCCTGCCACAATGAACTTGTGAACCTGACCTTGCCTCTAGATTGAGGGTGCTAACCCCCACTTCGATCCATCTTATCGACTACTGGGGGTAGAGCGTGCATTTGGGGGTTGCGAAACAGCCACTTGGATAAATCTTAGTTAAATACACTCGCAACTTTCGTGGCAGATAGTTTGCATGCAACAAGAAAATGGAGCCAAATGTCGTACACGAAAGCTCGTCATAAAATATGTGGGTTGTTGTATTCTGTTTTCTTTTTATTTTAGCATGCCAGCATTAATATGAGATCATTTCTGAAAAAAAAGATCGACAGTAAATCATCAGCAATAAACATCCCTAGCACGAATAAATCATTTCAGTTTTTGATCTCTCTCTCTAATACCAATCGACTAGGATTTATAATTTCTACTAATTTTCCATCAGTGTTTTTACCTCAAAAATTCGAATAACTGTCGATGTAATGAATGTATCGACATGAAATTTCATATATTAACTCATAGCGATAAATGAACTGATTAATTCGTGCGGGGAAGTAGTTATTATGACTCATGCCCGGGCTTTAATTACGAGGTCATGTCGCCTACTACCAGAGCGCTCTTTTGTCACTTTGGTGAACATGAGCCCGACTCTACTATGAGATTCCTAAATTTTGCCTACCATAAATTGTTATTCACCTAGTGTAGGGGTTTTTAACGAGTACCTGACATCGTACAGGTTCGGCGTCCCATCCGAAGGACGGATTTACCTCCCAGATAAAATAAACTAAGGGCCTCCGGCTGGGTTTCGAACTCTCGATCTTGAGCTCAGAAGACAAGCACGCATACCACTGAGCTACCGGCGCCCTCTGGTTTCCAATGTATATAATCTCAATGTAGGAAGTAAGGAATGAGACACGAGTCAATTGATTAAATCTTGTTCTATTCCTACAAAAACATTTGTGAATGATCATTACACTAGAAATAGGAATTTCAAAAAAACAGTTCGGAAACATAAATAACCCGTTTTTTGTTGTATTATATTTTTTTTTTGTTTTTCTTTTGTTTGTTTTGACTTTCTAATTGTGTTTATTCCTGGTCTCATTAGCAAACCGGTGGAAATCAATTAAACATGGGTCCCCCATGCATTATTAATAAGGCGCCACCTTACCAAGTGATATATGCCAGACTCTTTTTTCCCGCGCCCGCCTGATTTATGATAACACTTTTGTTTACTTTTTTTTTCTCTTTCTCTGTCAGCATGTCTTTGACAAACAAATTTTCAGCACTTAAAACCACTCCCCAACTTTCCGCTTCGCCTCAATGTATAAATATTGAACGTTTTAACCATTTCTTATAGACAGAATAAAGATATTTTTAAATAATGTTCCGTAGAAAATGTCATGTGCTCATTAGAGGAATTTATTATACCAACCACATTTGTACTCTGTCTCCCCCACTCATCTCTCATATTCATACTGGCATTATGGAAGTAATGTGTTACCACCAGCGGTTTTTTTTGCTTCAATGTAAAAAGTAATTCTGAGAGTAACATGCATAATATTACATCCATTTATGCCAGCATAAACAAAAACGGCCTTCCCTTCGATGTGTAGCAACGTCACAGCGGAATAAGTAGCTATTGACAAAATTCTGAATGTCTCTATACCCCATGGAAGACAACTGACAGTCTGCAGTGACTCCCTGTCGGCTCTACTGGCCATAGGGAATCAGTATTCAGAACAGCTCCTTGTCCAAAACATACTGATGGCACTAGTCATTAAGAAGAAACTAGATTTCAGTTGCTTTCCTCTAGATCCCAGGTCATTGTGGCATTGAGGGTAAGGAGTCTGCAGATAAGAATGCAGGCGCGCCATGCTAGAAGGACTACCCACATCCGAATCCCTGTAAGTTACTACGATGCCTACATCAAGGAAACAGTCTGGATCAAATGGTAGATTCGGTAGCTCGGTATGACCGATAATAAGCTAAGGACCATCAAAAGCTCCACTCGAGTTTGGAAGACTTCGAAAAGAGAAAAAAGGAAAGAAGAAGTAATTTTGACTCGATTACGTATAGGGCACACGAGGCCGACCCATAGATATTTGATGGCTCAGGAACCCCCTCCTGCGGGGTCGGACTGTCTGTCAGATACATTCTAACTGAATGCATGGCATATAGTCTCCAGCGTGAGAATTTCAACCTTGCGGTGGATATTTCCGAAATTCTATCCAATAATAGCTCCCAAATTACCCAACTATTTCATTTCTTACAATTCACAAACCCCTTATCTAAATTATAAAACAAAATTGTCTTCATCGCGTAGCCTTTCTATTCCCTATACAGCAATCTCGACCTTTATTATTATTAATCTGCGCCTATCCAAATTAGCCCGCTAGGATCCCCACAGACCTGCATCCATCAGGTATCCATGACCCTCGTGATCGAAATGCCTTGAAGGAAAAAAAAATCTCAGAAATGGACCACAACCTAAGAAACAGCTGATGATGGATGGCTTGATGTGAACTTGTGAACTGGTTGACGTCACGATGGGTCTTCCCCTTCCACCCGGGATTCTACCCACAGTTACCTGACAACCTTCTATTCCATAAACCTTGGCCAATATGTGCATATGTCAATATTTTAAGATAGAAAAAAAAAAAAAAAAAAAAAAAAAACTTCATTCCAGACGTCCCACGAAGATACCAAGATTTTTTTCTGGGTGGTCATACAAAAATCCCAAATTCCATGGCCAAATGTGGGTGACTACGATGTAACCAAACAGGTGCTGTTCCAAAAAAAAAATAAAAAAAATTTGGTTCAAGTAGGCGGAAATTTCCTTCTTATCTATCCATTGGAAACCTACACGAGAGTGAGATAGACAAGAACACACAAAAAATGTTAAACAAAAATAAAAGATGACTAACAGGTTACGCGGCTTTGTCTGGAAGTAACTTTGGGTATTATATTCTTTTACACGAAGTTGATTCTGTGCGATATCCGGACACAAAAATCGGTCAATTGCAAACTATACTTGCACAATTAGTGTTTTGTAAGTTAAATTAAACCTGTAAGGACAAAAGTTGTTCCTTACATCGTGAGAAATATTTTTTGTCCAAAAAGTGTTTCTCTAAAACCAATGGTTCAGCAGTTATAAGGAAATAAACAATTAAATTTTTTATAATAATTGATCACGCTAGAATTTTTATTCTGATAATTTTGGCTCAATCTAGACCTAATTCTCAACGTTCATGATTTTTTCAGATTTTTCTGAGCGATAAGATGATAAGAGTGGGGGACAGCAATTTTTAAGCGTTTAAAAAAATGCATTAAAAAATACATCATATATATTGTTAAATTTGTGCTTCAATAAGCTTTCATTTGACACCCTACATGATGCCCTTGAAATTTTTTTTTTCCATTTCCCGATTTACCCCCTGAAATTAACCCCCAGAATCAAAATTCAACTTTTTGTCCTTCACGTCTATAATTGGGCCAACACACTCTACAACGATCTTTGCTAAATTTTAAAGTCTTCTTCTTCCAATTTTACTGAAAATTAATAGCTATCATGCTTATGGGGTTTTAAATTTACATAGAATATAATAGTTTTATTTGTCGGCGTTCAATGTCCTAGATTTTTGACGCCGTACAAGTGATTAGATTAATTCGATGAGGTGACTTGTCTTGAGGATGAGACGGCTTCGATAGTCGAGATGTCGTCTCCGAGCATCTCATGTAGGTTTCTTGTTCGTAAACCCATGACCTTTAGTATTTCCTCATAACCATGGCACTCCTCTAGGATGTGGCTTACTGTGAGAGGCCAGCCCCACACTTGCCACAGCCCGAGGCTGCCACCCTGTAGATGAGGTGGCCATGGGTTGGACGAGTGTGGCCTACACGGAGCCGCATCAATTTACATATGAAATGTTGTGTTGATACATTCACAACAACGACAATTATTAAAGATTTTGTGTTACGTCCCTCCTAATCCTCCACTTCCCTTCGGCTGATATGACTGAAAATCTGTAGGTTAGGTTAGGTTTTATGACTCATGCCCGGGCTTTAACTACGAGGTCATATCGCCTACTACCAGAGCGCTCTTTCGTTACTCTGGTGGACATGAGCCCGACTCTACTGTGAGAGTCCTAAATTTTGCCTACCCTAAATTTTTATTCATCTAGGGTAGGGGTCTTTAACGAGTACCTGACATCGTACAGGCTCGGGACCATCGCTTAACGTCCCATCCGAAGGACGGCGTGCTTAAGTTTATTTTACCTCCCAGATAAAATAAACTAAGGGCCTCGGTCGGGCTACGAACCCATGACCTTGAGCTCAGAAGTCAAGCACGCATACCACTGAGCTACCGGCGCCCTCTGAAAATCAATAAGTGTCATCCTTGACGGGTTCTGAATACACATATAAGATTACGTTACTTTACTTATGACCTTACATTTATTGATGGAAAGACACACACAAAGGCTACAACTGTATTTGACAGAGGCTCACTGGAGAATTGTCTTTGGCCCTACCAGACAGAGGCTCACTGGAGAAATTGTCTGTGGCCCTACCACACAGAGGCTCACTGGAGAATTGTCTTTGGCCCTACCAGACAGAGGCTCACTGGAAAAACGTCTGTAGACCTACCAGACAGAGGCTCACTGGAGAAACGTCTGTAGACCTACCAGACAGAGGCTCACTGGAGAAACGTCTGTAGACCTACCAGACAGAGGCTCACTGGAGAAACTAAAAATAATTTGTTTGACGAAGATGGGGGGGAAATCTTCTAAAAAAACGCAGACATCGTTTGTTAGGCTACTAGGCGTAGCAGAATATTTCGGATGGAAAGGGGACGTCTCACAGGAGGCCCCGTATTCTTCTTTCAAGTAAAACATAGTTTCAAAGATCTTTACAACAACAGATCAAAAATATATATCCAGACTTGAAAATCTTAAGCTTACATAGAAACTAGACTAGAAAACAGAAAACAAATTATATGATACATAAATAAATGTTGTATTTGCTGTCAAATAAAGAAAATAATAGAAAGTTAAGTTTTTTGAAACAAGAATAAACAGGTTCAGTTCGAATATAATTTCTCCTCATCCACCAACAAGTTAATTCAATTTCTTACTAATGATGATACAGATATTTTTTTTCTTCTATTCAATCCAGGGGCTGTGTATTGATGATAATAAATTATAACAACCCACGACTATTTAATGTCATAACAATTTATGCTATTAGTTTTATTTATTATTGGAAATGTACAAAACGTAATTGGTCCTACTGAAATTTGAATTGCTAATACATTAGATAAATAATATATATATTCAATTGGTTTCTTGAGACACATAAATAAATGTGTTACAATATACCCTGAGGGCAGGGCTGGTAAACATGTTTATAAGTTGGTAACGAAGTATGAGCAAAAAACAAAGAAATATCCGATCTATTTATATTAATGACTGCATTTGGTGAGATTAAAACATCAGGTTGAAGGTAACATGCTTGCCTACTGAGATCAAGATCGCGGGTTCAAACCCCGGCGAGACCATTAGGTTTTTTTTTTTTATCTGGAAGGTGAAAAAACCTTGGTACTCGTTAAAGACCCCTAATCCGAGGTGAACTAGGGTAGGCAAAATTTGTCTCCCAGAGAAAAAAAGCATATATTAATTTTCAACCAAATCAGTCAAAGGGAAGGAGGGGGGGGGGGGGATTAGAGAAGAAGCCTAACACAACAACTCTAATAATTGCCACTGTAATGCATTTATTGACACGAAATTCCATATGTAAATTCAAAAGCCCTAATATCTGACAGATAATGAAATCTTGAGCACACAGTCCTTCGGATGGGAAGCGGTCGTCTGGGGAGCCTGTATGATGTCACGTACTCGTTAAAGACCCTTACCCTAGGTGAATACAAAATTTATGACTCCCACAGTTGACTCGGGCTCTTTTTTTTCGATTTACAAACCATTTGTATACCTACTGGAAGGGGAATAATAATAATAATAATTTTATTACCAGAGAAATTCTACAGATTTATAGGTAACGTCAATCTTTTCCAAAACAAATGAGGGCGCCGGTAGCTCAGTGGTATGCGTGCTTGACTTCTGAGCTCAAGGTCGTGGGTTCGTAGCCCGACCGAGGCCCTTAGTTTATTTTATCTGGGAGGTAAAATAAACTTAAAAGCACGCCGTCCTTCGGATGGGACGTTAAGCGATGGTCCCGACCCTGTACGATGTCAGGTACTCGTTAAAGACCCCTACCCTAGATGAATAAAAATTTAGGGTAGGCAAAATTTAGGACTCCCACAGTAGAGTCGGGCTCATGTTCACCAGAGTGACGAAAGAGCGCTCTGGTAGTAGGCGATATGACCTCGTAATTAAAGCCCGGGCATGAGTCATAAAACCTAACCTAACCTCTTTTCCAAAACACTCCCACCAGTTTTCAACTTTAATAAGAAAATTAAAGTTTCAATACCAGACAGAAATAACTACTGTCTGGACCTAGAAACCCAAGATCGAGGTAAGCTGGTCTGGTTCACAGACGGCTCAAAAACCGAGAAAGGAGTTGGAGCTGGAGTACATGGGAGGACAGTCAAGAGAGATACTAGTATATCTCTGGGTGTGTATCCTACTGCGTTCCAAGCTAAAGTCTATGCCATCCTGGGGTGTGCCTGGCTCATCAAAAGACGGAACATCAGAGGAGGGCGAATCTTGATATTGTCTGACAGCCAAGCAGCGCTGCAAGCTGTCAACATAGATTCCAAAATCGTCTTGGAATGCATTCAAGCGCTGGAATCCCTGACGGAGATAGAGTAGAGTTGAGTTGGATGCCAGGACAACAGGGATTGGAGGGCAACGAAAGGGCTGATCAAGTAGCCCGGTCCGGAGCTGACAGAGAACCTATAGGACCGGAACCCTTCTGCGGGATCTCTAAGAGCACCGCAAGGTCGGCAATAAGAGGCTGCCTGACCAGGAAACTCATCCAGTTCTGGAGAGGGGTCCCAAAGCAAAGGCATTCAAAACTATTTGTTGCCGAGAGCTCCTGAATATGAGCAGAATGGATCTTAGAACTATGACAGGACTGATCACTGATCACAGGACACTGTCATATGAACAAACATCTGCTACAATGTAAGAATCGCTAGAAGCCCTCTGTGCAGGAAATGTGGCGAGGAAAATGAGACTCCGGTTCATATATCTAACCCAGCGTAAGGCACTAAAAAGCAAGAGATTTTACTGCTTCGGGTCTGCCATAACAGAATCAAAGCAGGTAATGGAGGGAACCAGCAGCACAATCCTGGACTCTATTAAAGATACAGCACTGCTGTAGGGACCAACATACACAGGGCACACAACAGCCCTCAAAAAAAAAAAAAAAAGTCGGGAGTCGGGCCCATGTCCACCAGAACAATAACTAATTCCCGATATTTATTCATACTAACCGCGACTTATTTACACTGTCATATATTTTTATTATTATACTTAATTTAGCTATTGTGATTCATGCCAGGGCTTTAACTATAAGGTCAAATCGCCTACTACCGGAGCGCTATTTCGTCACTCTGGTGGACATGACCCCAACTCTACAGTGAAAGACCTAAATTTTGCCTACCATACATTTTTATTCACCTAGGAGTCTTTAACGAGTACCTGTCATCGCTTAACGTCCCATCCGATGGACGGCGTGCTAAAGGTTTTTTTTCGAACCCGCGATCTATCGCGATCAGTAAGCAAACACATACCTCTGAGCTACCACAACGAGGAACTGATGAGAACGACAGAGATATGATGAATCCAGAACTTTGTAGCCCCGGGGGATGGATGGAGAAAATATTTAAAATCCCTAGAAGATCCTTAACGCAAATTTATTATGATAATTTGTCTGACAAATATTGCCAGTCTTTGGAATTTCAAGGATGTATATTATGACATTTTCTCTCTCTTTTTTTTTTTTTTTTTTTTTTTTTTTTTTTTTTTTTTTTTTTTTTTTTTTTTTTTTTTTTTTTTTTTTTTTTTCTTAGTTTAACTATTTGAATATTAATGTCAAGGCGGCGCCGGTAGCTCAGTGGTATGCGTGCTTGCCTTCTGAGCTCAAGATCATGGGTTCGAAACCCGGCCGAGGCTCTTAGTTTATTTTATCTGGGAGGTCAAATAAACCTAAGTACGCCGTTCTCTTCGGATGGGACGCTAAGCGATGCGGAAAGAAAACGGCTTAAAAAATGGATTTTGCAACTAAATTTATAGGACAGTTTTCGGTATCTCATAGACCTTCAAAAAAATATATGTGATGTAGCCATAACAGGATATTTAACAGAAATATTTATTTAACACAAAAACCCTAATAACTGTTAATGTATCATAATATCATAAATTAGTATCATGATTCAGAAGACCCTTAGTAAGGCACCGGATTGATTTTAGAAACTCAACATCGATTTTCAGAACGATTACATAACTTCCGCTATACTTAATCGAGCTGGGGAAGTAAAAAAAAGATAAATATAATATTAATAAAAGTTTGAGTATTTTACGTCACAATGAAACTCACATATTACATGATTATAAATTAATTTGACAGTAATTTTTAAATGTACAAATGTCGAAATGGTTATCATACTGTTTGCTCCACTTATAGAAAGTAGGTCGTTAATACCAATAAATTCAAAGAAATTGTTGAGGAAATTTTTAAAAAATGGTTTTAAAACTGCCACAGATATTCAACTATTAACACAAATCCAGAGGGAATGACCGCAATCGGATTACAGTCTAAGCTGATTATGGCTAAAGGGAAGATTTATACTTCTTATGAAGATTAGGAGAACCACAGTTAGTGTAGGCTACCAAAGGCTAGTTTATATGGATCGACTGTAGTAGAACGACCCTTGTCGTTCGACATCAATTGAACAATCCGTGAATGTGAATGTGTTGAAGGAGACTGAAAAGGGACATACGTATACAGTAAAATCCTTTTATAACGATAACGACGTAAAACCCGTATCTAGTTTGGTTTGCTATTTAAAAGTGAAGAAACAAATCCGGATATAACGATGTTAGGTATAACGATATTCCGTATAAAACGATCTAAAACATAAGAAAAAGTTGTTTTTTCATTCCGGTTATAACGATATACTATTAACAACTTCTAAGTTGAGGAACGCGGACATATTGTGGAAACTTGTAATAAATGAATAAAACAAACTTATTTTTGAAATATTGTCTATTCCACTAAAGATCTTTACAAGACAATATTTCAAAAATAAGTTTGTTTTATTCATTTATAACGATATAGTATGTATGTACATACGCACATACATACATAATTGGGTAAAACAGTATGAGTTTTGAACGGACGAAAAATACGAACATTATAGAAAAGGGTTTTAAACACGGTCCTTGTTTACTCTTTCCGCGCGCAATGAGTCATTCCATTTCCAAACATACCATTTCCCCCTTGTCGAATTTTCTTCGAACTCCCTTTTTCCCTTCTAGTGCGTATATTCCTAGTTTCAGATTAGTGTTTCCTTTGCCTCCGTAGGGATCGTGACAGTGTAAAAATTGAATTGAAAATGACTTCAAACAAACGTCGCGCATTTTCTATTGAAGAAGAAGTGAAAATCATAAATAGGATTGAGAAAGGAGAAACAATCAAAAACTTAGTGTCGGAGCTTCGAATTTCCCTGTCTACGATATCGACAATCTGGAAAGCCAGAGACAAAATCAAAGAAACGTTTGAAAAAGATGTGACTTTACATCAGAGGAACCGACCGAAGAAACAATGGTGGCGTCTGTTTTGAATGAGAGCAAGGAGGAGGACAACGATGACATCGACGGCACTGAAGAAGACCTTTTCAAAACTCCGTCTTTGTCACAAGTCTACAGCGCTCTTGGTGTCATTCGTACGTCCGTCGCCCTAAATGATGATGTAAATAAACTAGAAACCACAGCTTCTTTAAAAGAACTTCATAACCAAGTAAGCAAAAATGTATACCTAAAAAAAAGCAAGCGAACTAAAATATAACTGATTTTTTTGTGGAAAATTAATACATATGTACTCATGTGTATACATAACTTATGTATACAGTTACAAATGTATGTAAGTAAATTTTATGTAAATTTTAAAAAGTAAATAAAAATATATAAACTTTCTCGTTATGAACATTGTAAAACACCTTTTTTTCACTAACAAGCCCATACTTTTGTATGTAGGTTTAACAGTTTGGTTTCGGATATAACGATGTATTTTACTTGGTTCCTTGAATATCGTTATAACTGGATTTTACTGTAATTCATTGAAGCCAATTTTGTTTGTGAACGAGCCTTAAGGTGGAAAGGGATACGAAAGAAAAGTTTCATATTCCTAGAATCCATTTCCTCGCTAAACAGTTTTGCTGTTTTTATTCACCTAACTAATTAAGTATAGAGGAAGTTATGTAAACGGTCAGAAATTAGATGTTGAATTTTACCAGAAATTCATGTTTTCCGTCTAATTCCAGAAAGAAAAAAAAAAATTGGGTATTTAAATTCTTCCCTTCTCTTTGACAGATTTCGCGGAAAATTAATAGGTGCCATCCTTATGGATTTTTGAATTTAAATATATTCATTACAACGGCAGTTATTGGGATTTATAAGTTGAGCTCTTCTCTGATCACGCACTTCATTATTTCTTTGCATAGCTTGTAGTAGGCCTGACCTCACAGATGATGCCCGGGCATGAGTCAACAAAAGAAAACTAGAAAAAATCGTCGGTGAACGGCAATATACATAAAATTGAATAATTTTTAATCTATTAATTTTTCATTATCCCTCTGAAACTTTCTCTCCTTCAACCAGTTTGGTGTTTTACGGTTTTCTGAATGTACATATAAAATATCATGTCGATATATTCATTCCATCTGGACTTATTGAGTTTTATTATTATGTCTCCTCTAATCCCTTTGGTCAATTTTGCTGAAAATAAATAGGTGTCTTTATCATAGCGGTCTGGATTTGTCACATTCATTACATCGGCCGTAATTTAGGTTTTTTGTGTCAAGCCGACTCTTCGTCAGAACAGGCTTCCTTCCACAGTAACCACGAAGACAGTACTGAGGAGGTGGATGGGATGAGACACGATCGTGGACGTTATACTTGAACTTAGAAACTAGGAGACAGTACTTACCCAATTCAACGTCCTGATCGTCTGTCATGATGAGTACGATGTTGGGCCGTCGCTCCTTCTGTGGCTGCGAGATGAACCTCTGTCGGGCGGCCTCCAAGCAGCACAGCCAGCAACAGAGAACCACCAGAGACAGTCGTTGGCACATAGTCACTCTCCACACATGTCAGGGTGTCTGGGGAACAATTGTCACATCAGTATTCTATCAAAGAGGCATTAATAATACAAAACAAAATGAAGGAACTGGGGCTGGCAGAAACAAATCAGTTTCTCAACAAACCTTGCCATTAATTATTTGATTCTACTTTAGTGTCACAATAGAAGACAAAAAATTCGTCTGTAAATCATCGGTAATGTACTTCCCCAGAACAAAATTATCAATTAAGTTTCCCTCTCCCTCCAAAACCAATCAACCGTTTTGGCTAACAATCAATATTTGACAAGAGTGCGCCGGTAGCTCAGTGGTAACGTGCTTGCTTACTGTACATAAGATCGCGGTTCGGAACCCGGCCGAGGCCCATAGGTTTTTTTTTATCCGAGGGGTGAGAAAACCTTGAGCACGCCGTCCTTAGAATGGGACTTTAAGCAATGGTCCCGAGCCTGTATGATGTCAGATACACCTTGAAGACAAATAAACTAGGTGAATAAAAATTTAAGGCAGGCACAATTTAGGATTTCCATAGTAGAGTAGGGCTCCAGCAGGGCGACACAAGAGCGCTCTGGTAGTAGATGATATGACTTCGAAGTTAAAGCCGAGATATAAGTCACAATAACGAACTAATGACTCACACACGAGATTTCTAAAACCTCATACTCAATTTCGTGTCGATATGTTCATTACATTTAGTTATTAGAGTTTTTGGGTTAAGTCGTCTCTGTGTTTGGAAGCCTGTTTCAACATCACGCTCATGTGGCAAACTGTCGAATTAATGAATGTATCGACACGAAATTTTATATGTAAATCTAAAATATAAAAAATATGGACGACATCAAACAATTTTAGGCCGAATTAGTTCAAGGGGAGGGGGAGGGGGGGGGGGGGCGGGAACCAAAAGAGAGTGTTTGACTCAAAAACCAAAAACTCTAATAACAGTCTATGTAAAGTGTTTAACACGAAATTTAGTATGAGTTAGTTGTCCCAGGGAAGGATTATTATTGATTTTCAGACAAATCGGTTAATTACTTTCAGAGAGAGAACCAAAACGTAATAATTCGTGCTAGAGAAGTACAACGCCAGTGATAAACTCTTCAACGAAATACATACGAACTGAGAGAAATTTTCAGGCAAAAAGTTCATAGAGTTTGAAAAATGTAAACCTTTCTAAATACATAACCTGTTGGACAATGCATATCTCTTTTCATATTTGGACTGAAGAATGCAATGAAATATGAAATACTAGGAGAAGATAAAATTTATCAGAATCCCACTTAGAGACGTAAGCTTTCCCGAAGGAAGTAAGCCGGTTGATGGTTTATGAGAAACGTAAAATAAATAGTCATCAACTAAGCTGGACCAGAGAAAGTTGTCCTATTTCAGAAACCTGTTCGCTGCCACAGTAAATTTGCTATAAAATCATAAAAATCTTCAAACATTCCAACCAACCTTTCTAAAATCCATAAAAGAGTTTATTTCCAAAGGAATAAAACTGAGTTATGGCAAAACTTTCCTAGCCAAGGAAACAAAAGAATTTGAAAGTTATTGGAATAAAAACTCTACAGCTAAAGTTTACAATTCAAGTAAAATAAATGTGATGTGGCCATAAGATGACTCTGATACTTTCATTACATCGGCAATTATTGGGATTAAGCCCCTCTGATCTCCCCATTTCCCTCTTCCAATTTCGCTGAAAATTCATTAGTGTAGACCTTATTGGGTTTTGGATTCACATATGAAATTTTGTATCGATACATTCATTAAAAAGGCAGTTATTAGAGTTTTTGAGTCAAGCCTCTCCCCAAATCCCCCCTTCTCTTTGGCCGATTTGACTGAAAATCGATAGGTGTTGTCTTTATGGGGTTTTGGTCCTACATATAAAATTTCGTATCGATACATTTCTTCTATCGGGAGTTATCGTGTTCTCAGACACAAAGACGTGTGTCGTGCGAAAATCCAAAATCGAGTTTTCAACTGGTTTTCACTTTTCAAAGTCCCCTGAATACGTTTTCGCGATGATGTCTTTCAGTGAGTGTGTGTGTGATTAAAAAGTTGTGAGGTCTCTATCGCAGAAACTATTGTTGCTATGAACTTGAAATTTGGAAGCCATGGTGGCCGTGCGGGCTAGAGCGTAGCGTTTTAGTCGCATGGTCTCACCATGGTTTGCAGGTTCGAATCCCGTCCGGGAGTGAGTTTTATTTCGTAGATAAAACTCCCTTCCGGGGAAATGGATGTCGTAAATAATTAGGTAAAACACCATTATAAGAGTCATGGCTAAAATGCATCCTACATGAGTACAAAAAAAAAAAAAAATTTGAAATTTGGTATGAAGGTTCTTACTTATATCTCTGATAAGTCCTCAAATTTGTGATAGGATCAATACGACAAAAGTTATAGCGCCCCGAAGAATGTAAACTAAATGTTCTATAAGAAATATATCTGATTGTAAGTAATGTTTAAATCGTAACTCTTAGCAACGAACTTTAAACTATAGGTTATGTATTAGTAGTTTTGATTTTTTGGCTTTATGTATGATGCATACTAGACATGTCAATGTGTTATATCTAGTTATTTACGACATCCATGGCCCCGGGAGGGAGATCTATCTACGAAATAAAACTAACTCCCGGACGGGATTCGAACCCGCAAACCATGGTGAGACCATGCGACCAAAGGCCTACGCTCTAGCCCGCACGGCCAACATGGCCCCCTCATACTAGTAGTTTTTTCAAAAATTATAAAAATAAGAAAAATATATCTAATGTGGCCATTATAGGATTTTTTATACGAACCACGCTTACAGATCACTCTCCCCCTCCCCTTCTCAAAATCATTTCATTTTGTCTATTGTACAGTGTTATCTAGAGAGTAGACATTCTTATACCCAATAATGTCAGTATGAAATAATTTTGAGAAGGGGGAGAGAGTGATCTGTTAGTGTGGTGGTATAACAAAGTCCTTAATGGCCACATCACAATTTTTTTTTTTTTTTTCATATTTGAAATTTGAAGGTCGAAAAACATAAAACTTCACATAGAATTTTTGACAGATTACATAACTTCCCCTATACTTCGTATAGGTGGGGAGGTAGGTAACAAGTGAGCTGATCATTTCAAATAAGTTTAGTTGTTACAAAATGAAGAAGTTGAAAAATATAGTTGGGTCATGTGGTGGTTATGTTGAATGGAAAAAACATATAAAGAAAAAATGAGAGGTTGAACGATGACATATGTGGTGATCTAGGACTCACAGTCTCTACAAATATTGACTATCGGACGGAGACAAGGATGATGCATGTTTCTTAGAGAACAGTACAGACATTCAGTCTAATTGACAAGGTTTCTATACTTGAGGCCATTGACAATTATAAGAGATGACTTGATGGTATAGATGTCATTATCGTGGACTTGATGGCTGAACAGTATGTCTTCAATAGTTCGATCCAGATCAGGTAATGGGCAATCTTCCTTAGGTTAGGTTAGGTTAGGTTTTATGACTCATGCCCGGGCTTTAACTACGAGACCATATCGCCTACTACCAGAGCGCTCTTTCGTCACTCTGGTGGACATGAGCCTGACTCTACTGTGGGAGTCCTAAATTTTGCCTTCCCTAAATTTTTATTCACCTAGGGTAGGGGTCATTAACGAGTACCTGACATCGTACAGGCTCGGGACCATCGCTTAACGTCCAATCCGAAGGACGGCGTGCTTAAGTTTATTTTACCTCCCAGATAAAATAAACTAAGAGCCTCGGACGGGTTTCGAACCTTCGATCTTGAGCTCAGAAGACGAGCACGCATACCACTGAGCTACCGGCGCTCTCTAGATGAAGACTTGATCGTCTAGATGTCATTATCGTGGACTAGATAGCTTGACAGCATGTCTTCAATAGTTTAATATTGATGTATAGTCAACCTCTGGTGTGGACTAGATATACCCACATAATGACACCTATTAATTTTTAGCCAAATTGGCCAAAGAGGGAATTTAGGCGACCATCTCAACTCAGAAACCCCAATTAATGCCCAAGTAAAGTTTGTATCAACAAGAAATTTTATATATAAGGACAATACCCATCAATTCTTTCATCATATTATGATGATTCTGAAGCATCAGATTTTCAACCGAATCGGTAAATTGATTTTCAGAGAGAGCCCCCTGCCGAGGCCCTTCTCTAGAAGATAAAAACTATAATCGTGCCTCTCTTCGGATGGAACGTTAAGCGATAGTCCCGAGCTTGTGTGATGTCAGGTACTCGTTAGACCACCTAGGTAAAACCTGTGTTGACAAAATATAGGACTCCAACAATAGAACTAACAAGGAAGGAATAATATCAATGGATGCTTAGGTCCCAAGGGGTACACACCAGCCCTCCATACTAAGTTGCTCCGTTCGCGCTGCTGATGATTGACCGATGACATTTTATACGTTACATTTCTCTAGGGCGCCGGTAGCTCAGTGCTATGCGTGCTTGACTTCTGAGCTCAAGAACGTGGATTCGTAACCCGACCGAGGCCCTTAGTTAATTTTATCTGGAAGGTAAAATAAACTTAAGCACACCGTCCTTCGGATGGGACGTTAAGCGATGGTCCCGAGCCTGTACGATGTCAGGTTCTCGTTAAAGACCCCTGTCCTAGGTGAATAAAAATTTAGGACTCCCACAGTAGAGTCAGGCTCATGTCCACCAGAGTGACGAAAGAGCACTCTGGTAGCAGGTGATATGACCTCGTAGTTAAAGCCAAGGGCATGATTCATGAAACCTAACCTAACCCTTACATTTCTCTAAGCTAAAAGGGAATACTTAGGTGCATTTTTGTAATATATGTTGCTCTGATGCAAAGAGACAGAAATGACGAACATGCTATTGCCATTTCGAATTTTCCCAAGCTCTTGAGTTCCGGTCTTCTAACGAGAAGGAAGGAACAAATATCCTGGACTCCATCCATCCATGACAGGTTAGGAGGGCAGACTTCCCGTATTCCGGCAAAAGTTCTTGAAAACGTATGTACTTGTAGAGAAAACGTTTCAAGGAAATTGAATTACTACACTACGTACTTAGTTTTCATCACTAATATCACTATTTTTTTATTTCCTCAGCTATACGAAGTATAGAGGAAGTTATGTAGTATGTCAGAAATTCGATGTTGTGTTTCACCGGAATTTCACGTTTTCCGACCTCCTGAACGCAAAAATGAAAAAGTGTGTATGTATGTGTCTGTGAACACAATAACTAGCGATAGAATGAATGTATCGACATGAAATTTAATATGTGTATCCAGAACCCCATACGGACGATATCTAGTGAATTTCAGACAAATCAGCGAAAGAGAAAAGAGAATTATGGGGGAGGGGCTCAACTTAAAATGGACTGATTTTTTTCTTATTTTATCAGGTTTCGACCAGTCATGAAATGTCGGTGAAAACTCAACAACGAATTTCTAATCGATTACATACTAATGAAAAAGAGGCTTAAGAAGGTTTAAGTGTTAAATGTTAAACTTAATTAAATGATTAATAAATAAAAATATAAATAATAATTAATATCATAGGTTTTCAGTAAAGCAGCTTCTCATTTTTTCTCCCAATTTATTTAAAAAAAATTCTTTATAACAATAAATTGGGAGAAAAAATGAGAAGTATCAAAAGTTCAAGACTATAATAAGTTATATATTTCTAGGCATATATCCTGTACATATAAACAAATAAAAGTACCTTCTTTTTGGATCAATTTCACCATCAATACACTTATATTTAGTTCATTACAACATAAGCCTAAACACCACTGTCTACCTTCACTCAGACCGTCGCCATAGAACATAGGCCTCGACTCTACTCTACACACACTAAAATAACAGCTGATGGCCGTGTTTTTTTTTTTTTTTTTTACTCATTTGTTTTAAAAGAAATTTGGTTTTTATATAAAAATAAATGAGGAGTTTGGAGCCAGAGCGGACCAACTGGTTTAAACTGAGCAGGTTCCCTTGAAAAAAGGGAACCTATGCCAACATCAAGATGGTAATAACTCATTTTCCGAAAAATTGTGGGTTGGTCCGCTCTGGCTCCAAACTCCTCAAATATAATTAATTTTTTAATGTTTATATTTTAATAATTTCAATGTGTGTATTATTTTTATACATCATAACCCCTATACTTTGTATAACTGGAAAATAAAAATAAAAAATGTAGAAAAGGAAGAGTGCTGTCATTGAGTATAATTGGTTATAATGACTGAAAGAAACAGATATAATCATTAAGAAAGATGTAAATCAATTAGCAGGAGAACTGAGAACTGAGAACTGGTTTCATGTCAGTAAGGCCAACATTCTAACAAGGGAGGGGTAACTCCAATCACACTGGGCCATTACTCCTAATAAACACCAATTAGAAACCAGAACGGGGCTACACTAATCTGTTGCCAAGTTCCCTCTGTTGCAATGTTCCCTCTAACTGGCATCCATTTGTCGGAAATAGCCATATCAAAATGTTATGTACGTTTGAGCAGGGAGCACTGGGTCAATAGTTTAGTTAAAAAAATAAATCAATAATGGAAAAAAAAAAAAAAAAATAGGAATGAAGTAAATAAGAAAGAAGACTTCTGGTCGATAAATACAAATTACAAGAATTTCTCATACTTTCGGGACTAACTTCAGGGCCTGTAATAATAATTTTATTTCCCTTAAACCAATATATGGTAATAGGATACGTCAAAAGAATTTATACATTAAGATAGCTGATAAATTAGATTTATAACTACTTGAGTCTACACAGGTATGATTAGTAGTAATAACAAAACTATTAAAAATAGTAGAATGAAATTAATAAAAACTGAATAAATAAATACATAAAATATATGAGTGAAAAAAAAAATATATTAAAAGAGGTTTTTATAGAGGTTAGGTTAGGTTTTATGACTCATGCCCGGGGTTTAACTACGAGGTCATATCGCCTACTACCAGAGCGCTCTTTCGTCACTCTGGTGGACATGAGCCCGACTCTATTGTGGGAGTCCTAAATTTTGCCTACCCTAAATTTTTATTCACCTAGGGCAGGGGTCTTTAACGAGTATCTGACATCGTACAAGCTCGGGACCATCGCTTAACGTCCCATCCGAAGGACGGTGTACATAAGTTTATTTTACGGTCGTCCTTTTCGTCAAAGGACAGAGCCTGCAGACACTTTCAGGACAAAACTATATCTAAACCCTCCAAGTAGTATCCTAAAATTTGTATTGCTATTGTGGAGACGAATTTGAGCTAGCATTCGGAGTTTTTTGTTATGGCAGTTTAATTTGTACTACACATTAAATAAAGTTAAGACAAGATAAGAGCTGAATTCTTCTCTCCTTGAGAGAGTGTTACACAACCAAGAACGTGTCTCAGCCTAACTTCAATATCCCTTTCATAATCCCTTCTTGTTCTTCCGATAAAGAGCCGGTAGAGGTTTCGAAAGGTCCACATCACGCTCCTATCCTCAAATTAGTCTTCAACGGTCTTTAAAAGGACCACTATCGCCAAGAGTCAGTCCTTTGGATACGGTCATCTTTCTTCAATGGGCATTATATATTATGTAACAGTCAAAAGTTGAGGTCCTACACAATTTTATATTTAAAAAAATTTATCACCGGAAATATACTTTCCCAGAACGAAAAAATAGTTGACTTACACAGGGGCTCCTAAATCCTGATGACCCCCCCCCCCCCCCCCCCCCCTCCCCTTCCTTTGGGCCGACATCGGTGAAATTTGACAGTTATGTCCTCATTGGGTTCTGACTGCAAATATGAAATTTCATGTCGATACATTCATTACATCGGCAATTATTGGCGTTGGCATAGGTAGGGGGGGGGGGGGGGGGGGCGCCCACCCCTGCCCCTCCCCCCAGAAAAGTGCGATCTAATGTACCTAATTAAAAAATATTATCATATACAACAACTCCACCACAGACAAACATTACAGTCAACACAAGGATATAGAAAGCTTCAGTTCCCAGTCAAACACGGCGAAGTTTAAAATCTCTCCCAAAAATTCCGCACGGCTATGTTTACCTAAAATCAAAAGACTATTAAGACTAACTGCATATTTTAGAATGTATTCAATGAAAGCCGTAAAAAGGGAAAATAATTGTTTTTTTAGAGTGCATATAATGCTATCAGCTGAACGAGAATGAAATAGTAAAAAATAAATTGGACCGATTTGCTGGAAAAAAAAAAGGAAAAGAAAATTATGGTTTATTTAATGGAGGATACATACTTACTAATACTACTTATTGTATAAGACTGGATTGGATGACTAGACTCATGAAAATTTTGTTTGTTGATTTAAATTTGTGTTGATTATTTTGTTATAAAATACTAATATTTTGTGTATGTTGCCTGATTGGTAATTATTAAGTTTAATTAAACTTAAACTAAAATTATAATTGTGAAATGTAAACTATTGTTTTATTATTATCGTGTTGACCGCCCCCCCCCCCCCCCCCCCCCAGAAAATGCTACGCTAATGATTATTGGGTTTTTTGAGTTGAGCCCCATTTTGATCCCTCCCCTTCTCTTTTGCCGATTTTACCTTAAAGGGTCGATACATTCATTCTACCGGGAGTTATCGTGTTCAAAGTCACACACACAGAAACTGAATTTTTTTTTGCATATTTGTACTAACGAAAAAAAAGGTCGTCGAATCACCGACGATGTACTACCCCAGCATTCAGGGACTTCTGAATCCTCATACTAAATTTCGTGTTGATACATTTGTTACAATAATTATGATTTTGTAGTTGAACCCCTCATCCCCTCCACGGATTCCTCACCCCTTTCCATTCAGCATATTACGTTGAAAATCGACAAGTGTACTTACGATACGTCACAACATTGCCAACTATTTTAGCAAAAGTAAACAAACTTTTTTTTTTTTTTTTTTAATATTGTCCGTTTCACAAATATATTTAATATGGGAGTACTTTCGGTATTGCTACCATCTTCAGCCACGACTTAACAAGTACTAAATGGAAGTTCAACCAGTTCACAATTCAAACGGTACCCTTCTTTCAGCCCCATGAGGTTTTTCCTGTACCTCCTGTACAGTCTTAAAATATGAAAAACATTAAAAATAAAGATGTTGATTAGCGACTATAGATTCTAATTGTAGGAATATTGAGGGTCAGTCAAAGATGGAAGAAAACAGACAACACTATTCAAACGCCAACGTTTCTATATATTTTATTTCATCATTAGGGCCTACAAACATGGGGGAGAATCAAGATTAGAATCACAATTGAAGGGTACAGGGAAAAAAGGGGGTAAGTCAATTTTTTTGAAAAATGGCGCGCGAGTACTCAATCGATTCATAATAACAAATAGAACATTGTGGTGAGGCGAAACAGGGAAAAAAGGGGACTAGTCAGGGATCTACAACCGCTTAAACTTTTGCCATGCAGGGAAAGAACGAGGTAAGTCAAGTAAATTCAATTTTCTCCATTTCGTAAAAGTTTGACTTACCCCCTTTTTTTCCCTGTACCCTTCAATTAAACACAATTAGTGTGTTGATAAACCTTACTGAACGTTAAAATAGACATTGTAACAAGTTGAAAATTGAACCTGACTTACTATGAATACACTACTAAACATTAAAATTTAATATAGATACATTGTTAACCATAAACATGAACGTACACTAATACAAATTAAAATTAACTATGAATACATTACTAAACGTAAACATTAATAATCATGGAAATAGACAAATAGGTACTTTTAATTAAAAATAAAATTTCGTCTCAAATTGAAATCTTAATAAAAGAAAAATTTTGAAATATTGCTGATTAAAATACAAATATATATGCATACACGAAATAAATCAAAGATGACAATAATAAATACATATATGTATTTATTATTGTACATATCTTATTCATATATATATGAATAAGAATAAAAAATGTATAAAAATACATAAAAAAAATACACAGTTTTTTGAGGAAGTTATTATTTTTGTGTTTCAGTACAACCCCCTCTCTCCTCTCACTGGTCCATTTGGCTCAAAGTGTTCTTACTCACAAACAATATTTCGTGATATATTTATTCTATCGAGAGTTGTATTCACGACAGATTATACAACACCCCCTATACTTCGTGCAGCTGGGACAGTAACATAATCATCAATAAAAGTAAATGCAAATTTTCATTCTATTTTTATTTATTTATTTATTTTTCATAATGAATCAGTTGAATGAATTAATTGCGGCTACAGTGCCATAGTTATGATTTAACACGAACAAATAGAAATATGCAGACAGATATTAATTCTCCAATATAATAATAATATTTATATATAGCGTACAACCCAGACTCCAAGGTCTTATAATCAGTTCTGGTTTTAGTCTTTTGTTTTGAAATAATCCTGATTTTTTAATTTATTCAAATGACTTACTTTTATGATAATATTTATTTACATTGTATTTTTAGTTGTATTATTAGCAGTAAATTACACTATCCTTAAACTCAGTAACTCAAAATCCTATAAGTATGCAGAGTGCTGGTTGTAACAAAATTACATTCGTGACTTGGTTGTCAATTTATGTTTTTGGACATACATAATATATAATGTATTCGCAGTTTTACGTATCTATATGTCTATGACTCTTGCAGCAAAGTATATTTGTAGTAATATTCTACTAATGTTATTTTTTTATGTATTATTTTAATAATTATTATTACTTTCTTATTATACCTTTAATATAAAAAAATATTGTAATTGTTCAAGAATTGGAGATTTAGTTTTTTTTTTTTTTTGTTTTTTAAGGTTTTTTTCTGCAATATTTTTGTTTTTAGTGTAATGTTTTGGAACAAATATACAAAAATAGATTTTTATAACTTTTATGTCAGAAAAGAAAAATTTTCTAATTTGAAAAATCTGGCACAAAAAGTTGTGAGCGCTTTTGAATCAACTAACAACTGCGAATCGTTTTTTTCGAAAATGAAATTTACCAAATATAAAATCACGCTCGAACTTAAGGGACGAAAACCTGCAACATCAATTACGATGTGCAAATACACGCATTGAGAAAGTGGCGGATCTACAAACAATTTTTTTTTGGGGGGGGGGGGGGGGGGGGGCTACTTAATCTCAAATATCCCAACAATTTTGTTTTTTTCTAGCTTTATAAATAAATGAGAAAACTCTTTCAAATTTAATTGTAAAATGAACAATTATTTATTTACAATTTACTTTTATAATTTACAATTTGCAATTTACAAACATCAATTTACAACAGAAATCACGTTGTGAATGATAAAATTGAGTCATCTCGCTTTTTGTTTGGCGAATCTTTCGATTATATTGTCGATATTAACAGGTTAGTCACGATGTACATTCAAAAGTGCTAAGCCAGTGAGTCGGTCTTGTTCTTAGGAAAAAATACAGAAAGACCAAAACATTCTTGTTTCGCACAAACCTTTAAAAGAAGAGCCTAATTTTGCCTTGAAAACTTTAGTTCGTTTAGCGGACGAATTGGCGAACTGGATCACTTCTTTCATAGTTCCGACGGCATGACGGGGGTTTGGGGGGGGCATGGCCCCAATTGCCCCCCCTTGGATCCGCCATTGCATTGAGATCGACTTGCAAAAGCTAAGTGAAAGAGTTGAGTAACAAATATCTCACTAATTAAACTAGGTGTAACCTCGTATGTTCTTTATGAATATATTAATACTTTAAACAGATTTCAATTGAATTCAATGGATTTTTTCTAGCCTTTTTGTAGACAACAACAACTGTGAATTTTTTATCGAAAAAAAATTGAAGTTTGTACGTTAGAACACAAAAAAACGGCTCAAATAAAGGGGTGTCCGATGGTAAACCGAAAAGGGCTTCGCCCGGACTTTTACATTTGAAATCGAAATATTATATTTTGGCGAGAATTTTGTCTCTCAATTGATTTCAATGGGGATTTCGTTTTTCGGTGATTATTCCTCCGTGGTATATGCGATTTCAGATTTTTTTAGTAAACCATCGTCCCCGTGTCCACTACCATCGTGGCAAATTTCAATGTGATCGGTAAAGGGGTTTAGGAGGAGTACGAGTACAACGAAATACATGAGTCGCCTAAGAAAGAGCTTCGTAAACTCAGCTCAATAATTTAAATATTATTCGATCATTTCATTATTATCATTATTATATTATCTATAATAATAATTCATTCTGTTTTAAATTTTCACTCTAAAAAATTTTAGTAGAGGGTCCAAGTCTAATATTGGGATATATAATTTTATATGCGGCCCGCAGGATTATAATGCACTTCCAAAGTGGCCCGTAAGATCATTTGGGTTGGCCATCCCTGGGCTAGAGCGTAGGGCTTTGGTTGCATGCAGTCACTCACGGTTCGAATCCCGTTTGGGAGAGAGTTTTATTTCGTTTATAAAATTTATTTCCCGGGTACATAAATGTTTGTTTGTAAATAACCCCAATAATGTAGCCCGCCCTTGTGGTACCAAAATAAAAATGGGCTACACCCCCGTTCTCTAACAGCCCCTAAAAAGCATATTTCCAAAAAATGGGCGTTGAAAAAAAAAAAATGAATATGTTTTGAATGTTATCGTCTTCTGTCTGTGTGGGGAACTTTGCGTTGGTAACGAAATTTGAAATAAAGATGTCAAACGTACTAACTAGTTAGTTATTATGACTCATGCCCGGGCTTTAACTACGAGGTCACTTATATCATTTCGCCTACTACCAGAGCGCTCTTTCGTCACTTTGGTGGACAAGAGCCCGACTCTACTGTAGAGTCCTAAATTTTCCCTATCCTAAATTTTAATTCACCTAGGGCAGGGGGTCTTAACGAGTACATGACATCGTACAGGCTCCCATCCGAAGGACGACGTGCTTAAGTTTATTTCACTTCCCAGATAAAATAAACTGAAAGCCTCGGCCGGGTTAATAATATATTTATAAACCTTATATTTATAACCCAATCAAAAATCTCTTCAGATAAAAGTTGTAGAAAAAAATGAGTAGCACATTTTATAAAAAATATATTTTTTACGCTATCGTCAGTACGAAAGCAGAAACCGGTACATGGTATACGTTATGTGTATGTATATATTTTTGAGGAATTATACAACAAAGTTAAACATGATATTTATTTTTTATGTTAATTCTGTCAGGAGTTTTGTTCACGACAAACAGACAGACAAAAAAACATGAAATTCCGATCTAAACTCGACATCGAATTTCTGACCAAGTACAGAACTTGCTTAATAGCTAGGAAAGTATCGTAAAGTAATGTTGAAAATGAAAATTTCCCTCTCTGTTGAAGCCCTGGAAACAGGAGGTAAATACTGCTCTATTTTACGCTTGAATCATTATTTCCACTCTAATATTTGATAATGTAAACTTTCGATTATCCGAATAGGGTCAGGTACCACTTAGTCCGAATAATGGAGAGTTTGACATAAAAGCTAGTGTCTATATATAGGATTTACTGGAGACGAGCCTTGTCAAGGACACGAGGGGAGAGGAATGGAGGGATGCCATTTACACAAACATATCTCTGGGTTCACAGCTCCTGACTTGACTCCAACCAATCCTAGCTAGGCTAGCTGAGAGCTCTCTCTGCGTTGAAACCAAAACAAACAAGTGGTCGCTGAATCATTCTCGCTCTCCCTCCAAATCCAATCGAACCTTTGGTTCTGGATCCACATATAAAGTATCATGTCGATGCATTCATTATATAGGACGTTATCCGTGTTTACAGTGAAAATCAAAATGGTCTAAGTGACATTTTTAAAACTTTGAAGAAACTGTGCATTAACTTTCTTAACTGATTTAAAAAATCCATAATTTATCGAAACCGGAAATATTTTGTCTTCTGCTTTTATGGTGAAAGTTGCTGTTAGCAAACGAGCTCACTATTGATATGTTACTTGTTCATGTCACCAAGGTGGTATAAGTGATTTGCCACTAGATCTCAGCACTGGCTAGGATTTCACTTGTACAACTTTTTTCCTGAACAGATCTATCATTTTTGATTCTAACCCCCGTCATATGATAATGTTGTACTAATTTAATTTTGCTCACTAACACACTAACATTTAATAATTTAACCATGAAGAAAATTAAATTGTTCATTACATGAAATTTCGTGACTTATAATTTATATTATTTCCATTCCCTTTTATTTTCACACAAGTACTTTATAGAAAAAAATGCCACCCTTACAGATTGTGTTCATTACAAGGTAAGTGAACTATCTGTTGATTACAAGATGAATTAAGTCAGTAAATTTATAGTTTTTGAATAAAAAGTTTTATATTTAAAGTAAATTAATAAACGTTTCGTAGTAGATTAATAGGAGCCCAAAGTGGGGCAGTCTAAATTAATAACATTTCAATATACGCTGTGGCCATTACAGAACTTCATTTTTTTCACAATAATATAATGAAATCTTAGTAATTAAAATAATACTAGGTGGGTACACTGCAGATGTCTCAAGAATTATTTTTAAGATGATTCTTGTAAAATCTTTCAAAATTTAAGTTTTGTACCTCGAGGTGCTAAATCGGATGAGACAGGTTCCATTTCCTCCTAGCTACTGATCGTTTCGAGCCATAACCATTTATTATACAATACTTGTGAAAATCAAATAAGGATTTGAGTTATTACCCTATAAATATTTATCCATAATTATTCATCTAGGAAGAGATATTAATAGCTAGTGAATAATATATAAACTTAATATATCATTTCTTCTCATTGAACAATTTGCAATTTGCATAACCAATTTCATAGCTTGTGTATGAAGTCATTAATGACGTATACACTTGAACTGTATTATTTATGTCATGTAATATTTATGGTTCAGAGATTAGATGAACCAATAAGAATAATTAGTTTCTTTGTTTTGGTTTAACATTCTCGTGTTGCGTTATTTTTCATTATGTGCTGGAAGAACGCTATTCATAAATGTAGAAGGAATTCGAGGTTCTGTCGTGTAAAAGAATATTCAAAATTTGGCCAACGTTTCGAAAACTATTTATTTTTTTCTTCAGGGCCTTTTTAATGACTTAAGTGGATGTGTGTGGTGGTGGTGTTGTGAGTTTGTGTCCAGTATAGAGCTATGGTGTCGTGATTGACAGTGCCATAGCTCTATACTGCACACAAATTCACACCACCACCACACAGATCCACTCACGTCATTATAAGACCCTGAAGAAGAAAATAAATAGTTTTTGAAACGTTGGCCTAATATTGAGTTTTCTTTTACACACAGAACCTCGAATTCCTTCTACATTGAAAAGATACTGTCGACTCTATTAATCACTGCTCATAAACTTGTTTGTGGTGTTCGAGTATTTAGTACTGAGAATTATAGTTATAATAGATAAAAGTCGCAGGAGCACTTAGACCTTTTAGAGGGTTGATTTCATTTGAGAAAGGTGAAAATAAATGAGATCAAATCGCTCCATGTTACATTCGCCTTCAGACGTTGTGACCGTCACAACACTTAAGACTCAACTTTACTGACGACTGACTTCGAACAAATACGCAAACTTGACATCAAACGACAATTCGGACTATTGAAACAATCTACTAGACAGGCGATCTGAAATTCATCTCATCCACAAACTCGGTGTCTACAAGACCTTGATCAGATCTAACAGATGTGTCCGGCTTTGGGTTTCTGCTAAGCGTTCGCAACACCAAAAGGGTTCAACAGAAAATTCTTCCAACAATCACACAATACTACTTTTTAAATATAACATTATACCGCGATCTCAACATATACATCTTACACGAAATCACACAACTGAACACACATTTGCACAAAATTTTCACACTTCACCCCAACACACAAGTATAAGCAATGACGGTTCGGTCCTTCCCGGGCAATCCTTCTCGATCATATCTACTACCAGTCAGTCGCTCTGTTCTGGTGGACATGAGCCCGACTCTACTGTAAGAAATCTAAATATTGGCTACTCTGCATTATTCAGGTAGAATTGTTCGAATGCCTGATATCGTACAGCCATAGATCCCATCCGAAGGACTGCATCCTCAAGGTTTTTTCAGCTCCCAGATAAAAAACCCAGCCTAGCCAATAGGTTAGCTAGCACCTACACGCTATATATGTACTAAAATATCGATACAGTAAATACGAAAAACGCAAATATCGATATAATTGATAATCGCATATCTATAAGTATCCAGCCCAGGTAGGAACATAGAAATGTAACATAAATTGAAAGCTACACTTTCAACCTTAAATTTTATATATAAATGAGAAGATTTTTCAAACTGTTATTAGTTAGTCCTACGTCCAAGTCCTACTACCAGATCGCTCTTCCTTAGCTCTGGTGAACATGAGCCCAACTCTACTATGGGAGTCCTAAATTTTTATTTATCTAGATTAGGGGAGAATCTGACATCGAATAGGCTCGGGATCATCGATGACATGCTTAAGATTTTTTTTGTCAAACAAAATGATATTATACCATCGAGAGCTACAACTTGAGCTTACCAAAATTTCCATATCTGTAACAGCTTAGGAGAAATTTACCTGTATATTATAAAAAAATCAGTATACAGATAAAAGTTGATAAAGACATATCTACATCTAATTGATTGGGTATGTAGATCGTATAATCGATAAGATACTGTTTTAATTATATCTACTTATGAAACCTGTTGACACAAAACAGAGAGAAACTGCATACAAATGTACCAAAGTGCAGCATTAGGTACAACAGATGATAAAAAACTGGTTATGCATTATTTTAATCATACAGAATCGGGGAGCCATGGTGGCCGTGCGGGCTAGAGCGTAGGGTTTTAGTCGCATGGTCTCACCTTGGTTTGCGGGTTCGAATCCCGTCCGGGAGTGAGTTTTATTTCGTAGATAAAACTCCCTTCCGGGGCCATGGATGTTGTAAATAATTAGGTAAAACACCATTATAAGAGTCATGGCTAATATGCATCGTACATGAGGCCAAAAAAAAAAAAAAAAAAAAAAAAAATCATACAGAATATCGAGTTGCAGCGAAAACCGGAGCAATTAGCGTCAATATCAAGACACATGACAAGTATCTCAACTGGGACCAATGATCTTATTTTACTAATAATTCGCCTGACATATTCTGTATACGTATCAATCAATTATGCGTACCCACACTTCACGGATTTATAAATTTATAAATTCAGGCTTTAATAATTGATTTAGTAAGGTCCTTGACATTTCAGCGCAGGAAAATTTGACGCCAAAATTTTTTAGTTATTGTGACGCTTGCCCCGGGGTTGTAACTATGAGTTCATATTGTCTATTCATATCTTTCGTCACTCTGGTGTACATGAGTCCGACTCTATTGTGGGAGTCCTACTTTTTATTCACCTAAAGGGTCTTTAACGAGTACATAACATAATAATAATAATACATTTATTTCCGTTAAACCAATACACAATAGGAAACGTCAAAAGAATTTATACATTAAAATAGCTTATAAATTAGATTTATAACTACTTGAGTCTGACACACCTATGATTAGTAGTAATAACAAAACTATTAAAAAAAGTTAAATTAAATGAATAAAAACTGGATACATAAATACTTAAAAATATATGAGTACAAAAAAAAATTAAGATAACTATTTTTCAAAAAACTTTTCGGAAGTGTCTTTATCCCAACGATGTTTCGGGACGTTCTTACGTCCTATCATCAGGTCCCAATGCGCGAGATATAGAAGGAAAAAAAAGTAATACAGGCTCGGGACCATCGCTTAATATCCAATCCGAAGTACGGCGTGCTTTACGTTTTTTCACTTCCCAGGGAGAGATTAGAAACATGAAGGACTGGATACGCTCGATGTTAGAAGCCTTAGCACAACGCCATAGCTCAAGTCCGTATGTAAATGCATTATTACACAAATTGTTAATGCATTATAACAAAAATTGTTAATGAATTATAACACAAATTGTTAATGCACTATAACCCCATATAGGTGTTATTATTCTGTGTTCTCATTTCTGAGATAGGACCAATAAGACCAAAGTTATAATTTTCCGTAAGAAATATTCCAAATAAATATAGAAAAAGAATATATACTTGATTTACAGGTCTTTCTTATACCAAACACTTTTTTTACAGACTGGCCCCTCTTACATTCAGTTCATACTGAAGATATAAATAAGGTCAGGTCAATCTTAGAACTGATGCCAACACATTACTTTCACAGATCCAGTAATGACAGTATATAATGAATTTGAGAGGGAAGAGTAGATTGATCTGTAAAAAAGTGTTTGGTATAAGAAAATCTTGTAATGGCCACAACACATATTTTACTTTATCCTCTTAACTTCAGCAAAAATACATAAATCAATGGGTTCGGCCCTTTTCCCTTGGCACCAAAAAAAAGAAAAGTTAGTGTTGTCTGGCCTCCATTGACTATGAAGAGAATCATAAACGATGTGATGAATGAAACGGAAGTACGTGGGCACTAAGTGTTGGGACGATTATACAAACCAAACGGTGGAGCGTAGGTTGGCCTCGTAAAATCCACAATACTTAACTTTAAGCTACATTTCTTTTTCTTGAGACCGGGATTTGTGTTCTTTTAGACTTAACTTTCTAGTGTTGACACTCAAAACGACTGCATGTTTTCACTGACAATCCAATATACTTTTCACCATAATTTCATGTTTTCCTCCCCCTCATTCCAAAAATGAAAAAAAAAAAAAAAAATGCTCTCTGTATCTCTTCTCTTAACATTTTAACATTGCCATTATCTCTCTATTAGCATATTTGCTAGTATTTATTTTTTACAGTGGTAAATATCTGTTTGTAAAAAAAAAAAATAATAATAATAAGGGGATTCAGAAGCTCCTTGTAAGTCAACGATTCACTTTTAGCTCAAAAGGGTGGTTTTGGAGAAAGAGCGAAAAATTAATTTATTAATTCTTGCTGGGGAAGTACATTGCCGATGTATCATGGATAATATTTTTTATTTTTTAATGGAATCAGAATAATAATATTCTGACCCTCAGAGTTTTCTCGATATTAAATTTTTGATCAATTACAAAACTTCTCCTAAGATCTAGTTTAAAAAAATTTCAGTTAAAAAAACTAGTTAGAAATATTTGGAATTTCATGTTTCAAGGTCCTCAGAATACTCATAGAAATAAAAAACGTTGTCTTCCCACTGTTTTATTTCAGACCAGAACCGGATTTCGACGCAACAGCGTCATCATCAGTGGTTTATCTATGATAGAATAATAAAATATACAAATAATGAAAAGTATAAATAACTCTTAAAGCATCAGGGTACAGAGTAACAAGATAAAAATTATAAAGTTACTTAACCCACCCACACAGCACAGCGGTTAAAGGACAACTGGCATAGCTCTAGCTGGTTATTGTATACATATATTAGAATGAATGGTTTTGTATGTAGAGAGAGTGAGTGAACCTGGCTATACCCACCGTTTAGAGCTATGCCAGTTGTCCTTTAACCGCTGTGCTGTTTGGGTGAGATAAGTAAGTTTATAATTTTTTTCTTGTTACTCTGTACCCTGATGCTTTAAGAGTTATTTATACTTTTCATTATTTGTATATTTTATTATTCTATCATAGATGAACCACTGATGATGACGCTGTTGCGTCGAAAACCGATTCTGGTCTAAAATAAAACAATGGGCAGACAACATATTTTATTTCTATGAGAAATCTCGTCCCACAACATCTTACGGAAACGTTCTGATGAGCGCCCTAACTCAAAAAACTTGTAGTAATGAACTTTATATTTTACATGTGTATCCATAACCCTCTAAAGGCCGATGTTCAGCCAAATCGGTAGAAGGAAATTAATGTATTTACAAGAAATTTCATTTGTAAATTCAAATTCCTGTAAGGACGACACCTATTGATTTCCAAACAAGGCGGCTAAAGGAGAAGGGATCAGGGGACGACTCAACTCAAAAAAGCCAATAACTGCCGAAGTAATGAATGTATCGACATGAAATTTTATATTTAAATTCAAAACCCTATAAGGACGAAACCTATTAATTTTCCTTGAAATCGGTCGAAGGGCAGGGGGACCAGAGAAGAGGGGCTCGACGAAAATACCTTAATAACTGCCGATATAATGAATATACCGACCCAAAATTTAATATGAGAGTTCAGAACTATGTCAAATATTGATTTTTAGCTCAAACGGTCGACTAACTTCGTGCTGGGGGAATACACAGCCGGTGATTCACCGAAGACTTTCTTATTTTGCAACCTATGAAATAGTTAGGGAATAGTGCCATCCAGAACCAGAAAGCCATCTAGAATCTGAATTATCTGGTTAAATAAGAGTTGCCAGAGTTCTTATTTCGTAACCTTAAGTAGTTATTTATCGCTGTTGAACATCCAAGCAAGATAATAAAAACATATGTCAAATAACGTATGAATAATGCATCAACGGCGAATAAATCAGGATCTATTATACAAATTAACGGGGTCAATTGGTATTAATTCCTTCTTGAATACTTTCTTATGCAATAGGAAAAGTGTTAATTGTTTTTGCAAGATGCAGTTTATTGGGCAAGAATCAATTAGTTTCTGCTTAAGTTATTGTGACTCATACCAGGGCTTTAAATACCAGGTCATGTTTCCTACTACCAAAGCACTCGTTCTCTCTTCTCATTATATTTTTTTATGTATTAAGTCTTTATTTATTTTTAAATAAAATACACATAAACAAATAATTTTATAATAAAAAATCGACCTCTTGATCAGATGACCGTCAGAGTATACTCGTCATAATTTACAAATAAAGAAGAAATTAAGTACATCAATCAATTAGCGTTTAAGTATAGAACAACAAAATACAATTACAGTTTGTTTAAAAATCCAATTTTACCTTCGCCTAAGTACATAAACAATTTTATTTACGAACAAGAAAGGATCTTATCAATATAAATATATATCTTTGAACTTCAAAATTTAAATAAAAATAATCATAATCTTCCGGTTTGGTATAGTAATGTTAATTTCAGACATTAATTGTGCATCATAAGATTTGAGCCTAGTTATAATAAATGTTATAAAATGATAATAAAAATTAATACGACTTAAAAAGATTAATAAATAGTAAGTAATAATAGGATTAAATAGAAATAAGTAATATTATATATAATATTAGGAAAAATAGAATAACATTAAATCACAATAATGATTTTTTTTTTTTTTTTTCATTTTTGGTATCAAGGGATAGAAAAACATAATATTCTCTATACCGTTCTATATTCGTGAGAAAGTGACAATACTTCTGAGAGTAAAATCGCTTGGAAACCGTTAAAGAAGTTCCTGGTTTGGAACTTAACCTTACAGACAATCTCCTAATGACACCCATATGTCACATGTCAAACATTAGTTAACTAACAAATGCAGATATAATGACAAGTGTTCCGCATACCACGCATGCAACAGACAGTGCAACCTTGACTACAACATTCGTTTGCAATTGCGCCAAATAATTGGGTAACTGATCTGACTTAGGCGGAGAACATTACCAATTTAAATAGCGTCGAGTTCCTACGTCCTTCTTCTCCAGGACTCTCGCCCATTAGGAACATCGAATCATTTCCCTATTCTAATAAATACATAAATTATTGGGTATGATTTTCCTCCCTAGTTATAAGAAGTATAGGGGTAGTTATGTAATCGGTCTGCGTGTGTGAGTCTTTGTGTGTCTGTGAACACGACATGAACTTTTATAATTAAATTCATAACCCCATAAGCACCTATTAATTTCCCACAAAAACGGCTTAAGGGAAGGGGTGGAGGCTCCACTCAAAAACCTTAATACCTACCGATGTAATCAATTGATCGACACAAAAACCTTAATACCTGCCGATGTAATCAATTGATCCACACAAAAACCTTAATACTTGCCGAAGTAATGATTTGATCGCCACAAAAACCTTAATACCTGCCGATGAAATAAATTGATCGACACAAAATTTAGAAATAGGATTCAAAAGCCTCTGTGTAAGTCAACTCAAGATTTTTAGGCTGAAAGGCTGAATCCGTGCTGGGGAAGTACTCGATCAGTGATTCAGCGACGACTTTTTTTTCCGTACATAATCAACAACACGGACTACTACGAAAATCAAAACTTTCTATTGCCAAAAGAGTGACAATTTACAAGTCCATAATACCCCCAATATGGATATGACCTCGAATTATGGGATTACCAGTCCAAAGTCCTTCGTCGAATTGACAAAGTTCCCTTCTACGTCACCAACAAATTACACCCTACTCAGATCTAAATATCTCATCTGACCAGGAACTAATCCAATCCCGATTCATTATCTCTCACAATAAACTTTCATCCCAACCCATTCCCCCGTCTTAATTCCATGCCGACAATCCTTCACGCAATCTGAAAAGGAGGTGGCCTCGAAATTCTCTAAGGGACGTTTAAACATGTTACTATTTTCTGACACTTTCTCCTTCCTTCCTAATCTCCCTATTCCCTTTGACCGATTTAGCTGAAAATCAATAGGTGTCCTCAAATTCATTACATCGGTGCTAGGTCATACATAATATTTCGTGTCGTTAGATTCATTCTATCGCGTGTTATCGTGTTCACCAAACAAACACGGACAAAGATGATTTTTTTTTTTAAGTGTAACTTCGTTACTTAGTTAGAGCAAGAGGTTTTAAGGTAGATGCATCGTTTCCCCCCTCCAAAACGCAAACGAAAAATCGTAACATTCTTGACGCCCACTGAGCAGACTGCGCTTGTGATGCTTTAATAGAACACATGTATTTCTCATCCGTTTGTGTTTGAATTAATGCATTTTTTTTTTTTTTTTTTTTGTGTGTCTGCAATTAAATTTACTTATAGTTCATCGTATAAGGGTATTTATTGTGTTAAATTTATAGTGTATCGCATAAAATGTACACAATACAATTTTTTTTAAATGAAAATGGAGATAAAAATGGTAAGTAGTTGATTTTTGTTTTATAACCGTTACTCTACTCTACAATTTCGAAAACAATAATACGATTTTACAATAATCACATTTTCTTTTAGATAATAAACAAAAACAATTGTGGGCTGAGTACATGAGAGAGTATCGAGCTAAAATTAAAGAAAGTGAAAATGGAGATAAAAATGGTAAGTAGTTGATTTTTGTTTTATAACCGTTATTCTATTCTATAATTCCGAAAGTTAATAAATAAAATTAGATGTTAAAATGTTATAATGTAAATAAAAGTTACCGACATATTATATGATTAAAACAATTTCCTGAATTAAATTATTTCCTACCCTGTACCAATGTAAATAACAAAAAATATAGAATATTAGGACAAAGAGAAACAGAAACTAGAAAAGTTGAGTACGGAAGTTACACTTCAAACGTGTGTACTAATTGCAGATACACTTTTTTTTTTCATTTTTGGAATTAGGGGGTCGGAAAACATGAAATTTCGGCGACAACGCAACATCAAATTTCTGACTGATTACATGTTTCCATAAAGTTATGTAAATGAAAATTTGGTGACCATATAACTTCATATAGCGGGGGCGTAATTATCACAAATGCCGCTCCAAGATGAGACATTTCTGAATCAAATTTAGAGAGTTTCAGTTAAATCTGTTTGAGTGGAGAAGTGCATTACGGAGAAATCATATCAAGGAAATCCAAGGGAATGCTAAAGCAGTTTTGGATTGAAATTGTGGAGGAATTAGGATAAGACTCCATTTGGGGACAGAGATTACTCTAATGGGGCTGTTAGGTAGGGATTAGCAGGATTAGGAAGGGATTGGATGTTATCTGAGGGATTAGGAGAGACTAGATCTCGCAGCTCGTATGATCTGTGTAATATCAACTACACGGGGCAGACAGGACGCTCATGTCTACAATTTTTTTTATTTTTATTTACAAGAGAATTTTACATAGTAATCATGACAGCAGATGATGGTACTGCCATTAATGATTTTTACTGAAGAATTTCTATGGGATCACTGACCTGCAGAGGTGCGTGGCGTTTAGAGTAGCCAGGCTACATCCCGACCTACGGACTTGAACTCTGGGGTTCTGTCAAGGCTTTCAATTTCCAGAGCATTCAATCCCTTCAATTCAAAATCCTTCGTACAATAGCCAATGCTCCTTATTACTTCTCGAACAAAACTCTTCACACTTTTGTTATCGAAATTACTAAATCCAAGTACCAAAATCTGTTTTCCTCTCTTAGTTCTGGGGATATACATTGCCAGTGATTCAGCGACGAAAAAGGAAACCTTACAAAGATTGGATAATCTAATGCCAATAGCTTGACCATAGGTTGTGAGATGGACAGTCTACTTGAAACTAAGGTTTGTATGGAGTGGATTGGCGTGAATAGGAAGTATGGATGGGAAACGAGGATAAAAGGAAATCAACTCAAAAACAGTAAAAACAGTTATTGAGACTCATCTTCGGGCTTAACTTCGAGGTCATATCGCCTACTAACAGAGCTCTTTCGTTGCTCTGGTGGACATGACTCTACTATGGAAATCCTAAATTATGTCTAGCCTAACGTTTTATTCACTTAGTAGACGGGTCTTTAACATGTAACTCACATCGTACAGGCTCGGCCATCGCTTAACGTATGATCAGAAGGACGGTGTACTCAATGTTTTTTTCCCTCCCAGATAGAAAACCTAAAGGCCTCAGCCGGGTTTCGAACCGACGATCTTGAGCTCAGTAAGCAAGTTCGCTACCACTGAGCTACCGGCGCCCGTAGATTTTGAATGTATCAACAGGAAATGTAGGTATGATAATTCAACCAATACGGCGAAAACGTATTCAATAATTCGCGATGGGGAAGTACATTGCCGCTGATCCGATGACTTTTTTTATCTAATATTCATTTGGGTCGGAATCTGCATTCCGAAAGTTCCGTGAAAATAGCCTCAGCCTTTTTTGCATAATTCTATATCTGACAGACAGAGAACTAGACAGCCAATTTATTCTATCCAGTTACGGAATATGAAATCTTGCACATTATAACAATTTGGGAATGAATAATGCATATTTTCCACCTTTAATGCTTTCGAAACACGAATACAAAATTTTGTTCTATCTGTCTGGGGCGAGAAGAACCCAAGGGAAAACCAATAGAATAACTTAAGAGGATGTTGGTAAAGAGAAGGGACAAGACTCAATGAGTTATGTGGACAAGAGCCTATGTGTTATGTGGACAAGAGTCTATGTGTTATGTGGACAAGAGTCTATGTGTTATGTGGACAAGAGTTTATGTGTTATGTGAACAAGAGTCTATGTGTTATGTGGACAAGAGTCAATGTGTTATGTGGTAGAGATAATATAAGTGTTAATACATTCATTAAATCGAGAATAATTAGGGTTTTTTAATGGAGACCCACCGCACATCCCCCCTAACCTTCGGCCGATTCCCCTAAAAATTAACAGATGTCCTTATTGTTCTGGATACAAATTTTCACATTCGATAGTTCATCATTTGAATCGATTATATGATTCAAGTCGATAACTAAAATTAGTGTGTGATATATAACTATAAAAATTACTATATCATAATTATTGTTGCAGAAGGGAAAGTCTGAAACTGTTTGATTCTAATCTGAAACAACGCATGTTGGAAGATGAAAGATGAAGCTGTCAATGTGATGGTTGTTGGAGTGGCCTAACATCTAGACAACAATGGTCGACTGACGCCGGGTCGTCTGCAGAAAAAGAGAACTAGTCTGAGCCGACAGACTGACTGACCTAACTATGTCAGGAGTCAACAAAAGAAGATCAGGATGTTGTCCATAACCTGGAGTATCCGACCAGACGAACTGGGGCCGGACCAGATCAAAGCCACTCGTTCAAGCGCAGAATATCGTGAAGCCATGTCTTCAAAGCAAACTTAATCTGTAAGAAGTCGTCGGTGAATATCCGGTTGTGTACTTCCCCAGATCAAATTTATCTAGTTTTATGTCTCCCTCTGAAAACCATCTACCGATTTGACTGAAAATATATATGGGTCTTATTCAGAAACTTCTAAATCCTAAATTTCTTGTTGGTCCCCCATACTCATCCTTATTAAGTATTGGATCCAAATATAAAATGTGATGTCGTCATCATCATTCATTACTTCAGCAGTTATTTTGGTGAAGCACAAACAGCATTTTTTTTTGAAACCTGGGGGCTGGAAAACATGAAATTCTGGCGAAAATTCAACATCGAATTTGTAAAAAGCCTTTTCTACACTAAGGAAAAACTGATACTTAGGTACAGTTCTGTATGAGATAGTATATGTGAGATGACAAAATGAAATCAATCACTTATTATATCAGCAGCACATCCCACCCGTACAGCATAGAGGCTAAAGGAACTGGCCTCTACACTGTACATGTGATGATGACGCTGTTGTGTTGAAATCGGATTCCTATTGCAAATAAAACAGTGGGAAGATAACGTCTTTTATATCTATCTGAGAAATCTCGTCCCTCAACATCTCACTATCACATTAATTTTAATCAAAATCGACTGTTTGGAAGGGGGAAGTTCAAGTCAAAATAATAACTGTTGATGTAATGAATCTATCGTCACGATATTTAATTTGAGAATTTTAAAGTTCCTGTATGTCAACTATTGATTTTTAGCTCAACCGCTCGATTCGTTTTAGAAATGAAAAGTAAAATTAGTTTTCATCGGAGTTTCACGTTTTCCGACCCCCTGATTTCAAAAAATTAAAAAAAAAAATGTTGTCTGTTTGCGACACTGAATGAATGGATCCAAGTTGAGATCTTGATCTCGGATTTTCGCACGAATACAATACTAGAGGTATAAGAGAATAAAAATAAAAATTAACGATATTTATTAGAACAATCTTTCAAGGAACCTCAAAACATCAATCCATCAAAATTCAGGTTCTTTGTACGAAAGAATTACTTCAACAGGACTAGATAAATGATGAAAGTAAAAAAATGAATAGAGCCTACCCTGAAGATATATTACCTGGATCAGGCTCCTTATTCGATGAATAAAATATTTTTTAATCTAAGCGTTCTATATCAATCAGGAACGGCTTTCAATGGAACATGGGAAGCAGGTGAGTTATCTCACATATAATTCTCTTATATACAAACATTCTAATAAAATTATTTCTTGGCTAAAATATTCATATTCAATCTGCATTTTTAAATAGGAGATCTTTTATTCGGTTGTCGACGGACCCTGAAGATCCTTAGCCGCCCACACCAGCCGCCTCCACCGCTATTTGTCATTACCGGGTGACAGTTCACGGCATCCTTCTTCACCACGTTCAGTCCGATTCGTCATGATACGACTCCTTGGACTTGAGCGTCCATGATTTGTCCTATGGCTCTCTGTGATTCGCTCCTCTTTTTATATGCCCTTGCAAGAAGATTTCCCTCAGCTCCCTGTTTGTTCTGATCCTGCTCATTTTTGCAAATTTAGAAAAATTTGATGGCATCTCAGATTATATCTATATTTGAGAAGAAATCCAAATGAAATAATTATTAATTGAAATTTTTTGAATACATGCATTTTCTTTAAAATTGCACTTCATAAATTTTCTATATATTTTTATTAGGGCCCTTTTCGGAAACTACTGTAGAAATCAAAATTTAGAAGACCAACAAACCAATTTCTACAGAAAGTGTGCTAATATTATTTAATTATTTATTATAATTATTAATTTTTATTTTTATTTAAATTACATTTTTTAAATTATCACAGTGTAGTCCTTTACGGGATTTTGGATCAACTTCTTCGAAATGTTGGTCTAGACGATACTACCCCTATAAATGGAATGGAACTGAAGAAAGAACAGAAACAATCAAGAAATAAATAGTCAGGATTTTTGTTTTTTATTGAGAATATTTACAATCGGTAAAATAAAACAATTAGTAAATTTGATGACAATGTTTAAAATAAAATAATACAATAATAAATACAATATGTACAAGGTAAGGAAGGAATGTAAGAAAAATAAATAAATAATTACAATTGGGTATAAATAAATGTCTATAGAATACATAAATGTATAGAATAAATAAATGTCTATAGAATACATACAATAAGTTAAATATATACAAGGGTAATATTAATAAATAATAAATAAATAAATTCAGCTCGAGATCCCCCGAAACACCATCACTATGAGGCCATTCTTAAAGGAGGTAGAGGAGATCACTGTAGCCCGGGTGATCCCCCGCACATTCTTCCTCTGCCAGCCTCTGGCCAGCAGTGGTGGCAGACCCAGAGGGATAGGAAAAGCTGAATATGAGTGGACATGAGTGGAGAAACTGGCCATTGCCAGCACTCATAAGATTATCAGGATGGGAATGGGATAACAGAGATTGGGCATAAGGATCTTTTGTGGAAGGATGGTTTTGAATGGAAGTTTTCATATTATTTTCTTAAATTTTTATAATAAAATAAAATTTTATTATTTAAAATGGAGAAACTCAACTTCTACACAGAATAAAATTGACAATTTTCAAAGTAATTTTCCTGGAATCCTGAGGAAGTTCAGACCGCATTTAGTTAACGGTTTACGTTAACTAAATGCGGTTAGTGCCATAGCTGATGGTCAAAGGTCAACCGTTTTACCTTCAATCATCAACTACCTTCCTACCGACAGACTAAGTAAAAGAGGCATGGAAACATCTTAATCAAGACTTTAACAAATCATTTCACTTACAGATATCAATAACCATGAGCACTTAAACCTGCAAGAGGGTAATTGCGTCTGTGGAAGTTAAATAAATTAATCAATTTTCTCACTCCCTCCCTGCGTTTTCCCTGACAATACGACAATACTGTAAGGGTATATTTCTAGTGGTGCTGTGACGGCCAGATGAGTGGAGAGATTTGAAGCCGCCATTCACCTCATCATCAAAGGTCACCACAGTCTCATCAGACACACCTCTTTGAAAGTTCTTAGCGGCAAATCCCTTTAATACCTCCATAAAACATATGTTCGAAGGTTCCAAACTAGATAATCTTCATAGAAATAAAAGACCTTGTCTTCCCACTGTTTTGTTTCCGACCAGAACCGGCTTTCGATGCAACTGCGTCATCAGTGGCACATCAAACCGTACAGTATGGAGTCTAAATCGAGAAAGAAGCATAAGTCTAAATATATGGGTTTTTAAAACGGTTTTCAACATGTATCTCCTAAAAAAAAGGATTTAATACACAATGTGCTTTTCAATTTTCTATACCAATTTTATTTTAAGAGATTTTTAGGATTTTAGGTCAAAAATAGAAGCAATATCTTGGAGTTCGAAGTAGAGTAGTCTCAATTTTCGTCTGTTTTCAGCCAAAATCTTATCATATCTAAGTTAGCATGCGTGAAAACTTCATTTCAAATTTCATGTTCTAGAGTTATGAACTCGTTTCAGAGTTAAATATGCTCTTTGGGTGATGTGCTACTGATGATTCTTATATTTCTTACACCTTTTTAGGTATATACCTAAGTATTGTAATCGTACGAGAATCCGAGATCGAGTTCTCAAAGGATTTTCACTTTTCAAGGTCTCCTGAACACGTTTTGGACCTTTTTTCGTTGATATAACTGTGGGTTTGTGATTGGAACTTTGTCAGTGCTCTAACTTTAACTTCATAGCTGCAGAACATGAAATTTTGAAATGGAGGTGTCACATGTGCTAACATGCATATAGAAGATATATAAATTGAAGACGACTATACTTTAAGCTCTAAGTACAAGATAATGTTTAGATTTTGAACCTCTAAATCTCTTAAAATGAAATTTGTAGAGAAAATTGAAAAGCATATTTTATTTGGAATTTTTTGCATGTCGCTTGGTTTGCGAGGTACATGTCGCTTGGTTTGTGAGGTACATGTCGCTTGGTTTGCGAGGTACATGTCGCTCGGTTTGCGAGTAAACATGTCGCTCGGTTTGCGAGGTACATGTCGCTTGGTTCGCGAGTACATGTCGCTCGGTTTGCGAGGTACATTCGCTTGGTTTGCGAGGTACATGTCGCTTGGTTTGCGAGACACATGTCGCTTTGTTTGCGAGGAGCATGTCGCTCGGTTTCCGAGGTGCGTGTCGCTTGGTTTGCGAAACACATGTCGCTTGGTTTCCCAGGTACATGTCGCTTGGTTTCCCAGGTACTTGTCGCTTGGTTTGCGAGGTACATGTCGCTTGGTTTGCGAGGTACATGTCGCATTCCCTAATCTTCTTCTTTCCTTCTGCTGTTTCACCTGTAAATCTATAGAAGTCTTTCTTATGGTGTTCTGAATAACAGTCGTGTCCACAGAAACACAGGGGATGTAATCACATACAATTAAATTTAGAGCGCCGGTAACTCAGGGGTAGCGTGCTAGTCAACTGAGCTCAAGATCGCGGGTTCGAGGGTTCTTTACCTGGGAAGTGAAAAAACCTTGACCACGCCATTCTTCGTATGGGACGTTAAGCGATAGTCCCGAGCCTGTTCGATGTTGGGTACTCGTTAAAGGTGAATAAACCTAGTCGGGCTCATGTCCACGGCGATATGACCTAGGCATGAGTCACAACAACTAATTAACTATAAGACAGTAATTATTTTATTTTCCACATTTGAAATCAGGGTTCGGAAAAAATGAAATTCGGGTAAAAAATATATAACTTGCTCTATACTTCGCGGAAGAAGTAAAACTGTACTCTAGGCAACATTGCATGCTCCTTTCATGCACTTGCATTTCTTTGTCATTCTTTGATGGTTCATTAGAAATAATTAGAAGGAGAGTAGAGGACGGAGTGATGTGTGTCTGACTAGTTAGATATCTCCAAGTGAGATCTGAGTAACAACTAGACAGGAGATAAGGGGGGATGTCCCCCTCCTGTTCACCAAGCCCTATGATAAGATCAGGTCCAGTATCTTGTACACGTCCTCAAGTCAGCTACTTATCTCACTAAACATGTACCTAGATGTCAACTCAACTCTCCTACATCACATGTCATTTCAAAACACTAGTCGGCATGTTTCCTTTTTGCTTTCCATCCGAGTTCATTTATTCTTAGAGAGCGGCGTGCTTACTTACTGAATTCAAGATCGCGGGTTCGAAACCCGGTCCGAGGCAATTGAAACCCGGCCTAGTTTTCAACGAAATTTCATATTTTCCGACCTTCATATTCCAAATATGAAAAAAAAAAATATCTGTCTTTACGTGAACACGGCAACTCCCGAAAGAATGTATGTATCAACATAAAATTTTATATTTGAATTTATATCTGATAAAAGAATTTTTAATAGTATTAATTATTCGTTTTTCGAATTTTTAATATAATTACATCAGATCTAGAAACAAAGAATTTGATATCAAATTCGTTTGTAACAGATAATCAGTCTGGAGTAGTAAAACAGAGGTCGAGTCATAAAATATGTAAATTGTATTTAACAAGAAATATTTGGGATTTTAAGTGTGATACATTTGAGTTACCATAAAATATATATTTATATATGAGGAGTTTGGAGCCAGAGCGGACCAACCCACAATTTTTCGGAAAATGAGTTATTACCATTCTGATGTTGGCATAGGTTCCCTTTTTTCAAAACCAGTGTGGATCACTTAGTTTCTTCACTTCAGTGATACATAGCAGCACTTTAAGTTTAGTCACAAATATTTTGTGCATATATTTTCAAAGTCACAATGGATCTTACGGCCTTCAAAAACTTTATAGAACACAAAAAAGGATCACTCATCCAATACTATTCTAAAATTTCAAATATAAATAAATATTTGGGGCCCATTTATGGAGATAAACAAAATGTACTCAATTTTCAATTGCCATTTTCTTCCTGTTCAGTTTAAACCAGTTGGTCCGCTCTGGCTCCAAACTCCTCATATATAAATACAGTCACAGTCAACCTCCACGAATTCGACGAAGTCTATGTTTGCAAAGTAAACAAACATTCAACGTAGTTCGACTCATAGAGGTGATGACGCTCAAGAGTTCGACTCATAGCGGTGATGACGTTCAAGAGTTCGACTCATAGAGATGATGACGCTCAAGAGTTCGACTCATAGCGGTGGAAGTCCCCTCATAGACCCATTTTTCTCTGTTCGACTTTACGCATTGTTCCTGATATTTAGCCCGAATTTGACTTATATAGGTAATATTTACGTTACTTGACATGAGACTAGAGAATTTGTTCGATTTAACTACGAATTCGATTTATCGAAGTTCGACTTATCAAGAGTTGACTCTACTATGAACTAGTTAACATTTACGTACATTCAAGGAGGCCCCATGATGAACTCTAACAGGATGGTTCGAATGTGACATGGGAACAGATAAGAAATTAATGTATTCCCGAGACAACAAATTGATGTGTTCAACATCTCATGTGCTATCGATAATGTTCAAAACCGGTTTTTAGTCCTGGAGTCCGATGTTTATTTATTTTTCATATTGTAATTTGTTTGAGCTTAGCAACCATCAATATAGCATTGAAACAGTTTTTAAATGAACAAAAATTCCGAAAAAAAGTCGTCGGTGAATCACTGTGTACTTCCCCAGCACGAATGAATCAATCACGTTTTTATCCCTCCTTCCCTTCAACCGATTCCGCGGAAAATTAATAGATGCCATCCTTCTGGGGTTTTGAAATTAATTATAAAATTTCATGTGTTAAGCGTTCCTCCTAGTCACCCCTTTCATTTGGCCGATTTGGCTTATAATCAAGAGGTGTCGTCCTTAAATTTCAATGCAATACGTTCACAGACCATCATACCTGGGGATATAAAAAATCGTCGGTGAATCACCGGCTAATTGCTTCCCCAGCACGAATTAATCAGAGAGCATAGAAGCTTCTGAATCATCACACTTAAGCCATCAAGCGTATCCAGTCCTAAGAACAATTGTCCATGCACCCTTCTATATGTCCAACCTTACCCTCCATAATGACCTTAAAATCCCCTATGTTATTGACCTCATCAAGTCCCGCTTTTCCAAATTCCACTCTAACCTCTCTTCCCATGTCAATCCAGTTGCTCGACTCTTGTCATCCCGTTCCCATCCTGATAATCCCCCCACCCCCCGAAGACTGAGGCGGCGCTGGCCGAGAGACCTGCTACTGTAATCTAGCAACAATATTTTGAGAGTGCCGGTGATGACAAGTTTCTCCCCTCATGTAATCCTCTTACCTTCAACTCTCCTTTCCTTCTTGGCCTGCCTCCACTGCTGGACAGTGATTGGCGGGGCGAGAAGGCAGGTTGGATCACTCGAGCCCCCGCGGTCTCCCCTGCCCCCATTAAGTTGGAGGGATGAGGATGGCAGAGAACCGGGAGTGTTTCGAGGGGTCTCGAGTTGAAGGGCTTCTTATGTTGATTTTATTTTATCTTTATTATTATTGTTTTATGTTTATGTTTATTATTATTTAAATTGCAGAGACCATTATTATTTTATTATGTATATATATATATATATATATATATATATATATATATATATATATATATATATATATAAAGAGAGAGATTTTTTTTACCTATTATTTTGTACATAATCATATGCTTTCTTTGTATATATTTTTAATTATTTATTTTTTTTTTAAATGTATTTAATGTTTAATGTCATTCATCGAATTTACTTATAGTTTATACTGATTGTAAATATTCAAAATATAAAGAATTTACTACTAAATCATGACACTAAATTTTGAGTCGATACATTCAATACATCGGCAGTTTTTATGGTATTCGAGGCCCCCTCCTTTTCTCACTTAATCACTACTCATACTTAACATTCATTTTATTTATTTATTTTAGACATTATTCTCACTTTTAGCTTTCTTCCTATTTATCGATCTGAATGTATTGTATGTTAATCTTAAAGTCTTAACCAATTAGTTCAGTTAGTTATGACTCATGCCCGGACTTTAATTACGAGGTCATATCGCCTACTACCAGAGCGCTCTTTAGGCACTCTAGTGGACATGAGTCCGACTCTACTGTGGGAGTCCTAAATTTTGTCTACCCTAAATTTTTATTCACTCGGGACCATCGCTTGGCAAGGACGACGTGCTCAGAAGGCAAGCATACATACCACTGAGCTTCTGGCGCCTTCCCAATTAGTTCATTTATATAGTTATTACAGTTCAGCTGATCAATCTCTAATTTTGAATATATTAAGATAGTTATTGTGACTCAAGCCCGGGCTTTAACTTCGAGGTCGTATTGCCTACTACCAGGCGGAGTGTCAAGGACGGCATGCTCAAGGTTTTTTTCCCCCTCCTAGATAAGGGCAATTTTGAGCACAAGCAAGCATGCTACCACTGAGATACCTACGCACTCTGAAAATATTTATATTATAAGTGTATTTGACATTCTTGGACTCAATCGTACAGGGGTGATCCCTTTAAACAATACAATTATTATTATTATTCCTTTTTTCATTTCCCAGACATGCCTTTTCCAAAAAAAATCGCTAAATGTAGTCACGATATGGTTCAGTCCGATTTCAAAGAAAAGAACAAGTTTTTGGAATGTGGAATGGATCAATCATAACGCCTATTTGTCGAAACATCACCCTCCTGACGCCTGATCGTCAGTCCCTGATTATGATGATTATATGTTAGGAAGAAGGCGGCGAGGTGGGGAGGTACCAGGAGCAGGTACAAGAACCCCTGGAAAAGACGTTGAGAATCAGGGTAGGAGAGTATAATAGAGGACCTGCCCTCACCACTGTCTATCTGTCTGATACATTGTGGTATGTATGTCTGTCCGTCTGTCGGCAGGAGGGGGGAAAAAACAAACCCAAGATCCAACAAGGATAAAAACGAAGTCGGCGCCGCATCCGTCTCAGGACAGAGAAAAAGGAAGAAAAAAGTCCACTAGCAATGTATATCCGCAGCTCAAATTGAACAACTAAGTTTTTACCTCTACTTCTAAAACCTATCAATCGATTTGGCTGAAAATCGATGGGTTATAGTTAGTTATTGTGACTCGTGTCCGCACATTGTGACCTGAGGAAGGCACCTGAAATGTCGTGGAAAAGTTATCAAAAATTATTATCTTAATTTTAATTTAATTTATTTATTATATCATTTATTTATCTACTGTATAATATTATTATTTTTGTAATAATATTTTAAAGTATTTATTTGTTAATTTCATTTTATTTTTTAATAGTATTGTTATTACTAATCCATGTGTGTCAGACTCTAAGAGCTAATATCTGTTTATGTATCTAATTTATAAACTATATCAAAGTATACATTCATATGGTGTATCGTATTGTCATGTAATAGTTTGATGGAAATAAATATTATTATTATTAACTAAGAATGATTATACCGCCTACTACCAGAGCGCTCTGGTGGACATAAACCCGACATGTGCCGTGCTTTTTGGGTTTGAAATAAAATGGAAAAAAATTTGTATACTCTGGGACATATCCCCCAGGAGCTCTCTCCAATCTGTATGATAAAATAAGTGTACAAAGGCTGAATTTGGTTCAAAATTGATATGTGTTGTGGTGATAGAATAGATAAAACCCGAGAGACAGGAATCGGGATGTAGTTGAAGGAAACTGGATAGCAGGAGATTATTGAGTAAAGCATATAAACTCAAATATCCGTAGAAGGTCCTGATGTCCTTATATCTTAAAACATGGAAGAGATATTTCAGACTAAGATAAGGAAGGAGCAGGGATACAGTAAAGGTCTTGAAGAATGGTTAATGGGCGAGAAAAAGGGAGTGAGGCGGGTGTGGAGGGCGGACAGTGACCTTACGACCTTGGTTCACCTCACTGGGTAGTGTACCAGTCGATATCACCAGACTTCAGCCAGTCTTCACACCGTCTATCTCAGCACTATAGGCCAGTTCTACAGTCCTTCTATATGATATGACGAGACTCGAGGATTTAGAGACCTCTTCATGGTGACCATGATCCAAACAAGAAATTTCAAAAAATGTTTCAAAATACAATTTAAACATTATTTTGAAATATTTTCTATGGATATTTATAGAAAATATGTATTTCAATTTTCTCTACAACTAATACTCGAAAAGCATTTTGATTAGGTCATAAACATAAGCGGTATCTTTTGAAATGTAGTTATGCCCGAAGTAAAATGGTCTCAATCTTTTTCTGATTTCGGCCGAAATCTAATCAGATCTAAGTTAACATATGTGACCCCTCCATTCCAAATTTGAAGTTCATAGGTACAATCGTTTTTGCGGTAGAGCGCTCACAACTTTTCAATCACATATACAGGCACACACATGCACAGACGGACATCATCGCGAAAATAAAAATGGTCAAAAAGTATTCAGGAGACCTTGAGACGTGAGATTCCGTTGATCTCATGTATCTCTAAGTATATGTTGGATCAACTTAGATTTCGCTTTGGTAAAACTGATGTGGTATTACTCAACGTCTATGAAGTGTTGAGTTCGAGTAAGATCCAGTTGAGAACAGGAAAAATGGGCAGTAAGCAAACTGGCTTTCTACAGGAAGACAGGATTGGAGAGTAGCTAATAGTAGTCAAGACCATGCTGAACGAAATGAATGCCTCAACCACAGCAAGCGGCGCAGACGCAGGCGATCGAGAGAGCTCAAAGTTTCACCGGCACGGACTCGGACTGCTTCACCAGCTCCCACCCAGAGACCAGCTGATTCATATTCAGCAGCTGCTGCACCCGCTGCTCCCGGTTTGGTAATGTTTCCCTTCTCTCCCTGCCCTTTGTCACATCTCCTGAATAATTCCCCGGCCTCTCTCTCTCTCCCCCATGTTTTATGAATGTCTCCACAGCCACCCACCACTTCTCTGTTCGCTTGTCCCATCCAGCCCTCTTCACCGAATTATAGACTCAAATACTTTTTAAAATGGACTTTTTCTCTTTGCTCTACCTCAAACTTCAAAAGGATGAAACAAAGACTTGCAAAAGACTTTTAACATGACAAAAAGCGTTACATTAGTTTTACGAGAGAGCTTGGGACCAGGGCATATATGTTTTATGGCTGCGTTGCGCCGGGGATGGTCGCAGGTGGGCCGTGTTTACCCGGAGCTAGGTTATACTGTATTCTTTACGCTCCGTCAGGAAGCGACGAATCGACTGAACTCAGGGTAATCAGCCTCTCATCAGCTTCTGAGGGTTCAGTCCCAGGTACGATCCTGTACGGCGTATCAACTCCACCCTAGGCTCGTCGTACAGCGGGCATTCGAAAACTACGTGTACTGCAGTCTCAACGCCGCCGCGGAACGGGTTTGTTTTATTTTATTTTAATTCTTTATAATTTTCTATTAAGCGGACAAAATCTCAATCCAATTAGGTCCCGCTTATGGGAAGACAGATATCGGCTTTGAGGTATGTTCTCCAGGTATTAGTAGCTTTGGAAGTGTGTGAAGAGCCGGATACAGCTCTTTGCCTGAGGGGGTGGCTCAGACTAAAGGTGTGACTGAACCTGGAGATAGGTTAGTTTGGTCAAATGGTATTATGTACCTGAACACCTCTCAAGAAGACCACACAAGGATGCCCGGGCTGCCCTGCCCCTTTTTGGAAGTGTGTGAAGAGCCGGATACAGCTGAGAGGTGGCTCAGACTATAGGTGTGAGATGACTGAACCTGGAGCTAGGTTAATTCGGTCAAGTGGTACTGTGTACCTGAACACCTCTCTAGAAGACCACACAAGGATGCCCGGGCTGCCCTGCACTTCTTTGGAAGTGTGTGAGGAGCCGGATACAGCTGTTTGCCTGAGGAGGTGGCTCAGACTAAAGGTGTGAGATCACTGAACCTGGAGCTAGGTTAGTTCGGTCAAGTGGTATTGTGTACCTGAACACCTCTCTAGAAGACCACACAAGGATGCCCGGGCTGCCCTGCACTTCTTTGGAAGTGTGTGAGGAGCCGGATACAGCTGAGAGGTGGCTCAGACTAAAGGTGTGAGATGACTGAACCTGGAGCTAGGTTAGTTCGGTCAAATGGTATTGTGTACCTGAACACCTCTTTAGAAGACCACACAAGGATGCCCGGGCTGCCCTGCCCTTCTTTGGAAGTGTGTGAGGAGCCGGATACAGCTGAGAGGTGGCTCAGACTAAAGGTGTGAGATGACTGAACCTGGAGCTAGGTTAGTTCGGTCAAGTGGTATTGTGTACCTGAACACCTCTTTAGAAGACCACACAAGGATGCCCGGGCTGCCCTGCCGTTCTCTTCTCCGAACCAGCAGACCTCACCCAGTCTCTTCAACATACCTCCATTCCCTTTCTCCCAACTAATCTTTCTCATATTAATAAGGGAACTTTTAATATGAAAGCAATTCAAGCAAACTACTAAAGTTCTACAGCTCTAGCAACAAAACCTGTTTTTTGATTTTTGTGTTTTGTTGCTTAAGGATGATTTATTTTGTCTGCCTGATAATGAGGGCAACCTCGAAAGCCGGCTAGATAATACTAATAAAAATCTGTGAGAAGTCAGACTACATCTTATTTGACAACCTGTGAAATCTTTAAGAGGTTCTGGATACACAAATACAATTTCTTTTCGATGCATTCATTCTATCAGGAGCTATTGCGTTCACGCGCATTCACACTTTTCTTTACATTTCTAGAATCAGGGGAATCGGTAAACATGAAATTCCATTGAAAACTCAGCATCGAATTTTTGACCGATTACATAACTTCCCCTATACTTCGAGTACATAATAACTGACAATGTATTGAATGTATGTACACAAAATTTAGCATGAGAATTCAGAAGCCTCTATGTATGTCACCATATTCATTTTTAGAACAAACCTTCATTGATTTTAAAGGGAGAGCAAACACTTAATTGATTAATTCGTGCTGGGTAAGTACTTTCTCACTAAGTCTTCTGTACGGAAAAACAGTTACTGATTACAAATCACTACGGAGAAAATAAGTTCGTAAAGTACCCACATATTGATACTTGTTATACTTGAAAGATAATATTAGAATTCATGCAAAAATCAAAAAAATTTAAGTAATATTGTTCCTTACCTGATAATATGGTAATTTTTGACTGGATGACTTTCAAGATGGATTGCCCTTGGAGAAAGATGGTCAGCACTTCATGTTGACACTGTCACCAACCTGAAAACATTGAACATAATTATAACTTTGCACTGAACCTTAAAAAATATTAATATATTGTTATATTGATTAATAATATGCCACGAATAACGGTATGAAAAATTCCAATCGGCGTATCGAGCCCACATATTCACTTTCCCTAGGAGAGGGGAATTTATGTAATCGGTGTTGAATTTTCACCGGAATTTTATGTTTCCGACTCCAAGATTCCAAAAATGAAATAATCTTGAGCACGCCTTCTTTCGGGTGGGACGTAAAGCGATGGTCCCGAGCCTCTACGATATCAGGTACTCGGCGAAAAAAAATTTATGACTTCCACATTAGAATCGAGCTCATGTCTATCAGAGCGACGAAAGAGCGCTCTGGTAGTAAGCGATATGACCTCGTATTTAAAGCCCGGGCATGAGTCACACTAACTCGATACAAAATGTAGTAAGAGAATTCCGATTTTTTTTCAATACATCGATCGACATATATATGCCCCAACCCAAACTATTTTGGTATGGCACATGTTTTTTCTGAAACTAGATTTTTTATTTCATTATTAAAATTTCTAATTATATAACGTTCCCTATACTATACTGGGGAAGTGAAAAGTGTTGACAATAAAACTGTCAGTGACCAATCGGCAATAGAAATTTATAGAGGTTTGAGGAGCGGGCAAGTCCGAACCTGGAATAACAAGTTTCAGCATGTCCCTTTACCTATAAAAGCTGTGAGAATGATAATAGTTTTATGGTTTGTTCAGCCGAGGAAGACCCTTGGCGCCCATTGTACTCCAGTGGTTCTCTGAAGGACGTCCTTCAGCCCGGAATGTCCTTCCCCGAACTGACTGACAGGTGAGGATTTCAAAGACAAGCCGACGATTGTTAACTGAGGACGATAGAGGTGAGAGCCAGGTAGTCTAGTGAAACCAAGAACTGTCAGTAGACTGACTGGTGCTCAGTCTGTCTTCAATGAACCCACCCTCTGAACAAACAACAGTTTTATGAACTGAAAGCATTTGGGAATGGGGACCGGGACTACCCTGGACGCTGTCCTTCAACCTTCCTCCACCAACAAGATATTGAATAAGGAACGCTGGGGGGAGAGGAGGGGGGATAGTTCTCTCTTAATGATGTTGCGATTTAGAAAATCCTTAAAATATTTCGAATGAAGATGAGAAGACCAATTGTATTAAAGGATGGTCTGAAGAAGTTGCAACAAAGGAAGATGTATGAAAGAATGATATAAAGTCTTCTTGAGTTAGAAAAGAAGACTTCACCGATCAATACAACATGGATGAAAGAAGACTACTTGGATTTAAGGAAGGTATATGAGAGTATGTAATGAAGACTTCTAGAATTGAAGAAAGAACGGAAGACTTCATGGAATAAAGGAAAATAGATGAGAGTATGTTCTGAAGACAACTTGAATTAAAGGAAGAACGGAAGCGTTCTTGGAATAAAGGAAGATAGATGAAAGTACGTTCTGAAGACAACATGAATTAAAGGAAGAACGGAAGCGTTCTTGGAATAAAGGAAGATAGATGAAAGTACGTTCTGAAGACAACATGAATTAAATAAAGAACGGAAACCTTCTTGGAACAAAAAGATAGATGAGAGTATGTTCTGAAGACAACATGAATTAAAGGAAGAACGGAAGCCTTCATGGAATAAAGGAAAATAGATGAGAGTACCTTCTGAAGACAACATGAATTAAAAGAAAAACTGAAGAATTATTGAAACAAAAACATAGATGGAAAGATAGATGAAAGAATGATCGAAAGTCTTCTTGATTTATAAAGGAAGATCTGAAGTCTTACGGTTCAAAGGAACTGAGGATAAATGAACGATCTGAAGACAACTTGAATTGAAGGAAGATAGATGAGAGTATATTTCTGAATTTCCATCTCATTTTGCCTTAATATGTTATATAATAAAACAAAACCTAATTACCTATAATACTATACATATAACGTATTTAAAGCAAGATAATGATGGTTTGAAATGGTCGCCTGTTGACTGGCAACGAGGAGTCATTCATTTTGATTTTGAACACGCAAAGCTTCAATTAGCTTTTTAGTTTAAAAGTAATCTTTTAAAACATTCAAATAGAACGTTGTAAATGAATGAATATCTGTTTAAACTAATTGGTTCAAACGATTTCCTTTGATTTATTGTTTGACAGCACTTAAGATCATTCCATGTCATTTATTACATTAATTATAGGTTTTTAAGTAGAGTCAATGAGGCATTAAATCATACATAACTTCACCAGCTATATGAAGTATAGGGGATGTTATGTAATCAGTCAGAAAATCGATGATGAGTTTCACCGTTATTCCATGTTTTCCAGGGAAAGAGGGGCATCAGGAGGGCTCTACTAAAAATCCTAATAGCGGATTCAGAACCCCATTCCCCATATAAGTCAACTATTGATTATCATCGCTAAATTAATAAATTAATTCGTTCTGGAGAATTACATTGCCGGTGATTCACCGACGTCTTATAATTTTTATTTCCATTTACAAACCTCTACTCCCCATCAAAATACAAAAAAGAAATATGTCGGTGAATCACCGTACGTCCCCAGCCCGAATTAATTAACTAAATTTTTGTTCTCCCTCTGAATCCAGTTCACCGATTTAGTTGAAAAGCAATAGGTGTATTATCAGGTGTATTATACCTCATAAATGTATTATCAGGTGTGTTATAACTAATAGGTGTATTATCAGGTGTATTATACCTCATATGTGTATTATCAGGTGTGTTATAACTAATAGGTGTATTATCTGGTGTGTTATAATTAATAGGTGTATTATCGGGTGTGTTATAACTGATAGGTGTATTATCAAGTGTATTAAACTTCATAGGTATATTATATGGTGTGTTATAACTAATAGGTGTATTATACCTCATAGGTGTATTATCAGGTGTATTATACCTCATACTAAATTTCATATTGAGACATTCGTTACATCGACAGTAATTAGGTTTTTTTTTAGTACAACTCCTTCACATTAGGTCCTAACATCTCTCACGTCTATTCAGCTAAAAATTAATAGGTATCGTTATGGGTTTTTGGATTTACATTTAAAATTTTGTGTTCACAAATTCATTGCATTGGCAGTTGTAGGGATATATGTGTTAAGTTCCCTCCATTTCTTAACATAAAACATAAAATTTCGTGTCGATATATTCATTCTATCGAGTGTTATCGTGTTCACAGACACACCCTCAGACAAAATTGTATTTCATTTTTGGAATCAGGTCAGAAAACATCAAATTTGGATGAAAACTCAAATTCTTTCTGACCTATTACATAATTTCTTCCATAGATTCCAGTTCTTGGATGTGAATGCAATTTTTCTATATTTACCCCAGTATAAATAACATTAAATAATAATTATTAATTGGCAGAGTTATTACTAAACAACATTGTCCATAACAATGTTTAAATTGGTATTAAGACCATTTTATATAGAGTCAATCTAGCTAGCCTACTGAACTCAAGATCGCAGGTTCATAACCCGGCCGAGGCCCTTAGGTTCTTTATCTAAGAAGTAAAAAAACCTTGAGCACATTGGGCACGCCGTCCTTCGGATGTGGTGTTAAGAGATGGTCCCGAGCCTGTTCGATGTCAGGTACTCGTTAAAGACCCCAAACTCTATGTGAATAATCCTAGATAAGCAACATTTAGGTCTCCCATTGTGGAGTCGGGCTCATGCCCATCAGAGGCTCTGGTAGTAGGCGATATTACCCCGTAGTTATAACTCGGGCATGTATCACAATAACTAATTATAAACTCGATCCGGTTGCCATTAACCGATCTGGAACAAAATGTATAAACTCCACTTAGTTTTACGACCGAGAAATGTATAAAATACAGTTAGAAAATGGAAAGTTAATAATAGTTACTGTTCCGTTACAAAAAGGTTACTGTTTTATACATGGTTTACTGTATCCGCTCTGCAAAGAAAGGTTTCTGAATTACTAGTAGCCCATATCTAGGCATTAGACTTCTATAAAAGGTTACAATTCTGAGCACGTTATCTTCATTCAATGATTTCATGTTAGCAGATAGATTCTTGTCCGAATACATTTCTGTGGCCGTATGTCAACCAGAGTGACAAAAGGGAGCTCTGGTAGTAGGCGATATGTCCTTGCAGTTAAAGCCCGGACATGAGTCATAATAACTAACCTTTTATATTGTCTAATTCCCCAAAAATGTATAGTATGTAGTGTACTGGAAAATTGTAACGCAAAGCAACGAATTTTAGAATATTTTTTTATTAAAAAAGAATAAAGGTAAATAAAAAATTAAAAGTGGTACTTTCTTATACCAACGACTTTTGTACAGATCAATCTCCCGACCCATCCGTCATCTGAAATTCATTTCAAACTGCCATTACTGGCTTTCTTCTACCCACAAATGCCAGTATGAAATGCATTTGAGAGGGAGAGAGAAGAAGGTTTAAGTGTTAGATGTTAAACTTAAATAAATGATAAATAAATAAAAATATTATACAATTAATAATAATGAAATAATAATAATAATAATTAAATAAACAATAAGAATTACCACATTTCCTGTAGAAAGATCTCTTTTCTTTTACTAAATTTTGATTTCTACAGTAGTTTTTCGAAAAGGGCCCTAATATTAACAAACTTTTCGTTTGGATTTCTAAAGAGATGCCATCTTGTCTTCTAAATTTTACGAAAATATAAAATCTAATCCAAAGGTTTTCAAATGACCAATGGCTGGGCCAACAGGGAAGATGAATAGAATAGAATATTCGAGAACAAATATTAGGTTTATTTTCTTAAATCTACATTATTAAAATTAAAAACTAAACATTGAAACAAACAAAAATCGAAAGAAAAAAAATCTTAAAAACTTAATTGTTAACACTAATTCAATCTTTTTGTTTTATATTTTGGGCCATTCTCTAAAATTAAGTTATATATTTCTGGGCATATATTCTGTACATATAAACAAATAAAAGTGCCTTCTTTTTGAATCAATTTCACCGTCAATACACTTCTATTTAGTTCATTACAACATAAGCCTAAACACCACTCTATATTTTCACTCAGACGGCCGTCATAGAACCTCAGGCCTCGACCCGTCTCTACCCACACTAAATAAAACAGCTGATGGCGGTGTTTTGTTTTTTACTGACATTTGTTTTTAAATAGAAATTTGCTTTCTATATAAAAATAAATATAAATATTTTTTTTAATGTTTATAATTTAATATTTTCAATGTTTGTATTATTTTTATACACCCCAGTAGTCTACAAATATGGTTGGTATAAGAATGTCCTGTTATGGCCACATCATATATATTACTTCCCCAGCAAATACCAAAAATAAAAATTAAAAACTTCTGACAGTGTGGGTATGTGTGACTGTGAATAGGATAACTCGAGTTGATTGTATTGTCACAAAATTTTATATGTGTATCCAAGAACCTCATAAGGACTACAGTTATGTATCTGACAAGATGGACGAAAAAAAAAAAGGAGAGCCAGAGGGGAAGCTCAACTCAAAAATACCAATGTAATGTAAATATCGACACTAAATTGAGTATTGACATCAATTAATATTTCACAGAATCGGTCGAAACTAATTGGGAAGGGGGGGGGATCAGGGGATGGGGCTTGACTCAAAAGCCCTAATAACTGACGATGTAATGAATGTATCTCAAAATATTTTTAGGGTAAGAAAGAGGGGAAACATAATTGATTAATTCGTTATGGGGAAGTACATTGCCGCTGAATCACTGACAACTTTTTTATTTTTTAGCAATGAAATAAAGTCATAGCAATATTTCAAAATAAAGTTAATTTTGAAATAAAGGTAACCTTTTTGTAGTTAGTTTTCTAGAGAGCAGTTTCTCTCTAACAGAATGACAGTCATAAAGAGAAAATTGGGAGCGAGGGCCAGCCCCATGGGATTTATTTGTCAGAAAGAGTGGTCGAAGTTGGAACACGAACTTTGACACAAGATTTGGGGAGGTTAGAGGAAACTTCATCTAAGATTTATCTTAAAACTAATCCTCTCTAAGTCAGCTTTTCTCCTGATGGGATTACTTACCAAACATATAAAAGTGGAGATTTCCGCAAGAGTAACTTATCAAATCGTAAGTAATTAGTTGGGCCGAGGAAGACTTTTCCACAAGGAATGACAGACAAGGGTAGACTGGACAGAGGGCCTAATGAACTCAAGATCACGGGTTCGAAACCCAGATGAGGCTTTTAGGTTTTTTATCTGGGAGTTGAAGAATCCTTGAGCAAGCCATCCTTCGAATGGGACGTTTAGCCATGGTCCCGAGCCTGTGCGATGTCAGGTACACTCGTTAAAGACCCCTCCCTACACTAGGTAACTAGAACTGGATATGCGAATTTTAGCGAGTCCCACAGTCGAGGTAACAGGGAGGGAATAAGAGCATTGGATCCTTAGGTTCCTAGACGTATACATACCAGCCGTTTATTTTATTTTTTTTCGGAAACTAGTGTAGAAATCAAAATTCAGTAGAAGACCAGCAACAATTTCTAAAGGAAATTTAATTTTATCAATTTTATATTTAAAGAATTTTTTTTTTTTATTTATCATTATATATTATATATGTATATTGTGATCATTTAAAAAAATATGCTTTTAATAAAATAAACATAAAATTAAAATAAATAAATAATAATTAAACAAACAATAAATTAAATTAAATTATATTTCCTGTAGAAATTGTTGTTGGTCTACTAAATTTTGATTTCTACAGTAGTTTCCGAAAAGGGCCCTAAAAAAATATCAAAAGTTCAAAACATGCATTTTTGAAGAATGTGTATGTATTTAAAAAAAAATTCAATTAATAATTATTTCATTTGAAATTCTTCTTATAGATAATAATGAGATGCCATATTGTTTTCTTAAATTTGCAAAAATGTTCAATCTAATCCAAAGTATTAATTATCTTACTTGGTTTACAGGGAAAATGAATAGCATAGAATAGGAGAACAATTATTGGGTTAATTTAACTTAACCTACATTTTTAAATCAAATCAATATATCAATATCGAATAAAAAAATCAAATTACTTACAATAAAAATCTTACAAACTAATTTCTACAAATACTTGAATCTTTTTTCTTTTCTTTTTTGTGGCCACTCTTTAAAATTCTTATTTTGGGCACATACACGTTGATATTTATTGATATAAATAAGAAGTACCTTTGTGTATCTTTCTATTTCACTGTTATTTTTCAATCCTACATGGTTCACTTAGACTGGTTCACTACACCTTAACCAATACATATACACATTATATATATATATATTATAACTGTTACAAATGGCGCGTGGGTAATTATAATCTTCGATAAGTATTGTTCTCAAGTATTACTAGGGCTTATGTATTCCGGACTAGGGCAGGAAAGTTGAGCCCATTACTAACCTGAAAGTAGGGTTTTTGTGTCGTTTGATCGGAAAGCATTAGATTCTAGTGAATACTCTACATCGAATTTCTGAACGCTTACCCCACCTCATCTCCACTATTATGACGACGGACAAATAATTTATTTTCTATTTGTTCATTCAGTATCTGACGATGTACTCTTTATATATAAAAAAGGCGGGGTTTGATAAAGGAGAAGGAGTGGGGTTGATTGTTGAATGCAGCTGACTGCAACTTGAATGCAACTAGAAAACCGGTCTGTTTGCAGAGATGGCTAGGATGGGCGGCTCATACACAAGTGCTTCCAGTCGCTCCCAGTAGACAATGGTCTCTACTCCAGGCTTGGGGGACATTTTTTTAAGTACGTGCCAGACAGGAAAATTGAAACGCCAAACGGTACAAATTAGTTTATTTTTTAAAAAACTGAACTAATAACTAAAACTAAATACCTAACTAAACTAACTAGTAAGGAAAAATATTTCGATAAGACTAACAGTTTTCGCGTAAATCGAGTAAACATCTAAAAAAAAATAGGTTTCACGACGCTGAAAATTAAATGAGGATTTGAATTTACATCCTGTATGTCGTATCGATATATTCATTACATCGGCAGCCATTTTTCTCTTCTATATATATTTTTTTTAAATTTCTTCTTCTCATTAACTATTTTATCCAAATTTATTTTTTATTTATTCATTTACATTTGTTTGTTTAATATATATATATATATATATATATATATTTTTTTTTTTTTAAATATATATTTGTGTGACATCTCGAAATATTGTCCTGAAAAATACACTTCCGGAAGAGTTATAAAAAATATTTGTCTTAATTTTTATTATATTAAAAAATGTATCTACTGTATTTATTTCTATTAATATTTTGTACTCATAATTTCAAGTATTTATTTATTCATTTTTTACTAACTAAAATTTAATTTTTCTTTATAGTAAAGTTATTACTAATCACAAATGTAATGATTCTTAACTTTTTTTTTTGGAGATACTGTGAAACAATAAAAAGTAAAGAAAAAACGTATGTTTTTTTTTTTAAATATTGTCTATTTCACTAAATATATATAATATGGGAATACTTTCGGTATTGCTACCTTCAGCCACGACTTAACAAATAGGTGCCATATTTATATATACTATATATATTTTAAAAAACATAAGATTTTTCTTTACTTTTTAGTCACATATATGTCAGACTCAAATAGTTAAAAGCTGTTTATGTGTATAATTTATGAGCTTTATGTATATATTCTTATGACCTATCTCTAATATTTAACGGAAATAAATATTATTATTATGGTTTTTGTGATAAGCTCCCCCTCTTCCCTCTGGCCGATTTGGTTGAAAATCCGTATGAGTCGTTCTTATGGGTTACACAATTAAAATTTCATATAGATAGATTCATTTTTTCGGGTGTTTAACATAAAAAACATGAAATTCCTGTGTAAACTCTCTGTTTGCCGGTCCCCGCATTATTCCATACCTAGTTCATACATTATACTGGACCTAAAGGGCACATGTATGGTGTTGAGATAAGGGAGCTTCAATGAAGTTATAGTGTCCTTGCAACACTTTATATGGATAAAGATAATTGGCAAGTTGCAGGGAAGTTGCAAGACAAAATAGGTTGATAGTGAGTTCGGATAATGAGAGTAGGTTGTGATGTTCCTGAATGGGGTAACAAGGTGCTGATGCAGCAACCTACCTTAGATGGCTGGAATTCTTCACATGTCCAGACAGAGAGGCAGGTGGCAGGCATTATCTCCACCTGGTTCTCTTCTGTATCTTCTTACAGACTTACCATCATCCTATCAGCAAAGAACAACCCACTAGACATCCTCATCAATGGACACATTCACTGCAGCAAGCTGGAGATGGTGAAACGAGATGCTGATGTAACCAAGAGTTCTTCACACGTCCAGACAGAGAGGCAAGTAACCAACATTATCTCCACCTGGTTCTCTTCTGTATCTTCTTACAGACTTACCATCATCCTATCAGCAAAGAACAATCCACTAGACATCCAAATCAACCAACAAATTCACTGCAGCAAGCTGGAGATCGTGAAACGAGATGCTGATTCAACCAAGAGTTCTTCACACGTCAAGACAGAGAGGCAAGTAACCAACATTATCTCCACCTGGTTCTCTTCTGTATCTTCTTACAGACTTACCATCATCCTATCAGCAAAGAACAATCCACTAGACATCCAAATCAACCAACAAATTCACTGCAGCAAGCTGGAGATGGTGAAACAAGGTGCTCATGCAACCAAGAGTTCTTCACATCTCCAGACGGCAAGTGGCCAACATTATCTCCTCCTGGTTCTTTTCTGTACCTTCTTACTGACTTACCATTAGCGTATTGGCAAAGAGGAATCCACTAGACATCCACATTATCGGCTAATCGATCAAAGCTTCTTTACGACACCATCTTGAACGTCGATAATGTGATTGATAAAAAGGAAACCTTATTTAAAGACACGGAGATTTGCACTCCATTCGTCTCGATCTGAAACCTTCTCCCTCCATCCTCTGATGCCCAACACTCGGAGGTCCGCCTCGACGTCGTCCATCCAACGGAGTCTCGGTCTTCCACTTCTCCTGGCCTACCGTAGAGGGCTTGTTTAGGGAGTCTTCCTCCTTCCATTCTCTTTACGTGGCCCAACCAGTGTGAATATATCATGCCATTCAAATACAGACATTTCCATTTTTACTAGAATAGGGGGTGTTATGTAATCAATCAGAAATTCGATGCTGAGTTTTTACCGGAATTTCATGATATCACTGATTCCAGAAATGAAAAAAAAAAAGTTGGTGAATCATCAGCAATGTACATTAAATGAACTTATTTTTCGTTCTTCCGATGAAACCAATTTAACGGTTTGACTGAAAATCAAAAGATGTCTTATTCAGGGATATTATACTAAATTTCGTATTGATCCATTGATTACCATTACATCAAAAGTTTTTAGGCTTTTTGAATTGAGCCCCCCCTCTGATCCCACATTTCCTTTGGCGTAAATCAATAGGTGACGTCGTTACAGGGTTCTGGATACACATATAAAATTCCGTATAGATATATTCTTTCTATCCGGAGTTATACACAGACATACAGCATTTTTCTTTTAATTTTTGGGTTTAAAAAATATGAAATTCCAGTGAATAGTCAACATCGAATTTCTGACCGATTACATAACTTCCCTTATACTTGGTATAGCTGGAGAAGTAAACTTCCTGTCTGTCTCTGTGTGTGTTTGTGAACACGATAACACAATATAATAATGAAAAAGAATGAATCTGTAATGTATGTAACGATAATAAAATAGAATGAATGTTGTCACCATGTATATGATTGTATTCCTTGTTCCCAGACTCCCCTATATCCCACCAAATATACATACACTACACTGACACTAAGGGGAAATTAATTATTAATATTTTAAAAAAATATATCGGGACATATAACATTATATTTCTGGGACAAATAATCTGGATGTATTATTATAGACAACTATACTATAAAGTAGGAATTTAATAAATAATATATACATTTAGTTACATGTATATGGCGACATGTAGCTTAGAATTAAGTTCATATAATGTATAATATTATAAAGGTATAGATTACCTGATGAAATGCCAAATGATGTAATATCAAGATTTAGATCCAAATGGAATAAACAGGCCTTATAGAACTAATGGACCAAATCGATCCCTTGTCTAGATTTTAGTTTTGCCAAAATACATATTATAAGGCCGATATAAGTTTTGTAAAATAAAGTTGAAGATGTATATATATATGATAATAATTTAAATATAGAACAAAACCATTGTAAATACCTTATGTATGGAAATATCGAATTTTCTATTATGGAAGGTTCTAGAACGACAGTCTAGGTTGTTCCATGACATTATAAAATACCCAGGCCGGCAGAGCGACACACACTCACTTTTGCACTAGGATACTCACTATCTTGTATTTGTACTATTGATCTCTTGTCTTCAACTTTTCATTGGGTCTATATAGTTTATTAATTGTATCTAGTTATTTCAATTTATATCTGCCGAGCCGTGCCTGGACACCAATTGTAAGTACATACAATATATATTTATCTGTTTCTCTTGTGTCTCTTTTTCTATTACCCCTTACACCTGTTTTAGATATTCACTTCCACTGCGTATACCCTCGATAATTTCCAAATTTTATGGGTGTATCCAGAACCCCATAAGGACAACCCCTATTAATTTTCAGCTAAATCGGTCAAAAGAAAAGTAGGGATTAAGGGGGCGGTTGCTTAACACAACAACTCTAATAAGTGATGTAATGAATGTATCGACATGAAATTTTATATTTGAATTCAACACCCCATAAGGATATGATACCGGTGAAATCGGCGGAATTAATTTCCGGTGAAATCGGCGGAATTAATTTCCGGTGAAATCGGCGGAATGATAGAGAACGATGTAATCGAATTTATCGAGAGAAAATTTAGCATGAGGATTTAGAACCCCTGTTTAATTAATTGATTTTTATCAGTAAATTAATTGATTAATTCGTGCTAGGATACATTGCCGGATATTCACCAACGACTCTTTTATTCACTGGATGGGATCGAATAACCAGTTGGCAAGACAAGCAACAACAAACAGTAGCATTGAATAAAGCTCACAGAAGCTTTGGGGGGAAGAAATAACGGTAGAGGATCAACACAGGTAGCAGTTCTGAGCAGGATAACAATATTTAAATAACGTCTGTCAAGAGTTGAAGAAGGCAGGTATTGACAGGTATAGCACAACCCTATCTCAAAACTAACCATATAACACAAATGTAAATATGAAGGCTATGATCAACACTAATAATATATATATATATATATATATATATATATATATATATATATATATATATATATATAGAAAGTTTGTTTAAGTATTTGAGGTAAACTCGAAAACTAGTTTACCGATTTGGATAATTCTTTCACCATTGGGATGTTTATTTCTTTCAGTGAATATAGGCTATACATTTTCAACCTTTATCAAAAGAGAACTGAGCAATGATGGTAAATGTGAAGCAAGTCAGAGGAGAAACGGCCGTCCGGGAGCCGTTTATTGCATACGCTGAGTAAACAGCTGAAGATATATCAAAATGATGTACGGAAGAATTGACAAAAAAAAGTTGTACAAAAAGTCTGCAGCAGTATACACCTATCTACAACCGATAGTCTTCAATCAGAGCCGTGGAGACCCTATGGCGAAGGCGTGCGAGGCACACAGGCGGCCAAATTTAAGCCCTAATGTTTCTCTTCCTTATTTTAAATCTATAGTTTACAAAGCCAAATATAGACAAGATAACAAAAAGAAACCGAAACCAAGGGGAAAAGCAAGTTAAATTCATTTGAAGGGATGGGAAAAAAAAAGGGAAATATGGATAATCAAAAGGCATCGCTTTTGTAGAGAGACTCACGGGCCTTTAGTTATTACCCATCGTAAGTGATCTCTTGAATTCTATTGACACAAAACGTGCTGTAGAAAATGTTGCTTCCATTAAGTCCAGAAGAGCCATGCTTTGATTACCATTTACTTTTATTTAATAAATGACTATTTGTGATAACAATTTTTTAGTTTTATTTGAAAAAATTGACTTGTGTTCCTTACTAAACTAAAAGTTGTGTTCTTAAAAAAAATAAATTATTATTCAAAATTCTGGGGGTATTGAGGGTCAGTCAATGAAGAAAACACTATTCAAATGCCAACGTTTCGATATATTTCATATCATCATCAGGGCCTAACAAACATGGGGGTATCAGGATTAGAAAAATATAATGGGTGATCGATTAAAATAATATATAGGTACATAAATATACATTCACTCATACAACTCCACATAAATACATATATACATCCTAATACATTCACATACATATACACATTGATGAACAACAAGGAAACTTACTATGAATATAAATGGTTGAGGAGAAGGCATGAAGACAGTCTTCATGCCTTCTCCTCAACCATCTATATTCATAGTAAGTTTCCTTGTTGTTCATCAATGTGTATATGTATGTGAATGTATTAGGATGTATATATGTATTTATGTGGAGTTGTATGAGTGAATGTATATTTATGTACCTATATATTATTTTAATCGATCACCCATTATATTTTTCTAATCTTGATACCCCCATGTTTGTTAGGCCCTGATGATGATATGAAATATATCGAAACGTTGGCATTTGAATAGTGTTTTCTTCATTGACTGACCCTCAATACCCCCAAAATTTTGAATTCTACAGTCGCTAGCAAACATCTACAATAAATTATTATGTTTTTCAATATTACCTATATCAAAATGTATTATATAAACTAAATTCTATATGTACAGACATATATGTAAATTGTATTACCTATCATTATTATGAACATAGGTAATAATTATGTTTAATAGTTCATAATATAATGTTTGAAAATACAATATTATTGTCCTAACACATATAATTAATTTCCTTGCTCAAGTATTTATTTGGAAAATAGAAATACTTAACTTATTCAAAATGTAAAGGGGAAAATAGAAAAACATTGGGGTACTTTAATTGTGGAGGGGGGTGGGGGGTGGGGGGGGTGGCGTTATCGTTATTTGCACACGGGCGGCCAATACTCGTTGCACGACCCTGCCTTCAATAATACTTTTTATCTCTAGTTAGTTATTGTGCCCAAGATTTTAACTTCGCCGACTATCAGACGTTCTTTCTGGTGGACATGAGGCCGACTCTACCGAGGGAGTCCTAATTTTGTCTACCCTAAATTTTTATTCACATCGGGTAGGGAGGGGTCTTTAACGAGTAACTGACATCTTACAAGCTCGGGACCATCGTTTAACGTCCCTTCCGAAGGACGGCGTGCTCAAGGTTTTTTTACCTCCCAGATAAAAATCCTAAAGGCCGCCGGGTTTCGAATCCTATGAGCTCAATAAGCAAGCACGCATACCACTGAGCTTCCGGTGCTCTCTTTTTATCTCTATATAATATAAATTTGTTGTTTTGTCTATCCGTTTGTTTGCGACAAGGTGGCACAAAAACTACTGAATCGATTTTCATGAAATTGCATATGTAGCATCCTTATAATGAATCATATACTAAGTGGCGTCCCAAATATTTGCCAACAGAATATCACGCTGTTAGTGATATTAAACCGAGAGAAATACAAATAAATTTTTAAAAACCGCACTCCGTGGTTAATATTTGAAATAGGATATTTGAAAACACGTGTTGCCACAAACACGTCCCGCGGTCGCAACCAGAATTTAATTAAAAAATATTGCCTCTAGGATTCGAACCAGTGTCTGTTTTTCAAATTGGGGTGGAGTGTCAGAAGGGTATGTCTGGTTTCTTCTGCACGCCTCCCGAAGGAGGTATAACTCAGAGGGTTGGTGACGTTTATAGGAAGGGTCTGAAAATGGATGTGCACACTCCCTCAGGATTTTGAAAATGACGTTAAGGGTGTTCCATTTTTTTTTTTTTTTATCGATAGTTAAGAAGGAAATAGAAGCAGGGTGAAGTGCATTAATCAAATCATTTTTTTTATGTTGTGTTAAAAATTATAATTTTATTCATTAAGCCTGCCCCCCTAATCTTCCTCTATCCTTTGGTCGATTTGGCTGAAGATAAATAGATGTCGTCCTTATTTATATGTTTGTGAATTCACATATAAATTTTCGTACCGAAACATTTATTCTATAGAGAGACACACAATTGTTTTTTCTTTTTTGGAATCAGAATGAAAACATGATATTCCGTTGAAAACTCAGCTTCGAATATTTTTGACCGATTACAAAACTTCCCCTATACTTCATATACTTAGCTAAGTAAAAGTAGTAAGTAGTAAGTAAAAAGTAAAAAAGTCTGTCTGGTTTTGTGTGTCTGTGAACATGATATCTCCCGATAGAATGAATGTATCGACACGAAATTTTATATGTGTATTCAGAACCATCTAAGGATGACACCTATTGATTTTCAGTCAAATCGTAGGATGGGACGTTAAAGGATGGTCCAGAGCCAGTGCGACGTCAGGTACTCGTTGAAGACCTCTACCCTAGTTGAATGGACCTAGCTAGGCAACATTAGGACTCCCATCGTAGAATCGGGCACATGTCCATCAGAGCGACGAAAGTGCGCTCTGGTAGTAGGCGATTTGACCTCGTAATTAAAGCCCGGGCATGAGTCACAATAACTAACTTTAAGAATGTTATGTAATCTGTCAAAAATTCGATGATGAATTACATGTTATCCGATCCCCTGAATCCAAAGCACCCAACATAATATTGGACGACACTTTTCACATTTGCCTCATTCTAGTGACAGTACATTTTCCAGATTGTTGTACTTCCCCAGTTCAACGAAGTATAGGGGAAGTTATGGAATCTTTCAGAAATTCGATGCGGATATTTCAACGGAAATTCAAGTTTTCACACATTCCTATTCCAAAAATAAATTAAAAAATTTCTGGCTTTTTATATGTATTTTCAGAACCCCCTAATTATGATAACTATTGATTTTCAGCCAAATCGGTCAAAGAAAATGGGGGACCAGAGAAAGGGCTCAACTTAAATTACCCTAAAATAACTGCCAATGTAATGAATGTATCGACACAAAATTTAGTGTGAGGATTCAGAAGTCACTATATGAGTCAAATTTTGAGTTCCTTTTGCATAGGAGGGAAAGCGAAAACTTGATGATGAGGAAGTACATAGCCGGTGATTCACCGAAGACTTTTTTTTTTTTTTTTAACAATGAAAATAAAGAAAAAAATGGAATACATGTGATGTGGCCATAATAGGACTTTCTTATAGCAACCTTCTGTACAAATAGGTCACCCTCCCTCCCCCTTCTTCATCTCAAATTACTTTGGCATTACTGGGTAATAATAATAATAATAATAATCTTCAATTTCGTATCATATATACCATTGTTTGAGACCTCTTAAGTTTTTATTTTTATGTAGGTATTTCAATAATTACCATCTTATAGCCCTTTTTTGGTCTCATTTAATCTTTTTCTTTATTTTTTTTTCATTACCATACAACAAAAACAATATTTCGTCCTACCAGGACATTTTCAAGTACTTCACTGAAAAAATATTACATCCACCATCACTTTCACAATCTAAACAAGTTAGCCATATCATAAAATTCTTTGTATCTTTTACTTATGATATGGCTAACTTGTTTAGATTGTGAAAGTGATGGTGGATGTAATATTTTTTCAGTGAAGTACTTGAAAATGTCCTGGTAGGACGAAATATTGTTTTTGTAGTATGGTAATGAAGAAAAAATAAAGAAAAAGATTAAATGAGACCAAAAAAGGGCTGTAAGATTGTAATTATTGAAATACCTACATAAAAATAATAATAATAATAATAAATTTATTTCCAGTCTGAAATGGCAGTCTGAAATGAATTTGAGAGGAGTGAGGGGGAGAGAGAGTGATGTGTACAAACTTGGTTAGTATAAGAAAGTCCTCTTGTCCTCTTATGGCCATATTACATATTTTTAGAAATGAAAGATACATTTAACCTTTTCTGGATGGACACAAATAAGAACCCGAGGTATTTAGAGCAAGGATTTTGAACCAAATATGGAATGAAATCAGTATAATCATCAAGTATCGTCTATCGTCATAAAGTCACTTTTAAACTTTGTGCTGACGATGCCGTAAGCCGAAACCGGTACTCTTATATACATATTTTTGTGGAAAAGTTAAACAATTTCTCTATATTTACTTATTTTATTGACTTTCCATCTCTCTTCTGATCTCTCTCTTCCCTTTGGTCGATTTGACCGAATCAAGAGATGCCGTCCTCATTAGGTTGTCAATACACATATAAAATTTCGTGGGGATATATTCATTCTATCGGGGGAATTTCGTATTCTACAGGCACACAGAATTTTTTTTTTTTTTTTTTTTCATATTTGGATTCAGAGGTTTGGAAAACATGAAATTGAAAAATATCCCCCAGCTTATTGTACAGTTATTACGACTCATGCCCGGGCTTTAACTACGAGGACATATCGTCTACTACCAGAGTGCACTTTTGTTGCTCCGGTGAGCACGAGCTCCCAAATCTACTGTCGGAGACCAAACTACCAGAGCGCACTTTTGTCGCTCCGGTGGGCACGGGCCCGAATCTACTGTCGGTGACCAAACTTTGCCGACCCAAGTATATTCATCTAGGATAGGAGACTTTAACGAGTTGCTGACATTGTAGAGGCTCAAGACCATCGCTAAACGTACCATCCGCAGGACGGCATGCTGGCCGGGTTACGAACACGCGATCTTGATCTCAGTAGGCAAGCAAGCTGCATCTGAGCTACCAGCGCCCTCAATGGTAACATTGTATATCACCTTAAGAGATGAAGAAATAAAAATGATTTACAATTATTAAAGTGCAAATGTTCAATTTACATTATTATATCCTCACAATAGGGATATTCAGTCTAAGTGTGGCGTGGGCTCAAAAACTTCCATCTGTATACAATGTTTATTTTTTATTTATTCCCTCTTTTTTACATGTTCTTCAATACATTTATTTATATTTTACATAAATTGTTGTTCAGTTAAATTTTTACATATAGACAAAAATGAAATCGGGTCAGAGGTATGATGCGGATTTTTTAACAGAATTTCACCTTCTCTGACCTCTAGATTCCAAAAAAAATAAAATAACTCTCGATAGAAGGAATATATTGACACGAAATTTTTATATGAATCCAGGAAGCTCTAACGACGACACCTTTTGTCTTTTAGCCAAATCGACTAGAGGAATGGTGGAGGGATTAGGGAGGCGTAACATAAAAACTCTGAAAACTGGCGATAGAATGAGGTATCGACATAAAGTTGTATATCTGTGACCAAAACCCGTTATGAACAACACGTAGTGATTTTGAGGGCGCCGGTAGCTCAGTGGTATGCGTGCTTGTCTTCTGAGCTCAAGATCGTAGGTTCGAAACCCGACCGAGGCCCTTAGTTCATTTTATCTGGAAGGTAAAATAAACTTAAGCACGGATGAGACGTTAAGCGATGGTCCCGAGCCTGTACGATGTCAGGTACTCGTTAAAGACCCTTACCCTAGGTGAATAAAAATTTAGGGTAGGCAAAATTTAGGACTCCCACAGTAGAGTCGGGCTCATGTCCACCAGAGTGACGAAAGAGCGCTCTGGTAGTAGGCGATATGACCTCGTAGTTGAAGCCCGGGCAGGAGTCATAAAACCTAACCTAACCACATATACACAAAAATGTAATAGGTCAGTACGGTGCGGATTTTTTAACGGAAAAAATCTTCTCCGACCTTTATATTCCAAAAAAAATAAATAAACTCTCGATAGAAGGAATGTATTGACACGAAATTGTATATATGTGACCAAAACCCGTTATGAACAACACCTATCGATTTTCAGCTAAATCGGCCAAAGGGTAGGAAGGGATGAGGGGAGAGGCTTAACTCAAAAACTGTAATAACTCCCGTTGTAATAATTCTATAGACTCAAAACTTCATAAGGACGACACTACTTAATTTTCGGCGAAAATCGGCAGAAAGGAAGGAGGGGTCAGAGGAGGTGCTCAACTCAAAAACCCTAATAACTGCCAATTAATTTATCAACACAAAATTTAATATTATGGATTTAGGAGCCCCCATGTGTGATTTTGGAGGGGGAGCGAAAACTTAATTAATGCGTTCTGGGGAAGTAGATTGCCGGTGATTCACCGACGACTCTTTGTTTGTTGTAATTCTAACAATAACAGCCATCTACTTAAAACTAGATTTCTCCTTTTCTGCACAATCTACTATTGTTATGACAACATACAAAAGAAGTTGATGAATTATTAAGGACATTGTGTTACCGTGAACCTCCGTTTGGCTTCCGTTGAAATATTTCAATAGAGGTCCTTAAAAAAAAAGGTAAAAGATTTATGTCCTTTTTTCTTATTCTTTTTTAAGTTTCGACAGGAGACCAGATTTGTGGGTCTTAGTGTTCGGTCTTAAGACAAGTTTTGACTTACTTGACTGATGATGGTAATTTTTCATAGGTCAGGTCCATGAAACAGTAGACATATTTATTTTAAGAAAATCCGATTTCGGGAATCACCGAATGGAACTGTAAATTTAAGGGGATGAACTTTGAAGGTTAATTGGCATTTTTTTTACTTCTTTCCGATACGAAGTATATGTGAAGTTATATTATGTTAATACAAGTTATACAAATAATATTGCTTATTAATATTAATATATTTTTATATATCATATTACAATATTATATAGCAATATTTATATATCATGTATGACTTTTTTGACTATCGTCCTCTTTCATCTTAAACGAATCTCACCTTCTTTATTCTCTTTCACGATTATTTAAGTCGATAATAACTTAGTGTAAATTATTATTTCTTCTATATATTTATTATTTATTTTATTTTTTAAATTTTTTATTATTATATTAAGAAAAAATATATTATATGAAAAAAAAAAAATTATTATTTTTGTGTTTATTTCTTATTTGTATTATTATTTTATGGCTCTATTTATTTATATTTTTTAAATTATTCATTTATATATTTTTTTATTAAGTAATTTATTATTATTATTTATTATATTTTTTTAATTAATTGATTTACATTTGATTAATATATTTATATTTGTTTTATTTTATTTTTTTTATATATTGTTTTCTTTTTTCCCCTATATCTCGCCCATTGGGACCTGATGAATCATTTCCTGGCAATCATTTCGTGTCAATACAACCATTACAATGGCTGTTATTATGGTTTTTGTGTCAAGCCACTTCTTTAATTCCCCTTTCCTTTTGGCCGATTCGGCTGAAAATCAATACAATGTCATAACTAGAGGGTTCTGAAAATAGATATAAAATTTCGTGTATGCTATCTGGAGATATCGTGTTCACAAATAAACAAGGAAAGCCAGACATTTTTTATTTAATTTTTGGAATCGGAATGTGTGAAAACTTGAATTTCCGTTGAAATATCCGCATCGAATTTCTGAAATATTCCATAACTTCCCCTATACTTCGTTGAACTGGGGAAGTACAACAATTTGGAAAATGTACTGTCACTGGAATGAGGCAAATGTGAAAAGTGTCGTCCAATCATTATGTTGGGTGCTTTGGATTCAGGGGGTCGGATATATAACATTCTTATAGTTAGATATTGTGACTCATGCCCGGGCTTTAACTTAGTAGGTCAAATCGCCTACTACCAGAGCGGACTCTCGTCGTGGAAATGTGCCCGATTCTACTCTGGGAGTCCTAAATGTTGCCCATTCAACTAGGGTAGGGGTCTTCAACGAGTACCTGACGTCACGCTGGCTCTAGACCATCCCTTAACGTCCCATCAGAAGGACGGTTTACTCAAGGTTTTTTCTCCTTCCAGATAACCTAGTTTGAACCCGTGATCTTGAGCTCAGTAGACTAGCACGCTCATTTCTCTTATATTTCGTATAAATGAAGGAGAAATAAAAGATCGGATCAATTGAAATTATAGAAGAAAAGCCTTGAAGTTATTTTCTCAGATTCTCATTGGTTGGAATAATATCTGGTAAAATTATATAGCAGCTACATCTCAGTGGACAGTCCCTCATGATTCCTACCAATCAGTGTAAGAAGACTATATCATTTAAATTTTTTTTGACAACTTAATCTGTAACAGGATGCATGGCAGTCGGCTGTCAAGTTAATCACTAAGGTACCACAGAAGATGAGATTAGAAGACGAAATGGGATCTGGTTCAGTGAAATAGAAGGACAGGTTGGGTGACAAACAGTCAAATATCCGGATATTGACAGTCAGGCCAAATTAGACATTTTTTTTTTTTGGATAACGGTTAAAAAAACAACTCTTTTCTACACAGATGGTCAGAATAAACACTGGTCGATAGATACCAAGACCCCAATGTTTCGAGTTGTGCTAATGGCTCCAAGTTCTTAAATAAATCTGTTTTCGAAATCGAAAATATTTTTCTAAATAGCTTTGTATAAAATATGAGATGAGTGTTTCACTGGTACAAAAAAAAAAGATATATTAAAAAAAAAACTAAACCCCGACTACAAGAAATAAGTTCAACTACAAAAACCTTCAAACGAAAAAGTTTGAAATAAGTTTATCTGCTTCAAATCGGTATTTCCTATTTATACAGATACTTTCACACATTATTTTGAATATTATAATAATAATATCTGTCATATGTTTTCATGAAACAAAGCCATCGGTGATTAGTCGGCTATATACTTCCCCAGCACAAAATAATTGATTTCGTTCTCCTCCCAATGCCAATCGACCGTTTGTTTGGTCTTAAACACAATATTAGACGTTTTTGTGTCGATACATTCATTACATCGGAACTTATTAGGGTATTTAAGTCGAGCTGCTTCTCTGGAAATCCATTATAGGGTCTTGAATTTAAATATAAAATGACATGTCGATACATTCATTACTTCGCCTGTTATTGGGATTTTTTGAGCTGAGGGTCCCCTCTTCTTCGGCTGATTCCGCTGAAAGTCAATAGGTGTCGTTCTTAGATTGCTTTGAATTCACATATGAAATTTCGTGTCAATACATTCATTACAACGGCAGTTATTAGAATTTTTGAGTTGAGCCTCTCCCTTATTCCATTCAGAGTCGAACCGCTTTGTCCAATTCATTGGGTTTTGAATTTAAAAATAAAATTTAATGTGAACATTCAATACATCGACAGTTATTGGGATTTTCTGAGCTGAGTCTCCCATAGAAAATTCTTTCTGTATACAAATCTTTATAGAAATTCACAAGAAAAATCACTATGTTTTGTTATTCTCGGAAAGTAGCGAATACAACGAAATACATAATATATTTCAGGTATTCTTATAACTATAAACACTTCACTTCCGTGAAGGTAATTTATAAAAGCTTAAGGATTTTTATGACACTTAATTACTATTTCAAAAAATTCAAGTTTGCAATAAAATGTAGTTTACATGCAGTCTTAGGAATAACCTTTCTGAGTTCAGCCAATAAATGTAAAACCAGGTCATGAAATAGTGTTTTATGTCATTTTTTCTCAAAGCCCGCATGTCTACATTGACATTAACAATTTCCTTATCAAGTGTAGTTAATTCATTCTGATTTATTTACGTGGCCAACCTGACACACATATCTTCACTGTGGTAAAGTTAATAAATTTTAATCTAGGACGGGAATGAATTCTCCACTTCATAAGCTCAGCATGGCCAGTTATCGTTCCTGACAACATCTTTAATTCTAACCCAGGACAACATTCTCAAGACCTAATGTAGACTTGAATGAATTTGGTAATCCAGGATTGTAGAATGTTTCTTCAAATCTGTCTCATTTGCACGAAGGGAGACGACAGTTATTGTACATTCTTTCGGGCGCAATAAATTTGTTCATATTGATCCAATTTCAAATCTGAGGGCATACTGATGTTGGAAATTTTATAAGAAACATTTTTGGTTCAGACTAAATTTTCAATAGGACTTACCATTTTCATGTAAATGAAGGAAACTTCTAAAAAATTGGGGTTTAGGACGGTTTCGGCAGATACTCGTATCGCGTAAACCAAGAGCTTTTCCAAAAAAACATACTCAATACAAAATGTGCCTTTCAGTATTCTCTGCAACTATTATTAAAGAGAATTTTGATTATGTCATAAATATTTCGCGGTATTTCGTAAAATAGACTGGAAGTAAAGTGGTCTTAATTTTCGTCTGATTTCGGCCAAAATCTAATCAGATCATAATTAGCAGATGTGACATTTCCACTTTAATTAGCTAAAATTATTTCTGAGTTAGAACGCTCACAAAGTTCCAATACATCAAAAAAAAAAGTATTAAAAGAGGTTTTTATAGAGGTTAGGTTAGGTTTTATGACTCATGCCCGGGCTTTAACTACGAGTTCATATCGCCTACTACCAGAGCGCTCTTTCGTCACTCTGGTGGACATGAGCCCAACTCAACTGTGGGAGTCCTAAATTTTGCCTATCCTAAATTTTTATTCACCTAAGGCAGGGGCTTAACGTCCCATCAGAAGGACGGTGGGCTCAAGTTTATTTTACCTTCCAGATAAAATAAACTAAGGGCCTTGTTCGGGTTTCGAACCCACGTTCTTGAGCTCAGAAGACAAGCACGCATACCACTGAGCTACCGGCGCCCTCGAAATCTTCCCAAAACGAATTAATAGATTAACTTTCCGTGCCCCCCCCCCCCCCCCCCCCCTTCATAACCAGTTGACCGTTTGCGCTCATGTTTAACAGCTGACTTACCATAGGGCCTCCTGAAACCTCATACTAAATTCTGTGTCGATACATTCATTACATTGCCAGTTACTGGTGTTCTTGTATTGAGCCACTCCCCTGAACCCCCTATCCTTCTGCCAATATCACTGAAATTTTGACAGGTATTGTCCTCATTGGATTTTGACTTTAAATATGAAATTTCATGTCGATATATTCATTACATCAGCAACCCTCTTCGCTTCTGCCGAGTAATAAGTGTCGTCCTTATGGGTTTTTGAATTCACACATGAAATTTTGTCATATTCATTATTACGGCAGTCATTTGAGTTTTTGAGTTAAGCCCCTCCTTTAATCCCTCTTCCCTTTGGCCGATTTGGTTGAGAATTGATAGTTGTTGACCTTATGGGATTTTAGTTACACATATAAAATTTCGTGTTGATATATTCATTCTAACGGAAGTAATCGTGTTCACAGACATATACTGACATTTTTTTTTTCGATTACATAACTTTCCCTATACTTTGTGTAGCTGGGGAAGTAAAATGCTCTCGAATTTCCCATCTGTTTGGTCCAGGAACTAAGCTGAGGCTGAGAAAGTGACGCGGATGTGTATGATGGCTATTCCACGATATTAAAATCGTTTCCTCCCCCCCCCCAATGAGGGGCGACACGTGCAGTCAGGAGAACTTATGAACGCCCAAAGTGGAACATAACAGATTGTTAAATTATTTGTTCAGGATGTTACAAAGATTGTGAGTGATAATATCAATAAAAATCGGCGAAGTGCAAACTATACTTGCACAATTAGTGTTCTGTGCCATCAACCCCCCACTTAAATTAAACGTGTAAAGACAAAAGTTGTTCTTCACATCGTGAGAAATTTTTTTTGTCAAAAAAATGTTTCTATAAAACCAGTGGTTCAGCAATTATAAGGAAATAAACAATTAAACTGTCTATAACAACTGAAGTCGCTAGCTAGAATTTTTCAATCCTGGTAATTTTGACTCAATCTACACCTAATTCTCAATGTTCATGATTTTTTTCAGATTTTTCTGAGCGATCCTTTTGGTGATAAGGGTGGGGTCAGTAATTTTTAAGAGTTTTTCACGAAAAAATGTTTTAATAAATGCATTACAAAAATACATCATATACTTATATTGTTGAATTCGTGCTTCAATAAGCTTTCATTTGACACCCTACACAATGCCCTTGAAATTTTTTTTTCACTTCACAATTTACCCCCTAAAATTAACCCCTAGAATCAAAATTCAACTTTTTATATTTCACGTATATAATTGGGCCACCACACTCTATCTCTGTGCTAAATTTCAAATTTTTACATTGAATAGTTTCAGAGAAAATCGCCTGTAACAGACGGACGTACGGACACCGAAGTGATTCCATAAGTGTTCCATTTTGCTAATTTTGGTACGGAAAACGGCCAGTACGAATTAATTAATTATGTTTTCGCTCTCCCTCTAAAATCAATCGATCCGTTTGGCTAAAAATCACCCCGTGAATACATTCATTACATCGGCACATATTAGGGTTTTGATTTGAACTTCCCTTCTCTGATTCTCCCTCATTTCGGTCAATATGTAAATTATAATAATTACTATGTTATGGTTTAACGGAAATAAATACTATTATTACCTTTGGGCAGGCAAAATTCAGGATTCCCATAGTACAGTCGGACACATGACTAGGTGAGTCACCAAATCAACCATGCTAGTAACTATCACACAAAAAATAACATAATAAATTTATGTTTTATTTATGACTTCATCAATCTTACTGACAACTTAGTTTCGTTAGGCTTATTTTGGCAAAGTGTAAACAAATTACTAAAACATTTTCAAACAGAAGGATTATGATTTTAGCAGATTATTTATAGAAGTTCCTTCTTATTCCTGAACAACTTGGCCATTTTTAATAAATTGAGCCATTCGATACGTATTAGTTATGCGCAGATTATAGGCTATAACAAAAATTGATACATTCCAAAATGAGGGTTGTTAGGCTCCAAAATGTATAGAAAATAAAAATTTATATATTTTTTAACCTGATCTCTACGAGTAAGTAGTTCGATAGATATTAAATGGAGATTCCAAAAATTATTTGTCAAATAAATAATAAATGTATAATAATAAAAAATATATAATGTTTAAATAAACTATTTCATGAAGAGTTTGTATTACTATTTCTATAAATAAAAAAGACAAATCTGGAAAAGAGGACGCCGGTAGCTCTGAGGTAGCCTACTCAGCTCATGATTGCGGGCTCTTGGATTTTTATCGGGGAAGTGAAGCTTGAGCATGCCGTCTTTCGGATGGGACGTTAAGCGATCGTCCTGTGTCTGTATGATGACAGGTACTCGTTAAAGATCCCCCCGGGTAGGCAACATTTAGAGGTCATATATGTTAACTTAAATCTGATTAAATTTTGGCCGAAATCAGAAAAAGATTGAGACTTTACTCCGGGTATAACTGCATTTTACAAGACACCGCTAATGTTTATGACCTAATCAAAAAGCTTTTCGAGTATTAGTTGTAGAGAAAATTGAAATACATATTTTCTGTAAATATCCACAGAAAATATTTCAAAGTTTAGGTTTTATGACTCATGCCCGGGCTTTTAACTACGAGGTCATATCGCCTACTACCGGAGTGCTCTTTCGTTACTCTGGTGGACATGAGCCCGACTCTACTGTGGGAGTCCTAAATTTTTATTCACCTAGGGTAGGGGTCTTTAACGAGTACCTGACATCGTACAGGCTCAAGACCATCGCTTAACGTCCCAACTGGAGGACGGCGTGCTTAAGTTTATTTTACCTCCCAGATAAAATAAAGTAAGGGCCTCGGTCGGGTTTCCAACCCACGCTCTTGAGCTCAGAAGGCAAACACGCATACCACTGAGCTACCGGCGACTTCCCAAAGTGAGCCGGGCTCATGTCCACCAGATTGAGGAAAGAGCGTTCTGTTAGTAGGCGATATGACCTCATAGCTAAAGCGCGGGCATGAGTCCCAATAACTAACTCCGAGGCATATTATCTTATTTAAAAATGTTAGATAGTAAGTAGGTTTTTACTTTCCTGGTTATACGGAGTATCTATAGCGGAAGTTATGTAATCGGTCAGAAATTTCATATTCTTTGAACCATATGACAAATATTAATTTCGTACCAAATCGACCGGTGGAAAAGGGAAGGATCTCCTTATTAGGATGAGTACCCATAAGCTGTCAATTAGTTTTGAAAGGAAAGCGAAAACATATATAATTCGTTTTGGGGAAGTACATTTCCAATGATTCACCGACCAATTTTTTTTGCAGTCGTATTTCAAACAATTTTTTTTAGTGAAAAATGACTACGGTTTTCAACAGTAGGCCGCCTACCTCAAAGCAATCATCCATAGGAGACAGTTTTATTCTTGTTGGGAACTCTACATGTTAACATATGTTTTCATTTCGTTTTATTTTATATATTTTTACGGTTCAACTAATTGCTGTCCTTTTAAAACAAACAACTGACATGAAGAAAAATAAAAGTATTGGTATCATGGATTTTTTTATATAAATATTTGAAGGCCAATCTCAAGGGAATTCGGCCTCAAATCGTCCTACCTTTGATTTTTTATTTAAAAAAAAATAATAATAAAAGATTGGTCAGAATTCAGTATTCACATTATTATAATGAGGAATTATAAGAATAAATAGTACAAAACAAATAGAAAAATGGAAGAATAACAATTGTCATATTATTTAGGAATAATTAGTTTGTTATTAATGTCATATCTCGTACTACCAGAGCGCTCTGTCGTCACTCTGTTGCCGATTTGAGGATAGGTGTCTTTAACGAGTACCTGACACCGTACAGCCTCGGGGTAATCGCTTAACATCCCATCCGAAGGACGGCGTGCTCAAGGCGTGCCCCCATGACAGTAAATGGTATTTAGGAATATGTTTACAAGTTGTTTAATAAATACGAAATTGATAGAACTATATCTTATATTTTAGAGGGCGCCGGTAGTTCAGTGGTATGCGTGCTTGTCTTCTGAGCTCAAGAACGTGGGTTCGAAACCCGACCGAGGGCCTTAGTTTATTTTATCTGGGAGGTAAAGTAAACTTGAGCACGCCGTCCTTCGGATGGGACGTTAAGCGATGGTCCCGAGCCTGTACGATGTCAGGTACTCGTTAAAGACCCCTGCTCTAGATGAATAAAAATTTGGGACTCCCACAATTGAGTCGGGCTCATGTCCACCAGAGTGACGAAAGAGCGCTCTGGTAGTAGGCGATATGACCTCGTAGTTAAAGCCCGGGCATGAGTCGTAAAACCTAACCTATAGAAATTAATTCTACATTTTTTGGGGTGCTATAACATTGGTCCTAATCTCAAATGGGGGCATTTCGTTAGTTGGAAATTTAATAAGAAATATTTTTGGTAAGTACCAATTTTTCGATAGGACTAACCAATAAATCAAGCAAAAAAAAAATATTGTTTTTAGAACGACATTTTAGGACGGTTTTCTGCATTCTTGCAATCTGAGCACCCTTCAAAACATTGTACTGCATATAAAATGTGCAACATAATATTCTTTATAACTTATATTTTATGAAAAACGCATTTGAAAGTTTGGTTCGCTTCTTAAAAAGTAACTTCAGAACATCTTGTTTTCGTTTCATATTATTGGAATGCAACTGCATTTATGAAACAACATCAAATTCATAGATCAGTACTAAGACATATCGAAACGAAACATTTGGAAAAAAATGAAAATTCTATACATTTTAAGTCTTCAATTTTGAATTTTCAGTTATCTGAGTTCAGAATATGAAAGAGGATCAGCTTGTGACCTGAACTTGAAAAAAATTATTCTTTTCGAGTTGTCCCACTTCTGAACTACTCTATCGATATACAGATTAAGGACAGCGTGATGCTCTCTACACTACAGGATTTAGAATAAAGTAAATCAGATTAAATGACGAAAATTATGTGCATCATCGGCTATGTACTTATACAGCACGAATTAATCAATTAAATTAAAAAAAGGCCAATCGACCGTTTGGGCGGAAAATTCAATATTTGATTTATACTACTTTATATAGTGAATCTTACCAGAGTGACGAAAGAGCGCTCTGGTAGTAGGCGATATGACCTCGTAGTTAAAGCTCGGGCATGAGTCATAAAACCTAACCATAGTGAATCTTCATACTATATTTTGTGTATTGATACATTCATTACATCGGCAGTTATTAGTTATTATTTGAATCGAGCCTTCCTTCTCTGGTCCTCCTTATAACTTATAAAAAAATAGTAGGTGTAATCCTTATGAAGTTAAATATAAAATTCTATGTCGAAACATTGATTAGATTGGGATTTACAAGGTAATCCCCCCCCCCCCACCCCTTTCGACTGATTAATCTGACAATTAATTAATAACGTCCTTATAAAACTTTGAATATACATAAAAAATTTCGTGTTAATACAATCATTAGAAGGGTAGTTATTAGATTTTTTTGTATTAAACTTCTTTCCCTCAACTGATACTGATACAGTTTTTATTTCACATTATGTATAGTTATACCGCTTCGTAGAGGGTGCAGGTAGCTCAGAAGTTGCGTGCTAGCCTACTGAGCACATGATCACTCGAAACCCGGGCGAGGCCCTTGGAGTTAAAAACCTTAAGCAAGACGTCCTTCGGATGGGACGTTAAAACGATTGTCCCAAGTCTGTGCGATGTCAGGTATTTGTTAAAAACCCGAGACATCACCCTAGGTAACCAAACCTGGGTAGGAAAAATTTTCGAACTCCCAAAGAAGAGCTAACAGGGAAGGGATAAGAGCATTGGATGCTTAGGTCCCTAGGTGTCCACACCAACCATCTCTACGTATATTACTTCGTATTAGGTGTCAAAGTCTATTAGTTAGCTAATTCATGTCTTTTATTATCAATTTTTTAGGAAATATTCTTTAATCATTTAGATATTCTTAATCGTATTCTATTTATCATTTAACCATATTGAATCTTATTTTTTATTGTATTTCTTTCAATAGTGATATTCGAGATAATTTAATTTAATTTCATGAATGAATTCATCTTAATTATTCAAGATATATCTTATCCATTCAAGTATTAGATGTGCTTCTTAACTATTGTAATCATATTTTTATTTATTATTTAACTATTTTTTTAAACATATTCTTTAATAATTTAGCTATTTTTAAATATATTCTCTTTATCATTTAACTACCTACATTTAATCTTATTTTTTATTGTTCTATTTCTAGTTGAGTCTCAATTTTTAATTGAGAATTTCATTAATGAATTATTTATTTTTATTTTTTAAGACATCTTACCCATTCAAGTATCCCATTTGCTTGTTATCAATTGTAATCATATCATTTCACTATATTTAATCTTATTTTTTATTGTTCTATTTCTCGCATTAATTTATATTCAAGATAATGGAGTGTCATTAATGAATTTGAGAGGGGAAGTCATATATACAGAAGTAGTTGGTAAAATAAAACCCTGTAATGGACACATAACATAATAAAAAAACTACCAGTAAAAATAAATATTTTTAAATTCGCTGCTTTGCGTGACAATATAAACTTTAAATTATTTCTTACAGAAATTTATTGTTCATTCTTTGGGGCGCGGTATTAATATGAAATAATATCTCATGTGAGGACACATGAGCAATTGGAAATTTGGAGATAATCGTTCTCGCGATAATCAAGCAAACGTCTAAAAAAGTGTTTTTTAAACGATATTTCAGGATAGTTTTCGGCATCTATCACGCAAACTAGGGTGACCTACGAAAAATCGTATTTAAAATAAAATGTGTCTTTTTTTTTTTCTCTATAATTTTTATTTGAATTGATTTTTGATAAATTAACGTTCTTAGCTACATTCGTTTTTGGGCTCACAAAGTTCCAAACACTTATAAAGACATCGCGAAAATGGTCAAAACATGTTGAGGGGACCTCGAAACATATAATTCCATTAAAAACTCGATCTCAGACTTTCGCTCGATTACAATAATAAAGGTATAATAAGTAAAAAAAAAAAATTATTTAATAATGAGAATTGTAAAATAAAAATGCATACCTTATAATTAAAAGAATTTGACTAAAAAATGGCGCGTTGTAGTGAGAGAATGTTGATAAAAATCAAAGAGGAGGCTTCATTTGGACCGGCACGAGAACACGTTGATGGAACACGAACATAAGCAACGCAACATAGAACAATCCGAACAGGGCAAGGAGCGAGGATCTACTGGGCCGTTTAGAGGGGTACCTCAGTGTAGTGGGGGATGGGGGGAGGGGAGACCACCAGGGGGCAATGGACACTTCTCTGGACAGACTGCCCTTCTACCGCACCAGTCTTACAGTCTTACAGTCTCCGCTAGGCAAAATATACATTCTATATCCCATCAATAGTTTCCATAATATCGATAGTATATATAATATTTATCATGATACAGATTTGCGATAATTAGAGAGTGTAAGGTGATCAATATCGATAGCAAATTATCCGGATATTTCCAATTCAGCTTCAATACTAGAAATATCACGATAAATATTGATAATAAATTTATAATATGTAATAATAATAATAAATTTATTTCCGTTAAACCAATATATGGTAATAGGATACGTCAAAAGAATTTATACATTACGATAGCTTATAAATTAGATTTATAACTACATGAGTCACAACACACGTGTGATTAGTAGTACGTGATATCAAAACTATTAAAAAAAGTAAAATGAAATTTATGAAAACTGAATGAATAAATACTTAAAAATATATGAGTATAAAAAAAAAAATTAATACATAGATACATTTATAATAAGTAGACACATTTTTCAATTTAATAAAAATTAAGGTAACTATTTTTCAAAAAATTCTTTGGAAGTGTCTTTATCCCAACGATGTTTCGGGACGTTCTTACGTCCCATCACCAGGTCCCAATTTGCGAGATATAGAAAAAAGAAAAAGAAACAATGTAATTATAACAGTACATATGTAAAAAAATTAAAAATAAATAAATATGTATATATATTAATCAATTATAAATGAATAAAAAGTCTAAATAAATAAATAAAACAATAACGTACATTGGACTGACCTTTAAGGTGTAGTGGAACTCTGTCCAAAAAATACAAATGAAAGCTTTGTATCAAATAATGTTTTTGGATATGAAACACGTTTTTTTATTGTGGTTATTTTGTTCTTTTTGAACAGTGAGAATAAAATTCCGTTTCTGTCTAAAGGGTTTCGTCTAATATAAACATTTTTAGTTTAAGTTTAAATTTTTTTATTGTATCTATTGACTTCAAGAAGTGGGGAAGGGCATTAAAAAAATTAATTCCTTTATGAGTTATACTTTTTTCAAAAAGAGAGGAGCAATGTTTAGTTATTGTGTATTTTCATGCGCCAGTATTTCACGTCAGTAGAAAGGTATGAAGGAAGACAGGTCTGTGTTATAAAATTAACAAGCCAAAAAAGTACAACGTTAATATAGTTAGTTATTGTGACAAATGCCCGGGCTTTTTAGCTACAAGGTCATATTGCCTACTAACAGAGCACTATTTCGTCGCTCTAGTGGTCGTGAGCCCGACTCTACTCTGAGAGTCCTAAATTTTGCCTACCCAGGCTTATTCATCTTAAGAAGTTAAAAGTAAGGCGGGCAAACTACTTCAGCACAGCTGCAGAATAGGGCTGGAAGTTAATGTCGACAAGAGCGACTACCTTATAGTCAGTAAGAATATTCATCTGGAGCAGGAATTAAATGTGGGGACCTTCTCCTTCCCAAGAGTTGAGAACCTCAGGTATCTCGGGTCCACGGTAACTAGCATCAACTCGATGCTGGAGGAGGTGGACAGGAGACTTCTGCAGGCCCAAAGAGCGTATTTCTCTGTCATCAAGCTGCTACGGTCCAGAGCCTTGTCAAGGAACCTGAAGTATAGGATCTACAGCTCCATGGTAAAGCCCGTTCTGATCTATGGATGTGAAACCTGGATCCTGACCTCACATCTGGAGAAACGTTTCCAGACGTTTGAAAATAAAGTGCGCTGAGGAAAATAGCAGGTCCGGTCAAGGATAGAGAAACCCAAGAGTGGAGGATTTAGAACCAACAGGGAGCTGAGGGACATCTTCTGGCAACACTCGACCGTAGTTGCAGATATGAAATCACGGCGCTTAAGATGGGCTGGACACGTGGAGAAAAGCGGACAGCAGACAGCCATAGGACGCATCATGGACGCTCAGGTCCAAGGAGCCAGATCACGAGGAAGACCACGGCTGAGGTGGACTGACCTGGTGAAGAAGGATGCTGTGGAACACCACGTGGTGAACTGGCGACCGGTGGCGCATGACAGATCGCGGAAGAGAAGGCTAGTGTGGGCGGCTGATATTCAGGATCCGTCGCCAACGGAGTAAGTGAGGTTTATTCATCTACGGTAGGGGTCTTTAACGAATACCTGACATCGTACAGGCTCAGGACCATCTGTTAATGTCCCATCCGAAGGACGACGTGCTCAAGATTTTTTTTCTCCAAGATGAGAGATGATGAAAATAATAAATAACAACTGACATGTGAGCATCAAATACAAGTTCACTAAAAAAAAAACACTACATTTTGTCTACCATGATTAGGGCAGTTAAAGGGCTCGGTACCATCACTTAACACCCATTCGAAGGAAGAAGTGCTCAACGTATTTTCATTCATATCACTTTCTAACGACACATTATATGTCTTTGTAAATATGTAAATAAATAAAAACAATATTAAGATTTTTACAACAGGAAGAAACTTTGAAGATATGAAGTTTTCAGAGGGTGGTGAGCGGTAGCCATCTTGAAAAATTCATTTTTTATTGAGATCGGGATGTCGAAAACACGAAATTATGATGAAACTCATAGTATTACAATTCCATAACTTCCCCTATACTTCGTAGAGCTGGGGAAGTAACAAACTACAGATGAAAACGTTTTCACCCGCCCTCCAAAACCACTCGACCCTTTGAGCAGTAGGAGTTGACCTTTAGTAAGTGGCATCTGGGCATCAGAGAAGGGGGCTCAACTCAAAAACCGATGTAATGAATGTATCGACAACCATTAATTAGGTATGAGGATTATTCAGAAGCCTATGGTGAAACAAACTATTGTGATGTAAAAAAAAGTGCACACATTAAAATGATTAAATTATTAATATTAAAAAATTAATTATATTTGTTTTTCAATAAAAAGCAAATTACTTTTAAAACAAATGAGTAAAAAAAAAAACACGACCCTCAGCTTTTTTTTAATGTGTGTAGAGACGAGTGCGAAGTCTGGGTTGAATGGCGACGGTCTGAGTATGTGGAGAATGGTGTTTAGGCTTAAAGTGTGATGAACTAAATATAAGTGAATTGAGGGTGAAATTGATCCGCAAAGAAGGTTCTGTTGTTTGTTTATATGTACAGGATATATGCCCAGAAATATATAACTTAAATTTAAAAAAAAAATGGCCAAAATTATAAAACAAAAAAAGATTGAATTAGTTTTAAGAATTTAGTTTTTAAGACTTTTCTTTTGATTTTTGTTTGATTCAATGGGTAGTTTTTTTTAAATTTTATAATATAGATGTAAAAAAAATAAACCCAAATTATTTGTTCTCGTAAATTCTATTCTATTTATTTTCCCTGTTTGCCCAGTAAGATAATTTGAGAACCTTTGGATTAGATTTAATATTTTGCTAAATTTAGAACACAAGATGGCATCTCTTTAGAAATCCAAATGAAAAGTTTGTTAATTGAAATTTTTTATAAACATTTACGTGCACTTTCTTAAAAATTGCACGTCTTGAATTTTTGATACTTTTTAGGGCCCTTTTCGGAAATTACTGTAGAAATCAAAATTAAATAGACCAGTTATAAAATTTCTACAGGAAATGTGGTAATTTATTGTTTATTATTTATTCTTTTTGTTTTAATTATTATTAATTCATTATTAATTTTACTTATATTTTTTGATTTATTTTAACTTTACATTAATATTCTCTTTTTTTACCACAATATAAAAGACTGGTAAAATATGTAGAAATAATAAATATAATAAGGTCCACAAGAAATATATCACAATAGGAACAATGAATGTATAACAATGGAGTGACAAAGGACAGTAAAGTAACAGAGGTGTAACAATGAAACAAAAGTGAGACATAATCAAGATGGATGGTTCGCATAACAGCTTGTTCACAACATAATATATATTAACATGAAAAGACGAAAATTAAATACAATATTCAGGAGTGAAGTTCTAATTACATATGAGGGGGCCATGGTGGCCGTGTGGCTAGGGCGTAGGGCTTTGGTCGAATGGTCTCACCATGGTTTGCGGGTTCGAATCCCATCTGGGAGTGAGTTTTATTCCGTAGTAAATTGAAGCCTATCTTTTGAACGGGAGAGGGGGTTTATTTGTATTATTTTTGAGATGTCCCGTATTTTTCAATTTGGCCTTTAAGAATACTACATGTGAAATCCCATGACAATCCGACTATTAGTTAATGAGTTACCGGTATCTTTATACTAAGGCGAACCCCCACAACCCCCGCTCTAGTTCCATGGCAATCCGATCATCCGTTAAAGACCTATCACTATCTTTATATTAGGTCTAGCCCCCCTCCCCCCCCCCCTCCCTTTCAAATTTTGAGACTTCTCACATCCTATTTTTAATTTGGCATTTTAGAATACTACGTGTGAAATTTCATGAGAATCCGACTATTAGTTAATGAGTTACCGGTATCTTTATACTAAGGCGTACCCCCACAACCCCCGCTCCCGTGCAAAATTTAGTCAATCATTTTTATTGTATAAGTAGATGTAGGTAGATATGTAAAAACTGAATAAAACGTAACAGTAAGTAAATGACAAAGATGACAACCAAACAACCAAAGATAAATCGAGGAACTTGACAGAACTTTGCCAGAAGCGAAGATTTAAACACAACCAAGAAAATAAAACGCACTAAAAACTGATAACACGCACTAAAAACTGAATAAAACGAAACAGTAAGTAAATGACAAAGATGACAACCAAAGATAAATCGAGGAATTGGCCTAACACGCACTAAAAACTGATAACACGCACTAAAAACTGAATAAAACGAAACAGTAAGTAAATGACAAAGATGACAACCAAAGATAAATCGAGGAACTTGCCTAACACGCACTAAAAACTGATAACACGCACTAAAAACTGAATGAAACGAAACCGTAAGTAAATGACAAAGAAGAAAACTGATAACACGCACTAAAAACTGAATGAAACGAAACAGTAAGTAAATGACAAAGATGACAACAAAAGATACATCGAGGAACTTGCCAGAAGCGAAGATTTAAAAACAACCAAGAAAATAACATGCACTAAAAACTGAATGCGCTAGAAGCGTAGATTTAAACAACCAAGGAAATGACACGCACTAAAAACTGATAACACGCACTAAAAACTGAATAAAACGAAACAGAAAGTAAATGACAAAGGAGGGGAGGGAGTTGTAAGGGGAGCCTAAGCATAAAAATTGCTCTAGCGCATTAACAGATGGACGGATTATCATGAAATTTCACGTGTAGTATTCTTAAAAGCCAATTTGAAAAATAGACTATGTGGCGTCCATAAATATTGAACGGGAGGGGGGGGGGGGGGGTTGTAAGTGGGGCCTAACCATAAAAATTGTTCTAGATCATTAACGGATGGTCGGATTTTCATGAAATTGCACATGTGGTATTCATAAAAGCTTAGTTAAAAAACAGCCCCCCCACAACCCTCCCTCCATTTCAAAATGTTGAGATGTCACATAGCGCATTTTTCAATTTGCCCTCTAGGAATACTACATATAAAATTCCATGACAATCCGATCATTCGTTAAAGACTTAGCAGTATCTTTATATTTATGCCTACCCCCACAACCCCCCCTCACGTTCAGTATTTTGTGACGCCACAGACTTTTTTTTTTTATTTGGCCTTTATAAATACTACATATGAAATTCCATGAAAATCCGATCATCCGTTAATGACAGCACTATCTTTATATTTAGGCCCCCCTTACAACCCCCCTACCGTTCAAAATTTATGGACTTCACATAGCCTATTTTTTAACTTGGATTTTAAGAATACTACATGTGAAATTTCATGATAATCCGTCCCTCCGTTAATGCGCTAGAGCAATTTTTGTGCTTAGCCCCCCCCCCCCCCCCTCCAGTAGACCGCTAGAAACTCTCTTCATAAGAATCTTCCTCGGACTTCAACGAATATTTGAAAAAAAAAATTAGCCGAATTGGTCCAGCCGTTCTCGAGTTTTGCGCTTAGCAAAATTTAGCATTCATTTTTATTATATAGATGATCCGTTCATCCGATCATCCGTTAATGACAGCACTATCTTTATATTTAGGCCTACCCCCATAACTCGCCTCACGTTTCACAATTTTGTGACGTCACACACTATTTTTTTTATTTAAGAATACTACATATGAAATTCCATGACAATCCGATCATCCGTTAATGACAGCACTATCTTTATATCTAGGTCTACCCCCATAATTCGCCTCACGTTCACAATTTTGTGACGTCACACCCTATTTTTTTATTTAAGAATACTACATATGAAATTCCATGACAATCCGATCATCCGTTAATGACAGCACTATCTTTATATTTAGGTCTACTCCCATAATTCGCCTCACGTTCACAATTTTGTGACGTCACACCCTATTTTTTTATTTAAGAATACTACATATGAAATTCCATGACAATCCGATCATCCGTTAATGACAGCACTATCTTTATATTTAGGTCTACTCCCATAATTCGCCTCACGCTTACAATTTTGTGACGTCACATCCTATTTTTTTATTTAAGAATACTACATATGAAATTCCATCATTATCCGATCATCCGTTAATGACAGCACTATCTTTATATTTAGGTCTACCCCCATAACTTGCCTCACGTTCACAATTTTGTGACGTCACACCCTATTTTTTTATTTAAGAATACTACATATGAAATTCCATGACAATCCGATCATCCGTTAATGACAGCACTATCTTTATATTTAGGTCTACTCCCATAATTCGCCTCACGCTTACAATTTTGTGACGTCACACCCTATTTTTTTATTTAAGAATACTACATATGAAATTCCATGACAATCCGATCATCCGTTAATGACAGCACTATCTTTATATCTAGGTCTACCCCCATAATTCGCCTCACGTTCACAATTTTGTGACGTCACACCCTATTTTTTTATTTAAGAATACTACATATGAAATTCCATGACAATCCGATCATCCGTTAATGACAGCACTATCTTTATATTTAGGTCTACTCCCATAATTCGCCTCACGCTTACAATTTTGTGACGTCACACCCTATTTTTTTATTTAAGAATACTACATATGAAATTCCATGACAATCCGATCATCCGTTAATGACAGCACTATCTTTATATCTAGGTCTACCCCCATAATTCGCCTCACGTTCACAATTTTGTGACGTCACACCCTATTTTTTTATTTAAGAATACTACATATGAAATTCCATGACAATCCGATCATCCGTTAATGACAGCACTATCTTTATATTTAGGTCTACTCCCATAATTCGCCTCACGTTCACAATTTTGTGACGTCACACCCTATTTTTTTATTTAAGAATACTACATATGAAATTCCATGACAATCCGATCATCCGTTAATGACAGCACTATCTTTATATTTAGGTCTACTCCCATAATTCGCCTCACGCTTACAATTTTGTGACGTCACATCCTATTTTTTTATTTAAGAATACTACATATGAAATTCCATCATTATCCGATCATCCGTTAATGACAGCACTATCTTTATATTTAGGTCTACCCCCATAACTTGCCTCACGTTCACAATTTTGTGACGTCACACCCTATTTTTTTATTTAAGAATACTACATATGAAATTCCATGACAATCCGATCATCCGTTAATGACAGCACTATCTTTATATTTAGGTCCTACTCCCATAATTCGCCTCACGCTTACAATTTTGTGACGTCACATCCTATTTTTTTATTTAAGAATACTACATATGAAATTCCATCATTATCCGATCATCCGTTAATGACAGCACTATCTTTATATTTAGGTCTACCCCCATAACTTGCCTCACGTTCACAATTTTGTGACGTCACACCCTATTTTTTTATTTAAGAATACTACATATGAAATTCCATGACAATCCGATCATCCGTTAATGACAGCACTATCTTTATATTTAGGTCTACTCCCATAATTCGCCTCACGCTTACAATTTTGTGACGTCACATCCTATTTTTTTATTTAAGAATACTACATATGAAATTCCATCATTATCCGATCATCCGTTAATGACAGCACTATCTTTATATTTAGGTCTACCCCCATAACTTGCCTCACGTTCACAATTTTGTGACGTCACACCCTATTTTTTTATTTAAGAATACTACATATGAAATTCCATGACAATCCGATCATCCGTTAATGGTCTTGATTATTAATTAATTCATGCTCTTCATCAAACCAGTCAAAATATTACCCCTCTTGTCCTTCATCCTTCCGAATCTTGTGAATAGGGTATAACATCCAAATCTTGAACCAACGAAATTTTACCCCCCCCCCCCCCCCCCCCCCCCCCAACCCTCCTCTCCACTTCCCCGATGAACATCCTTGATCTGCCCTTGATCAATATATGCACTCTATCGGCAATTATTAGAGTTTTTAGTGTTAAGCCTCTTCCCTAATCGCCCTTTCCTTTTGGTCGATGGGGCTCCAAATCAGAAGGTTTTGTCCTAATGGGGTTCTGGTGACCCATACAAATTTCGTGTCGATACATCAATTCTATCGGGAGTAATCGTGTTTACAGTAGGGCGCCGGTAGCTCAGTGGTATGCTTGCTTCCTAAGCTCAACATCGCGAGTTTGAAACCCGGCCGAGGCCCTTAGTTTATTTTATCTAGGAGGTAAAAAAAGCGCATGCCGACTCGTTAAAGAGCTAACAAGAAATGGATGAGAGCATTGGATGCTTAGGTCCCTAGATATACATATACCAGCCCTACCAAAAAATATAGGTTAAGGTTTAGGTTTTATGACTTATGCCCGGGCTTTAACTACGAGGTCATACATATCGCCTACTACCAGAGGGTTCTTTCGTCATTCTGGTGGACATGAGCCCGACTCTCTGTGGGAGTCCTAAATTTTTATTCACCTAGGGCAGGGGTCCTTAATGAGTACCTGACATCGTATAGGCTCGGGACCATCGCTTAACGTCCCATCCGAAGGACGGCGTGCTTAAGTTTATTTTACCTCCCAGATAAAATAAACTAAGGGCCTCGGTCGAGTTTCGAACCCACGCTCTTGAGGTCAGAAGCCAAGCACGCGTACCTCTGAGCTACCGGCACCCTCCCAAAAAAAATATATATCGTGTTTACAGACACACACATAGTAGAGAGAATTTTTTTTTTTCATATTTGAAATCTGAATGTCGGAAAACATGAAATTCCAATGAAAACTCTACATGGAATTTTTATCCGATTACATAACTTCCTCTATACTTCATACTGCTGTGGAAATAATAAATATATACATTTGATCTTTTTTATTATTAATAATAATGTACGTAATAAAATCAGCTACTGTCTGTATCTCATGTACTTATTATATATACTATTATTTATTTAATTTATCTTATGTAAATATGTACTTTAACACGCGTTATTGTTCGTGTTGTTATCATCTGTAGATTCAATACAGTTTTTTGTATATATATTTCTATACTTTCTCAATGAGTGCATTATGGTTGTGAACTGTAAATATGTTTGTTAATGTTATGAAGGTATTTACATATTGCATTTTGAAATATGTCAATAAATCATTGAAGAGGGTAATATGTGTTTTTTTGTTTACAATTTGAACAAAGAGCAAAAACAAAGTGAATTAGAGTACCGCGTTAACTCTATTATCTTGTAAGAATTGTTTGGTACGATAATTCAGAATAAAAGCGTCCTTGCATTTTAAATCCACATCTATATGAATTAGAGAGAAATGTACCACAAATTCGATATTGGTTAAAAATTAATAGTTAACTTATCTATCTTAGGTGAATTAAAATGTAGGGTAGACAGAATTTAGTACTCCATGGTAGAGTAGGGCTCATGGAGTCGATATGACCTCGTAGTTAAAAGCCCGGGCATGAGTCACAATAACTAACTAAAGGCTACAGGGGTGGGGGGTATAGAGCCTCGGGGGCACAGCCCGTAGTTTCCGTGGTCAGCGCTGCAGACTTTTTGTTATTAATTTAGGAGACTCAGACCCTTAGAAGCCCCCCCTGGCGTACATTTTCTGCTGCTGCGCTTTGCATTTTTAGTGCTCATGTAAAATCAGAGAGAGATTAAGAGTATAAAGTATAACTAACATAAATGAAGATTTTGAGCGAGGAAATGAAATGATCGAATTCATATATATTTAAATAAATGTAATATGACTTGTTTTGTACATGTACATTTATGTAACAGCTGATTGCTTATTTAGGAATCAGACCCACGGGAAATTTGAAGATCCTATTGGTAACTTGCAAACAATCCATTTTTAGTAAAAAACAGTTTTTTAAATTATTTTATTTTTATCTTGGTTTTTTGCTCTGGCCAGGGGGGGGGGGGCAGGGGGGCGCGTGCCCCCCTGGCTACACTCCTGGGTGCTGCCCTTTGAATTTAAATATTAAATTTCATAGATACATTTCTAACATCTTCCCCTTGGCCGTTTCAGCTAAAAATTACTATATGTCGTCCTTATTTAGTTATGGATATACGTATACAATTTATATACATATACATTCTTTCTATTGGAAGTTATCGTATTCACAGGCACATAAAAAGGCTAAAAAAAAACTCTAATAACTGCTATTGTAATGAATATATCGAGACAAAATTTTATATGTAAATTCGAAACTTGATAAGGACGACATTTATCAATTTTCAGCGGAATCGGTAGGAGGGAAGGGGTGGATCAGAGGGAGGTGTATGTATCACATGAAGTTGAAACCCGATGAGGACATAACATGTGAAAGTTCAGCGATATCGGCCGAAGGTCAACTGAGGTTCATTGTAGGGGGCACAATTAAGAAAGCCAAATAACTGCCGATATAATGAATTTATAGATACAAAATTTAGTATGAAGATTTAGAAGCCCCTATGTAAGTCAACTACTGAGGATTAGTGCAAACGGTCGACTGATTTTGAAGTTGGAGCAATAAGTTAATTGATTAATTCGTTCTGCGGAAGTACATTGCCAGTGATTCACCTAATTTTTTTTCAAATTTTTGGAACTGGAAAAACATACATTTCCATTATTGATTATTTAACATCGAATTTATTTCCAATTTCACCCATTCTTCAAATTCGTTTTATACCGGCATTACTGGATAGTTAGTTTGTTATTATGACTCATGCCCAAGCTTTAACTACAGGGTCATATCGTCTACTACCAGAGCGCTCTTTTGTCACTCTAGTGGGCATGAAACCCACTCTACTGTGGGAGTCCTAAATTTTGCCTACCCTAAATTTTTATTCTCCTAGGGTCTTTAACGAGTGCCTGACATCGTACAGGTTCGGATCCATCGCTTAACGTCCCATCCTAAAGACGGCGGGCTTAAGTTTATTTTACCTCCAGGATAAAATAAACTAAGGGCCTCGGTCGGGTTTGGAACCCACGATCTTGAGCTCAGAAGGAAGCACACATACCACTGAGCTCGGCATATATCTCATAAACTTGTGGGAATTGAGGCTTTTCCTCTCCATTTTTCCACAAAAACAAATACAATTTCCTTACATTGCATCTCTCTAAATATTATTTCCTATCCATCTATAATTGACAGAATGACCTTTATACAATGACTGCACTGTTTTGATGAAGCCTCCAGATTGGAGATGCGACAGTGCATTGTTGCACTACAAAAGACTCATTCTTCTATTGATTTAGAAGATTTTCTATTTTTAAATTGTTGAATTATTTTCTAGAACTTGTTTAAAATAAAGAAATATATAAATAGTCTTATCGGCTTAAAACTGTGTGCTATCCGTCACTAGATAAACTTATTTTTTTTTAATATTTGCTCTTGAAATTCCTCAATAACATTTTTAAAAAATTTCAAATGTTGATTTTATTTTTGTATAAAATATGCATTAATCGAAAGCAACGGACGATTTGTGACTAACGAGTTGCCAGGGGACAATTTCGACACGATTTTATACGTGTCCAGAACCCTTCAATGACGACACCTATTGATTTTCAGCCAAATCGGCCAAAGGGGAGGGGCGAATTACGGGAGAGGCTTAACTCAAAACCCTCAAAAACTGCCGTTGAGGACGACCCCATGAGGACGCCACTTATTAATTTTCAGAGAAATCGGTGAAATTTAGTATGAGGATTTAGACCCCTATGTAAGTCAACTATTGAATATTAGCGAAGGGATAGCGAAAAGTTAATTAATTCGTTCTGGGGAAGTACATTACCGATGATTCACCAATTTTTTCATGTAAGAGACGGCGATTCATTTATATAATTTGTCATTGTTTCACTTCACCTGATTCCAGACAGACCTCCGCACTTTAATGACCAGTGGTTGGGATGTGGCTTCAGACAGGTCGTACTCGTTACCTGAATGAGTAGTATATCTCAGTCAAAGTCCGACTCTGGAGACCAAGCCCTCAAGTGACTCTCCCGGATTCATCGAGATCTCCTGATCTCCAGGATGTTCCTTCGGTATCCTGGAACAGTATTGAGTTAGGCCTCGAGGTTGGTCCACTCCAGGGCTCCAACGACCGTTTTAATAACTCACTTGGAAGAGTAATAAACAGTCAACTTAAGGTAATGTTATTTTTTAAAATAAATAAATAGGCGCTTTATAATTGTGTATTTATTACTATTATTCACATACAATTCATCAAAATACAGAATATATACCTATTGGTATTTTCTGGAAAAAAAAAAATAAAATAAACAGGGTGCAATGTATAATAACTGAATCAGATTTTAGAATAATAATTTATCAATCTAATAGGAGCTAAAATTAGTTTATTATTTTATTTATTGCAGTGTTCTTTTATTCAACTTGTTTGTATAAAGGATAAAGACGCTGCAATGCTCCAGCTCCTTCCACACCTTTTTCAAAAATTACAATTCTTTTGGCAATATCGGAAGTTATTTAAAAATGAGGAACAATATAACCAAACAAAGAATTATTTCACAATTACGGATCTCAGGAAAATATACAACTCATTTGAATTATACAAATTACCCAGCTAAATTTCAGCTTGACTGTCCACTTTGATAACATACTCCATCTTCACATAACTTGTCCAATGTTAAACTAATACAGAAACAAAATCAATAAATATATTTCTCACTATAATGCTATCTCCGATAAAATAATTAATTTGTTAAATATTGATGACGAAGAAAAAATCAACAATATATTTATTTTCTTAACTAATAGTTTAAAATTTAGAAAAACAGTTTTATTATGATTTGCCCTCTCGTCTACCTTATACTTTTCAATATAACATATTTCACAACAGTTGGCATTTTTCTTTTGTTTACTTCGGCCCATATTTATATTGTATCTTCCAAAATTAATTTTTTGTTTAAGTTTGATTTATTTCCTATTTTTAATTATAAGTTGTGTTGATATATAAACGTTTACATATTAGTGACCCTTGACTAGTAATGTCAACCCTTGCTATGAGATTTGTATCTCTATAAGCAATAAAGTTTCATTTCATTTCAATACATAATCGAATGCATGAATAAAAAGGTCTATCAAAATAAAGTGACCACATTCTTTAACTTTTGAGCACACTGAGTGGTTGTATCGAGATTGGGTGGGCTATTTTCCATAGCAATAGGTGTTGTCCTTAGAAGGTTCTGCATCACATATAAATATTTCGTGTCGATACATTCATTCTATCGGGAGTTATGTTCAGACACCCACACACCCAAATATATATATATTTTTTTTTTTTTCATTTTTGGATTCCGTGGAAAACTCATTACATAACTCCCCTTATACTTCATATGCCTGGGGAAGTAAAAGTGGTTTGAACACATCCTTCTTGGCCACCCACTTCAATTCCGCAGAACAAATCTCTGGTCACAGGGAATAAATTGGTAAGTCTAAATTCGTAACTTTTCAGGACAGCACTTTTTTACTTTTGCATTAATCGTGTAAATCCAGTTTTTTGAATAAATAAATTATGTTTGCATCATTATTAATGATATACCTTCTAAATCTATAGGAGTGAATGAAAATGAATATTGTTAATCCTTTCTTGGATTTTCCCTTAGTTACCTAATCATTCCCCATCACTTACCTAATTATTCCCCATCACTTACCTAATTATTAAACATATTTTTTGAAATACTCGTGAATGATGCCTCTCTAAAGTTGAGCAAGTTGATTCAACCAAAAAACATCCTCTTCACTTGGAATAGTTGAATAAATGGTTAAATGCAGTTATCTCGTGAGTGATTCCTCAAAGAAGTAGATTAAGTTGATTTAACCGAGAACATACACAATTTTACGAGATACCATTAACATCTTTATAATTCCGAAAGTATTAGAGTCCTGAGCTCCCAACTTCTTCACAATGCGCAGATGATGGCTTGGGAGATGAACACAGACAGTACACTTAACTCATTTTGGCCATTTTTCGACTTGACCTATTCCCTATGACCATAGAATTGTGAACATGGAAATATCGTTGAATACAAAGCAGAAACGATAATTAATTTTTTCTCATTAAAAAAATATCAATATTGTATTATTATATATTGCAAGTGAAGATTAATCCTTAGGATATATTTGAAGTTAAGAAAACATATACTTGAAATTCATTATGGCATAGTTTTGTTTTTATGGATAACCATATATCGATCAGTTTTTTGGTTAAACTCACAAACGATAAGTCAATAAATAAATGATCGAGGTAATTGTCGTTACTTGCTTGTAAAATTTAGTCTTTCATCTGGCAAATATAATAATATAAGCACAATAAAAAGTCACAAAATCTGGCTACATTGGATTCTTGGTCAGTTTCCATCAAGACATTTGGTAACAAGCAGAACTTTTCAAGTCCCTAGCTTCTTAAAATTGGAAATTTACTTTGTGATTTTTACCAATCAACAATCGATAAATATTTTTCATATTAAAACTGCGGAAGTTTTTCTTTTCTAGATGAAGGTGGTTTGAAAACAAATAGTGTGCCTTTGGTCTCCCCAAAAAATTTTTAATTAATTTTTGTTGCATTTTGCCATTAAGGTATTATCAAAACTCTTGATAAAATAAAAAAAATGTACAACCATTATAGTTTTATATGGTAGTCAATGTCTAAATTTTGATCAATCAATATTTAGGTTACGAAGTCACGTTTTTTTTGGCCTTGGGGAGGGGGTACTATCTACGAAATAAAATTACTCCCGGACGGAGCGAGACAATGCGACCAAAGCCCTACGCTCTAGCCCGCATGGCCCCCAGATTTCTCATATGTACAATTCATGGCGATCATTGATGCCTGGTTGTAGAGGTCCGTCCTTGCTTGTAGTCCACATGTTATTTTGATAGTAAACAGTTTTTTATATATATTGTCCACTGATCAGCTCAGAACGCGAAAATATGTTTAATTAGTTATTATGACTCATGCCCGGGCTCTAACTTCTAGGTCAGATCGCCTACTACCAGAGCGCGTCACTCTGGTGGTCATGAGCCCGACTCTAGTGTGGGAGTCCTAAATTTTGTCTACCCTAAATTTTTATTCACCATGGGGAGGTGTCTTTAACGAGTTCCTGACATCATACAGGCTCGGAACCTTCACTTAACGTCCCATGCGAAGGACGGCGTGCTTAAGTTTATTTTATCTCCCAAATACCATGCTAAGCTCATGAGGCCACAAAAAAATAAAAAACATTTTTGCAGAGATATTGTGAAACACTTAATAAAAATATAAAGAAAAACTAATGTTTTTTAAAAATATTTTCTATTTCACAAGATATATAAAATATATGGGAGTACTTTCGGTATTGCTACCATCTCCAGCCACAACTAAACAAATACATACTAAATGGAAGTTCAACCAGTTCCATTTAGTATTTGTTAAGTCCGTGGATGAAGATGGTAGCAATACAGAAAGTACTATATTTTATATATCTTGTGAAATAGACAATAATTTTTTAAAAAATATTAATTTTTCTTTATATTTTTTACATGATATCTTGTTTGAATATTGACTACCATATACAATTTCAATGGATATCATTTTTTTTCTATATAATAAGTTTTGATAAAGCCTTAATAGAGAAACGTCAACAAACGTCAAGGCCAATCTTCATCAAGTGAACAAGGATATTCTTCCTCAATCTCAAAGAAAAATATATTCATAACACTTTTTTTTTTTATACCAGAACTTTTATCTATTAATTTGTACTTGTTTTGGGGTAAATGAAGCATTATTATTTATAAAATTTTATTTTATTTTATTAAACAAATGTATTTACAAAAAGCTAATCTTTGGTTTCTAAACATATTTAAAATGAAAGAAGAGATAATTCAAATAAAGAAACAATAAAGGAAATATACAATAACAATATTTAATTAAGAAAAAGTAAATATAAATTTTATTTGTATATTTTTGTATGTATATGCACACATACATAGAATATATAACGTATATATGTACATTTATAATAGTACAGAAATATACAAATTAGAATAAAAAATTTAATAAACAAGCCGTCCTAATTGTAGCCACCATGGAAATCAGAAACTATATGAGCCATAAAGAAAGAAATTAGAATTTTTTTTTGCTATTAGTTATTTTGACTCATGCCCGGGCTTTAACTACGTGGTCATATCGCCTACTATCAGAGTTGCTCTTTCGTCGCTCTGGTGGGCATGAGTCCGACTCTAAAGTAGTTGTCTTTAACGAGTACTGACATCACACCATTACGGAACGTGTCATCCGGACGACATCAAGTTCGTCGCCATTTTACGATGTTAGTTACAACATTGATAATGCGAGAGTGAAACGCAAAATTACAAATTTCTAATAATTTCGTGCTCTCCTTTTCCTATTATTTCTGGTTAAGTCTCCTTTTTACAGGATCAATTTTTATGTAAATTCGGAATAATAGTTATGACCACAAAAGGTCACAGATATATATATTCGTAATAATGTTCAAGGGAGCATATTTGATGGGATTTATTGATAGTTTCCGTAGGTATTAGGAACCGGTTGATCCATAATCTGATGTCTATAAAAATGCAGCATCTAAATAAAACAAATTTGTGAAACAAATGCACCATATTGAATTTGCACAAGAAAAAGTTCAAAATCATTTCCTGGAAAAAATGTTCGAGTACACCTCGAAAAATCAGAAGAGGAACCGCTACGCGCTTAGAGAGCTAGATTTTCATTGTTTGTAAAACATTCTATGTTTCCCATTGTAAAACCCGAAAAATAGAAATAGAACATTAACAGATGACCTCCTTTGAAAGGGCTTCCTAGCTCTTACAGTTTCCGAAATACCCATGGCAGTCACTTTAGTTAACCTGAATAAAGAAATCAATAATAAAAAAAAAAGTGAATGAATTGGTGGGTATACAAGTAAAATATTATGTAATACATATAATCTCTACATAAAGTTAAATTCTTAAAATACTTCTATGAAAGTATGTACAAAGTATGTATAAATACATTACCATGGATTACTATACTGACTCAAATATACATATTTCTACCATTTATACGATTTTCAAAGAGTAAATTTTTAATCTTTAATAGCTAAATAAACGTTATTAATTTTTTTAAATATTACAGAAGAATACATTTAAAGCACCTTCAAAATGCAAAAAAAAAATTACAGACACAATAAAAGCTTTAAACTTGTGCACAAAAACAAAATATATAAAAAAAATATGTGCCTGTATTTTTAAACAAAGGTTTATAACAAAAAAAGGTTTACTTAAGTATTCAAAAAAATTAAAGAACAGAACAAATGTTGTATGAACATTTTTAATAAAAAGTGCCTGAAATAGAATTTATTATTAATATATAATTATTCTAATTACTATAATAAATCAGATCATTTTTAATAAAGTGTCTATACATAAATATATATATATAAATAAATAGTTCTATATTTCTATATCACACCTTAGTCACACATAATACTGGGGTTCTACACACTCAAGAGAAATAAAACATATCTTTTTACAGTATTTGGTCATGAATACGAGAACAAGGAGGGCAATAGTCATACCTAATTGGTATAATATTGTATGATACAGTGATACATATAGATATAGTATGATGCTCATACATACAAGTATAATATAATAATATATTTGTACGTACAGGTATAATAAGATATACTCATGCATATGGGTATTATTAATTTCTACAAGGCAAAAATATTTCAGTCTAGTTTAATATCTAAAAAAAAAACTGAAGGAGAAAGTTAAAATATATACTATACAAAAAGGTAACAAATACTGTATTTTTTTTTTTTTTTTTTTTAAACAATAAATAATTACTTTATTTTTGAAGAGGCCCAAGTTATGTATTTTATGGTCAGATAAGATGAAAGAGGATAGAGAAAAAATAACTTCAGTCAGTGAAAAAAAAAGAATGTTAGTGCTGTGAGGATGTGTAGAATACAGATAGACATACTGAGGAAAATGAGCAGATTCGAACAATGATGTACGGGACACATTTTTATACACCACTTTGTGGAATTAAACTTTAACAGGTCAGTAATATTCGAACAGAATACTTTTATAAAACGAATTAACAAGGAACTGCGAATTGCGTTTCAGGTGTACCAGAGCTGTTTAGTACGAAAGAGGAGTCAACAACCCACCAGATGAGTGAATAGACATATTTTTCTCTACTTGAAGGTAAAGCAAATTTCGCTCAATAGTTAGTTGGTTATTGTGACTCATGCCCGGGCTTCAACTATGATGTCATATCGCCTACTACCAGAGTTCTCTTTCGCCCTACTCTACTGTGAGAGTCCTAAATTGTGCCTACCTGGGTTTATTCACCTAGGATAGGGGTCCTTAACGAGTAACTGATATCGCAGAGGCTTAGCTCCTATCCGAAGGACGGCATGCTCAAAGTTTTTTCACTTGCCAGATAGCACGTTAATAATATATATTTTTGTAAAATTAGACAATATAAAAGTTCTTTGTTTTTATTTATTTTATTAGCTTTCAAATATATTGAAACATCGCAGAAATGTATTCACACCATATTGCTATTGGTACTCTTAAAAATATATACCCGAAATAGGTTTAGGTTTTCGCTTATACCTCTTTGCTCAGGTTCTACAGGAAATGGAAAAATAGTAAGGCTAAGATCAGGTAAAATAATAATTACCCTACTCACTAATAACATACGAGCCTACTTAAATCTATTAAGTAATACCAATGTGAAATTATGTTTTGTTTTTCTCAAGCCAAGATTCACGTTAAGGTAATGAGGTCAGGTAATGTTAAAACCGCATCATTCAAACGTCGTCACCATGTCAAACGTTTCAAGAGTTAATTTGATTGGATAATGTAGTCTTGACCTGGCTTCCTGACTGCCAATTACCAGACTATAGGTTTATAGACTTTAGGATCGTCTAAAAGTTTTCAGTTTGAATGTCTGAATTTATTATCTATGTCCATCGTATTAAAATAAAATAATAAAGTTAATATACTAGTCAACACTGTACGAAAATGGGAAATATTGAAGACTTTAGGTTTTTCATCTGGAAGGTGAAAAACCTAGAGCACGCCGTCCTTCGGATGGGACGTTAAGCGATGGTCTTGAGCCTGTACAATGTCAGGTACTCGTTAAAGTCTCCTACCCTAGGTGAATATACTTAGGTCGGCAAAGTTTGATCTCCGACTGTTCGGGGTCATGCCCACCGCAGTAACCAAAGTGCGCTCTGGTAGTAGGCGATATGTTGCAATAACTAACAACCAATAAGTTGGTGAAGATTTTTCTGTTCAATTTCATGTTTTCCAAATCTCTGAATCCAAAAATGAAGAAAAAAAATCTTGTCTGTGTGCCTGTAGAATACGAAACTCCCCCCAGAATGAATATATCCTCACGAAATGTTATATGTGTATTCACAACCCAATGACGACGGCACCTATTGATTCAGTCATATCGACCAAAGGGAAGAGAGAGATCAGAAGAGAGATGTCGAATACATTTCTGCGATTTGTGTTGAGTGGAAAGCCAATAAAATAAGTAAATACATAGAAAATGTTTCACTTTTATGTTGTCTAATTCTACAAAAATATATACATAAAGTGTACCGGTTTCGGCTTACGCCATCGTCAGCACAAAGTTCAAAAGTGACATTTACGTTTGATTAAGTGAACCCGAACCGCTACACTGTAAATATTTTTGTGAAATTAGACAATATAAAAGTTCTTTGTTTTTATTTATTTTATCAACTTTCCACTATATCGACACTGATCGCAAAAATGTTGAATATGTTGAATTTCTCTTGGTATTTTAATATTAACCCGCAATAGGTTTAGATTTTCTCTTGTGTCTCTTTGTTTAGATTCTGCAAGAGAATAGAGTATTAGAAATGTGGTATGCATCACTGCTCGACTCTGCTTTTCATTCTACAAATTCTAACTGAACAACCTAACAAGAAATATAAAATGGACTTATCTCGAAGACAAGGTATATCTAGCCTACATATGGACTTGGACCCCCTTGATGCCTGGACTGAAGATGTTCTAACAGGAGGAACTCTGCAGCTCAGCAAGGTTGGAGAGAAGCCGTTGAGATCCAGCAAGACTGCTTCGCTCTGAGCCCTGGTACCTCTCCTTCAGTTGACTCAACGCTGCAAGAAGTCGATTGTTGGCCGCATCCAGTGCTGCTATCTGGTGTTCCTGAGCCTCGATCACCCTCTGTTTGTGTGTTAGGGTGTCTGACATTTTCTTCTGTTCACGTCTCAGTTCGTCCTCAACTGCCATCAACCTGAAATGAAAATACGTAAGAAAGTTATTATTAAACGCCAACAATTTGAATATTGGAGCTATGTTATTAAATTATTTATTGAGTTTTCGGATCATTTTTTATATCTCTAAAATAAGAGGGCGCCGGTAGCTCAGTGGTATGCGTGCTTGTCTGCTGAGCTCAAGAACGTGCGTTCGAAACCCGACCGAGGCCCTTAGTTTATTTTATCTGGGAGGTAAAATAAACTTAAGCACGCCGTCCTTCGGATGGGACGTTAAGCGATAATCCCGAGCCTGTACGACGTCAGGTACTCATTAAAGACCCCTGCCCTAGGTGAATAAAAATTTAGGTTAGGCAAAATTTAAGACTCCCACAGTAGAGTCGGGCTCATGTCCACCAAAATGACGTAAGAGCGCTCTGGGAGTAGGCGAAATGACCTCGTAGTTAAAGCCCGGGCATGAGTCATAAAACCTAACCTCTCTAAAATAAATATGTTTATGAGGAGTCTCACAGGTTGTCAAATAAAATATAGACTGACCTCTTACAGATTTTATTAATTGTGTTAGCCACCTTTCGAGGTTGCTCATCAGGCTGCCCACCAAGAACCTATCATTTAGTCAAAATGTATTTAAAAAATAAGTTTAAGGTTTAAATAAATAACAATGACTGTATTAATTAATTGCGCTAAAATTAATTGTTCAAGAAAAATAAATGAATAAATAAACTTCTAAGTTGAGAAACGCGGACATATTGTGGAAACTTGTAATAAATAAATAAACTCGATAAGTAAGTATCATTAAGTAAAGTTGTATTTTAAAAAAAGCTTCAACAATTAATATACATGATAATACATTTTTAAAACAAAAATAATAAAGGGAAAATGAATAAATAAATAAAAAACTAAAAAAATAACAATTGATAATTTCATGAGGGGACAAATAGTTTTTTCGTGTTCCCAATCTGAGTCACAACTGAAAGCACAAAGTGTGTGAGGGCAGACGAGCTTTTCCCGTCTTTACTCTAGAATTTAACAATCTGTAAAATAATTACTTGTCACTACATAAAGCATATTTACATTTCCGTAGGAAGTGTTTATAAAAATTAATAGAGGTGAATTGGATGAAACTGTATCATAAATCTCACACAATGGCAACTATATTGAGCAGAGAAGACAATCACTCTATCATATATTCAAGTGACATTTTCATGTTAAAAAAGTAGGAAAAGTAGGAGATTTCAGCCAAAAAAATAACATTATAATGTTAATAAAATAATAATAATAAAAAGGAAAAATTGATGAATCACTGGCAATGTACTTCCCCAGCACGAATTAATCAATTAAACTACGATCTCTCTCTAAAACCAATCGACCGTTTCGGCTAAAAACCAATAGAGATTTGTGAATCTTCATTCTAAATTTCGTGTCGATCATTCAATACATCGGCAGTCATTGGGTTATTTGAGTTGAGCCCCATCCTCTGATCCGAGTTATCGTGTTTACAGACTATGGGGAGTTCGGAAAATATAAAATACCGGTGAAAACGCAACTTCTAATTTCTGACCTATTACATAACATCTTATACTTCGAATAGATGGGAAAATAAGCAAATAAAAAAAAAATTAAATTAAAAAAAACCCCGACACAAAAAAATGTTTTTTATCATTAATTTTTTTTTTATTGAAACCTTGGTGGAGAGGGCTTTTGGGGGGAGGGGGAGGGGGGGGGGCCTATAAACATTTGAGCTCAAACTCCAAGTATCTAGCTGTAATAGAGACCGAGATTCCTACACAGGCTCTGAAGAAACCTGAAGATCATGGAAATGGCATACCCGATTTTCATCGAACATGGTTGAGAACCATCTCGCAAATACCAGCTTTTGAAACAAAAAAAACGCTTTGAAATCGTTTCAGCCGTCTTGGCACTACGATGCCACAAACAGACACACACACACAGACAAAAGCTTCAAACTTATAATATCCCTCCTTTTGCATCGGGGGTTAAAAATAATACGCCAGGGGAGAAAAGATTTATGTAAAATCACAAGAATCAATGGCCGAATTCTCATTAGCTTATACTAAAATTTTATTTTAAGAGGGATGATGTGAATGTGGTTTCCATGGTTACAGAAATAGACAACAGTATGCTATAAGAGTGACAGACAACCTACCTAGATATGATACCCTTCATGTTGTCTGGAGGTTCCTGGTCTCTTCTGGGGGGAGGACTCGTTTCGTTCTCCGTGGTTAGTTCCGCAGCCTCTAGCTTCAGTTTAAGCAGCTCAACGCTCGCTTGAAGTCGTTCTATCTCTCTTTCATACTGTCAAAAAGAACAAATAAAATAGTATTTAATTCATGAAATGTTTAAAATATTATTTTATCTAATTGATGTGTAAACATCTTAGCTCGCACCCTCAAAATAAAATACGTACTGTAGTAATCTCATGAAATTGTAACGAAAAAGCGAACGGATATACATCAATCGCAGCAAAGCCAGTGAATGATCGTGTTCATGGCTCTAGCTTTGGTGACGTCTTTACTTCGTTGTCGTGTTATGTTACTGATACCACAGGAAGTTATAAGATATTCTAGCAAGTTTTGAGAAAAATCGTTCTGAATTATTGACAACTTTTTTAAATAATAAGAGAGGCGTAAAATTACATAATATTTCAAAAATTATTCCGGATTTTCTAATGGCGATTATATTGTTATTACACATTGCCAAAAAAATAATTGTAAGAAACGAATTTTATCAGTTTATTTATGCATGTATATGTGAAAGTATACAAATACACGTATTAGTTATCGTAAACCGACCATCAATTTTAATAAAAAATGAATATCACTTTTGGGTTGTGTAAAGGAGATTCTGAAATTATATATTATATATTTTCTTTCACTTAAGCGCTACGTCCTTCGGCTGGAACGTTAAGCGATGGTCCCGAGCCTGTACGATGTCAGGTACCTACTCGTTAAAGACCCTAGGTGAATAACAATTTAGGGTAAGTAAAATTTAGAACTCGCGCAGTAGAGTCGAGCTCATGTCCACCAGAGTGACGAAAGAGCGCTCTGGTAGAAGCAATATGACCTCGCAGTTAAAGCCCGGGCATGATGCATAAAACCTAACCTATTATATATTTTTTTTACAGCTTCATTATTCTCCCATTTATTTTTTTGTTTTTACAACCTACACACGTTTCCGGAAATACCTTAATCTAGCTCAGAAACTACTGAAGCGATCAATTTATAATTCTGCCAAGTGTGATTTGAAAATTTAGCAAAAAATAAATAAATAATTATTTGAAGAAAAACGAAATATTTATTACACATCAGAACAGAAACCATTATAACCATTAGAACCACGAGTTGTTTCAACAAATAAACTTTCGAAGAGTTACCTAACGACTTTAGCATTTATGTTAGATATACTGAGCTAGTACACTGAGATCTGGGAGGTAAAACAACCTTGAGCACGCCGACCTTTGGATGGGACGATAAGCGATGGTCCCGACCCTGTGCAATGTTAGGTACTCGTTAAAGACCCTATCCTAACTGACAAAACCTGAGAAGACAAAATTTAGGACTCCCTGAGTAAAATCTGACTCATGTCGCGACGCTAATTTATATTAAAATTAAAATTATTAAAATAAAACTATAGTTTATCTGTCAATTACTATTTGTCTAAATAACTTTTGCAACTATTAAAAGTAAATGCCAGTAGAAGTAATTAAGTAACTTGTCGAAAGTTTATTCATTGAAACAAAACTAGGTTCTAATATTCCGTGTTTCTTCAAATAATAAAAGTAGAAATCTAATAACGTTTTGAAAGTTATTAAAATAAACCTAACTATTGGTGAATAAGCCTAAACCATTTATTGAATACGTCTAGATAATAATATTATAATATATCTCGGGTGTTTGGGCAAAAGGTCTTAGGTCAGCAAATGTGAATTTTAAGAGCGGAATTTCTGAAGGTTTGAAAAATTCCTGCAAATCAGGTAAAAAACATTTGTTACTTGAAATATTATTTCTATAAAGTATTAAATATAAACAAAGTAAAATATTCCAACAATCAGTTATATATGGTAAAAATATTTAAATGCAAAGTCCTTTAGATCAAAAAACTTATTCTGACTTAAGCCCTTTTGCCCAAACACCAGAGAAATATTAGTAGTGATTAAGCCTAAATAACTATTGGTGGTAAACCCGCCTAAAAAACTATTAGTAATGGCTAGAGAACGAATTTTGTTTTGTAAAACAAAGGCGAAATATGTACATGTGAATGTACTTTTGTAAAATAAAACCAAATTGAATGTAAATTTTCAGTTGTGCTCTCACCTGACACACAGTTCCGGTCCTGAGCCCTGCACGATTTTTTCAGGTTTTGTATTTTTTTGTAGCCTATATTAACTATAATATCTATTACTATGTTTATATTAAACATTTTTTTACTAAGTATTTCTATAACATGCCCCTCCACAACGGACGTATGCCCTTTCACTGTATAGCCTAAAGAGGAGAGTATAGTGTTGTCCTTACTGGGCCTACCTTCCTCATGGCCTGGTCGTGATTATGGTGACTCCGCAGCTTGGATCTCCGACCTCTGCACGTCTCCTCATCTGATGAGTCGGACAGATCCCGTGTTGAGTCTAGAGACATCCTTCGAGGGGTAGCTCCTGTACAACAGATGATGTCATGAGAAATATCTCTTTATCTTTCTGCATATAATATTAATATTGAACTGAATTCTCGTTTCAATGAAGAAAGTAACTCAGAATTACGCTGTGTAATGGAACAAAGAAAATGGCTGAAGCCAACACATTATAGCCAGTAATGCCAGTATTAAATGAATTTGAGTGGGAGAGAGCTATCTGTACAGAATACAATATCAGGCAGAATATTTTTTTTTTTTTTTGGTATTTATTAATCTTAAGCCACAACTATGCAAAAAATGCAAAACCAGCGGCTGGGCTGACATATACTATACAAACATAATAAAAATAAATATGACATGAAAGGCTTGAGAGAGGAAAAACACCCAGCGGTGAACCCTCATGGCATCACTTCACAACAGGTGATCTCTATGCCAAACTCTCTTTAATCTTCTTGGGGGATTGTGGGGTAAATTTGTATCTAAGATTTTGCGAACTTCCGGGTTGGTGTGTAAGTAAATTTTGGTGTAGAAACGTTGGTATAAATGTTTAATGGTTGTGTCTATGGATGTGACGTTCAAGTCGCGGTGTAAAGTCTTGTTGCTAACGTATGGTGGGCATTGCGTGATCAGTTGGAGAGTCTTGGATTGAAATACCTGTATTCTTTTGATGTTCGAAGTCATGGCTGTACCATATATTTGTAAGCCATAGATCCAGAGAGGTCGGAGAAGATAGCTATAACAATTCAGTTTTTGTCGAGTAGATAATTTAGAACGCCTATTCAAAATACTGTACAATAGTCTAAGTCGCCGGTCTAGTGTGAGTCGTGTCGTCCTAGTGTGAGGGTTCCAAGTCAGCCTTCTATCGAGGGTTAATCCTAAATATTTTACGGAAGAGGTATGAGGTAATGGCTGGTTTTCAAGGAATACTGGGGGACGGAGAGCGAATGTTATGTGTTGACATTTTGTGGTGTTAAATTTAATTTTCCAAGATTTACTCAAAACTTCAATTTTGTTGAGGTGTTGTTGTAGTATGATTGAAGTGGTGTGAGGATCTGTGTGAGAGGCTAGAATGGCGGTGTCATCTGCGTATGTGGCTGTTAATGTGAGAGGGTCGGTGGGTAGGCAAAAAAATAAAAATATTTTTTTATTTTTATTTTGGTCACTTAATGCATATTAGTCTGACATTAATGAAATAACGAGAAATAGGATTAAGCATTTGATAGTAGGATGGTGATTATTTTATGTAGCTAGCAGTACTATTTTTATTTAATTACTTTGCATTACGAAAAACCAATATTTATGGTTGGCCAATTTTTCGTTACTTTTTTGAACAAGTAAAATATAATGGAAAATAAGTAATACCTTATTATTTATAAAGGAAAATATAACCAAATATTAGAAAAGATGTAATTAAATAAAATTGCTCGATTTCAAGCACAGGACGACTTGCAAAAACATTAAACAGAGAGAGGAGGCTGGTTGTCTAAGCTTACCATGAGGAGTGTTATTGTTGTGATGATGCCTGGCCGCCTGACAATGTCCAATCTGTATGTTGGTGGCCCCATTGGAGCGCCACACCTGCTGTCTGGAGGGCGGAGCACCCCTCAGACCGCCTCCTCGGCCCCCTGGCTGCTCCCCTGTCGTCTGTTCCTCAGAGCTGGTAGAAGGGCTTCTTGCCAGTCGGCCTCCTCCACCACCCCCTCCGCTTCCTCGCTGGAACACTGGGTTGGCGAAGGCTAGCGCTCCACCCCCGCCTCCAACAAGGTTGCCAGGGTTGTTGTTGTTGTTGTTGTTGCCACCGTTGTTGCTGTTGTTGTTGACAAGGTTGCAGTTGTTGGGAGCTATTCCGTTAGGACCTCCTGGTCCAGCTGTTGTAGAGTTCCCATTGGTTGTGGTCAAGTCGACTGGGCTTGAGCTCTGACTGTAAGCGGCGAAACTTTGATATCTATAAGTAAACATGAAGAATAAAAAATTATATAGACAATCACAAAAAATAACAAAAGTAGAATGAGAATAAAATAACAAAAATAATTTGGTAAATCAGCTTGAATTATTCCTAATAAACGAATTTTCGTTCTCCCTGAGAAACCTCTTTCGACCGCTTGATTAATAGGTGTCTTATTAATGGAGTTCTGAAGCCACTTATATTCATTCCGCAGTGAATTATTAGGAGTCCCCTTCGGCCGGTTTGGCTGCAAACAAGAAGTGTCTAGGACTGAATCCACTTATAAACTTTTGTGTCGACACATTCAATCCTTCGTGAGTTATTGTGTATAGACGCACATACACACACGTGTGTGTGTACACACACAGATAATGACAGGACGGACTCACCCTGAGGAAGCGACGTTGGATAAAGTGGAGATGGATACTTGACTGCCCTTGTGATGGGCGTCCAGTTCACAGTCGGAGAGGTCTTCCATCCCATGTCCGTTCATAGCGCAGCTCCGACCCAACATACCTGGCCTCTGAAAATATCAAATGGAATTGGTAAAAACATTATCACAAATAAGAAAGTAAAAAAAATATTAAATTAAAAATGAACAAAAAACCCGATTTCGAAAAAGTAATAAATAGATAAAATAACTGTCCAATAAAAAAAAAATATATATAAATACAGTTGAACTTCGTTTCATAATATTACTCGTAACGCGTTATAACATAATATTATTCGTTAAGCGAAACAATTTTTCCCATATACATAAATTATAATGTAAAATACGATAATGCGTTCCATCCCGAAAACAATACTCATGCTAGAAAAATGTTTGATCACAAGCGACATTAAACAAAGACTGATTCGCTCATTAAGCGAGTCTTTTTTTACAATTTGTTTTGCTCGTTATGCGAATTACTCGTTATGAGAGGTGCTCGTTAAGCAAGGTTCCACTGTAAAAAACAATAATAATGCCTAAAGATGGATGTATTTGTCCCCGTCCATGAAATTTAAATTGTTACTTTCTGAATATTTTTTATTTTTCGGAGAGTTTTATTTTATTTATTCATTTACGTTTTTGTGTTACGTTTACAAATTAAGTTTTATCAGACATCCTGATGATGATGGCAACCTAAATAGCATGAAATAATAAAATATCAATCAGGGTCAGACTATATTCTTGACTGACTATTTTGCAGCCTGGGATTTTTTGCTGGGAAGTAGGGACCAGCAACGTTTCCGCATTTGCGGGCCACAACCATCATATCATATGTTTTAATATATTATGCATTCGATTTTCAATCGCCATCAGAAAAAAATTAAACAAGGCCCCCGTCCTTAAAGGACACTTATTGAACTATACCCCGCTTAAGGTTACGTCATAGTCATTGTTAAAAGGGGATATGTGACATCAAATGTCAAAACTACTTTTTTATATTTTCATAATCTTGAGGACTGAACACATCTTCTGTGTTGAAATGAGACATGTGCAGTGCGCTCTTTGGTTGTGGTGGAGCTGAGAATATCTGTGTCACTGTTGAAAGGAGATATGTGACGCAATTCTTTAGGAAGTTTTATTGAGCTTCCCAAAATTTTTATTTTTGTTACATATCCCCTTTCAACAATGACCGCTTCAATTGTTTTCAATCCTAAAAATATATAATGTAAATTTTGCTTCTAGTAACCCTCAAATATTTTTCAAGACTTCAAGTCTTCGTATAAAAAATGATCGAAAGAAAATATAGAAAAGGATTATGTTAAAAGAGAAGTTAGATAAAAGATAAAGAAATGTAAATAAATAAAGAATACATAAAAAGAAGAAAAAAACTAAAAAAATATATAAACAAAATAAAACAAGGTAAAATAAAATAAATAAATAAAAAGGGGTAGTACTTTTGTCAGATAAGATAGTAGAGAATTTACAGGTTGTTGTTTGACGGAGGGCTGGATGGTGGGGGAAGGGGAGGGGTGGCTGAAGGAAGTGGTCCCCTCCTGCTCCAGGTGATGGTGGCTGGGAGGAACAGGCTGGAGTCCACCAGGCAAGTAGGCGTTCCTAGGGAGAGTCGAAGCCCGGGCCACACTTGGCGACTTGGGGGCTGTCTCAGGGCTGCTACCTGCCGTCGGATCGTTGAACCTGCACATTAGTTTACCAAATCAACATTTTAATAAAAAAATTAAATTGACATAAAAAAAAAGTTGTCGATGAATCACCGGCAATGTAGAAATTAATCAATTAACTCGCTCCCCCTCCAAAACCAATCGACCGTTTGCGCTAATAATTAATAGTTGACTTAAATAGGAGCTCCTAAATTCTCATACCAAATTTTGTGTCGATATATTCAATACATCGGTAGTTATTACGAGTTTTTGAGTTGAGCCACTCCCTGAACACCTCCTTTCCTTCGGACAATTGCACTGAAATTCAACAGGTAATGCCCTCATGGGGTTTTGACTTTAAATTTGAATTTTCATGTCGACACATTCATTAGATCGGCAGTTATTGGGGTTTTTGAGTTGAGCCCTCCTTCCATTAGGCCGATTCACCTAAAAATTAATAAGTTTCATACTTATGGGGTTTTGAAATTCACCTACAAAACCCTGTAACGTGCATTGTGCACTCTTCACTACAATACTCGTATTTTAATTATTCATGAGATAATTGCATCAAAACTATAGATATTGCAATATTAATCTGCAACATGTAACAGAATGAAGGAAGATACATCTTCTACACTCTTTCGCTTTTCTAACCTCTCCGCTCCGATTACTAGGAATGGAACCAGGATTCTCTATCCCCAGCACACCTCTACCTCAGTCATGTCTTAGTTGGCACATTAGCCTGTAGATCTGGATTTGAAAAAAAATACAACTCACCTGAAGATATTCCTCTGGAGGGACTGGTATACAGTGGGTTCGACGGGAGCGCTGACCTGACGACTGAAGCCTCCGGAGGGCTGAACGAGGGCCAGTCGCACCCGCTCCAGGATACAGTGGAGCTCATGGACATCCTGGAGGCGAGCTTGAGCCACCTTGGCTACACACTCCTGAAGGAGGGCGTGTAGGATGGACAACTGCTTCCCCAGGTCGATGTAGCCGTCTAATTCTGAGGGGGCCGATGGAGGTGGGGGTGGTCCTACTGGGTACACGTCTTTGGAAGGATGACTCTGCAACAATATACAGAACTTAAATAAGACGACTGGGTATTATTGATGAATCTTCCCCAGTATAGGGAAAGTTATGTAATCGGCCAGAAATTCGATGCGGAGTTTTCAACGGAATTTCATGTTTCCGATCCCCTGATTCCAATATTAGACTAGTAAAATATGTCTGAGCAAACAAATATAGTGAATAAATAAAACAAACTTATTTTTGAAATATGGTCTATTCCACCAAAGATATTTACAAAACTACCGGTTTCGGCCTTACACCATCGTCAGGTCACTAAGTCAGTTTGCAGAGTGCGACCCTTCTAATACATCTCAGGTGAAAATATCCTTTGACTAATAAGTAAAAAATAAAACTAAGATAACATAAAACATAAATGTGGAAACAAATAATAATAACAGATAATAGCAAACATATATGTGGAAACAGAACTGGTTTATATGTTGCCCACATAAGTATATGTTTTATGTAAATACGAAAAAAGGTTTTTGTTAAAATATTTCATGATGCAGCTAACGGTACAGCCAAGGGATTCTCAAGTTGAAATAACACCCTTTCACCTGAGATGTATTAGAAGGGTCGCACTCTGCAAACTGACTTAGTTCATCATAACTAGACCTGACGATGGTGTAAGGCCGAAACCGGTAGTTTTGTAAATATCTTTGGTGGAATAGACAATATTTTTAAAAATAAGTTTGTTTTATTTATTTATTACAAGTTCCACAATATGTCCGCGTTCCTCAACTTGGAAATATAATGAAAACTTTTTTTCACATAAAGATATAGCAAATAAATTTGAGATACTGATGATGGCCTTCCCGAAATGCCTATAATTACACAATTATATACATAAAAGTTGTAAAAATCAAGAAAATAAATATAGCTTATGACAAATATATTAAAGAAAAAATAAGTTTAAAATAAAATTAATTCAAAAATTAATTCGAGACACTCAGGCATGTTTGCACCTTATTTTGCCAGGACCAACCATTTGTTGAATAACCCAATCAATAGGCTTATGAATGAAGGTAATAATTTTGAGGTAGATTGGTTCTATGACAGCCATCAAAAAATAATGTCTAATATTGCTAGTGTCTTCATAAATAATACTAGTATTAGTGATAAATTACGAATTATACTAGAATATTAGACCTTTGGTATGGTTCCACTTATTTTGATTCATATACACTTATTGTTATACATATATGTATATTTGTGGGTTTATCCTGTATATAAATAAACTGGGGGAAAGAGCTGCATTAGAAAACAATACAAGAAATATAATGCAATTAATAAATATACTAACAGAAATAATATTTAGGAATTGCTTCATTGCGGTGGCTTCCCGCTCGAGGAAGTCGTTCATGAACTCCATAAAGTTCTCCTTTCCCTGAAACTTGGTGAAGTTGGCCAGAGTCTGAAGTGTCTTGGCCACAAGTGTCAGGTTCCGAGCCGCCTTCTCGTTCGGGTATTCTGAACAGACAATAAATACATCCATATTAGATCATATAATAGCGAGAAACAAACTTGTAATGTTTTCATGCGAAAAGGAAAATTTTGGATTACTGATATACTTGGTATACAGTATATATACATTGAAATACATTATTATACAGTCCAAAGAAACTCAGCCCTCAATCTAACCAGTTCAGTCCTCAGATACAAATGTTGTGGCCAGTGCTAACAAAGTCGGTAGCTACTCCATTCTCCACATCCATGAAGAGTTAAGAGATGGACCATCTACTAGACACTATGCCATACTTAGTAAAACGTTATCCTTAAATGTAAAATAAACGAGAACTATTTGTGTTAAACAAATTGGAAAAACTCATAATAGGCAAAATAAAAATGTTAGGTCCATACTTAGTCTTCATTTATATTCAACTCTTAACTTTTATATTAAGTACTACTTAAATGTCCAAGTTTTCCGCCATCTTTTCCTTTTTTTTCTCTTCCCCAGTTATATGAAGTAAAGGAGAAGTTATGTAATGTCAGAAATTCTGTGCGGAGTTTTCCGACCTCCAAAAAATATCCGTCTGTCTGTGTATGAGTTTCTGTGAACACTATAACACCCGATAGAATGAATGTATCGACACAAGATTTTATTTGTGTATCCAGCCCCGACCCAAATAACTGCCGATGTAATGAATGTATCGACATGAAATTTTATATTTGAATTCAAACTCTCATAAGGATGGCACCTATTAATTTTCTGCGAAATTGATCGAAGGGAAAGGGGGCCAGAGGCGAGGGGCTCGACATAAATGCCCTAATAACTGCTAATGTAATGAATACATCGACACCAAATTTAGTATGACGATTCAGAAGCCATTGTAAGTCAAAAATTGAGTTTCAGCCCAAAAGGTCAACTGGCTTTGGAGGGAGAGCGAAAACTTAGTAATTTGTGCTGAGGAAGTACACAGACTACTTTTTCTTCAGTTTACCAATTTCAAGTATATGCAAACCCAATTAATCGTATAAAAACGAACATTCCATCCACACTATTCACATTTCAATGCGAATAACGACTATTCATGTAAGAGCACGCATACAGATATACAGACTATGTACCATGTGTGATGTTGAAGAGACTAGGAGAGAGTATGGCAGGACAAAGGAATCTGAGAAATATGCAGGCAGAGATGAGATTGTCGCAGATGTCCTGGCGGCCAGATGCTTCCAGGCGCTCTCTCATCAGACAGAAACACTCTCGCAGCTCACTGTAAATTATATATATCATAATATAAACCTTCCATAAGTAATTCGATGGAAAATGGTAATTACTCTATAAATTATATATGCAAACTCTCAAAATATTGTCTATTCCATATAAATTGTATACAGTGATGTTGGTGCATTTAACAAAAAGGTTACTAAATGACATGAGAACATGAATAAAATTAAAGTCGGATGCTTTTCTTATATTTAAAATAACTAAATGAATAACAATAAAGATGTAAATTGAAATTATAACAAATAATAAAGAAATATACAAAACAATGATTTTATATGAGGAATTTGGAGCCAGAGCGGACCAACCCACAATTTTTCGGAAAATGAGATCCTGATGTTGGCATAGGTTCCCTTTTTTCAAAACCAGTGTGGATCACTTAGTTTCTTCACTTCAGTGATAGATAGCAGCACTTTAAATTTAGTCCACAAATATTTTGTGCATATATTTTCAAAGTCACAATGGATCATACGGCCTTCAAAAACTTTATAGAACACAAAAAGGGATCACTCATCCAATACTATTCTAAAATTTCAAATATAAATAAATATTTGGGGCCCATTTATGGAGATAAACAAAATGTACTCAATTTTCAATTGCCATTTTCTTCCTGTACAGTTTAAACCAGTTGGTCCGCTCTGGCTCCAAACTCCTCATATATATATACTGAATACGACAACATTTTCGCAGAGATATTGTGAAACAATAAAAAGATAAAGAAAAACGAATGTTTTTTATAAATATTGTCTATTTCACAAGATAGTAAAACATATATGGGAGTACTTTCGGTATTGCTACCATCTTCAGCCACGACTTAACAAATAATAACTTAACAGTATTTGTTAAATAGGCTGAAAATGGTAGCAATACCGAAAGTACTCCCATATATTTTATATACATTATCTTGTGAAATAGATAATTTTTTTAAAGTTTTATTTTTTTATAACTTTTCACAAGATGTCCGAATTTCTCTATTTAAATATGAAAACAAAAGGCATTTTGTGCTTACAGAGTTACAGAGATATTTGCACAATGGTTAAATGAACGAAATCAATATCTCGAAGGTCTAAAATTCCATACATGTCCAGATCAAATAATACGTTTTTCACGCAGAACCCTGAATCTTTGTTTCAAAACCACAGGAGCAAAATCAACATGTCTCATGTAAAATTGTCTTTTTGCAGATACGGGTTATTTATCTTGTAGATCTTCTTTCATAGTAGGATAATTACCCAAGTTACTTTCCAAATAATATTGTGTTCGAAGCCTGATTTGAAGCTCATAATGAGTGTTCTTTCGAAATTAGTCGCTGTATTTACATGTATTTTACAGAAATCTTTTAACATAAAAAAAATTCGTTTCTCGAATCAAGATCAAAGTCGTTGATTTGAACTTTCGATTTTGGGTCTGGATTACTTTGCCATCATTGTTAAGAAGATCTAATTTCAATCCCCTTAGCTTAATTATGAGACGAAGAGAGAACTGGTGACTTACGTTGGGAATGCGGAGTGACTGGCAAGTATCCTGGCCCAGGTAGTCTCCACGGTGTTCCTTAGACAGGCCTGCTGTTTGGTCAGCCCCATGGAACTGGACACTTTGAGAGGATCCACCTCACAGTCCACCCCGGAGCTGAGCACCCCTGTCACCAACTCTCCCAGGGTCCTGTGCAGGTACCGCTCCCCCGTCAGTTTCAGATAGGCCTCCATCGCCTTAGTCGCCAGCGAGTTGCCTCGGAAGGTCAGTCTCTCGTCTTCTGTACACAAACGGCAAATAGATACAGTTTAATTGGCAACCTCAAACAGTAATTCAAAGAAGGATCCGAACAAAGGACTAAGGGGTGGTAGATATGGCACACATCTCAAATTCCTTGCATCTTTGAAGTTATGATTATTTAATTGATTTTTTAAACTTTCTTCAAATAAAGTGTATGGTTAGAAAAAAAACAAAACAACATGTGTGAGTGATGCGGTACTCACAAGAATTGATGTGTAAACATGTGCTTTAGTTTCAAAAATTTGCCGCCGTGCACTGATTTTGATTAAAATTTGTTTTATAATGTTACAATAGAAAAGTAGTATAAGGAATTAAACTATCAAATTTATTGTTCTTCAATTTCTTTTATACATGAAATTATAGGTTTGTGATAGCTAAAATAAGTATATTTTTTTAGATTTACACTGCTATTTTATTTTTAATTTGTAATATTGACACTTTAGTTAAATTCACTACAACGTAAATATGATCAATAATGTTATATCTAATGTAATAATAAAATGTTATATCTAATGTAATAATAAAATGTTATATCTAATTACGTTTTTTAAGTGTTTTTTTTGTTATTGGTTTTATTATATATTACCTTTACATTCATTCATATGTGACGAAATATATTATACGATAATGCAGTCGAAATATACTACACACTTTCTTATTCCACGAACGTAGAAATGCTCAAAAAAACTTGACAACACAGAGAAAAAAGTATGCAGTTGTGTGTGTGCGCTGCGAGCGCAACCGTCTGACACACACTTACTAATGAGACTTACGCTCTGACATAGCCCCTATCGAGAGCTAAAATGTTTACACATCAAAAAGAAGAAAAATAATATTTTGTAGATCTTAAAAAAATTATTAAATGAAATCGGAAAAACAATTAAAAACAGTATTATTTTATTATCAAGTAAGTAACTAAGGATAAGACTACATAAAAGTAAGGACTCACCAATCCTGTCGATATCCATCATGACGATGTCTGCGAGGAAGTCTTTGGCCAATCCTTCCTTCTGCATCACGTGGACCAGGGCTGTGGCGATGTCTTCTTTGGCCTTCACACCAATCACTGGCTCCAGCACTTCGCATATCGACTTGTAGTCTGACTTCAAATACTATGAAAATCACACAAAAACAATATAAGACAAATACAAATTATATTATTTATAAAAGAAAACAGAATTGACAAGATTTTAATTCATGTGAGGAGCTGAGATACCAAAGCGTAGAAGTGCATTTCTCGAATTTACAAAAAACTATTTTCAAAGTGAGGGAAAAGCTGATAATGATGCATTATTTATGCAGCCTGTGGTGCATGGGCAGTTGCACATCTCTGGAACAAAAGGACCAAGGATTTACCAGGTATTTTTGTATACTATCCAAAAAAAAAAAAAAAAATCGACTCAATAGTACCCCCTGAGTTGCTGTGTTCACGACAGTTTTTCGGACGTCTGAATGAGTGTAAACAAATTTTGTACGCCCGATTGCTTTTACATAAATAAGAAATTTAAAATATGATGAAAATAAAGACCACTTATCAGTCAAACCGCATTTTTGTAAATATCGCTTAGATATTTTGCTCAAGTAAAAACATTTTCAAAACAAGACACATTTAATATAATGTTTTTCGTAGATCAATTTATGAAAAATTTGTCAAAAACAGTTTTTATTCGCCAGCGAGATTCTAAGACTCTCTTCCCTTTGGGTTGGAAAGTCACAACCACAGGTAATCTCAGAATTCCATAAATACCTTCGGAAAGGAACATATTATTTTCTATTTTGTATTATTATTATTATATAATATATTATTTTTTACTTTTTAACTTGTTTAACGTTTATATTGTCGAAGTCCACAAAAATATATACCTACATAAAGTGTATGTTTCGACATAGGCCATCGCACAAAGTTCAAAAGACATTTAAGTTTTGTTAGGTTGTCATATTTATACAATCCTCAGGTTAACTTTTATAATTGTTGACAAGTCAAATATTTGCTAAATGTTGTGTTAAAGCATGACTCCTCCCGCCCCTAGGAGACAGGTTATCTCAGGTAACCTGAGGATTTTATGAATATGACAACCTAACAACAAACTTAAATGTTGAACTTTTTTCTGACGATGGCTAAGTTAGCTGAAACCGGTACACTCTATGTGCATATTTTTGGCGGAATTTAGCAATAAAAATGTAGGTTTTTATTAGTATATCGACACAAGTCGCAAAAATTTATTCAGACACCTAACCCAATTAAATAGTAAGTCATTTATTTATTGATAATAGTTTTATGAAAAGGTGAATTAAATTAACTAAAAACTTTTCGTGTTGCAAAATTTGGGAACCGCGGGATTAGAGTAATTCTCTTAAATCTAAGGTGATATTCAATGGAATAAAACCTCAAGAAATTATTATTTTTACAATAACAAGATATACTTATATAAATGTACAATGAAATACCTGTAGAAACTCCTGGTAGACATGAACAGGAAGGATGTCGACAGTCTGAAACCTACACTTGACCCGAAGAGCGGGGGAGTCTTTCATTGGCTTCTCACTGACGATGGGGTACCACTTCTCTGTCAGATACCTGGAGGTCACTTCGTGTACAGGGATGCTAACTGTCCCTATAAAATAAATAAACACAAAATGAATTAATTTTCTTGTATAATATGAATTGGTGAGAATTATTTACAACTATTTCATCATATTATGGAAGCAAAATTGGTCAAAAAAAAAAGTCGTCGGTGCATCCCTAGGATGAATATAATTAGGTATTAGGGTTTTGAGTTGAGGTCCCCTCTTTCCTTTGGCCGATATGGCTGAAAATCAATAGGTGTCGTCTTCATGGGGTTCTAAATACATTAAGAGCTAATAACTAATAGAAATAGTTCTAAAGCATGTGACAACTTTTGGAAGGATTATGTACAAGTTAAACAATAACGTTTACGTTCTCTGTCCAAAGCCAATCGACGGTTTGGGCTAAGCCTCAATATTTGACTTATATAGCCCCTTGCCTTTGGCCGATTTGTCTGAAAATCAAAAGGAGGTCGTCCTTAGAGGGTACTGGATACACATTTCACTTTACTTTGTACAGCTGTTAAAGTAAAAAGACGGAATGGAATGTATCGACAAGAAATTTTAAATGTGAATTCTAAAATCCATAAGGACATCACTTATTAATTTTCAGCTGAATCGGTAGAAGGGAATGGGGAGGTTCAGGGGAGGGGCTTAATTCAAGAACTAATTGTCGATGTAATGAATTTATGGACATAAAATTTAGTATGAGGATTTAGAAGCCCCTATGTAAATCTATTATCGATTGTTAGTCAAAACTGTCTCCTGGTTTTTAAGAGGGAGCAAACACTTAATTGATTAATTCTGGGGAAGTACATTGCCGGTGATTCACCGACGGCTTATTTTTAAGTTTTAGTCTACTTACAAAGTTTTTCTTCAATCAGACAGACATTTTTTTATTTTTGCAATCTGGAGGTCGAAAAACAAGAAACTCCCTTGAAAACTCCGCATCGAATTTAATGCATAACTTCCTCTGTACTTCGTAGAATAGAATAGGTTTTTATTGAAAATAAGAAAAATGCAAAATCATACCAAGAAATTTACAAAGAAGAAAAAAACAGACTTTGGCAATTTTGGCCAACCACAAATATTTGCTAACGGAATTTCCTAATTTCACAAAATCAAAGATTTTTGTAAACCTACAATTTATCTTAATGCCACATAAAGAACCGCCCTTAGCTCTACCGAATGCAGCATCTTTTTCTCCACTCACCCAACACAGACTAAATCCAGTTAAAAAACTTTTCAAAAGTCAACGAACTTATTATTTTTTAGATAGTCATGAAGTTAGACGAACCCTGATAAAGTGTAAAGCTTATCGACAGCTGAGAAATAATAACATATATCTGAAAAGTCTGGCTAAAATCAATTTGTAGTGCAAAATGTATAACATACAATTTTAGATCTAATCTAGAAATGAAACGGATATATAAAACAAATAGAATAGTATAGATGTGTTTCAATATCTTGTACATAAAGGAGTTGATACCTCAAGTTAACAAAATGTGTATACCATCACAAGTAGAAATACCGAGCATATCAAACATCAGATATCTGTTATCGCTTTTAACTGGTCGTTATATAACAAATGGTTTTCTGCATGACTACCAGGTGAAGGAGATAAATACCAGTATTTCCTCTACTGGCATACTAAATTTTGCCTACCTAGGTTTATTCACCTAAGGTAGGGGGTCCTCAACGAGTACCTGACCGTACAGGCTCGTGACCATAACTTAACGTCTCATCCGAAGTACGGCGTGCTAAAGTTTTTTTTTCACCACCCAGATAAAAAAACTAAAGGGCTCGGCCGGGTTTTGAACCCGCGACCTTGAGCTCATAAGGTAAACACGGTACCTCTGATAATTAAAAAAAGAAAAAGTGTGTAAATGATGTCAGAAAATGTGTATGAGTAATATTTTTAAATCCATCAAATCTCATGAAGACAAAAAAAAAAAATATTTCTAAAAAAATCAATAGGGAACATTTATCAATAATAAGAACTACAGAACATTAATTTATCTTCTTTTGTGCAAAAAATTAATATAAACAGACGAAAAAATCATGTAGACCAAAACTAAGGTATTTGTTACTACTTTTTTTCAATAAATAATTGCTTTTTAACGAGTAGCTGACATCGATCACGCTCGGGATCATAGCTTAACGTCCCGTCCGAAGGACGGCGTGCTCAATGTCAGTTTGACGGATATCGAACCTGAATAAATCACAATTTGTTTATATTTCATTTAATAACCGCTGGGTTTGACAAATGTTTACAATACGATTAGGGACATTTTAAATATACATAGTGAAAATGACCACGCCATCTAGAAATGTAATTCATAAGACTTTTTGATGAATATAAAGGTTTACTTTTGATAAATAATTGTTTGAGAATATAATATAACTGACTATTTGAGCAGAATATGTAGTTCTCATTAACAGATGAACAAAGGAAAGTAGATGAATCTCAAACAAGATTCCATCATCCTTCGTGTTATGATTTCAAACCTTACGTCATTCTATCATCATTGATTACAGATTTATTTTGATCAATACAAATTAATTATTATTAATAGTTAGAAATAAATAATACTTTTTTCAATGTAGATTTTTATGAATGCAGTTTCATGACAATAGAAAATTAGGTAAGTAGTTTAAAAAATAATAATTTTGAAATAGGAATGACAGTAATACAAAGAAAACTTAATACAGTTTGATATTTGAACTGTTTTTCAGTATTTAAATATTTAAAATTTATTATAATGTTATAAATATAAATAAGGAATCTTGATATATATTATCTCATGGCATGAATGGCCAGTCTGGACAGAATTTCCAATATGTAGACTCATAAATAAATTAGCATAGTGAATTTACGGAATAAAACATGGATTATTGGTTAATTTTGTGTCTTTCTAGACAATTTGATAAGACTAGTTAGTATTTATGATTTGTTGAGCTGAGTTTACGAAGCTCTTTCTTAGGCGACTCATGTATTTCGTCATACTCGTACTACTCCTAAACCCCTTCAACGATCACATTGAAATTTGCCACGATGGTAGTGGACACGGTGACGATGGTTTATTACTAAAAAAATCTGAAATCGAACATACCACGGAGGAACAATCTCCGAAAAACGAAATCCATATTGAAATCAATTGAGAGACAAAATTCTCGCGCTGATAATTATTAAAACATTAAGGAGTTTTTTATACAGATATGCCTGACTCAGCTCAGTTTTTGCAAACAGCAGAATGTATTGCACACCCAGTTTAAACTTGTTAACGTATTATTTATGTTTTAATTATTAATTTATATTTTAAGCATGACAATGTATAAGAAATACTGAGTTTTAATTTATAAAAACATTTTAGTTAGGATGGAAGGTGTCTTCCAAAACGTTTAACGTTAAACTGATTTAAGTTGACTTGAAATAAATTAGGAGATATATAACTACATAGTAATTACTTTATTACCAGAAAATCTCTACGCATAACCAAAAATCGAATCTAACCCAAATGAAAATTTCCCATTATTTCAATTTCAAGAGATAAACAATGTGAGTTACTTTGTTTCTGCTTTATGCATTCGAATTGTATGCATTTCAGGGCGTTATAATGACTTGAGTGGATGTGTGGCGTGAAGGCTAAGGTCTACTCGTATATAAGATCTAATTGTAAGACTATAAGGTCATTATTATAAGGCCCTGAAGAAAAAAGTATGTAAACAGTTACCAAAAAATTGGCCAAATACTCTCAACGTTGAAAAGATACTGTCGAGTGTATCAATCATTATGAAAATCAATCACTATTTTTCAGGAAAAAAAAACCCAAAAAAACCCATTTTTTTAAGTTCAATGTAAAATCAGCGCATTTATCAAAAATGATTACATCATCCTATTCAAACAAGCTTTTATACCTTTATGAAGGATGTTAATGAATATTGTCATTATTTATATTCTCATACATTTCTTACATTTTCTATAATATATTTTCTTATAAAGTACAAATTAAAAGTTACATACAGTTCATAGTGGCAGTCACGAAGGAACCTTCATAGTCGACTGATACTTCTATCAAATTATTAAAATTAATCACAAAGATGAGCTCTGTTATCCTAATTGCGTATTCTTATCAAGAAAAAAAAACAACACAAAAACATTCCTCCTGATAAGAACAGTTAAAAAATGAATGAATCCTTCCTCATAACATTTTTGTATAATAAATGACAGGAAATGATTTTTTTTTTAAATCATACACATTAGGTTGAAGAATTTTACACAATTATCATTAAAAACATAACCAATTAAAATGTATTTATAACACATATAATTTATTATAGCAAAAGAAATATTGTTTAGAGTATACATACCAACTAAAACATTTTTGTCTCTCTTTTTCTTTCGGTCTGCCTCTCTGTAAAGATTTACATTGATGACATTTACAGAGGGGAGGTTGAAAAAGTCAAATTGTTCACCCCAAAAACAGAGGTCGCCTTTTTGTTTTCCTGAGGTTCTTGCATACAGTGTTTTGTCCAAACACAACTCACAAAAATACCTGTAACACAATAAATAAATAAAAATTTAATCTATTCAATAGAATGAAAAACAGGACATATTATGTGAGTTTAAATTTTATAGTATACAGTGGGCACTCTAAATATAATTCTCTCTACTGGTCAGGGCAAAAAAGTAAAAAATTAACAGCTATATTGAAAAACTCCGACTGCTAGTTCAAATACGTTTCCACAATAACACTACACTAAAAAGTTTAGGATAATACTCGATGGATTCAGATATCAGTTTTGTCCTAAAGTTTCTGCACCTTAAACGAAAAGGACCACCTTTTATAATTTTTGTTCCATTGTCCTTCTTTGAGTTTTCTTAAGCAAACATTTCTCCACAAATATCTTACAAATCGACCAAACAACGACTCAGAATCAATTGCTGAGTTTTTTGTTAACGTATTTTATGATATTATGTAATTACTTTTGAAAATTTATTGTCTTTCAGTTTTGACAAATTATCACAGATATGATTTTGACTAATTACCTAGCTACAAAACTCTTATTATTTCATTTTTTATATTTGTGTTATGGCTATTTTACAATTTATCCATTTTTATATATGTTTGAGTTGTTTTTGTTATTGAAAAGCATGTTCGTATTTATTTATTTTAATATCATTTGTATTTTTTTATTTAATTGCTATTCTTATTACCTATTTGTATTGTTTTGGTTTAATGATACATTTCATAATTACTATTTTATTCACAAATTCTTATTATACTTTATGGAATGTAAGAATATAAACTACAAGAATATATATTTTGTAATGATCACCACTCATTGCCATGAACTTTGTATTCTTTAGTGCAAAAAGTTTATCTATTTATCTAGTACACATATTCAAAAGATTCACCCGGCGCTGCCCGGTTAGTAGTTTTAAGCAGGTTAGTAACGTTATCCACACAATTAGTAACTTTAAGTTGGAGGATTCTAGGGATACGTTGGGATTTCAGATCCGCTATTAGTCCAAAGGCACAACAGATCCGTAATATCTCACATAAGTTTTGTGACGACACCCATAGTCCAAGGCATCAGAAGTGCCGAGGTGCCAATGAGAACTAACTTTATGTATCAGGTATAATTTTAAATAATAAATATAATAAAAAGTAAGAAAGCCTATTAAATCCCAAGCTATAATAATTCTATAATGATTCAACTTTAACAAATTTCATAATATTCACATTGAAAAAGCGAATTGATCAAATAATAAATTACAAATTATAATTATAAATAGTATAAACAAACTATTAGTTCTAAAAATAGTTTATTCAATTACATAGTATGTAATACATACGTTTATTTTGAAATGCCAACGTATGTAATGCATAGCTGTGCACATGAGAAGAATTATATATTATAAAGTACACATTTAAACTATTTACTGACTGCACTCACTTGATAACTAATGCTCAAAAAATGAATAAAAAGGCTTTTTCACCTTTTGACCAAATTAGAAATGTATCGAAAGATTTGTACAGCAGCTGTGCGATTAGGATGAAATATGGTATTACTGAGTGTATAGTACTTATATTATCTTTATAGCTCTCAAATATATAACTTAAAGAGAGGGCGCCGGTAGCTCAGTGGTATGCGTGCTTGCCTTCTGAGCTCAAGGTCGTGGGTGCGAAACCCGACCAAGGCCTTTAGTTTATTTAATCTGAGAGGTAAAATAAACTTGAGCACGCCGTCCTTCGGATGGGACTGTACGATGTCAGGTACTCGTTAAAGACCCCTGCCCTGGGTGAATAAAAATTAAGGGTAGGCAAAATTTAGAATTCCCACAGTAGAGTGGGGCTCATGTCCACCAGAGTGACGAAAGAGTGCTCTGGAAGTAAGCGATATGACCTCTCAGTTAAAGCCCGGGCATGAGTCATAATAACTAACTATGACTTAAGGAAGTTCCTAACCTATGGTTTTTTGAGGGATATTTTAAATCTATACCGGTTTTGTTGAATTTATTTTATTTCACGTTATTTTAAGTCAAAAATAAAATAAAATAAATCGATAGAGTGAATAATAGTGGAATAAATAACTTATTGTAACAATAATTACCTCTTTTTATTCGCAATTCCTTTTGCTTCTAATATCCATATTTTTAATGAATTATCCGTTCGTCTTTGGTGTTCTTGATCTGGTTGCACTGATTTTCTTAAACTATAAAACACACACAAAAAAAACGAACACATTAATTTAAAAGAAACCAAAAAATATACACACAACCACTGGTGACGTTTAAATAACTACCAAATGAATCCTGAACCACAATAACTGTGCGGACGTCTCTCCTCGCTATTTGGTTTGTCAATTTTACGATGAGTAAATAAATTATTTATCTTTATGGACAATCGTCTGCCAAGATTCACTTTACTCATGGCAATAGTAAAAATAAACAAACAGAGTACAATAAATAAGCAGCACATTGAAATAAAACAATGGAAATATCTCGAGTAATGAGAATCGTCATTCCTGTATGGATGAGTTTGTGAGACTGGTCAGAAAAAAAAAAACCAATAAACCCATATCTGAACGATAAGTCATAACTGTTATCAGTAAGATAAGAACAAAAAAATGGGATTTCTTTACCTCCATGTTTTGTTTTCATACTTCGTGTTTTTCCTTGAAAATAAAGTGGGAAAAAACTGATTACGTTAATTGAAGAGTGTAATCATTCATTAGATGAGGACTTCTTTACAAATGGACAGTTATTTGTAATGATTAATTATTAATCATCTAAGTTTCCCTGAAACCAATTTATTGATTTGGTTGAAAATTATTAGTTGCTTAATCAGGGACTTCTGAATCTTCATACTAAATTTTTTATTGATAGTTATTAGGGTTTAATTGATAGGAATTGTCCTCATGGATAAAGGTCTTAATGACTGATAGAGTTGGGAGAATATTTACTATGATGAGGGAAGTCAAGGTTCTGCAGACTTAGCAGTTATTGGGTTTTTTGTATTAAGCGGTTGACGAAGGATAATTGGTAATGATGATAATAATAATAATAACAAAAATCCCTTCCCCTTGGCCAACTCGACAGCAAAATAATATGCAAAGTAATGAAAAAATGTATGTTTTAAAAAAAAAATATTTTCTATTTCACAAAAGATATATAATATGGGAGTACTTTCGGTATTGCTGCCATGTTCAGCCACGACTTAACATATACCAAATGGAAGTTCAACCAGTTTACAGTCCAAACGGTACCCTTCCTTCAGCCCCCAAGGGGTTTTACCTGTACCTCCTGTAGTTATGTCTCAAAATATGGAAACATTAAAAATAAAATTTCGTCTCAAATTGAAAAATTTTGAAATAGTATGTGCTGATTAAAATATAAATATATATGCAAGTATGAAGTAAATCAAAGATGATAATAATAAATATATGAATAAAAATACGTAAAATAAAGAAAAATATATTTTTTGAGGAAGTCGATACGTATACACAGAGATTCGAGAATTATATTATTGGCGATAAAAGGGTTGAATATTCGGATGAATATCATTCATACAATTTCCTTTTTGTAGTGCTCGTTGAGTTGTACTCGTATCAAAAACAATATACGTCATCCTTATGGGGTTCAGGATGCAGATTTCAAATTTCGTGTCGATATATTAATTCTACCGGGAGTAATACATTAGTTTTCACAGAATACACATAAGATTTTTTTTTTTCATTTTTGGAATCGGAAAATACTTTGTATAACTGGGGAAGTAAAAAACGACTAGTTCGGACACAAATATGAACTCCAATTCGAAATTTCGATCATCCGAAATATAATTGGGCGCATGAACAATATGGTGGTGAATTTCTGAAAACTTTCTAGGATTTGTAACAGTTATTCTTTTTCGATGCAATAAATATATTAAAATAGTTTCAGACATAGTAAAGTCTCATGGGCCCCAGCACGACACAACCACTCAACCTTTATGGTTGAAAACGGACAAACAAAAAAAAACCTATACATTCACAGTAGTGGCAAAAATTGATTGTGTTAAAAAAAAGTGTTATTGCAATATTATCTAAATTAAATATTAGTTCTACCCAAGAGACCTTGAAACGTGAAAATCCGTTTACAACTCGATCTCGGATTTTCGCACGAATACAATACTCCCTTATACTAAAGGTATAAGAAAGTAAAAAAAAATTATCCACATAAGAAGTTGAATTCATATTGCATACAAAAGAGAAAATTTTGAACTTAAGTGAGTCCTGAATCCTGAATTTAGTAGACAAAATAAAGTCCCTGGGTGCTGGAATGTACTTAAAAAGATTAAGTTTGCATTTTATATGCAATACAAAGAAAATAATAATAAAAATCTGGAATATTCAATTGTTTACTGATTACAATATATCAGAGATAAGAAAACAATAATTCACTGTTGTTTGTTTGTTATATATTATCTTTGTACTATTATTATACCACTTCTGTTAAAACAAAACCCAAAATTACTTTTTGAATATCTGAAATAATATTGAAAATTACTGTACGCAGAAAATTTGGATCTTATTATATCTCTTTTTTCTTAACTTTAAAATAACTAAATGAATAACAATAAAAAGAATTGCAGCACATCACATCGCATCGCATTGCAAGATTTACTGACCGAAAATTCTTGTGAAATGAATCGTTCTGATGAACCAATTTCATAAACTCTTTAAAGATTTATTCGTAGACAATAAAAAATGTTTTCAATATTTTCGAATGCCTTACGATAAATATTCTGATTTACTTTCAAATTTACGACAACAACTGTAGAAACAAACCACCACATTTAGTGTTCGTATCCGACTGCAAGATTCCGTCTGATGTCGCGGGGCTGGGCGCCGCGGATCTACACAAAAATCCGCCTGTCAGTCCTTCCGTCGATGCGTCCCGCTCCAATATTTTTCTTTTTGAACACATATCATGATGCCATATATTACTTATTGTTTGGCCCTACATTGTTGTGGTCAAAGGGATTAGCGGACGTGAATCCTAACCTCATTCTCTGGACTCTAGGTCCTGAGTTCAGTCTGGCTGCGGCGTCAACTAGCGTCAGTTGACCCTAACTGTTCTCGCGTAAAGTTCGAGTTCCAAAGTCAGCTTGTGTGGTTAGACTCAAGAGTTTTTGTGCAACATTTGTGCGAGTCTCGAACCAGTACCAACCTAGCTCTCGTACGGTCTTACAAGCCGTATTGTGTGCAGTTATTGGTTATTCAGTGTGTGAAAGTACACGTGGTACTTCGCTTCTTATGTAGTTTCCATCGAGGGAAACGTTCATGATGTGTTAATTAGGTTTTCTCAGTTTATGTTTGCTTATAGACAAACGAGCAGTCAAGCTCTGTTCTATTTAATATAAGCCTGGCCAGGCACTATATATTAATTCCATAAATCATTGTTTCCCCCTTTATTATGTACCTTATAGATGTGGCTAAATCCAGTTTAAAGAGAGCCACAAATCCGTAAGTACCTAATAGTGTTTTAAGAAATATTAAAAGAACCAAAGAACTAGCACCCATCGAATACAGTCCACTCAGAAAGTGCCATGTTTACGAATGTTGTGCGTAGACACTTATGTTTGCATTTTTTACGTTTTGTTTTTCATTTTTTCATCAAACAACATTTCAAATAAATGTAATTCTTCACGAGATCGACGTGCTGCGGCCCGGCACAACCATATAATATACTTTGTAGTATTTATGTGATGCGATGCGCTGCACCCCTCTCCGGCAATAGTGTGCGCTTAACCTATTATGATAATAGTGAAATGAACATTAGAAAAGAACTATTATAACGAAGTGTGCTCAGGGAAAGTATAATAGCAGTACATGTCTCTAGGAGCAAGAAATACCACATCCTGGGCCTGCGCAGGAGTATTCTGTTCTCTCTCAAAAAAAAATTCTTAAGATACTCTACATACCTGTGAACCCACTTGTCCCTCTCTTCGGCAGTCCGGCATGAGAAGTACCTCGGTTGTCCAGCGGGGAGGGTCACCTGGAAGCAGTGCTCCCGACCCAGCACGCTCGGATGAAGAGGCTTGATCTCCACGCCGCCCGAGCTGAGGTCCAGAGTCTGCATCGCGCTCTGACCCGAGAGCAAGCTCTCGTGCGACCGCGAAGTTCGCAGACCACGAACACTGGAAACATACAATAACACAAATTAGTCTCAAATTAAATTATATCTAATAATGAACGGTAATCCATTTTCACAACCTTCTAAGTTGCAAAACGCGGACAAATTGTGTAAATTTATAAAACAAATAAATAAATAAAAAAAACTAATTTGTTGAAATATTTTACATTCCAGAAGACAAATTTATAAACTCATACATAAAGATACATCAAGAAATCCCAGTGTAAAATACAGTAAATTTGTGAAGATTTGCAAGACATAATGCTAGCTAGCAAAGAAAAGAAGTTTCCCTTCGATCGAGCGGATTCTGTGAAATACCACACAATTTTTTTTAATTTATTAAGTGGGAAAAGTCTTTTATTTCCATGAGAAATCCATCGAGTAATCTAGGAGTTAGTTATACAATACTTTTGTACGTGTGAAAATTATGGTTCTAACGAGCCTTTCTGAACCAATAAAACCAACCAATTGTTCCCTTCATAATAAAGCAAAATAAAACAATAAACTCCCTGACTGAAGAAAAATGTCGTCGGTGAATCACGACCGATCAATGATGTACTTCCCTAGGACGAATTAATCAATCAACTTTTCGTTCCCCTTCAAAACCAGTCCATCGTTTGGGCTAACACTCAACTGTTGACTTACATAGGGGCTCCTAAATCCTCATACTAAATTTTTTGTCGATAAATTCATTACACTGGTAGTTATTAAAGTTTTTGAGTTGAGCCCATTCCTCTGAAGCTCCCTCTTCCCTTCAGCCGATATTGCTGAAATTTAGGTATGTCCTCATTGGGTTTTGACTTCAAATATGAAATTTTATGTCGATACATTCACTACATCGGCAGTTATTGGGACTTTTGAGTTGAGCCCTTCCTCTAATCCCTCCTTCCCCTATTGCCGATTCCGCTGAAAATTAATAAGTGTCGTCCTCATGGAGTTTTGAATTCATATTCACATATGAAATTTTATGTCGATACATTCATTACAACGGCAGTTATTAGAATTTTTGAGTTAAGCCTCTCCTCTAATCCCGTTTGGTCGATTTGGCTGAAAAACCAATAGGAGTCGTCGTTAGAGGGTTCTGGAATCACATATAAAATTTCGTGTCGATACATTCATTCTATCGGGAGTTACAGACACACACACATAGATAGAAATCGTGTTACAGACAATTTTTTTTACCATATTTGGAATCTAGAGGTCGGAAAACATGAAATTCCATTGAAAACTCCGCATCGAATGTTTGACCGATTACATAACTTCCCCTATACTTCGTATAGCTGAGGAAGTAAAAGTAGCGTAATGCTCGTAATAGCAATGAAGAAGATGAGTAAATCCTCAAAACTTTCTTTAACATCTGATTGGATATGAAAGTTGTCAATTGTATAAATTTTGATGACTATGATAATTATGAATGAAAGTGTTAGTATTGGTCTTGAATGACTGTCACGAGGAAGTTGTTACGTGACGTTTGAAATGCTACACGATGACTGTTCTAGTTCGTTCTACTAAGGACTGAAATAGAGGCTTGCAAGATGGCTGTCAAACCTGAACATACAACGAATATACAATAGCGCTACTGTAAATGTATAAAGGATTTCACAACAAAACAATGTTGGTATAACACGAAGTTATTACATAGTATGACATCGAAGGAGTTATACATAACATGCTTCTAATATTTTAATGTCGCGATTTCTGTTTCCCATTAGAAGATGGAAGAATGACATCATTCAAACGTTAGAAGGTGTTATGTCTGTATAACTCCTATGCAAAAAAATTTGAAAAACAATCCTTTTTACTTTCAACCCGTGTTTTTTGCATTGGGAGGGATGCACTCTATGCCCTCAAAAGTTCAAAAAACACCTTGGCAAAGTTTCGTATATGTGCACTTTTTTCATATCGTCCTATGCTTAAGTATCGAATACATTATTCGTGAGTTTACAATCATTACACTAGAAGTACCCTTCAATTGAGACATTGTAAAGAAATGAAAATGGGGACAGAGCCTATTATGAAAACTAAAAAAAAGCTGTGGGGTGTTGTGCCAAATATGCTTTTTCATGAAGTAAAAATTATCAGAAAAAATCATTAACAGCCTTTCAAAAGGACGAACACTTTGGTGTAGAAATTTCTGATTTGCTGATTATACAATGAACTTAAAACATTTTTTTTTTTTGATTTCCTGAAAAGTAGTGAGTGAGTTTCATAATGACTGATAGAGTCGACACTAGTTAGTTATTTGATTCATGCCCTGGCTTTAACCATGAAGTCAAATCGCCTACATACATATTACCTTTGTCACACAAATGTAGATATTGTATGCCTGTATTTATGTCTAAATGGTTTTTGTTTTCGTTGGTGTGTTGTGCGAAAGTTGATTTTACTGAGTTGTATGTTGTGTCGGTAGTTCGGAGACAATTTAAAAATAGGGTAAACGAACTCATATCAGAAATAGGGCTAAACCAACTTTCGCACAACACATCAACGAAAACAAACACCATTTCGATATAAATACAAGCATACAATACCTACATTTTTGTGACAAAGGTACATTACTCAACTCACTGGAACAACTAGAAATAAACAGAGCGCTACAAAAAGGAAATTGTATGAACAGACCAATCTCAAATATTCACCCCTTTTATCGCCAATAATTATTTAATCCTCCTGTGTATACGTACTTACTTCCTCAAAAAATTGTATATTTTTATTTATATATTTATTATTGTCATCTTTGATTAGGATTATTTGCTTAAGATGGTAGCAATACCGAAAGTACTCCCACATTACATATATTTTGTGAAATAGACAATATTTTTAAAAAACATACATTTTTCTTTATTTATATTAAGATTTTCACAATATCTCGGCAAAAAAAAAAAAATTAAGTACCAACATTCGAAACGTTTTTAAATTCGATAGAAAAAAACGACACACAACGCTAAGTTTAAGTATTTTAATAATGAAAAGAGTAATGAGAGTACAGAAAGAAAAAATCTCCATATAACCAAAAAAATTAAATAAATCTAAAAATTGTCTTACGTAATATAATTATCTTCTTTAAGTATATTAAAGGAAGGAACAGAAGAGAAAATAAAGAAGTGATGTGTACAGTTTTAGTCTGCTTTCTCTTTGGAGAGGTGTGTCTTAGTTTGTTGAGTGCTACCATTAAGAACAATAGACAAGAATTTTTTTTTTTTTTTTTTTTCCTTTTATTTTACTAGTTCAGCATATCGCATGCTATGCTAGTAGGTATAAATATGGACATAAAATAAATAACATATAAAATAACAGATTAAAATAACAGATCGGCGTCGTCTCATCTTGAGCACAACCTAAGACTGCTTATAGAGCTTAACAAATAGATGGAAATAAATGTAAAATAATAAATGTATAAATAAAAAATGAAAAAAAGGTAAACTTTAACATTTGGTCTCTAAGGGAGGATGTCTTGAGGGAGCCGTGGCTTGAGTCTGGGGGCTGGAGTCGTCTTTCCTAGTTCGTAGTACGCTGGTCCTGCTGCGGTGTTTAGGGAATCCAGAAACTTCTTGGTAACCCTCTTCACGAAGTCCTCAACATATGACATGCCTAGTTCTTCGCGAAGCTGCTTGTTCCTCACGAACCATGGCGCATTTACTGCCGTGCGCAAAACTTTATTTTGTAGCTTCTGGAACCCTTCAAGTTTTTTACCAGATGGTAGCCCCCAGACCGGGCATGCATACGTATATAGAGGCCGAATGATGGTCTTGTATATGAGAAGGCTGCATCTTGTCTTGAGCCTGGAGGTCCTGTTAATTAGAGGATACAAGATGGAGAGGCGTGCGTAGGCCTGGTTCAATTTCTTGTTGGTGTGTAGCTTCCAGGTGAGACGTTTGTCCAACTCCACTCCCAGGTATTTGACGCTCTTGTCTTCAGGATTCCACGGCACCTCCACACCATTGATCTTAACTGGAGTTACTTCCGGTATACGTCTCAACGTGAATACTTTTGCCTCACTTTTGTTTGGATTGAGTGTTAAACCCCAAGCTTCAAACCACTCGGACACCTCACTCACTGCCGTTTGAAGCAGGGATGCTGCTATCCTTGGGTCATCGTCCTGACTGATAATACAAGTGTCGTCAGCAAACATGGCAATAAACTGATCAGACAGGGAAGGTATGTCTGAACAGTATATATTAAACAGAGTTGGTCCCAGAACGGATCCTTGTGGAACTCCAGCCTTTATGTCGCGTGACTCGGACATACTATTTCCTATCTTCACAGAGAATGTTCTCCCATCGAGGTATGAGGCCAAAGTTTCGTAAATATAAAGAGGTACTCCTAGCAGTTTAAGTTTGAAGAGGAGCCCCGCGTGCCAAACTGTGTCAAAAGCTTGACTAAGATCTAAAAACATTGCAGTTGAGAACAACTTTCGTTCATAGCCACTAACTACCTTTTCGTACAGCCTTTGAATTTGATGAACCGCCGAGTGATTTTTCTTAAATCCGAACTGAAATTTGGGAAGGATATTTTCAGAGTTTAAGAAATGCGTAAGCCTAGAAAGGATTATTTTTTCAAATAGTTTGGCCAAAGAGGGTAGCAGACTTATGGGTCTATAACTTGAGAGGTCCGCTTTCGGTTTCCCAGGTTTGTGGATGACTAGCGCATGCTTCCATACTTTCGGGAAATAACCTTTTCGAAGGCTGGAATTAAACAGATTTGTGAGAAAACATATTGCTTTGGTCGATAAATTTTTCAGAACGATTACAGGAATTTTATCGTCCCCGGTGGATTTTTTGTTCTTAAGATGAGAAATGAATTGAGTTATTTCAGAAGGCCGGACAAACGCTAATGGTAGTTGTGCGGTTTGATAAACTAGTTTTGAATGGGCTTCTACTTTTTTAGAAACGTCTGAATTCTTTTTGATGGAGGGTTTAAAAATATTTTCAAAATGATCTGCAAAAGCTGAACATTTTTCCATATCCGACTGGTAAATCTCATTATTATGTTTGAGAGGAGGTATGATGTGTGGATGTCGGAGCAGCCTTCGGGTGGCTTTCCACATGCTCGGGTCTCCGGGATCCATCTCTTCCAGGTACTTCTGGTAACTGTCGATCTCGTGGTTATTAACTTCCCACCTCACTCGTCTTGTTAACTGATTTAACCTACTTTTGATATGAGGAAGTCTCGTTTGTTGCCAGGCTCGACGGACCTTATGTTTCTCTTTGATTAGTTCCTCTATATACCTCGGAAGAGGATTTTGGTTTCTTCTGTATTGGTAAGGTTTGTACGTAGACTCCTCAACTGATGTATAAACAGAGTGAGTGAAGTTGGTGACTGCTTCTTCAATGCTCTCCGTAGAAGTCAATGGTAGCATGAAGGTTCTGTCCAAGTGAAGATCAAGCCGGAGTCTGAAGGTATCCCAATCTATCTTCCCCTTGATCAGGTGATCGCAGTTAGGAAGCTGAGTCTGGATGGTGTCCATCAGTTGGAAGTTAATGACTACTGGCGCATGGTCCGAGAATAGACAAGGAAGAAAAAATAGGTGGTCTGTTTTTCGTTCCGGGACTGGGCAGTTTAGTCAGTTATTTACTGCGACTCATGCCCGGGCTTTAACTAATAATTCATATCGCCTATTCAAGCTGGAGAAATTGTTTAACTCATATTGTCTAATTCCACAAAAATATATACATAAAGTGTACCAGTTTCAGCTAACGCCATCGTCAGAAAAAAGTTCAAATGTGACATTTAAATTTTTTAGGTTGTCATATTTATAAAATACTCAGGTTACCAGAGATACCTTGTCTTTTAGGGAAGGGAGGAGTCATGCTTTAACAGAACATTCAACAGATATTTGACTTGTCAACAATTATTTTGATGGGGGTAGTTGGAGACGGTGCGGGCAGCTTGTAGCGGGCTTCTTGGAGAAAGACCGTTGGCTTCCTCAGGTACGATGAACCAAAGAGAGAGAATAGTTTACAGCCTTTTTGAACTATTGTGCTGCACTTGCACTGCCTAGAACCTCGTCGTTCCCTTTGTGTATTGAAGAGCGTAGAGTTTGTTCTGTATATATGTATATTTTTTATGTATTAAATAAAGAAACGTCCCGAGCCTATACGATATCAGCTACTCGTTAACCCCTACCCTAGGTGAAAATTTAGGGTAGGCAAAATTTAGGACTTCGTCACTCGAAAAATCACTCTGGTAGTTGGCGATATGACCTTGTAGTTAAAGTCCGGGCATGAATCATAATAACTACCTAAAGAAAAATTATAAAAGTTAACCTGAGGATTGTATAAATATGAAAACCTAACAAACTTAAATGTCTTTTGAACTTTGTGCTTACGATGGCCTAAGCCGAAACCGGTCCACTTTATGTATACATTTTTGTGGAATTAAGACAATATAAAAGTTAAAAAATAAAAAAAATAATACGTTGGTTGGTTTGGTTTTATGACTCATGCCCGGGCTTTAACTACGAGTTCATATCGCCTACTACCAGAGCGCTCTTTCGTCACTCTCGTGGTTCATGAGCCCGACTCCACTGTGGGAGTCCTAAATTTTGCCTACCCTAAATTTTTATTCATCTAGGGCAGGGGTCTTTAACGAGTACCTGACATCGTACAGGCTCGGGACCATCGCTTAACGTCCCATCCGAAGGACGGAGTGCTTAAGTTTAATTTACCTTCCAGATAAAATAAACTAAGAGCCTCGGTCGGGTTTTGAACCCACGATCTTGAGCTCATAAGACAAGCACGCATACCACTAAGCTACCAGCGCCCTCTACAAAATAATATAGTACCTATATAATAATATAAAATAGAAAATAATATGTTTCTTTCCGAAGGTTTATCTGTGTTGGGTGGGAATATTAATAAAACAATAAATTGGGACGTAATATAAGGTGACGCAGTTTTATCAATAATATTTTACCCTAAGGACGGCGTGCTCAAGGTTTTGCCTCGCAGATAAAAAACATAAGAGCCACGTCCGGGCTACGAATCTGCGATCTCTACCAGAAGTGACTGAAAATGCTATCACTTAACGTCACCAAACCTAATTAATAAAAATATGAGTATTTGCCCAAATGAGGGCAAAAGGCGCTTCAAAGAGTTGCATACAGTCAGCTGCATAATGTACCTATGAGATAACATTCTGTACTGTGAACCAAAATAGGAAGCGCATATTTTCAACTAAATGATCAAGTTTTCACTTGGGAGATGTCCTCATTTTGAGAATGTAAATAAGGAGAGGTCCCGTTAGACGAGAGAGGGAAGGAGGGAGAAGATCGTCAGACAGGTTGGCAGCCCTGTCTAACTCGGCCCACTGACCGGACCAACTCTTGACCCAACCTCTACCAGGTAGTCATGATGAGATGCCCCAGGATAGGAAGGTTCTATGATCCCACAAGAGATACATCCTCGATAAGGAAAGTTACTACAATAAAACTCCTAAAGGATTCCCATGTAAAAAAAAAAAATATATATATATATATACACAGAACAAACTCTACGCTGTTCAATATACAAAGCGAACGACGAGATTCTAGGCAGTGCAAGTGCAGCACAATAGTTTAATAAGGCTGTAACTATTCTCTCTTTGGTTCATCGTAACTGAGGAAGCCAACGGTCTTTCTTCAAGAACTCTTGCAGCCCGCACCGTCTCCAACTAGCCCCATCATAAAAATAATAATAATCATACAAAAACTTATTAATTCATACTTTGCTTTCATTTTTTATTTTCTTGGCAGGTCCTCCACCAATATCAAATAATTTCTATTGTAATTACTTTTGTTTAATATTCTTACTATTATCATTAATTTCATAAGATATTTACTATTTTGTTTCATTGCTACTTATTAATTTATTTGTTAATAAAATAATATAAAATATTCTTATTTTTTTTTCTTTGGCTTTATGTACGATGCATATTAGCCATGTCTCTTATAATGGTGTTACCTAATTATTTACGACATCCATGGCGCCCCGGAAGGGAGTTCTATCTACGAAATAAAACTCACTCCCGGACGGGATTCGAACCCGCAAACCGAAGTGAGACCATACGACCAAAGCCCTTCGATCTAGCCCGCACGGCCACCATGGCTCCTAAGCGTTTTCTTCTAAAAAAATAAATAAAAAAATGGCGCCGGTAGCTCGGGGGTAGTGTTCTTGCTTACTGAGCTTAAGATTGCGGGTACGAAATCCAGTCGAGGTCCTTTAGATTTTTAACTGTTAGGTGAAAAAACATTCGCTGATGAAAAAAACCAACGCCGTCCTTCAGATTGAATGTTAAGCGATGGTCCCGAGCCTATCCGATGTCAGGCACTCGTTAAAGAAGGGAAGTTACGTAATCAGCCAGATATTTGATCAAGAGTTTTAATTGAAATTACATTTTTTCCGACCCCCTAATTCCAATATCCATTCACATTCTTTACCTGAAAGATGTATTATTAATACATATAAATATTTTTCTGTATATTGCACTCTTTTTTTTTAAAATATATTTCGCTCCTTGTGATCTGAGAAAGGTGAGCATAATATCGTCCTGAAAGAAGATTTATCCTAAAGAAAGTATAAAATATTTATAATAAAAAAAAATATATATACATATTTTTTTTAATTTTCAGGACCAATGATGCTCACTTTTCTCAGATCACAAGGGGCGAAATATATTTTTAAAAAAGAGTGATAAATATAATAGTATTTATTAATATTGGGAATTTCATATTTATTTATGCACTATTATTAACTACTTTTTTTAGTTATTATTCACAAAAATTGTTATACATGTACTACCAGTTTTGGCATTACACTATCGTCACTATTAGTAAACTAACAAAAGTTTGCTTTGGCTCCTATTATCTCCGGTTGTGATTCCTGATAAAAAATTGAAATTATGATAAATTATAACCTTTTAGAACAGGATCAGACAGTATAAATTTAGAGTCTGATATTAATGTAATACATAAGGTGCAAAATAATATAAATTTCAGTCATATTTACAATTTTTTACAGCCAATTAAATCCGATATGGGTACTGGTATAAAAATTATAATTATAAACTGAAGAAATATAATTCTGTTAACCTGAGTTTTGACTGATGGGCTAATTTGATTCTGAGTGCGGTTTTCTTGCAACGAAAGAAGGATGATAGGGCTGAATGCTTGCCTTACAAAGCCATTCCTTTACGCACCATGAAGGCGTACTACCTACTTGTGAATTCCTTTACAAAGAGTGTAAAAACTCCATTAGTTTCACTTTCCAGCCAGAATACCAAACGACTTTATTCTGGGGTCTTTCCACTGAACCAATATTTCGGTTTTTTTTTTTTTATGAGAAGGTCAAAACTGCATGGAACTTTCCTGTAGTACTAGTTTCTAAGCTCTTGAACGGATTCAATTCAGAGGCTAGTAAGTAAGACACTTTAATTGGAAGACGCATGGAAAGGATTGAGAATATAATAGATTATTAAAAACTTTAAAAATTCAATTAAAACAAAAAAAATACAAAGAAAGGTTGGGACACTTGTGTCTGAAAAGACACCAGCCGAAACCTTACTCACATAGTTGATCAGATAGTACGCCGGGTGAGGGCAGCTGAAGCTAAATCTAGAAGAGAAAGGAGAGCCCCGAGTGACCGCTGAAGTTCGGAATCTGGTGTGAAGAGTAACCACTACCACTAAGGTGTCCGTTATTTTGAAAAAGTTTAAATTTTGATGATTTCCAAACGGATTCTGGTTTAGAATCACAAAAAATAAATTTCTCAAAATTTGGAATTTTTTGAAATGGAGTTTAACATTCGTTTTCGACACTTCAAGACATTTTACAGCGCGGTTCGTTTAATTTCTAATGTTTCAGCTTCAAAATTCGTATTGTTAGGTTTTGGTGGGTGCTGATCACGAATCCGGTGTTAGAACTGCAGTTTTTCAGTTGACAACTATCAAAAATGCTGTCAACTTTTGAAAAAATAATAAAATATGCTGTTTAAACGTTAACTGAAAAACTGCAATTCTAACATCGGATTCGTGATCAGCACCCACCAAAACCTAAGAATACGAATTTTGAAGCCAAAACATTTGAAATTAAACGAACCGCTCTGTAAAATGTCTTGAAGTGTCGAAAACGAATGAAACTCCATTTGAAATTCAAATGATCGGTGGCATGGGTTTTCTATTTCAAAAAATTCCAAATTGTGAGAGATTTATTTTTTCGTGATTCTAAACCAGAATCCGTTTGGAAATCATCAAAATTTAAACTTTTTCAAAATAACGGACACTCTAGTAACCACGTACTCACCCCCTATTCCTCCATATATTTCTCCAAGTAAGGATTTTTAAATATTTGGCCGATTGTTTGATTGTTTTTATTCAATTAAAAATGATTATATATTTGTTTATTTTAATATGATTTTTTTAACTTGACAAAACTAATGATTTATGTAAATTAATTTATTGATTTGTGTACACATGATGCCCGGGCTCCAACTACGTGGTCATATGGCGTACTACCAGAGCGTTCTTTCGTCACTCTGGTGGACATGAGCCCAACTATACTGTGGGAGTCCTAAATTTCGCCTACCTAGGTTTATTCATCTAGGATAGGGACCTTTCAACGAATATCTGACTGGTTCTGAGTCCCATCCAAAAGACGGCCTGCTCAAGGTTTTTTCACCTCCTAGATAAAAAAATCTAAGGGCCTCAGCTGGACTTCGAACACGCGATCTTGAGCTCAATAGGCTAGCACGCTGTGATGCACTTGTGATTTATGTTGCAGCGTGATGATGAACGCAAATTGGTTGTGAAATAAAACATTTTTAAACAGAAAGACAATCACGTTAATTCATTTTTTTAAAGAAGCATCCTGTAACGTTGCTACTGACCAAAAAAAAAAGATGTTTGCTTCAGGCCAATTTCACACAAAATAGAGAGAGTACACTAAATTTCGGAATAGACCCATTTGTTTAGGGGACTTGAGGTAGGACGGACATACATACAAACGTACGTACTACAATTCATACATAAAAACATGCTACAATCAGTACATCAATTGAAAGAAGCAACAACGAAACAGGTGATCTTTAGTCTGGCCTTGGTTGTAAATATATTCTGTAAACAATTTGTTGTTTGCAAACAAATCAACAATGTACTTTTTGTTCCTTTAGTATTTTCTTGCCATATTATCAAATAGCAGTGGAAAATATCAGGAATTTGCTCACCTCTAAGGATACATAAGACGGAATATACACAAGTGGCATACATAAATATGATAGGCCATTAAAACACTCCAATAACGGTACTGCTTACGATCTTTCAATATGTCACTCTAAGACAATTAAGGTATATTTATTTTAAAACAATAATTCATTATTTCATAAGACGTTTCGAAATACTGTCATTCTCAATTCTAAAAATACAAATTATTTTAAATAATAACATTATAATTGTAATTCTCATAACTATTTTTTCATATAATATTACAAAGACCGACAAGGACTCACCTAAATACAGAATTATCATACTTTACTCATCCAATCATATTCTACCACTAGATAGTCGTCGTATATTATTTCACATATTGTCCAAATTTCATCCTTATCATACTTTACTCATCCAATCATATTCTACCACTAGATAGTCGTCGTATATTATTTCACATATTGTCCAAATTTCATCCTCATATTTTTTAAAAACCAATATTATAAATAAAATCTATAACCCTGAAATAACCTACTCTAATAACTTATTTTTTTTAAATATTGATATTCAAATTTTTAATAATTATTTCAATTTTTTTAAACAATTTTTTTATTTTATATTATTTAAGATGTATGAGTAATTTTTTTTTTTTTTTTTTGTTTGGCTTTATGTACGGTGCATATTAGCCATGTCAATGTGTTATATATAATTATTTAAGACATCCATGGCCCCGGGAGGGAGTTCTATCTACGAAATAAAACTCACTCCCGGACGGGATTCGAACCCGCAAACCATGGTGAGACCATGCGACCAAAGCCCTACGCTCTAGCCCGCACGGCCACCATGGCCCCCATGAATGAGTAATGGGCTCCTATTTCTTCAGCATCTGCCCTATAATTTACTAGACTATCCTGTTCCTTCAAAATAATAATAGATTCTTTTATATTTCTTTTTATTTTATTATTTTCTTTTTGTATAATTTGCATTATTGTAATGTTGTTATTATTTAAAATAATTTGTATTTTTAGAATTGAGAATGACAGTATGTCGAAACGTCTTATGAAATAAAGAATTCTTGTTTTAAAATAAATATACCTTAATTGCCTATATTGAAAGATCATAAAAAAAGCGAGGTATAATAAATTCAAATTTTATATTAGGTACTGCTTATGTTATAATATAGGGATGAGAGAATATCATTAAATAGAATTATAATAAACTCATTGCCAAGAGGTATCAGTCCAAAAAGACTTAAAAATGTAGGTAAATCACCGGGAATCCACTTCCCCAGTTTGAATTAATCAACCTTTGTTGATCAATACGGACTTTTGAAGCCTCATAATAAAATTTTTATTCATTAGTTATTAGGGTTTTTGAGCTGAGCCCCTTCTTTTGACCCCTCCTCTTCCGCCAATTTCGTTGCAATTTAATGTGTGTCGTACTTATGGGCTTTTGAATTTACACATGAAATTTTGTATCGATACATTTATAACAACGCAGTTATTAGAGTTATTGTGTTAAGTCTCCCCTCTCCTTTTATTATCGTCCTTATGGGGCTTATATATACAATTTCGATACATTTATTCTATCCATCGGAGTTATCGTGTTCACAGACATACAGCAATTTTTTTTTTTTTTCATTTTTGGAATCGGTGGGACGGAAAAATACGAAATTCCGGTGGAAACTAAACACCGAACTTCTGACCAACCCCATAACTTTCCCAATGCTTCGTTTAGCGAGGAAATAAAGAAAACATAAGTGTGATTAACAACATTTTAATAAAAATAATTTTTTGATATTTTTCTCATGCAAATCAAAAATGTTGATCTATTCTTACTGTACCGAAACTTAGGGAATGGGGCGGATTTGAAAAGTACGAGCCTTATACCATTCCACCTTTTCATAAGGATCATTCTTTTTAAAATTTACCCATCATTTTGTCGAGGATCTCCGAATCAGTTTAAATTTTTTTTACAGAGAAGTAAGAAAACGATTTTGTCGATTTTTTTTGTCAAGTCATAATCGCAAAAAAAAAAAAAATTAATTATCTTGAAAAAATCGTTTAAAAACTGGTCAAACGTAAATTGACGTATACGCAGAAGAAAATCGTGTGAAAAAAGTAGGTGTTCTATTTTTTTTATATCTGTATAGTCCAATTAACAGAAAAACGTGTCAAATTAAAATGTGCATACAAGTGTGATCGAGTTTTAATTCGAATAGTGAAAAATTAACCTATGTCGATAAAAATTAATTACTCAAATACTCCATCACCGATTTTGGGTTTCTTGCATGCAAAATGTTAAGGACACTTGGACCTAACATCCTACAAATTTTCATCCATGTAAAAACATTATTTTTAATTTTGTGGTCATTTTATTTATTTTTTTTTCATTTTAGGATAATGAAAACATTCGATTAAACAACACTATAATTGATTTATTTACATCTTTTTGATTAATTTTCATTCGTGAACATTTTAAAAAAAGAGTACAAGAATCGACGTTGACCCACTGCTGGTACGTAATAGTTTCCACTGCGTTCGATTCAAGCTCCTTCAGTACCTCATCCTTCACGTATCAGCAGTGGGTCAACGTCGATCGGTGTTCTTTAGAAACGATGGTCAAACCAACTGATGAATTCGTGGACGAACTCATGCGTAAACTGGAACAACTTGCGCCACACCACTACGCCACGAAGCAGCAATCAGGATATTTTCGACAAGCGAGGAACGATGCCTCTGATGGCGAAGTCATTGTAGTGGCCGATTTCTCCGAAAATTATTCGTTTGTCCTGCAGAACAGTGCACAAGGTGTACACTGGAACAATTCACAGGCGACAGTTCACCCTTTTTGCTGCTACGTGGGAGGCCAAGGATCACATTCTCAACTTCTCAAATTCGTAATTATTTCTGACAACTTGGAGCACAACACGTCAGCTGTTAATTACTTTCAAAAATTGTTGATCAATTATTTGAAAACAAAAGTCCCTGAACTGAAAAAAGTGATATATCTGTCTGATGGAGCCGCGTCCCAGTACAAAAATCGATTCAACATCTTAAACCTGAGTTTGCATGAAGAGGATTTTGGCATCCCTGCAGAATGGCACTTTTTTGCCACATCACATGGCAAAGGTCCTAGCGATGGGCTAGGTGCCGCAGTAAAACGATTGGCAACCCGTGCAAGTTTGCAGTTACCTCCAGAAAAACAGCTCCAAACGCCATTGCAATTTTTTGAATGGTCTCGACAAAACATCACAGGCTTGGACATTGAATTTGCAGATAAAGTCTAAATTGCAGCTCATAGAAACAAGATGGACTCGAGATTCAAGCATGCAATGCGTATTCCCGGGATTCGAAACTTCCATTCATGCGTACCGAAAGCAAATGGCTACGTAGAATTGAAGACATATTCATTTCAAGACGGAGGGAAGTTGTTCAACGTAGCTGAAAGTTACAATTGGGCAAAACGTCAGCCTCCGAGCGTACCAGTATCTACCAGGTAAATTTATTTAAAATTATCTCTTAAATGGAACTTTTTGAATATTAATGTGAATGAAATTATGTTTTTTACAGATCGAGCACAAAAAGAAGTCAACGAGAAGAAGATCTAAGCAAAAAAAGCAGAAGGTGAATGAATGATCAGTGAAAGATGGAAAACGCTTAGTCGATTCTTGTACTCTTTTTTTAAAATGTGTGATAATAGTTCATTGTATTTATTGATTATAATTGATTGTACGGATTAATGATAATTGAATAATTGAAAGCTGTAAAAAACAGGCACCTCGAATGAAAATGAATCAATAAGATGTAAATAAATCAATAATAGTGTTGTTTAATCGAATGTTTTCATTATCCTAAAATGAAAAAAAATTAAAATGACCATAAAATTGAAAATAATGTTTTTACATGGATGAAAATTTGTAGGATGTTAGGTCCAAGTGTCCTTAACATTTTGCATGCAAGAAACCCAAAATCGGTGATGGAGTATTTGAGTAATTAATTTTTATCGACATAGGTCAATTTTGCATTAATCGAATTAAAACTCGATCATACTTGTATGCACATTTTAATTTGACACGTTTTTCTGTTAATTGGACTATACAGATATAAAAAAATAGAACACCGATTTTTTCCACACGATTTTCTTCTGCGTATACGTCAATTTACGTTTGACCAGTTTTTAAACGATTTTTTCAAGATAATTTAAAATTTATTTTTCTTGCGATTATGACTTGACAAAAAAAATCGACAAAATCGTTTTATTACTTCTCGATGATGTAGGAAACTGTAAAAAAAAATTAAACTGATTCGGAGATCCTCGACAAAATGACGGGTAAATTTTAAAAAGAATGACCCATAAGAATAACTCTAATAACAAAGATTCCTAACAATGTATACCGTAAAGCTCGTACCAACTGAAGAATTACGGAGACATTTGATGGTTCTTCATTAACAGTACAGTTAATGAGCTGTAATTTCAAAAGGACAAAAAGAAAGTCCTACCATAATCTTGAGATACCTCAGCTAATGACAGTCCTATAAGGGGAGACATACAGAAAAAACTGCCTTAGAGGACAACCGCAATGATCATACCTACATCTGCTTTTTTGGGAGGAACCATTTCATGGCATCCGCCAGAACCACATTTTTTTTGTATTTCCTTTCTAGAACATTCATTTCTAAGACATCTGGTTTTCTGTTTTTCCACTTCATTTAGTATACAAAATGAAACTGATTGGGGCTTAGTGTAAAACAAACGGAAGAGGAAACCCTACTTTCTGTTAAATGACAAAAACTAAGAACTTTTTTTCGTTCCTGAAACCAAGAGCATGATACGAGGACATCAAGGGTAAGTAGAGTGCAGTTCACAGAATGCAACTATCCGCAGCTAACTAACCCAGATATACTCTGAATTCAGCTTTCTTTATTCTCCATATTTTCATAATATCTCTGTAGAAAGTGCAAACAACTTATACCAGTCTATTAAGTTTTGATTCGCTATACACGCTCAACAAGCTCCTACATACTGAACAGTGAAAACAGCCGTCTGTGGGAGGGAGCACGGTAAAGCGGGGAAACCAAGAGTGAGAAAAAGCGGTTTTGAAAGAGTGGAAAAGCTGGTATTTCGGAAAGGTATTGGAAAACTTACTATCTTTCTTAAAACAGTAAAATGAAAAAAAAAAAGTTTTCTCCATAATTTTGTTTTAAAGATGTGTATGAAAATTAGTTTGAAATACTTCTCTGAAATCTATAGTTAAAATCATTCATTTGATATCCCACTCGAGGCGGTCAACAAAATTTTAATTTTTTGTTAGTATTAAAAAAAAAAAAGGTGAATCATTGTTCTCCCTTTGAAACCAATTTACCGATTCGATCGATCAATAGGTGTCTTTACTCAGGGATATCTGAATCAATAATATATTCGATATATCGACAATTATTAGGGTTTATATGTTGTCTCTCCTTTGATTCCTCCTTCCCCTTTGGTCGATTTCGCGGTTATATATATATACATCGATCGACATAAAATTTAGTATGAGGATTCAGAAGCACTTATCTAAGTCAACTATTTAATTTATTTTTAGCCCAAACGTTCAATTGATTTTGGAAGGAGACCGGAAATATCATTGATTTATTTATGACTATTTATTTTTACATAAATTGATATTTAACTATTTGTTTCACACAGAAAAAACAAAAAATAAAAATAAAATGATCCCATTAAAATTTTTTTTTTTTTTTGTACAACATTTATAACGCGAATATCAATGTCTTACAAACAGAGCAATAGGCATAACTTGTTAATCTAACATTGAAGAATATACTGATGACATTACGAACAAAAATAAGACAAAAGAAATACATAATATGCCAAAACGTAACTAACTTACCCGTCAGCGTCAAGAACCCGTTTTCGTTCGAGTTTGGTGACACTTTTGGTTCGCTTCAATGGGTTCGAGCGGAACGATCTCTTGGAGAAGAAATTCTGAAAACAAAAGAACAACAATGTTACAAAAACAAACTGCATAGGTACATATTTGAATTTTGAACATTTCAATCGTTGTATGAATGAAACCTAATTAGGTAACAGTTTGAACTGTCTCAACGGCTGCGCTAGCCCCCCTCCCATCCCCTAGACCTAGTCTTTGATCGTGTTGTTGCCTCCTACTTCTGGAAGAAGAGAAGAAGACCAGAGCATAGCAAGGATTGTTCAGGAATGGATAGTGGAAAAAAGGCAACAATTGTGGTGTTATGTACAAAAACTATACATATTATAAATATTAAAATACTGTTAAAATAATGTTAGTTATTATGAGTAATGTCCTGGTTTTAACTATGAGGTCATATCGCCTACTACCAGAGCGCTCTTTCGTCACACTGGTGGACAAGAGCCTGACTCTACTGTGGGAGTCCTAAATTTTGCCTCCCAGATGAAATAAACTAAGAGCCTCGGCCAGGTTACGAACCCGCTATCTTTAGCTCAGTAAGCAAGCATGCATACCACTGAGCTACTGGCACCCTCTGTAAAAATAAATTATTTTTTTTTAAAGAGAAGCGCCAAAATGTTAAATTTTTTTTTATAAAAACAGCTGTTAAAGATATTAGGAATTTTTTATAAAATCATTTTTTTTTTTTGGCCTTATGTAAGGTGTATATTAGCTATGTCAATGTGTTATCTACAAGTTATTTACAACATCCATGGAAGGGAGTTCTATCTCCGAAATAAAACTCACTCCCGGACGGAATTCGAACTAACAAACCATGGTGAGACCATGCGACCAAAGCCCTACGCTCTAGCCCTAGCCACCATGGCCCCCAAAAACAGTTATTAAAGAAATGTAAATTAATTAGTGTTTATAAATATTTTAAAATAAATCCAAATGAAGTAATTACAAGTTAATTTTTTTTATATATGTACTTGCATTTTTGAAGAAAATATAAAAAAAGGAAATAAATAACGTCATCAACTTTCTAAAATCTTTTTCTTACGACCTTTTTTGGAAACTACTATAGAAATCAAAATTTAGCATAACACCAGCCAAAATTTCTGCAGGAAATGTGATAATTTTTTTTTTATTTATTATTTACTAATAATTATTTTTTTCATTATCACCACTAAACATCCCAGATAAACTCCCAACTTGGCAGACGGACTTTGTCCATTGTCTATTTGTTTAACGTATTTTGTACTACTCTTCTTATCTATATTAATAAAGCTGAAACGGGGTTTGTGTGTTTGTTTGTTCCAGCATCACGCCCAAACGGCTGGACGGATTTCTATGAAACTTCCCATGTAGCATTCTTTTGAGCCCGATTGAATAATAGGCTATGTGGCGTCCCAAAATTTTGAACGGGAGAAGGGGTTGTGGGGGGGCCTAAGTATAAATATAGAGCTTACTCTTTAACGGTTGGTCGGATTGTCACGAAGTTTCACATGTAGTATTCCTGAAAGTCAAATAGAAAAATAGGCGGTGTGACGGCTCAAAATTTTGTACGGGAGGGGGGGGTAGTGGCGGGGGGGCCTAAGTATAAATATGGTGCTAGCTCAATAACGGTTGGTCGTATTGTCATGGAATTTCACATGTAGTATTCTTAAAAGCCAAATAGAAATATAGGGTGTATATGTCACAAAATTTTGAACGGGAGGGTGGGTTGATGGGGGCCTACGTATAAGTATAGTGCTAAGTCATTAACGGATGATCGGATTGTCACGAAATTTCACATGTAGTATTCTTAAAAGCCAAATAGAAATATAGGGTGTATATGTCACAAAATTTTGAACGGGAGGGTGGGTTGATGGGGGCCTAAGTATAAGTATAGTGCTAAGTCGTTAACGGATGATCGGATTTTCATGGAATTTCACATGCAGTATTCTTGATGGTCAAATAAAAAAATACACTATGTGACATTTTAAAAATTTTGGAGGGGGGGCTAAGCATAAAAATAATGCTGAATCATTGAAGGGTAATCGGATTGTCATGAATTTCACATGTAGTAGTAGTAACTATGTATTCGCTGTGGGGTTCACTGTTGCAAGATATTTTCTAGCTGTGATGCCCAGCGTTCCTAATATCGTACTAGCTGTGGGGTCCGCTGTTGCAAGGCGCTAGCAGTGTGGCCCAGCGTATTTAACTACGTAGGTACTAGCTGTGGGGTCCGCCGTTGCAAAACTCATACTAGCTGTGATGCCCTGTGGTTCTAACTACATACTATCTGTGGGGTCCGCCGTTGCAAAACACATACTAGCTGTGATGCCCAGTGGTTCTAACTATGTACTAGCTGTGGGGTCCGCTGTTGCAAGGCACTTACTAGCTTTGATGCCCAGCGTTCCTAACTTCGTACTAGCTGTGGGGTCCGCTCTTGCAAGGCCCATACTAGCTGCGGTCACTAGCGTTCTTAATTACGCACTGGCTAGGATGTCCAGCGATGCTAAGTATTCACTAGCTGTGGTTTCCGCCGTTGAAAGACGCATACTAGCTGTGATGCCCAGGGGTCCTAAAAACTTACTAGCTGGGGTGTTTGACGTTGAAGGACTATAAGCCTTATTCCGTATAAATAATTGAAAATTATAACATCATGAATGTACTGTTGAAGAATTTAAAAGACTTATAGGAGATATTAGTAGAAAAGTCAAAGTTCCCCGGGCAACGCCGGGTATTACTGCTTAACTAGCAGTAATAATAATAACTTTATAATAATAATATATATATATAAAGTTCAGACCGAACAGAGTCACGTATCTGAAGAAATAAAGGAAAAAGACAGGAACGGAGTAAGGGAAGCACTTTCTCAGAGGGCAGGTGTGTCCTGATATCTGACTGGTCTGTAACTACTGGGACCTTCCGAGAACTGATGAAGTTACAGCATCTGTTACTGTAGGCTAGTTGCTAAGAGAGCCATTACATTCAGGACAAGAATCTATTACCCGTTCCATTTAATTTTACTCTAATATTGAATAAATAAATATATTGGAGAGTACCGAGTCACAGATTTATACTGGAGTATTCTTTATGCTATCAAACGTTTCACGACAAACCCTTCGGATGGGACGTTAAGCGATGGTCCCGAGCCAGTACGATGTCAGGTACTCGTTACAGACCCCTTGTCCTAGGTGAATAAAAATTTAGGGTAGACAAAATTTAAGACTCCCACAGTAGAGTCGGGCTCATGTCCACCAGAGTGGCGAAAAAGCGCTCTGGTAGTAGGCGATTATATCCTCGTAGTTAAAGCCCGGTCATGAGTCATAATAACTAACTCTCTCGTCCGCCATTTTTTTTTCGGGAATGTCACTCAGAAGATTACGATGAATCAAATAATGTTATATCGTCATTATATTCAGTTCAGCAGTTTAGACCCTCCCAGGGAACAAATAATGTAACATACATTCATGTTGGGGAAGTACGTTGTCGATGATACACTAAATACATTTTCTTCCGTTAATAATACTATTTTTGGAAAACAAACTGCATAGATAATAGTCTAGATTTACAGATAGAGCAAGTAGTATATTAGAAAATAATAAAATAAATACAAAATTAAATAAATACTTAAGCTGAAACCACTTCCATGATATGTTCATAACCGAGAAATTGCTAGACCTAGATAATAACTAGTTATTAACATTAAGTAGGGTTGATAAGTTCTGCTCTGTTGAGTTGTGGGAAACAAAGACTTCCATGTTAGTTGCTACAGTAAATATTAAAGACAGAACAACGACAGATGTTAGTTACACTTCCTGACTGACACACTCTGTTTACACAGGAAATGACACTTCCAAAAAACGCACAATATTTTGTATTTGTATATGTCATCTCATACATTGGCAAAAAAAAAAATCGTCGGTGAATCACCGGCTATATCCTTCCCCAGCACGAATAAATTAATTACGTTTTCGCTCTCTCTCCATAGTCAATGGAGCGTTTAGGCTGAAACTCAATATTTGATTTACATAGTGGCTTCTGAATCCTCATACTAAATTTTGTGTAGATACATTCGTTATATCGGCTGTTATTAGGGTATTTGTGTCGAGCTCCCAGCGGGCTCCCCAGCTAGTATTATGCAGGGTAACAGCAGACAGATAGGTGTATGCAGGGGCGTAACCAGGATTTTGAGGGGAGGGGGGGGGGGGCAAAGTTAGGCTACAGGGGTGGGGGGTATAGACTCCCGGGGGCACAGCCCGCAGTTTCCGTGGTCAGCGCTGCAGACTTTGTGTAATTAATTTGGGAGACTCGGACCTCTAGAAGCTCCCCCTGAGGTAACCATTAACTTAGTTGACTTTACATGAGCAGCAAAAATGCAAAGCGCAGCAGCAGCAAATGCATGCTGTGGTTTCTGTGCTTTTAGAATTAAATGACTCACAGCCAATAGCGTGCATTTGCTGTTGCTGCGCTTCGCATTTTTAGTGCGCATGTAAAATCAGCTTTAAGAGTATAAAGTAAAACATAAATGAAGATTTTGAGCGAGGAAATGAAATGATCGAATTCATGTATATTTAAATAAATGTAATATGACTTGTTATGTACATGTACATTTAAGTAACAGCTGATTGCTGATTTAAGAATTTGAAGATCCTATTGGCAACTTGCAAGCAATCCATTTTTAATAAAAAAGTTTTCTTTTGTTTAATTTAATTTTTATATTGGTTTTTGCTCTGGCCAGGGAAAGGGAAGGGGGGGGGGGCACGTGCCCCCCCTGGGTGTATGTGTACTGATTTTGGTACTGTAACGTTTTTTAATCATGTAAATTTTCGTTTAACCCCCTAGTACTGTGCCGGGTACACAAAAACTCTAATAACAGTCGATGATATTTTATAATACCAATTTTTACAAATTAGTTTCTATCATGAAAAATACGTTTTTTTTTTCAAAAACACAAATACATAATGGAATCACGTATTTCGGATTATTAACATTTGCATTGTATCTGTGTAATCTATTCAGGAGATATTTAAGAAAATGTAACACAATCAGTTGTTTCCCCCATGATAAGCGACATAGAAGAAAGTGTTACTGGCAGTCCACATATCTTGACACCCACATGCTCATTTTACGTTTAACGATCATTTTTACTTCTAAGTTAAAGTGGACGAGAAAGTGTTAAATCCGGTTGTGGGAGGATTGACTTTCATATGGTTGAAGATATGACAGGAGGTGATGTGAATAGAACGTACAAGAATCAAGAGGTTATAGTCTTTATAGAGACGGAGCGGGCAACACACTGACCCTAAAGGATGGACAATGGTTGTCAATGAGACTGAAATCTGTGAACTAACAACTAATGACCTTAAAACACAAACAGGCTCTTCGTGACTCCTCTCCACAAAACATCTCCAACTTTCTATGACCTACCTTTTTTTTTCAGTGTCAGTCAGTACAGGCAAAACTAGTTCCTTTCTAAGGAAGAAACACGAGTGTATATGATACTGGGGATACAATCTCATAGTGAAGCAGAATATTTGTAAAGTTGGCAATGAGAGCAAGGAAATCACAGTGGCCATCATTGACAATATACTTCCCCACCGCGAATTAATCAACTACGTTTTCGTTCTCCAACTAAAACCAATACACCGATTCAGATGAAAATTAATAGGTGTTTTACTCAGAGACTTCTGAATCCTCATACAAAATTTCGTGTCGATACAATCATTACTTCCGCAGTTATGTCAATTATTGTGACAAGCCTCACCTCCCTCCCCTTTGACAAATTTGTCTGAAAGTCAATAAGGATTCTGAATACACATTTTCTATCAATCGGGTAGGAAAACATACTTCTAAGAAATCTTCAAATTTTTCATTTTCAACGGAATCGGCAGAAAAAATGGGAGAATCAGAGGAGGCTCAACTCAAAAACCCCAATAACTGCCGATGTAATAAATGTATCGACATGAAATTTCACATTTAAAGTCAAAACCCAATGAGGACATAATCTGTCAAACAGCGATATCGGATGAAGGAAAGGAGGGTTCAGGGGAGGGGGCTCAATTTAAAATCCTTCATAACTGTCGATGTAATGAATTTATCGACACTGTAGTATGAGGATTTAGGAGCCCCTATGTAAGACAACTATTGAATATTAGCGCAAAGTAAATAGAATAATTCGTTCTGGGGAAGTAGGTTGCCGGTGATTCAACTATGACTTTTTTCCAAACCTCTAGGTTTTATGACTCACGCCGGCTTCAACTACGAGGTCATATCGCCTACTACTAGAGCAGTTTGTTTTCAAAAAATAGTATTATTAACGGAAGAAAATGTCTTCAGTGTATCATCGACAACGTAATTCCCCAACATAAATGTATGTTACATTATATGTTCCCAGGGAGGGTCTAAACTGCTGAACTGATTATAATTACGATATAACGTTATTTGGTGCATCGTAATCTCCTGAGTGACATAGACTATATGAAATTCCCGAAAAAATGCCCGGGCTTTAACAACGAGGTCATAATCGCCTACTACCAGAACGCTCTTTCGTCACTCTGGTGGACATGAGTCCGACTCTACTATTGGAGTCCTAAATTTGTATTCACTTAAGTCTTTAACGAGTACGTGACATCGTACAGCTCAAGACCGTCGCTTAACGTCCCTTCCGAAGGACGGCGTGCTTATGTTTATTTTACCTCCCAGATGAAATAAACAACAATTTCCAAACATTATGCATATTATTCTAAGACACTAATAATCGAATATGTCGCTAAGAATGCACTTAAGAAACATGGAGGTTATGTCTGTTTATTGTTTCCTCACGAGTACCGACATAACCCAGTGTCCAGAGATTTGCACCGCTTTAAAAAAATAAATATATTGCTTGTGTAAGTAAAAAATAAACTGAGACAGGTAAATAAATAATTTGTCTGCACTCTACTGACACAGTTTACTCTCATCAAATATTAAGATGGACAATTACAAAAATTACTCTTAAATAAAAATTTACTCTTATCAAATTTCAAGATAGACAATTACAATAATTACTCTTAAATAAAAATTTATTCTTATCAAATATTAAGATGGGTAATTACAAAAATCCAAATAGAAATTTCGATCTTTAAATATATGCTTAATAAAGCTAACCAATTTAATTTGTTTCCTTTCTTCGAGCTATGAAACAATTTAATGAGTGTCTGAGTGTTGATTTGATTGTTATTTTAAAAAAATGCACGCTCATGTATAATTCATGCACCAAAATTAAGTGGGCAAGTTGGCAATAATAAAACAAGTTAGTTATTATAACTCATGCCCGGGCTTCAAATACGAGGTCATATCGCCTACTACCAGAGCGCTCTTTTGTCACTCTGGTGGACATGAGCCCGACTCTACTGTGGGAGTCCTAAATTTTGCTAACCCTAAATTTTTATTCACCTAGGACAGGGTTCTTTAACGAGTACCTGACATCGTACAGGCTTGGGACCATCGCTTAACGTCCCATCCGAAGGACTGCGTGCTTAAGTTTATAACCTAACCAATAATAAAACAAATTTTATAATTCGTGGCTAAGCGATACAATTTGATCATTATTTTGAAATATTCCCTATGACAATTTATTTTTCATTGTTTGAGGCGCTAGTACTTTTGTCGCATTGATCCTATCCCAAATTTGAGGGCTTATTAGCCATTGGAAATCTTGTAAGGAATATAATTGTTAAGAATCAATTTTTCGACAGAACTAACAGTTTTTGGGTAAATCAAGGAAATGTCTAAAAATATGTGTTTCAAAACTACGTATCAGAACGGTTTTCGGTATGTAAATCGAAAACGGAACGACCTGCCATAAGCGGTATCTTGTAAATTGTACTAAGACCCCCGGAGTAAAGTGGTCTCAATTCTCGTGCGATGTCGACCTAAATCTCTCAAAAGTTCATAGCTACAATCTTTTTGAGGTAGAGCGCTCACAACTTTTCTATCATCAAGGGGACCTTGAAAAGTAAAAATTCGTCCAAACCTCGATCTCGGATTTTCGCACGATTAGAATACTACAATTCCCATTTTTTATAGTTACTATTAACTTCCAGCTGTTCCAGAGTCATGCAGTCTGCCTTTTTCATATAGATGGAGATCATTTATTTCCGTTGCTTCGTTTAATATCGCTTTTGAACTTTCTGCTGACGATGGCATAAGCCAAAACCGATACACTATGTATACATTTTTGTGGAATTAGACACAATACGAAACTTAAATAAATTCTGTGTTTTAGTTTATTTTTATTAGTTTTCTTTATTTATTATTACTCGTTAAAGACCCCTAATATAGGTAAACTAGCAGTAATACCCGGCGTTGCTCGGGGAACTTTGACTTTTCTCCCAATATCTCCTATAAGGCTATTCAGTTCCTCGACAGTACATTCATGATTTTATAATTTTCAATTATTCATACGGAATAAGGCTTATAGGCCTTCAACTGTAGTAACACTAGCTTTGGAGCTAAAACTAATTTATTCAAAAAGATTTCTCATTAATCGTTGCAATGGTTTTCGAGTTACAAAGATTGCGTGAGTGGATGCTGGGATGGACCAGGGGTTGATTAAAAAATAGACCTTAACCTTCCGGTAGATAAAACTTATCTATTCAAAAAGATTCCTCATTAATCATTGCAGTGGTTTTTGAGTTACAAAGATTGCGTGGGTGGATGCTGGGATGGACCAGATATTGAGGTACTAATACGCCTATAACCTTCCACAGAAGATGACGAACAAATTTTTAAAAAAATTAATCAAATCCATCAAGCCGTTCGTGAGTTATAGCGGTACAACGCACAGACATTTTCAGCTTTATATATATGATTACCTAGCTCATAGGTCAAAATTCAGGGAGACTTATATCCATCAGAGCGAAATAGCGATCTGGTAGTAGGTGATGTGACCTCATAGATGAAGCCAAGGCAAGAGTCACAAAAACAAACAACAAAAACTCGATGAAACACGTCATGAAGTTTTAAAAAATCCTGTTTTAAGTAAGTTAGAAAGTGTGCTCGTTTCAGATTTCTCTTCAGGTATTGAAATGAAAAACCTTGAAACTTATTTCTAGTGGAATTCTTAAATTTACATATACATGCTGGCGTTAATGAGAGTCGTTTAACCTACGAAAAAAAAGAAAAAAAAAAAGATTGAAATAAGGAGTTTGACCCAAAAAGGATTTAAATATACAATAATAATGGATTTTATTTAGCTCAAGTGGAACTGATTTGAGGGTTCGAAACCCGGCCGAGACCCTAGTTTATTATGTAAAAAAACCTTGAGAATGCCATCCTTCGGATGGAACATTAAGCGAGGATCGTTAAAGTGAATAAACCTACGTTAGGCAAAATTTAGGACTTCCATAGTGGAGTCGGGCTCATGTCCATCAGAATGACAAAAAGCGGTATGGTAGTAGGCGATATGATCAGGTAGTTAATGTACGCGGGCATGGATCAAAATAACTATAAAACATACTTCTTCTTTGCAATATTGTCTTGGCACAAAAATATTATACATATTTCAGCAAGCAACTGGCAACAAGCAAGCAGATTAAATTTTAAAATTTATAACTAAATCTGACGATGGTGTAATGCGGAAATGAGTAGTTATGTGTACATTTGTTTGTAAAATAGACAATTTTTCAAAAAATAACTAACAACTGCCGTTGTAATGAATATATTATATGAGGGAAAATTAATTTTGTTGGCCTCTTTGGGTCTACTATATTTTATTTATTTCTGATCGGGGTTAATGAATGTATCGACATGAAATTTTATTATAGTTAGTTATTATGACTCATGCCCAGGCTTTAACTACGAGGTCATATCGCCTACTACCAGAGAGCTCTTTCGTCACTCTGGTGGACATGAGCCCCTCTACTGTGGGAATCCTAAATTTTGCCTACCCTAAATTTTTATACACCTAGGATAAGGGTTTTTAACGAGTACCTGACATACAGGCTCGGGACCATCGCCATAGTGTGCTTAAGTTTATTTTACCTCCCAGATAAAATAAATTAAGGGGCACGATCTTGAGCTCAGAAGGCAAGCACGCATACCACTGATATGTGACACGTGAGCATCTTCTGCATGTTATAGTGTGGGAGTTGAAAAAAGGCGAAAATGCGGCTTCCACATAACGGGAAAAGCGGTAGACATTTATAGAGAATATATTGATGAAAGGCAATGGCTTAACACCGGGGAAACGCCAATGTCGCAGACTAGGAGAGGCCTCCATCCGCAGTTGATATTGTCCCGTTGATATGGAAGGAGATATCCATTATAAATCTTCAAAATGTAACCAGACAATTACAAAAGATGTCTACTGCGAACTACTTGACCGTATGAAACCAACCTTGGAAGAAAAAACGTCCTTCTCTGATCAATAGACCAGTTTTATGTCCACCAGGACAATGCGAGACCTCACATCGCAAGAAAGATCCAACAAAAACTACGTCGGTTGGGAAATTATAAATCAACCATCGTAGTCTCCCGACATAGCCTCTACAGACAACAGATAACCATCTGTTCCGGAGTCTCCAGAACTTTCTAGTTAGCCAGCAGATGGGATCCTCGCAAAAGATAGAAAATGCAGTCGTTATATTTTTCCAATCAATACCAGATTTCCTTTAAAATGGAATTTAAAATTTAGAAGATGAATAATAAGTGGTAATAACTGATTAAAAATGAACACAGTAGGTTTAATTTCCCCAGCTATACAAAATATCGGGGAAGTTATTTAATTGGTCAAAAATTCGAAGATGAGTTTTCAACGAAATTTTTTGATTTCCGACCATCAGATTCCAAATATGAAAAAAACCATCTTTGTATGTGTCTGTGAACACCATAACTATCGATAAAATGAATGTATCGACACGAAATTTTATATATGAATCAAAAACTCTCTAACGACGACACATATCGATTATCAGGCACATCGATCAAAGGGAAGGAGGCTCAATACTAAAACTCTAATCACTGCCGATGCAATGAATGTATCGAAACAAAATTTTATATGTAAATTCAAAATCCCAATGTACTTGTGAATTTTAAGCGAAATGGGCAGGAGGGAAGTTCAGAGGAGAGGGCTCAATTCAAAAACCCTAATAACTGCCAATGTAGGGAATTTATCGACACACAATTTAGTTTCAGGATTTAGGAGCCCCTATATAAGACAACTATAGAATTTTAGCTCGAACGGTCGACCGGTTTAGAGGGGAGCGAAAAGTTAATTGATCAATTCGTTCTGGGGAAGTATATAAAGAAATATAAGACTCCCATAGTAGAGTCTGGCTCTTACCCACCAGAGTGACGAAAGAGCGCTCTGGTAGTAGGCGCTATGACCTCGTAGTTAAAGCCCAGCGATGAGTCATAATAACTAAATTAAGTTTCCACTCTCTCCCCCTAAACTAATCGACCGTTTGAGCTAAAAATATGTAGTTGACATAGCTACTCTTAAACGCTATTCAAATAATATTTAAAAATATATACTTTTATATTTATAACCGTACATTAAAAAAAATTCACGGTCATGGATTTAAATGATAATTTAAAAAAAAAAAACAATCTAAAATTAGGTTAACATCATTACATAAAATTATAAAGAATGTTGAAATGTACCTAGACAATAGTGCATTTCTCTCCGTCCTGAGAAATTCCATGACTAAATTCCCATGAAAAAAAAAAAAAAATTGAATAATAAAAAAGTTTAAAGAATGTACATATTTCATCAAATTAACTCACATAGATTATGAAATTCGAAATTTCTCATGGCCTTCAACGTACACAATAATTGTTAGCAATGGATAAAGTTTGAATAAGATATACTAAGTAAATCTATATACTTATTTTTTATTTCAGTATTTAAAGAATTTAGAAAAACAATATGGCAATTTTTTAGAAATCCAAATGAAAAGTTGGTTAATTGAATTTCTACAGGAAATGTGGTAAATTATTGTTTTTTTATTTATTTTTATATTTATTATTTTAATTTTATATAATTTATTTGTCACAGGGTACACATAGAAAATTTCGTGTCGATACATTCTCATTCTATCGGGAATCACCGCATTCAGAGACAACACTCACAGACAGAAAGTTTTTTTTTTTTTTTTTTTAACCAAGAGTCGGAAAACATGAAATTTCGATTGAAACTAAACATCGAATTTTCGAACGAGGGAAGTAAAACTATTTTTAAATTGTTTTGAATAATAATTCGTAAATTAATAGTTGAAGCTCCTTCATTTAATATGACACTCAAAACATCTTAGTTGTGTATAAGAATGTATTCATTGAAAAAAATAAATAAAACTTCATGTAAAGTAGGCTACCTCTTTGTAGGTAAATAACCGTTAATGTACTTCCCCAAAACCAGTCGACCGTTAGAAAAAAATGTAACATTTCGATACATTCATTGCATTGGCAGTTTTTTTTTTTAGTTGAGCCCCCTCTGATCCACCTTTTCCCTTCGCCCGATTCTGCTGGAATTTAAAAAATGTCCTTATGTATAGTTTTGGATACATATATACAATTTCGTTGAAACATTCATTCTATCGACAGTTATCATGTTTATAGATACAGACAGCATTTTTTTGTCCATTTTTGGATTCAGGGTGTCGGAAAACATGACTTTCCAGTGAACTTATACTTTGTGTAGATCGTGAAGTAAAAATAAAAAAGAAAATCTATGTATAAATATGATGTAAATGGTGTTTACTTACAACGATGCGGGAAGGTGTCAACTCTAGACTCCTGTTGCCGAGAACAGGGGTGGCAGGAGCACTCCCACGACGGCAGGCCTTCTCGTAGGAGGTGTCTGTAACGGAAGGAACCAGTGAGACGACTGAACATGGGCAGCTCCCCACCACACCATACAGTGACATACTTCCACCATCCAGACACACACACTCACTCAACAAAACAACATTCGGAACAGTTCAGGCAACATATGATAAATAGTGAAGCGTGAATGCCCCAAATATCGAGAAATATTAATATAAAGAAGATTTATCTTAAATAAATAGAGGGCGCCGGTAGATCAGTGGTAAGCGATGGTCCCGAGCCTGTACGATGTCAAGTACTCGTTAAAGACCCCTCCCCTGCCCTAGGTGAATTGAAATTTAGGACTGCCACAGTAGAGTCGGGCTCATGTCCACCAGAGTGACGAAAGCTCTAGTAGTTGGCAATATGATCTCATAGTTAAAGCCCGAGCATGAATCATAATAACTAACTTAAATAAATATAAATATAAAAAATTTGTGATGTAGCCATTATTTCTTATACAGGGTTGGTATATTACAAGACTTTCTTATACCAACCACGCTAACAGATCACTTTCCCTTCCCCTTCTCAAAATTATTTCATACTGACATTATTGGGTATAACAACGTCTACTCTCAAGATATCGCTGTACAAAAAGACAAAATGAAATGATCTTGGGAAGGAGAGGGGGAGAGACGTCACATATATTTTTCTTAATTGTTCATAGAAACTACCAATGCAAAAACCATATTTTAATGTTCGATACATTCCTTATAGACATTTAGTTTACATTCTTCGGGGCGCAATAACATTTGTCGTATTGAACCTATCTCAAATCTGAGGACTCATTAACGATTCGGAATTTTATAAGGAACAACTTTGGTAAGAATTAATTTTTTGATAGGACTAACCATTTTCGGGTAAATCAAGGAAACGTCTAAAAATATGTGTTTTAAAACTACATTTCAAGATGGTTTTTGGCATATATCTCGAAAACCGGACGATCTGTAAAAAATCATTTTTCATATAAATTATGTATTTTAGAATTCTCCACAACTATTGCTCGAAAAGATTTTTGATTAGGCTGTAGTTGTAAAATGTAGTTAGGTCCCGGGGGAAAGTGGTTTCAATTTTCGTTCGTTTTCGGCCAAAATCTAATCAGACCTAAGTTAGAACATGTGACCCCTTCATTCCAAATTTCAAGTTCATAGCTACAGTCGTTTTTGCGGTAGAGAGCTCACAATTTTTTAATCACATAAACACTTCTCTGGGTTGTTGATTTTTTCCGACATTTTTCCAGCACTGTCTTTTTTTTTTTGAGAATATTTCGGGACACTTTCACGTCCCTTCTTCTGGTCACTATGAACTTTGGTGACCAGAAGAAGGGACGTGAAAGTGTCCCGAAATATTCTCAAAAAAGGAAAAAAAAGACACCTCTGTAAAAATGCCGGAAAAAATCAACACACACACACAGACAGACATCATAGCGAAAATGGACAAAAACATATTCAGGGGATCACGAAACGTGAGTTGAAACACCGATCTCGGATTTTCGCACGATTACAATACTTCCTTTTAGTATAGATATAAGAAAGTAATATATGAACATAAAATATATGGAGACAAACTGTAAGAGTTCCGCTTTAGAATGTATTTTGGATTCTTTCAGAGTAATTCTGCGAAAACTAGCTTCCAAAGCGGATAAAGAAACCGTTAATTCTGGTATAATCGTAGAAGAATGGAGTTTTAGTAACAGTTCCACACAGGCGTTACGATGTTATTGTTCCTGGGAACAGTGGTCAAGAAAGGAAGCACACCGGATGAGAGGAGCAGTGAAGCGGTAACAGTGAATTAATTGTTATTGTTATTCAGACAGATGGGATCACGGTTTCACCTGTCACTGATATATTCAACAGGTTCAAGGTCAAATCAATTTATTCACTGTCAAGTCACCGGAAGGACTCACCTATAATATACTTTTCGTCTCATATGAATAAAAGACTTTGGTTTTCAAGACGACAGTGTCATCATCAGTGGCACATCAGTGGAGAGTTCCTTTAGACTCCATACTGTGCAGATGAGTGATGTGCCACTGATGAAGACGTATTTTATTTATATGAGAAATCTCGTCCCGCAACTTCACATTATTACATATGAAAAAAAAAGTGGTCGGTGAATCACCGGTAGTTATTGAGATTTTTGAATTGAGCCCTCCTCCCCTTCCATAAAAATTAGTTTATTTTAAGACGATTGTCATTTTTGAACAGGTCAATAATTTAATCGATATCTTGTAATATGTACTTAGGTCCCGAAGTAATCTTATTTTTCGTCTGATTACAGTCACAATTTAATCAGATCTAAGTTAAAACATGTAACTGACATTTTGGTAGAAATCGCGTGACCTTAAAATGTGAAATTTCAGAGCTTCCGCGCGATAACTTATACTAAAGGTATATGTAAGTAAAAATAATTTTAGGATAGGTTAGGTTTTATGACTCATGCCCGGGCTTTAACCACGAGGTCATATCGTCTACTACCAGAGCGCTCTTTCGTCACTCTGGTGGACGTGAGCTGGACTCTACTGTGGGAGTCCTAAATTTTGCCTACCCTAAATTTTTATAAACCTAGGATAAGGGTTTTTAACGAGTACCTGACATACAGGCTCGGGACCATCGCTTAACGTCCCATCCGAAGACGGCGTGCTCAAGTTTATTTTACCTCCCAGATAAAATAAACTAAGGGCCTCGGTCGGGTTTCGAACACACGACCTTGAGCTCAGGAGGCAAGCACGCATACCACTGAGCTACCGGCGCACTGAAAAAGTCTAACGCCTTTCAATAAAAATAGTTTCTATGGTTTGCAATATGTATTATTTCGAGATAATTTACTACGTTTATTTATTCCGCACTCAGATTCAACACGTTATTGTTATCTATCAATAAATATAATCATACAACAAAATGTTACATAATACAATGAATAATAGTTATTGTGAAATTAAAATCAAGTACCTAATAAAAATGTATAATTAATTTTATTTCATTTAATGCCATTCTAAAATGTCCACTATTTGATCATGCAGTTTGAGAAACATTGATCTTTAGTGAACTTGTTGGGTATCATCTGAGCCAAAAACATAAAGGCGTCCACATATAACACAAATTAAAAAGAATCGTACTGTTCTGGGAAAAAATATCTACAAAAAACAGGAAAGACAAATAAAGCAGGCTGGAGGTAGATAACCTTTTTGTTACCTTCTGTTTTGTTTAGCAATGTTGCGTAGTCAATTTGTTTTAATTATATGTTTCTTATTATGATTTTACGAAACTTTTTCATTGATAATTATCATAATATAAGAGAAATATTGATAATTGAATTGTTAAAAAAATAACTGTTAATATGTGATGCTGTAACTAAAAGTTTTAGTTACAATTTTGCGTTGTGAATAAAAGCATTAAAATGAGGCCTAATCACAGAATGTTTATCTAATGTTATGGTAAAACATGAAGAATGTAGAAAATAACAGTTTGTATCTGTGAGTAGAAACGTACCCTATTTTAAAATGTCTCCTAAATACTAAACCAAAGAACTATCTCTTTATGTTATGTTTTTATAAAATTTCAGAAAAAATACATCATTGATGTACCTACTACAGAGACCTCTGAGAAAGTAATAAGTACCAAGGAAAATGTTTTGTTCGCTCTGACGGCTACAAAAAATATTATATATTTAAGTTCTAAGCATGATTATTTTCTATGCTTATTGGAAACGGCTACTTAAAAAAAATATATATATATATAATTAAGCCAACTCAAACTATAAATAATAAAAGGTATATTTGCCTGGTGAAAGTTTGTATTTAGGTCTTTTGAATCCACCCATTTGATGCGTCTAAGTTTTTGAAGTTTAATTTTTATTTAACACACACTAAATAAGCACTAAGACGCACTGTAGACTCACCCACCAACGGTCTCTGACCAACTAACAATGACCAGGTAAGAAGGCAGGTAGCCGCATTGTGGAGGACGTGGTTTGAATTTTGGTGGGAGGACTCCAGTGCACTCTATCGACAGTTAACTCAAATATCCTACCTCTCCAACATCCATCAAAGTTGGAGTGCCGGTAGCTCAGTGGTAAGCGTGCTTGCCTTCTGAGCTCAAGAACGTGGGTTCGAAACCCGACCGAGGCCCTTAGCACGCCGTCCTTCGGATGGGACGTTAAACCATGGTCCCGAGCCTGTACGATGTCAGGTATTCGTTAAAGACCCCTGCCCTAGGTGAATAAAAATTTAGGGTAGGGAAAATAGGACTCCCACAGTAGAGTAGGGCTCATGTTCACCAGAGTGAGGAAAGAGCGCTCTGGTAGTAGGCGATATGACCTTGTAGTTAAAGCCATTATAATTTGTCGCACATTTACAAAAATAGAAAACGTCCATTAAATGAACGTTTTGCGGAAATTAGAATAAAAAAAATATATTACTTCAATTTAACAATATCGGGAAACTCTTAGTTTAAAAAAAATATTAGTATTCATTGTACGAACCCATGGAAATTGATAATCAATAGTTTTTACAATTAAAATCGTAACTTTACAATGGTCTTATCCATTTGTGCACCTGTACTGGGTGAAAATGTGAAGAAGAAAGTCGTCGGAGAATCGTCGGCTATGTACTTCCCCAGCACGAATTAATCAATTAAGTTTTCGCTCTCCCTCAAAACTCAATATTTGATATGTAAGTTATTAGGGTCGAGCTCCTCTTACTTTCGGCAGATCTAGCGAAAAATTAACAGGTGCCATCCTTTCATAAAATTTCTTGGAAAATATTGCTTATACTGTAAAACTGATTAAAAATAGCGAATAAGTCTGAAATCAATAAGTTTTTGCTCTCCCTCCAAAACCAATCACCGATCGGACTAAAAATCTATACTTAGTTGACTTACATTGGGACTTTTGAATCAAATTAAATTTTGGATCGATACATTTATACACTTGTTCTTATTAGCATTTTTGAGTTAAGCCCCCTCCTCTGATCCCCCCTGTCCCTTCGACCAATTCCGCAGAAAATTAATAGGTGTTCTTATAGATAATTACAATTGCCAGTCCATGCCTTAAATCTCAGGTTGCAAAATAAAAATGTAATCTGACCTCTCAAAGATATTATTACTAGTCTATAAAAAAAAAGTCATAAGTAAAAAAATTATAAAATTCTAATAGCTAAAATAAATACATAAATATATTGGCTATATGCGCTAGAATGGGGTCATAAATGAAAAGTGATATAGGAAGCTTTAACAATTAACATATCTAGTAAAACACTTTCTAAAACATTTTTAAAAAGTAAAGAAATAAATGAAATATAATTGTCTTACATTAAATTTAAAATTTCATGGATGGGGGAGAGATACGTTGTTTCTGTTCCCCATCTGAGTCACAACTGGCAGCACGGAGTGCGTGAGGATAGACCAGTTATCTCATCCCAATTATGTTTTTTTTCTCTTTTTTGTTTATGATGAGTCAACTTCGAAAGCCGGCTTATAATCATATAATATGTGACAGGTCAGACTACATTTTTATTTTGCGGTCTGGAAAAATAAACTTATGTTTCGGCAATTGAAGTTTTTAATTTACATATGAAATTTCGTCTCAATACACTCATTACAACAACGGCGTTAATTGAGGTATTTGAGTTGAGCCCCCACAATTTAAGTTGTAAATGTTTTGTTTTTATTTCTGAAGTCAGTAAGTACGTAGGAGTTTACCAGGTTCAATCATTAATACAGGTTGTAAGAAACGAGTTTGTTGAAAATTTTCCATTCTACATTAAAAAAAAGTACAGTTTAGAAAACAAGTTTCCATGGGAACTACGACCGCAGTAAATCGTTTAATTGCAAATATAGCAATCAGATATCTAATTATGTGAAGTCTGGATAACAAGGAACCGCTAGGCTCAACCTGGGCCTAGCATCACCCTCCTAGATTGTGCCTATAAATATGAATTGATTCATATAATTAATACGAGTGGCTTAAGTTTAATACGACACTCTATTTCCTGTCTAATTATCGCAGTTAAAAAATGAAACAAACACTACTTTCCACTATTTTTCATTCTGATTTTAAATCCATCATAGAAACTATTCCTACGCCTTGGGGTCTGGCGCGCCGACCCAACATTTTTTTTTTTTTCAGTGAGATATTATGTCTTTTCAAATTCTGAAACTAGATTTTTTACTTTGCCGGGGGCCCCGCCGATAGGCGCAGCCGGCACCGGGACGCATGCAGAAATGAACCCCCACCAGATCCCGAGCTCACTCGGTGTAAAGCGCCGGAAACCAAGGTCGACCGTGGACCGTAGCCATCAAGCCATGTATATTCTAAATTATTAAACGGGAGAAAGTTACCCATTTCCCCGCCGATCAAATAGGGTGATGTGACCCCGACCCTTCAGGGGGTCAGGAACACCAAAAAAAAACTAAAAGAAGTATAGAAGAAGTTATGATATCGGTTAAAAAATCGATGTTGAATTTTCACCGGAATTTCATGCGTTCTGAACTGATTCGAAAAATGAAAAAAAAGTTGATTTTTGAAATATTGTCTATTCCACCAAAGATATTTACAAAACTACCGGTTTCGGCCTTACACCATCGTCAGGTCTAGTTATGAACACAACTAGACCTGACGATGGTGTAAGGCCGAAACCGGTAGTTTTATAAATATCTTTGGTGGAATAGACAATACTTCAAAAATAAGTTTTATTTATTTATTAGAAGTGACACAATACGTCCGTGTTCCTCAACTTAGAAGTAAAAAAAAGTTTGTTTGTGTATGTCTGTGAACTCCAAATAGAAAAAATGTATCGATGTAAACTTTCATATTTAATTCAAAACCCCTATTTTAGGACGACACCTATTAATTTTCCGTGAGATCGGACGAAGGGAAAAATGGGGTCAGAAGAGGGGGTCTTGTGTCAAAAACTCTAATAACTGCCGATGTAATCGATGCAAAATTTAGTATAACGATTCAGAAGCCTCTAAGTCAACTATTAATTTTTGGCCCAAACAGTCGATTATATTCGGAGACAGAACGAAAACTTAACTGAATAATTCATGCTGGGGAAATACATTGCCGATGATTCACCGACGAAGTTTCCTTTTTTTTTGCAATCATAGAATAATTAATAAATTATATTTTGTTCATTATTTTATATATTTTCCTTTGACATAGGAGAGTTGATCTTCGTTCACTAATAACTGCCGAAGTAATGAATGTATCGACACAAAATTTAATATGAGGATTCAGTAAGTCACCTTTTGATTTTTAGCCCAAACAGTCGATTGGTTTTAGAAGGATAGCAAAACCTTCATGAATCCGTGCTTCTGAAGACTTTTTCAAAATTGTATTTGTTGCTAATTTGTGATCTTGGCTCAATGAGTCTCACGGTCAAGAATAAAAATAAAATTTTGAAGCATTTTTAAAAATTAGTTAACTGAGAAAAAAAAAAATAGACTGTCTGATGGTGAGTGAAGTGTCCATTGTAGCCACACGCGGGAGGACAGTGTGCCTTCATTATTGTGCAGCGGAACTTTGGCAGCGCGCACTAAAGAACCGTTAGTCCTTTTCATTATTGGCAATTTCTTTGAGAGAAAATTCTAAGAAGTTTCAATTTTTCATTTTCCTATAAAAGCTCATGTTATCGAAATCGATATCAAAAGCATTATTGGAACGGATGATCTCAATAGGAGCCTACAGGGATTTTGTAATATCCCCTTAAATTAAATTTCACACCCATCCCAGGGGGGCGACATCCCCTCCTTCAAGACGCTTGGATTTGTGAAATAGGCTTTCAAGAACACATTAAGAAAACAAAATAAATGAATTTAATTTATATGGTATTTTGGTATAATCATTTAATTGTGTTCTGTATTTATAATTAACCATTTTGTAATATTTTAAATATATTTTGAAATTAGCAAGCACAATAATATGCATACGCAATCAATTATAATATATTTAAAAGATAATTACTTTAGTTAGTTATTATGACTCATGCCCGGGCTTCAACCACGTCATATCTACTACCAAAACGATCTTTCGTCACTCTGATGGACATGAGCCCGACTCTACCTTAGGATTCCTAAATTTTGCCTATCTAGATTTATTCACCTAGGGTAGGGGTCTGCAACGAGTACCTGACATCACACAGGCTCGGGACTGTCGCTTAACGTTCCATCCGAAGGACGGTGTGCTCAATGATCAATCAAAAATGAAAATAAATTTTATTATTCTGGGACCGAGGTCCCCTAAGAATAAATACATATAGAGTAAAAAAAAGAAAACAATGAAATATAGTATCAGTATGTCGTAAAAATAAATAAATAAATTAGTGCTAGGTACTAGAAAACTAGAAATTGATAATATATAGATATACAAAAGATTAACATGAAAAAACATAAAATTAACAGCTTAATTATTAAGAAAAAAAAATAAAAGTATCTACTTTATAAATAAAAGAGAATATGTAAAAAAAAAGTATATAAATAAGACAAAAAATAAATAGATCAATAAAAACGACAGAGCATAATACTGTGATGGTTGATCAAAGGAGAGGGGAGGATGCCCAGACAAGGTTTGAAATAAAATTAATTTTAGACAGTAGGGACTAGATAGAGAAGTGTGAGGAGAAGGAAGAAAAATAAAAATACATAAGAAAATAAGATAAAATAAAAAATAAATAAATGCTTGAAGTTATGGATACAGATATAAAATTTCGTGTCGATATATTTATTCTGTCGAGAGGTATCGACTCCATAGACACGTACAAGTAAACAGAATATATTTTTTTTTTTATTTTTGGCACCAGGAGGTTGAAAAACATGAAATTCCGTTGAAAACTCCGCATCGAATTTCTGGACTGATTACATAACTTCCTGTTAACTCCGTATAAAAACACTCCCATGTTCTTGCCGTTTGAAAGACAGTTGTTCCTGTACCGTGACAGGAACTAGCGGTTCCAAACGAATGAGTTTCCGGCTGAATTAGGAAAAATACAGAAAGTACATATACAAATTTTCCAATATCACCATTATTATTTTTAAATATAAGTTGTTCATTTTATTAATAACAGACAAATATAGACGTTTCGGGAAGAACTCATATCATCAGTATCTATAATTTATTTGATGATTTTTTTATTGTCGACTCGTGAAATATGTTTCTGAAAAAAGAATATATATAAAAATTGTTAACATAAATATCAGCAAATAAATTATAGATACTGATGATGGGGAGTTCTTCCAGAAATGTATTTACTTGCTAGGTTGTAAATAAATAGGAGAAGAATAAAGCTCAATAAAAATACATTATTCATAATAAATATGTAAGTGAATACTTGCTTATGATAAATTAGGTTAAAGATAGACTTTAGTCAAAGGAAAATATAATCCTTCCTCACACACAAGATGTATAATACTTAGGGTGAGCGATTTCGGATGTTACACCACCCTCAGACCCTTTAAAAAGCACATACAATATAATCAACAATGTAACCAATTTACCAAATAATATTATTTTATAATATGTATTTTATAAAAATAGTAAGTTTTAAAAAAAATCTCAAAATAATATATTTAGGATATCAAAAAAATAATAGAAAAAGTTTGAAATAAAACATTTTTTATACTGAAAAAAGCACACCATTTATATATATTTATAAAGTTATAAAAATCATAAATAATATATATAATAATGAGAAATAAGATAACTTTTCCTTAAGACTCACGTCGGTTTCAACCCGCTAACAGATAAAAGCAATTAGTGAGGGGTAAACGCAATGCGGGTTGGTATTCACTGAGTAGAAGGCTAATAACATCAAGGTATTGCCTAAAAAAACACCTCTGTAAGAACAATAATTTAAAAATATTCTAAAATTTATTTATTATGACTGTCAATGACTATTAAAAAGAGGCCAATATAGATGCTATTCGCTCGCTTTATTGAGTTCACAATATACAATTTCTTTCTGTTTTTTATTAAAGAAAATGTCTATATTTATTTACTTTAATATTATATGTATTTTATTTAGTTACTACAAATTCTTATTTTTTATTATTGTTTTATATATACTTATATTAATTTATATTTAAATAAATGCCCACATCACGCCATACACTGACGCCCATGACATTGCCATCTCAGCAGCTGCTGAATCTCACATACTTGCCTCATTCACGTCATTACAGAAGAATTATCAGCTTGTGCAACATTAGGAAAATCAAACTCAACAACACAATACATCCATAATAATATGTATTTTGTAATGAGCAACATCCATTGTTATGAAACATGTATTCTTTACTGCAATAAAAGTTAATTTATGTATCCAAAAAAAAATAGATTCATTCGATGAAATGGAAAAGTAAAAAAATAGTAGTCAACTCTTAGCTTTTCTGTAGTAATGTAAAATTTATTTGAACAGTGACTGAAGAAAAGCTCTTATTGTTGAGGTAGATACGATGGTGGCTGTTGGGAGAGATAGGAGATAAGAAGAAAGGACTGTATCTTAAAGGTCATAAATTACAGTGGCTGCAATCTACAGGACAGAAGGATAAAGCTCAAGAAAGTAAGTGCAGTGGAGTATTGAGGAAGTGCTCAAAGATAAGGAATTTTCATTTATTTTCTTAATTAATTTCCATTCATACTGCTTGTCGAAACAAACACTATACAAGAACAAAACGCACAGATATAGAATGTGTCACTATAGAACTTCAGAACAAGAAACCGTCTTAAGTCCAATTAGCACTGTCATAGTAAACATTGTGTGTTTGTTTCTCCACTGGATAAATATTACTAATTTATTCAATTCATTTTTTGGTAAAATTTAAGAAATGCTTATGATATTTAAAATAAGATGCATGTGAACAAACAGGGATATATGACCTTACTTAAATTCACACGTCTATTATGTGTTGTGTAATTTTGTCGTTAAATATGGTCTACAGAATAAGTAACGTAAGACGACGCCATCAGAGCCAATCAAGATTACTCTACGAAGAAACTCACCTATCTCATTCCTATCCTAGAAAAATTGCCAGCACATGCCTTAAATCTCAGGTTGCTAAATAAAAATGTAATCTGACCTCTCAAAGATATTATTACTATATCCGAGTATAATATATAATTATCGACTGTCTAAAACTAAAAAAAAAGTCATAAGTAAAAAAGTTATAAAATTCTAATAGCTAAAATAAATACAAAAATATATTGGCTATATGCGCTAAAATGGATAAATAAAAAGGGGTCATAAATGAAAAGTGATATAGGAAGCTTTAACAATTAACATATCTGGTAAAACATTTTTTAAAACATAAATTTAAAGTTAAAATTTCATGGATGGCGGAGAGGATACGTTGTTTCTGTGCCCCATCTGAGTCACAACTGGCAGCACGGAGTGCGTGAGGATAGACCAGTTATCTCATCCCAATTATGTTTTTTTTTTCTCCCTTTTTTATGATGAGTCAACTTCGAAAGCCGGCTTATAATAATATAATCTGTGAGAGGTCAAACTACATTTTTATTTTGCGACCTGAAAAAATAAACGTATGTTTCGGCAATTAATTCCCGCATATCGCTCTTTACGAGGTTTACAGTTCATTTGTAAAGAATGATTACTTTATTTCTTGGAATGTAGTGGACTTGCTTGATAAATAATTAATAAAGAGGTGTCAGACCAACAATTGCTGTATTAATTGTGACAAATTTAAGCTATCGATGCATCTTAACCTAAAAGTTTCTTAACGAAAGATCATTTTATAGATAGTAATATTGATATTTTAGTTAAATTTAACCAAATAGGCAAAGAAAAGAGGGAATTAGGAGATAATTCAGTAATCCTTCTATATAAGTCAATTACTTGTAGTCAACATCCAGCTAGACCATGAAATGCGTCTATATTTTCTTTAACCCCTTCTCTACTCTTAAGATTCACTACCTGATGATGGCAGTTAATTGCCGAAACTAAGAGTATAAATGAAATATATAGTAGGTCTTTATTGATGTGTAAACATCTTAACTCTCGGTAGGAGCTATGTCAGACCGTCAGAGCGTGTCTCGTCGATGTGTATGTATAAGTGTGTGCCACACAACTACACACTTCTTTATCTGTGCTGTTTTTGAGCATTTCTACGAATCAATAACAATAAAATAACTCTAAAAAACATATAATTAGATATAAAATTGTATATTTTACAACATTATTGATCATATTTACCGTCGTAGTGAATTTAACTAAAATATCAATATTACGAACTATGAAATGATCTTATGGTAAGAAACTTTTAGGTTAAGATGCTTCGATAGCTTAAATTTGTCACAATAAATGCAATTTGTGGTAAAAGAAAATAATATAGCAGTGTAAATCTAAAAAAATATATTATTACATGAAATTATATAATATTGTTTTTAATATATAATAATAACTGCTGAAAATATCGATCAATAAATAATATATTTGTTGTTATATTGTCAAAACAAATAATATAATGTTTTTAACCATTTCAGTATACCGAACAGCTTATTTCATTTTTAATGGAAAACTACATTTTAAACAAAATCACGACAGCAAATTTTTGAAACTAAAGATGTTTACACATCATTCTCGTGAGTACCGCGTCACTTATTTAAGAAGATCATGTCCACCAGAGCGATGAAAGAGCTCTCTGGTAGTAGGCGATATGACCTCGTAGTTAAATCCTGGGCATGAGTCAAAATAACTAACCATTAGTTAATGGACAGACACGAGGCAGACATCCCTCCAGACATATAACTCTCAGTTAACTAAAGTGGCCCCCTTGTTTTTGTCCAACTTGCAGGACCACGATAACACAGAACCAGTTTAGTCTCTACTTCACCCTTGTACCCAGTAGCCGAGCACAATGACATACCACAGGAGCTTGTCCTAAATCCACATTAGTAGTCCTGCTCAGTTCCGGTAGGGGAGCCTCCTCTCCTATCTCAAACATCATAAATATAATTTAATACTCCTACAACAACATAAACCTTACACCATTTCTACATATTAATTTTAGAACCCCACTCTGTGGAAAACACTTGTGATGTAGTGTAGCAAGTGAGACGTTAAATCGATCCAACATCCGGATAGTGCTTGCAATAACTAATGAGGTTACGGTTCTAGATTTACTTCATTGCTGCATTTATGCAGATCAATGGTGTAAAGACCAAAATGCATAACCATAAAAAGAACAGAACCCACTGTTTTTTCTTTTTTTTTTTCTTTTATTGATTACTCCAAAACTTATGCTCCAAATTATATCAAGCTATTCAAAATGTTATGGAGATTGAATGTGAATTTCGGGTTTTCTCCAGAACCTCATGTTTTGCGTCTTGTGTGTCCTGTATATGAACGGTTGAAAGCCATAGTGGTGTAAGTCACTTGAAAGTGTCACTGGATGTGTCAAACTCACACCACTATTACTGGTATCAAAATAGCTGTTCCGTTCACATGTCTGGAAAATGCAGCAGTCTGTCGGCCAGTAAATTAAACTAGGACTTACTTCACTCTTCCTCTCAACAGTTATTTTCATTCATTCATTCACAATGGCGCGACAACCCACTAATGAGTCAAGGCCTCCTCCAACAGTGTCCGCCAGTTATCCCTGTTTTGTGCAGCTGCACTCCAGTGTCGGACTCCAAGCAGGCTCCTCGCATCATTCGCCACACCATCCTGCCACCTCAGCTTCGGCCTCCCGACGCGTCTTGTTCCGTAAAGCCGGTCCGACATCGTCTTCCTCGGGATCTCATGTTCGCCCATCCTTGCCACATGTCCGGCCCACCTGAGTCTTCCCAGCCTGATGACCTTCACAACGTCTGGTTCCTGGGTGAGGTAATAGACTTCTTGGTTCGTGCGTCGTCTCCAGTCTTCTCCATCGCGTATTGGGCCATATATTCGGCGGAGGATCTTTCTTTGGAAGACCAGAAGATGTTGTTCATCTGACTTGGAGATAGTCCAAGCCTCGGACCCGTATGTTAGGATGGGGCGGATCAACGTTTTATAAAGTCTGAACTTCGTTTTTCTTAAAAGGAGGCGACTTCTTATATGATGCCTCAGGCCGAAGAAGCTCCTGTTCGCTGCCACTGTTCTTCGCTTTACCTCGGCTGACATGTCGTTGTTCTCAACAGTTATGCTTTATAAAAATTTCGTAAAAGAAGTAAGTCAAGAATAGAAAAAAAAATTGACTTACACCACTATGACTTTCAACCCTTCATGTATAGTATGTGTCTGTATATACGATAACTCACGATAGAATGTGTAACGACACGAAATGTTATATCTGTCTCTAGGTTAAGGACGCCACATATTGATTTTCAGTCAAATCGACAAAGGAAAAGAGGGGGTAGGAGGGACTTAACACATAAACTCCAATAACTGCCGATGTGATGAATGGATCCACACAAAATTTAGTATAAGGATTCCCTGGGATGAAGCCCCTTTGTAGGTCAACTAATTATTTTTAGCCCATACAAATTATTGATTTTGGAGAAAGAGCGAAAACTTAATTGCTGGGGAAGTACATTGAGGGTGATTCACCGATGAATTTTTAAAGGAAGAACTGCATGCAAAATAAAAGTAAAATACTAAATTTCATGTTGATATATTTGACAGTCATTAGGGTTCTTGAGTTGAATCACGTTCCTCTGACCCCCATTTCTATCGGCCGATTTCATTGAAATTCATCCTTATTTAGTCCTGGATCCAGATATAAAATTTCGGGTCGATATGCCATTACACAGAACTTTTGAGTACAACCTCCCTACTGTCGTCTTCTTCCTCTTGAGAAGATTCGACTGAAAATTGTTAAGTAAAGTCCTTATAAAGTATTGAATTAATATATAACATTTTTAGTGTTCCGTACCACAATAAGCAAAGGGGAACACTTATGGAACCGTCCGTCCGTCTGTCACAGGCAAATTTCTCTGAAACTATTCGACGTAAAAATTGGTAAATGGAAAAAAAAAACTATTGTTTCAAGAGCATTGTGTAGGGTGTCAAATGAAAGCTTATTGAAGCACAAATTCAACAATATATATAATGTATTTTATTTTTGGATTGAGGACAGCTGTTTTGGCTATAAAGTGCGTAACACGTTTTAAAGTTTGTTAACATTTATTATTAATATTGTGACGGTGTTATAAGTTTTTTTAATTACCAAACAGTGACAAAGACACTCAGAAGTTCCCCCTCTGTTTGGGTGAGAATGAAACCCGGCGTTTCGAAACGTGAACAATCTAATAATTGTGAGATGATATCCACTTTTTTACCTGCTAAGAGGCAGCTCACTTCAAGCTGTGAGGACTCTGGGATATCAATGGCAGTAGATGGAGGCCAAGTAGTCCCTGATAACAGAGCCATCTCCCAGGAGCCTCAGCTGAAGAGGAACCGATATACTCTACATATAACACCCACACCAACGCCAACACAGAACAGATATGAGCCACTTCTCACTCTCCAAGACGGACAGGAGACAACCCAACCGACAAAGCCGGACGGACAGCCTACCCCTAACAGACAGACCAAGATCCCTCCCATCTTTCTTTGTGAGGCTGATAATTATCAACTGGTTATTACCGAGTTGAAAAGTTTGATTTGTTCGCCGTTTGAAACCAAACAGTGCAACAAAAAAATAAAGATCAGCCTCACAACGACTGATGACTACCGCAAAGTGACGAAATTTTATGACGACAATAAGGTGAAATACTACACCTTCGTCAACCCCGAGGACAGGAAACTCTCCGTAATTATACGGGGAGTTCCTTACTCACTGACCGACACAGAAATAACAGACGAACTGACCCCGACATACCCTGTTATAAAAGTGACCCGGATCCTGAACCACGATAGACGCCCCACACCCCTCTGTGCAGTTGAGCTGGAGAACACCCCATCTGGAGAGGCCATCTTCCAACTGACGCGGCTCTACTATACAGTTGTCAAAGTGGAGCCACGCCGACGTTCCAACCGTGTCGTGCAGTGCACAAACTGCCAATCTTTTGGTCATACCAAAAACTTTTGCCGACTGGACCCCAAATGTGTGAAGTGCGGGGAGGACCACCACTTCACAGCATGCCCCTCCAGACAGAAGAAGGTAGACTCTCCCAAGTGTGCCAACTGCCAGGGCAACCATCCAGCCAGCTACAGAGGGTGTGCTTCCTACAAGACATACGTAGACAGGACTACCAGACAGACCCAACCTAAACGACAAGATCCCCCCAATGCACCACCCAAAGGACAACCCCCAAGACAGACCCCGGACCGACCGAACAGCTGGTTCGACCAAAGTAGACCCCGACCCTTCCAACCTCGACCTCAACCTAACTTACCCAGCAACCAAGACAACCAACCAGCTAACGACATTACTGACCTCACCAATACACTAATCACCTTTCTCAAACCATTCATCCCTATCATAAAATCATTTTTATCTAATCTCCTCACCCAAGTATTTTCATTTAACAATGGTGGACCCTAATTTAAATATTTTTCTTAATTTATCCATCCTTAACTGGAACGCTGACGGTATAAAAAACAGACGAACAATACTCTCGGACTTTTTAACTCGCTACGACATCGACATCATTTGTATCACAGAAACTCACCTCTATAATACCGACAGATTCAAGTTGAAAGGGTACACCATATACAGACAAGACAGACAAACCAGATTTGGAGGCGTCGCTGTTTGTATAAAAAGGAACCTCGCACACTCTCAGCTTCTCTTACCCACACTTCAACAGCTGGAAGCCGTTGGGGCCACACTCACACTCGACAACAACAGAACACTTAACATAATCTCAGCATATCACCGACCAGGCATCAGAATTCACCAGACAGATTTTGAACACATTTTCACTGGGGGGCCGACCATATTACTAGGTGACCTAAATAGTAAAAACACAATTTGGGGATGTAGACGGACAAACAACAACGGGACAAGACTATTAAACATAATTAATAACCTGGGCGTACAGATATCAGCACCGGACGAACCGACATTTTATCCTACACAACAGAGATACCTCCCAGACATCCTGGACATTGGACTAGTACAAAATTTTACTTTGCCCCTTTATCACGAACCACTGACAGAACTCGACTCAGACCATCTTCCAGTCGTGTGTACCTTCAAAGTGAACCCGAAACAGGCAGAACATCTGCCAAGACTGATACAGGGGAAAATAGATTGGGACGCGTTTAGATGGGAGATGGACAAAAACATAGACATCCCTTTGCATTACGACAATACTGAAGACATAGACGACTCACTGAAATATTTCACTCAAGCTATTTACACCTCGATACACAATTCAACATATAACCACTACAAGGACCAACGCAACATCCAACAAAACAAGACCCCTACACGCATACTTAACATGATACACGACAAAAATACACTCCGTAAACACTGGCAACGAACACGCGATCCACAAGAGAAACGAGAGCTGAACCGACTGACGAGAGTAATACGATGGGAATTGGACAATGACAGAATCAACAGATACCGACAATACACCAGCGACTTCACACCTGGAGACAGCAACCTTTGGAAGGAAACACGACGCCTCCTCCGACAAGACCCCGGCCTCCCGCCCCTGACAGACGGACAGACTACTGTAACAACGGACAAAGACAAGAGTGAGCTAGTGGCTCAACACCTTGAACAGAAATTCAGAACTCATGACACACAAGATCACGAAATACTCCACACAGTCCACGAATTTCTTTCCACTCCACTCCACACCGCAGAACCACACATACAGTACACGAACCCATCCGAAATCACACTGTACATTCAGAGACTCCCCAACAAGAAGGCCCCTGGTGAAGACCTCATCCCCAACATCGTCCTGAAAAACCTGCCTCCAAAAAGCATCGCATATCTGACAGGGCTGTTCAATGGCTGTTTAAGGAGAGGATACTTTCCTGACACGTGGAAAAATGCATTCGTGGTTGTATTTCATAAGCAAGGCAGGCCGAAACAAGACCCCGAAAGCTATAGGCCAATAAGTCTTTTAAACTCAATGTCTAAACTTTTCGAAAAGATAATTTATAAAAGACTTCTTCAATGTTTAGAAGGCACCATACCGTGCCACCAGTTTGGGTTCAAAGCCAAGCACTCGGCGGTTCAGCAGCTCCAACGGGTGACCGAAATGATCGTCCATGGCTTTGAGGCGAAGACATACACTGCCGCCGTATTTTTGGATGTAGCCGCAGCCTTCGACACCGTTTGGCATGAGGGGCTGATATATAAACTGAAGAAAAGCCTGGCACCCAGATACATTGTTCAACTTATTACGTCTTTTCTCCACGGCAGAACATTTCAAGTTAAAGTGGGCAACGCAATGAGCACTCAGAAAAGAATAAGAGCCGGGGTCCCTCAAGGTGCTATTTTGAGCCCTCTACTTTTCAATTTGTTCATGCAAGACATCCCCGAAATTCCCACGGCAACATTAGCCACCTATGCCGATGACACAATGATCGCCTGTCAGCATGGTGTCCTCTCCGTCGCCATTGAACAGCTCCAGGAAGCCCTGACAGAAGTTTCTCACTGGTTTTCAAAATGGAGGCTCAAACTGAACGCAGGGAAGACCGAAGCCAAAATTTTCACTCTTCGCAGATTCTCCATAGAAGAACAAATCAAGCTGCAAATTGATGAACTCCCGATTCTCTGGAATCCTAAGGACCAGGGTGTGCGCTATCTTGGAGTACTTTTAGATACACGTCTCACATGGAAACTACACGTTAACAGAAAACTACAGCTAGCATATTCACGACTTAACACCCTCTACCCTCTCATAAACAGAAACACGCCACTTAAACACACGTGTACTATTCTGCTATACAAGACACTCCTACTTCCACTTCTAACATATGCCTGCCCAGTCTGGATCGGTACCAGCAACACTAACATGAAACGACTACAAACATTCCAGAATAAAGTACTCCGAATAGCAACAAACGCACCCTGGTTTGTCAGGAATCACAAAATCCACGAAGAATTGGGTGTTCCTCTTTTTGCAGCTCACATCGAGAAACTAGTGAAGAACCACCACGAAGCCCTTGTGCATTGTTCCGGGGCTGTACACTACAGTCTAGGAGCGCCTACTCCTGGGAGGCGACTCAAACAAAGACTGTACCAGGACTTCCTATTTTAAACCCTTAATTTTCTTATATATTTGTGTATAGCACCTTTTTTTGCTGGTCCAAATACATTTTGTTGTTGTATTTTTGGATTTTTTAAAACATTTTTGGGGGAAAACGCATAAAAATTGCTGTCCCCCACCTTTATCACCGAAAGGATCGCTCAGAAAAATCTGAAAAAAATCATGAACATTGAGAATTAGGTGTAACTTGAGCCAAAATTATCAGGATTGAAAAATTCTAGCGAGATCAAGTGTTTTAAACAATTTAATTGTTTATGTCCTGATAACTGCTGAACCATTGGATTAATTATTAATAATTTAAGGGCGGAGGGACTGATGGCACGGAACATTAATTGTGCATTTTTTTTAAATCAAAAGATTCATATGTGATAGTAAGATGTTGTGGGACGAGATTTCTAATAGAAATAAAAGACGTTGTCTTCCCACTGTTTTATTTATACCAGAACCGGTTTTCGACGCAACAGCGTCATCATCAGTGGTTCATCCAAGTGGATGAACCACTGATGATGACGCTGTTGCGTCGAAAACCGGTTCTGGTATAAATAAAACAGTGGGAAGACAACGTCTTTTATTTCTATCAAAAGATTCATTCTAACGGCAAAGCTATTGTAAAAACACATATAAACCGGATTTTTTTTCTTTTTTTTTTTTTCATTTTTGTAATCAAGTGATAACTTGAAAAATAAAAACTCAACATCGAATTTTTGACCGATTACCTAACTTCCCTTATACTTTTTACAGCTGGGGAAGTACGTAATTATATATCTAGGCACAGTCTTTTCCTTCTTCTGTAACATCGATGATTTGAAGGTAACGCCCATTAGTCTTTTTAAAAGTCTTTAAAGAGACGACTAATCTACTCAAAATATCGTCGGTAAAACTCAAAAACCTCTGGAAGATTTGCCAAAAAATAATTTTGTCTTCAAAACTTTGGCTATTCAGGAAGTTAATTGACTAAATGTTGCCCCCATCAGTGTCTATAGAATATACAGTCTATGACATGTCATCAATCACTTTTTCTTTTTCAACTAAAAGACGGGTTTCCCGAGTTTATCTTCATAAAACTTTTTCATCATTTTCCAACATTTTCATGCTCCTATGAATTATTTATGAGTCGTAGGCGGGGGCTCACATATACCTCGGAGCATTCGGTCTCTATGGACAGGGGCGATAGGGCTAACTTTGGGGACAATTTCTTCTGAAAGGATAAGTGAAATTCTATTTCTTATTGAAATTTTATTCAGTTGTCCAGACTCCAACTTTTTCCTTTATATGAAAAAAAAAAAAAAAGGACATTCGTGACTCAACACGGACAAATAACATTTACATTAAAACGAGACCTGCCGTTTTTATCTACAAGCCCTTCCTCCCTCAGACTAACACTGTAAGCTATACAGGACATTTCCATAAGACAGGAACTCTCAAACATGCCTCACTATGAAAATACTAAACAAACGGCTTAAAATGCTTTATTTTCTTCTGCATAGAAACTCGAAATTACCCTAAACACAAAAAGGCAACAACTATACATTTCTAATCAAGCCACTCAAGATATACGGTTCACAAGTCTACGGTTCGGCAAAAACATCAAATCTATTACGTATTCAGGTTCTACAATGAGCTCATGGTAAACACAGTACACGACAGAATTCAGGACCTTTATACAAATATCCATAGAAAATAGCACACACACAAGTTTATATATTTACACACTTTCCACACAATCCTCCCAGGAGATTGAAAAGGAGATGGAACCGTGACTTGCAATAATCCTAAATTGCAACGCCTCCACTCAACCATCATAATACCACCATTCATTTTTATTTGCACCGCAGATGATTTAACTTCAATTTCGCACAGAATTGGGAATGATATGAAGTTCACGCCAAAATATAAAAAATGAATAATATGAAAAATAATAATAATAGAATAGGTAAAATAAAAATAGTATAACAAAAAATGGATATTGCAAAAAAAAAAAAAAGGTTTTACTTCTCATTACTGTAGTGTGAGGATGTCGTCACCAGGTACCGCCATTGTGAACTTGGTTCTCATTCGAATGAGTCGCCTCAATGTTCTCTATTATTTATTTATTTTCTTATTGACGATTGAGTTTAGATTATTATTAATATTTGTTATACATATTATCTTTTTCGTTTCGGCTAAAATATGTGAAACGTGTCCAGGTTTTTCAGCCAGACACTCAGACTCATTACACAATGTCCACCATACGTAAGTAACAGAACATTCCACAATGACCTCATATAAACACAATTCAGGACCTTTACACACATCCATAGAAAAAAGCAAATATATATACTATTTAAAAAAAAAAGGAATGTCGGTTAGTATTTACAAGAAAGAAGGCGAAATTATGTACGCCTGAAATCAGACAGCAATTTTTGGGATACATTAATTTTGGCTATTCAAATATATACAATTTGTTTAGCCACATAGCTGCTATTATTTTAAAGTCCTAGGAAACTAAGGAAGGACTTTCCAGTTAAAGGCACACTTTTTGTATAATTTCTCTTTATTTATGTATTGTACATATAGTCATTGAGAGGGCGCCGGTAGCTCAGTGGTATGCGTGCTTGTCTGAGCTAAAGAACGTGGGTTCGAAACCCGAGCGAGGCCCTTAGTTTAATTTATCTAGGAAGTAAAATAAACTTAAGCACGCCGTCTTTTGGATGGGACGTTAAGCGATGGTCCCGAGCCTGTACGATGTCAGGTACTCGTTAAAGACCCCTGCCCTAGGCGAATAAAAATTTAGGGTAGGCAAAATTTAGGACTCCGACAGTAGAGTCGGGCTCATGTCCACCAGAGTGACGAAAGAGCGCTCTGGTAGTAGGCGATATGACCTCGTAGTTAAAGCCCGGGCATGAGTCATAAAACCTAACCTAACCTATAGTCATTGAAACAAAATAAGAAAACTCTTAAAATATACAATGCATAAAAATGCAAACTAAAATGTATATTTACATCTTAAATATTACGTAGATACAAATTATTGGGAAATTATCCCACCACAACTCTCCTGTGCGTGGTAGTGGAGCATAACATTGTTCTTTTCTTCTTCTTTTTTTTTTTTTTTTCATTAGAAAAATAGAAAGTTTTGAATTTTCTACAATTTCTACATTATCAAGTAACTCGGGAACTTTTAGGAGACCTTACAATTTATTCAGCATAATAAATATATCAAAGAAAATTAAAGAATGTCTTACATTTTTCAAGTAATTGTGTGTAGCTTAGAATAATCAACAGAACAGTCGTCACCGGCTATGTACTTCCTCAGAACGAATTATTCAATTAATTCCTCGCTCCCCCTCCAAAACCTAATAATCAATAGTTGACTTGGGGGTACTTAGGGACTTAGTGGGCTTCTAAATCCTTATACTTAATTTTGTGTCGATAAATTTATTACATCGACAGTTATTGGAGTTTTTGAGTTGAGCCCCTTCTTCCCTTCGGACAATTCTGCTGAAAATTAGTAAGTGTCATCCTCATGGGATTCTGAAATTACATCGGCAGTTTTCAGCCTCTCTCTAATCCTCTTCCCTCGGCTGATTTGGCTGAAAATTGATAAGGACTTCTAAGGTTACACATTTTTTTTTTTTTTTTCATTTCTGATATCAGTGTCGGGAAACATGAAATTTCAGGCAATGCTCCGTATTGCTTCCTACATAACTTCCTCTATACTTCGTATAACTGGGGAAGTAAAAAAATCTACAGTTACGAGGCAGGAGGGAGAGACGTTACACCCGATGCATTTAAATGCAATGTTAATGTGCAGATCTTCAACTATGGTAAAGATCAAATGTTCAGTCACCCATGAGGGAGTTGTTGAAAAAAACTATTTAGGAACGAAGGGTTGAAACCACGGGGTGGTGTAATGAGGGTCATAAACAGGACAGAACATAAAGAATGTGACGGGTGTTGACAAGGGTGGGATCACGCCCTGACTGCCCATGGGAAAATCACACCCAAACTGGAGTCATAACCATCAACTCTGGCATATTTGCATACGTCAAGATGTCTGCCACATTTGTATTCAGTAGAGGGTCAGGATGAGAAGCAACTGTGTCTTCTTTCAATATGGACGAGAGGATCAGAGATAAACGGTTCAGTAAAAACGTCTAACATAAAACGAATTCAGGCGTTTCAATCAAAAACCTTTGGACGGTGCATACGTAATCAACAGAACACTTCATAACGATCTCATGATACAACAGTACCCGAGACAAGACATTGCCACCTTGAGTTATTTTCATAATTAATATCGTGGTTGCATTTAAGTACTGAGCTCAAGATCGCGAATTAAAACCCGGCCGAGGCTCTTAAGTTTTTTATCTGGGAGGTATCGAAGCCTTGAACACGCCGTCCTTGGGATGGGACGCTAAGCGATGATCCCGTGCCTGTACGATGACTGATACTCGTTAACGACCCCTACGCTATGTGAATAAACCTGACCACCAGAGCGACGAAAAAGCGTTCTGGTATAAGGAGATATGACTTCGTAGTTAAAGCCCGGGCATGACTCAATAATTAACTAATTTTTTTCATATTATTTTCCATTTCCTTTATTGATTTATTCACTGTGATATACCTACACTTCAATTGTCCATAAATTAAGGTAAATGTCCGTCCGGAGGACCTACCACTGGGTGGCCTTCCTCTCAAACGGTATTCCCACCATATCTATGTATAATATATATATATATATATATATATATATATATATATATATATATATATATATATATATATATATATATATTAATAACCAATCTCCCTCCCTGTGAGTGCAAATCACGTAATTAATAAAATAAATAAAATTGAGATCGAAAAATTATTAAAATTGAAAATTATTTAAATCGCGACTTTAATTAAACAATGCCTGAATAGCTGAAAGCACTCCCACGGGAAGAACGGTTACAAGATCCTAACGGTTAGTTGACATCAGTAATTAACAATAATTAATTACTGTTGTCAACCAGAAGAAGCATGAGTGGGGGGGGGAATGAAATGAATCAAACCTATAACTTTAACATATTTATTTTAATGAGAACATATTTACAAAACAACAATTGAATATATATATAATTTGGCCGTGTGTCTGAAGGACTGAATTATAACTTAATTACGAGGTACCTCGATACGATATCCATGGCGAATGACGGCGTGATCACCCTTTCTGGACTTCCCGTAGAAATCGTCTATTCACATAGTCCCTGTAGATCTGCGTAGTTTCGATGTCACGGCAGAACTCACGCCCCTCACTGACCCGGCGCGTCCGAATTCAAAATGTGTATCTCACTGACTATTTCACATATTCAAACTGATATTAAAACAGATAATATACGTGGTGATCACCCGAGACATGAACGAAGACTGTTAATTTCACATATTCAAACTGATATTACTTATAGAAAAGATACGTGGTGATCACCCAAGACATGAACGAAGAAAGTTAATTCACATATTTAAACTCAACTGTACAATATAAAAAGAACGTGGTGACCAGCCAAGACATGAGCGAAGAATCTTAATTTCACATATTCAAACTAAACTGTACAATATAAAAAGAACGTGGTGACCAGCCAAGACATGAGCGAAGAAAGTACTTTCACATACTGAAACTAGGCTTTACAAAGAGAGGAACGTGGTGATCCACCAAGATATGAACGAAGAATGAGTAAAACGGGGAGTGGCTTCCGATATCCGACCGTGGTAGGGGACAGTTCTCGAGACTTGATTCGTCGTCGGACTCCGCCCATTTTATTTCCAGCCAATCGCATATTACCAATTAACATCTGCCTCTAGTTGTGTGAAAGCCTGGAATAAGAAAAAAAACCTTTACTGCTTATTCCTTATACACCGGATGTAGACAATTATCTTGGCTTCCTTTCCATTGTGTCTCTATTATTCTTTATTTTCCGCTCCCAGCGATCGCGATTCTCTCGCAGGCATCATTGGTTCCGAGCATTCTCTTCCAAATGCAATTCTCGTTTATTCAACACCACACAACCCATACTTTGCTCCTAGCGATCGCGATCCTCTCGTAGACATCGCCAGTTCTGAGCATTATCTATAGGGTAGACATGCTACAATATCCCCCTTTCCCATTAAAATAAAATATGTCGGCTAAATGACCATTGGAAGTCACATATTTTATTAGTTTCACTTAACACTTGCTCGTTCACTGAGCATATACACTTAACCAAATACTCAGGTATCGACCTCATTATCATGCGTGACCAAAACATGATTTTAAATTTCCTTTCGAATCGGCATGGCTTGCCTATGCATGCGTGACCAAAGCATGATTTTACTTTACGCTGTACTTCTTGGAGTTAACCCTCTCCATTGGCAAATAACGATGATTCTATTTCTAGCATACATTCACTGACTAGTTAAAACATCCAAAAAGGCCCCACGCCTCGACAATGTTTCAACTGAATTCCCATATACCTAATCCGCTTCAACAAAAATTTGGGTTGACCAAACCCTAACCATATGCCTCCTTAGGCCTTCGACAGGTATTTACCTTCTGCCGGAACGACGACGAAATATAAAATAGAAAAATAAGCCCACTCAAATCCCATCTCAGTTTCATAAATATATGTAAATTCCGGCATCCGCATTAATCAAGTAGCGAAACCCTCTCTTCAGTTCAACAGTCAGTTCATGGCATAAAAAAATAATTAAACAAACTCCCGCCCCTTTAAATGGATTCTACAAGCATCAATGGAGTGGCCCCTTCTCCGTGTGTACGATAATTAAATATTCAATTCTGGGTATCCCCTCCAGTTTATAATATATCTCCCCCTTTAGTCATGTATGCTTCGGCACCTTGCCCTAGGATTTCTTAAATAAAATAACAAAATTGACATTTGACCTACCGTGGTCGACACTGCATCATAATAAGTAAGGTCCATACCTGAATATATGTTACAAATATATTTACAAGGCTCTCATTGGGTTAACATAGCCCATCATGGTCACTAGATAAAATATGGGTCAATGTGACATTTTCAATAGATACACACGGTCGGATACTAATACAAATATTATTTTAAAATACAAAACAAAACAGACAAATACAATTGGAAGTACATTTACCATACCTGACTACCTACAAATGTGTGTGCCATCGCCTCGCTGTCAGCCTACTCAGATCCGCGTCTCCTAATCAAATTTAAATACGTAGGTATATTCCCATGGATGGCCAATCCATATACCGTCTGCCCCGTCCTACAATTATGTCAATTTCAAATGAAGCCACAAACCTATCTAAACTAAATTATCCCAACTATCAATATAAAAAGAAAAAGACTTACTAATACTATTTAAAAAAAAATATCCTATTACTAAATATAAACAAAAAATTATCCTAATTTAATATCTAGAATTAAAAAAAAAAAAAACTAACCCTAACTTATTATCTAAAATTACTATTTACAACCTGGCGATTCACTTTGGAATCTTTGAGCTCGACTAAGGGGGGTATGCTCGATGTTAAGCCCCAGGGGAGTGCCAGAATGTCCCCGTCTGCCTTATCCTATTTACAAAAAAAAATAACTAAATAATAAATCCCGTGTCCCCAATAAATGTGTATGTGTGATTCTTTGTGTGTTGTTGTATAATGAGGTGTTGGCCGTTAGTGTAAAATAATAAATAATTCCCAAATAATAAAAATAGTGTCTGTTTTATGTGTGTGTGACTTTGTCTAACTGTTCCTGGGATAGCTGGGGATGGACACCCATAGAGACGTCACAAATCTCTTCCCTGACTCTAGGGCCGCGATCTCGTCTGCAATAATCGCCCCCCTAACTCGGCTGAAGTAAGATCGTTAATCTCAAAGAGAGCCCTAGCGCTTCTCTAGCCTGCTTGTAAATTTATCCACTAATACACGGCTTCTGTGATGTCATATAAAAGATTCCTCCTTCCGCTACGTCGCTGCCGAGATGTCCTAAAATAAAAATTTGAGGACTTTCCTTGTCTAAAATCTGGTAAGGTCCTTCCCAGAATAGTAAGAATTTAAATACAAAATGGTTGGGCAAATCCAAAACGCTATTACGTAACGCCACCTCACCACGTTCGTAATTTTTCACGTAGACATCTTGGAAGGTGACATTGCTAGGCTGTTCGCGAGCAAAAGTCTGGTTCGTAGGCCAATTCCTATGTCCTTCGGGTACGGTAAATGTCATTCGGTCATCTTGTTTTGGGGTTGAGATCTGAGTTTGACCCGAAACAGTATCTATTCTCTTCGAGATATCGGCGAATCTCTTCTCACAATCGGTACTAATAATATTTTGGTTCGAATTTATTTCTTCGACCTCCTTATCTAGATGCTGTGTTTCTGACACGATCCCACCTGTAACTTCATGATAACTGACACATACCATGTCCCTAACTTTAGAAGTAGGCTTATCATATCTCTCTTCTGAATTGTCCTGCCTAGATTCAGAGTGTACGGTACCCATATTACGTTTAATGGATTCGATATTATTTGCCATTGCCGAAATTTGTTCCTTTATCTCCGAAGTCTGCTGTCCTATCTGTTCCTGCATGGCCTTTCCCTGTTGTCCTAGTCCCGAAATCTGTTCCTGCATGGCCTTTCCCTGTTGTCCTAGTCCCGAAATCTGTTCCTGCATGGCCTTTCCCTGCTGTCCTATCTGTTCCTGCATGGCCTTAAACATCGCCTCTAGGTCAAATTTAGGATTTTCTACCGGGGACTCCGGGGGCGTACGGATAGTTTTCCTAGACCGTGTCTGTATCGGCTCTAAGTCCGACTTCTCTTTCCCTTCCATTCTGATAAGAAATATATATCAAAACAATTAAATGAATTATACGGGAGGTCTGGTGCTAACCTAATTTCTATGGTGACCTGTCAGATGGCATCACAATACAACAATAGTTATAATATGTAAAATAAATGCCTACTAAATCTACATAAAAAAAAAATCAAAAACAAAAAAAAAATAAAATTATTTCAATAAATGATGTCATTCATTGTCCCTACCCTCACCCATCCTTCTTCAGTTTTGATTCTAAATACCGACTTTAAGTGAAAATATAACATTGTGGCCTAATAGGCTGGAATCTACGTTAAAAAGCAAAAAAAAAATTTTTAATTAAAAAAAAATTAATTAATTAATAAGGGATCGATTAGTGGGGTTCATTAATTATACTAATTGGCATAATTAATAAACAAATCAAGTCCCTGTTCGGGCGCCAATTAATAACCAATCTCCCTCCCTGTGAGTGCAAATCACGTAATTAATAAAATAAATAAAATTGAGATCGAAAAATTATTAAAATTGAAAATTATTTAAATCGCGACTTTAATTAAACAATGCCTGAATAGCTGAAAGCACTCCCACGGGAAGAACGGTTACAAGATCCTAACGGTTAGTTGACATCAGTAATTAACAATAATTAATTACTGTTGTCAACCAGAAGAAGCATGAGTGGGGGGGGGAATGAAATGAATCAAACCTATAACTTTAACATATTTATTTTAATGAGAACATATTTACAAAACAACAATTGAATATATATATAATTTGGCCGTGTGTCTGAAGGACTGAATTATAACTTAATTACGAGGTACCTCGATACGATATCCATGGCGAATGACGGCGTGATCACCCTTTCTGGACTTCCCGTAGAAATCGTCTATTCACATAGTCCCTGTAGATCTGCGTAGTTTCGATGTCACGGCAGAACTCACGCCCCTCACTGACCCGGCGCGTCCGAATTCAAAATGTGTATCTCACTGACTATTTCACATATTCAAACTGATATTAAAACAGATAATATACGTGGTGATCACCCGAGACATGAACGAAGACTGTTAATTTCACATATTCAAACTGATATTACTTATAGAAAAGATACGTGGTGATCACCCAAGACATGAACGAAGAAAGTTAATTCACATATTTAAACTCAACTGTACAATATAAAAAGAACGTGGTGACCAGCCAAGACATGAGCGAAGAATCTTAATTTCACATATTCAAACTAAACTGTACAATATAAAAAGAACGTGGTGACCAGCCAAGACATGAGCGAAGAAAGTACTTTCACATACTGAAACTAGGCTTTACAAAGAGAGGAACGTGGTGATCCACCAAGATATGAACGAAGAATGAGTAAAACGGGGAGTGGCTTCCGATATCCGACCGTGGTAGGGGACAGTTCTCGAGACTTGATTCGTCGTCGGACTCCGCCCATTTTATTTCCAGCCAATCGCATATTACCAATTAACATCTGCCTCTAGTTGTGTGAAAACCTGGAATAAGAAAAAAAACCTTTACTGCTTATTCCTTATACACCGGATGTAGACAATTATCTTGGCTTCCTTTCCATTGTGTCTCTATTATTCTTTATTTTCCGCTCCCAGCGATCGCGATTCTCTCGCAGGCATCATTGGTTCCGAGCATTCTCTTCCAAATGCAATTCTCGTTTATTCAACACCACACAACCCATACTTTGCTCCTAGCGATCGCGATCCTCTCGTAGACATCGCCAGTTCTGAGCATTATCTATAGGGTAGACATGCTACAATATATATATATATATTCTGCTCTAGCGCTGTTTTTAGAGGCTTTTAATAAATGAAGCCATACAACTGTTACACTTACATAGGGCAAACAGAAAAAAAATGTGCAACCATAGCATAAAGTCTATATGGGATAAAGCCTGCTAATGAAAGAGATCTACTGGCTCATTGAAAAAAAAAATGGTTTAATGTTTAAATGAAATAATAAATTTTATCTGCTGTCAACACACGAATGAATACTCTACATAGTTAAATTGCAATTTTTTAAAAATAAAAACCTTTTTTTAACAACAAAAAACCTCCCTTTCATTAAAAACCCTGAATTCCCTCCAATATATGAAAATTCCATGTTTGATATAGAGAGTGAATGACGATATTCTCATAGCCATTATCCGAATATTGGTTAAGATATCAATTTTTTGGGACCTAACTAACACATTTCAAACACTTTATATATATTAGCCTCCTCATTTCTACAAAATTGTATGATGTACCCAATTACAATGTTTTGGTTCAACAGAAATAAATACTATTATTATTAAGAGAATGCGTAGACAATTCCCCCAGGTTAACTTGTAACTAAATCAGTTTAGTAATTTTTTTAGAGGTAATCCTACATATATATATTCATCATAAGTGACATAATTTAAGTCCTCCATTTGCTACAAATGTAATCTTATATACACAATTTATTTGCGGTTTCCTACATAAATGCAGTGTCTAGTTTGCGATATGACATCTCATGGCCATTATTCAACTTCTTGTACATCGTTGTTTCCTTTACAAGATCTCTGTACACTAATTACAAATATATTTTCTCAACTGACACTAACTTTCCCCTCCTCATAGCCTTTATCTTTGTTCTCCCATTCAATGACAGCAAGGGCTAAGTTCAAAATCGCGGGTTCATTGGCGAGTTTTTTTAAAAACAACTTTGAGCACACCGTCCTTCGGATAGGACCCTGGCCTCTACGATGTCAGTTACTCGTTACTAGGCTCATGTCCCGAGAAAGGGCGCTCTGATAGTGGGCGATATTATCTCGTAATTAAAGCCCGGGCATGAATCACAATAACTAATTAACTAACTCACTGACAGGGCCTCTCTATAAGTTCCTGACGAAAGGTTTATTGCTCGAATAAATGCCAACAATAAATTAACTTGAGACATTAACTGTATACGGATGCAGTTAGTTAGGTTGTAATAATACTTATAAAAATATGAATAAATCATATCGCTACAAAGGTAGCTAAATAGTGAAAGCGTGTTCCTGTTTGAATTATTGTCTGTGGATATAAAGTCCGATAGAGTGAATATATTGGTAACATTTTTTTGTGTAGTTTAAACTTCCATCAGCAAGACACCTACTGATATGACAGCCGAAGTGAAGCGAAGGTTTAGACGGGCAGGCCCAACTCCAAAACCGTAAGAAATTGCTATAAATATATTATATCGTCACAAAAAACCTATCGATTATCGTCTTAACCAAAATTCTATAAGTTCTATCGTAATTACTTGTTTAATATTTGTATTATTATCATCAATTTTATTAATTATTTACTATTTAATTTAATGCTATTTGTTAATTTATATATATATATTTTTTATTTCTTCTTCATTATTTCGATCCTTGTGATCTGAGGAACGTAATCTGGGCGATTACGTTAAAGGGCCTAAATGATCTTGAAATAAGTCTTTATATAAAATATTCATATAAAAAAAGTATTTATTAATATTACCAATTTTATTTTCATATGTGATAGTAAGATGTAGTGGGCCGAGATTTCTCATAGAAATAAAAGATGTCTTCCCACTGTTTTATTTTAGACCAGAACCGGTTTTCGACGCAACAGCGTCATCATCAGTGGTTCATCCCACCCACACAGCACAGGACAACTAGGCCAGTTGTCTCCTAACCGCTGTGCTGTGTGGATAGGATGAACCACTGATGATGAAGCTGTTGCGTCGAAAACCGGTTCTGGTCTAAAATAAAACAGTGAGAAGACAACATCTTTTATTTCTATCAGAATGTTATTTTCATGTATCTTCTATTCTTTATATATCTTTATAACAATTATTATTACTATAAGTGTAATATGTGTGTTTGTTTATATTCTAAGATTTGACATCGGTTGATGTATATAATTTATAAGCTATTTTTATGTAGATAATTGTATGATGTATGCAATTACAAGATTATAATATAACGGAAATGAATATTAATATTATTATCGGTCAAAGGAGAAGAAAGGGCTTAACTCGTAAACACTAGAATGAGTATTATGTCACAAAATTTTATATGTGAGTTCCGAAGTGGATAAATGAGATATCTAGTGATTTTCAGCAGAAACAGACGAAGGAGGGTTTAGAGAGAGAGAGCGGAAACCTAGTTTATTATAAATAACTTTAGTTCGGGAAGTACACATTCTTCTCTAGGGTTCTTAGTAGGAAACATCTCTATCTCTATCGTTCCTTCACTGATCCAGCCCAGACAGAATCAAAATAGAACCGTCACTCACTGACTACCTAATTAGAACAAATTGGTGCAATAAAACCATTGCTATCACAGTTTCAGTTCATTGTCTAATGTCTGATCGATATTAGTGCTATTGAAATCACTATGTACAGTAAGAGAATTTTCGAACTGTCACAACTTTAAGCAAAGATGTCAAGAAGTTTGAAAAACTTAAAGAAGTATGAAAACGTTGTTTTAATTCCATTGTTCCAAGTCTAAAAAATTAAATAAAAATCAAGGAAATCTAAACAAAAAAGTTGTCGGTAAATCACTAACTAGGCACTTCCCCAACACGAATTAATCAATGACGTTTTTGGTCTCTCTTTAAAGCCAATCGACCGATATATTTCACTTGCATAGATCCTAATGAATCCTCATATAAACTTTTGTATCGATACATTATTGGAATTTTGGAGTTAAGCTCCCTCTCATCCCCACCTCCCTTTCGGCGGATTTCGATGAAAATTAATAGATTTCGTCCTTATAGAGTTTTGAATTTAAATATAAAATATCGTGTAAAGCCTCCCCCCTAATCCCCTCCTTCCCTTTGGCTGATTCGGCTGAAATTCATAAGTGTCGTCCTTAGAGAGCTTTGAATATACATATGAAATTTCGTGAAGATACATTTATTCTATCGGGAGTTATCGTGTTCACAGACACACAAACATTTTTTTTTTTCATTTTTGGAATTAGCAGGTTAGATGAAATTACTTTGAAAACACCGCATGCGAATTTTGATCAGCGTTGTCAGTAGTTTTTCCTAGGAATGGTTTGTAATAGAAGATATTTGTTCAACTTTCGTCGATTCCTATAGTTATCCTGGATTATCACGACATTACTACTAAATTATTTTGGTTCATCACATACGTCGGTTAGCTATAATCGGCAGCTATAGAGGTCATCGCTTTCATTATTTATTCACTAGTTTATCTTCCAAACGCTACTGTATCGAAGAGTTAAGTGTTGAAGGATTGTCACTTATTTTGTTGTAAATGGGACTCTAAAGGGATTATTAGTTTCGAAGATATAAGCGATCAAAGTGTCATATGTATCAAGAATTCGGATATCTCAAGAATTTCTGAGTCCAAAGAGTCAGCACATTCCTGAAGAAGAAAGAATGATTCAACAAGTACAAATCCCAGATGAAGAAGAAGTTTACAGCTGAATGATTTGGTGAGGAACTCGGCAATAAAAAAAAAAAAAAACACAAAATACAGAAACAAAACAATACCTGAGATGCGAAACTTAAGATGAGACCTGAAGGAGCGACGAAGGTCCAGGCTGGCGTACATGTCCCGGACGACTGAAGAAGAAGCAGAGAGCTGGAAGGAAGGAGCCAGACACGCTTCAGGGAGCAACTTTAGTCACGGACAATTTGAGAAGAGAACACCACCTCAACCGAAATCCCATCCACTCCTTCCAATTGTACATTGAAAAATTGGAGGCTGCCACCTGGAAGGTTTTTTTTTTGTCTTGTGTCAAGACGAAGGGGAGGGAGAAGGGAGAAAGGGGAGGTCCGGTCCGTTCTTTCATTCACCCCTAGCCAGACGAACCCCTTGCAACCTTCTCGAGAAGTCGTTGACTTGTAACTGACTCAAGGGTTAGTTTTTCATTTTTACTTGCCCAGCTATAGGGGAAGTTATGTAATCGGTCAAAAATTCGATTCACATTTTTCAACCGAATTTCTTGTTTTCCGACCTCTGGATTCCAAATATAAAAAAAAATTGTGAGTGACGCGGTACTCACGAGAATCGATGTGTAAACATCTGCGTTAGTTTCAAAAATTTACTGTCGTGCACTGATTTTGGTTAAAATGTTTTTTATATATATATGTTACAATAAGAAAAGAAATATGAGGAATCAAACTTTCAAATTTATTGTTCTTCAATTTCTTTTATTCATAAAATTATAGGTTTGTGATAGCTAAAATAATTATATTTTTTCAGATTTACACTGCTATATTATTTTCTTTTGCTACAAATTTTATTTATTGTGACAAATCTAAGCTATCGAAGCATCTTATCCCGTCCGGGAGTGAGTTTTATTTCGTAGATAGAACTCCCTCCCGGGGCCATGGATGTCTTAAATAATTATACATAACACATTGACATGGCTAATATGCACCGTTCATAAAGCCAAAAGAAAAAAAAAAAAAAAAAAAAAAAAAAAAACATCTTAACCTAAAAGTTTCTTACCGAAAGATCATTTTATAGTTCGTAATATTGATATTTTAGTTAAATTCACTACAACGGTATATATGATCAATAATGTTGTAAAAATACAATGTTATATCTAATTATGTTGTTTTATTGTTATTTTATTATGCAGTCGAAATATATTACACCTTCTTCGATTATCACAACATAAGTAGGTAGGTACCACATAAAAGTAGAACATAAAAAGTCAAATGCAGTCGAAATGACCGTAGAAATGCTCAAAATCAGCTAATATCACAGATAAAGAAGTGCGTAGTTGTGTATGTGCGCTGCGCGCGCAACTGCCCGACACACACACTTATACATGCACAACAACGAGACTTACGATCTGACAAACCCCCTATCAAGAGCTAACATGCTTACACCTCAAAAAAGTCTGTGTGTCTGTGAACACAATAACTCCCGATAGATAGAATGTATCGACACGAAATTTTATATGTGAATCCAGAACCCTTTAACTTTAGTTTTATGACTTGCCAAAGAAGAAGGGGGAATTAGGAAAGCGGCTCTACTTAAAACCGCAATCACTGCCAATGTAATGGATGTATTGATATGAAATTTCATATCTAAAGTTCAGAACCAATGAGGGACGTAACCCGTCAAATTTCAGCGATATCGACTGAAGGAAAATTTCGCATCTAGAAAACACAGCATTGCATTTTTGACCGACTTCCCCTAGACTTCATATATCTGCTTATTCCATTACTCAATCTCCAAACAATAACTCCTTTGTTAAATGTCGATAGAGAGCCTATCCTAGTTTAACACAAATGCAACTCTCACTTTTTGTTGCAATTCAAGTAAACTATGGTGCAACTGCAGATATTCATAATAACTCAGGCGTTAAAGTTTCTTTTAAATTTATTTTTTATTTAATTTTGTTATTTTTTCCTTCTTTTTTTTCACACCTTTTAAAAACTTACACAAGTTTATAATATTTCACAATTACAGATGGAGTGTGAAGAACAAACATTTCCAAACTTGGAACAGCTCCAACAAAGCAGCGTTCCAAAAAAAGTCTGCTTTTAATGAGTAATAAAAAAATGTTTATTACACTGCAGTGAAAACTATTTACGACTTTCAACCAAGAAAAGTTTTTTCTTAACATAACGAAATTATCTGCACACTATTCTTCTCAATAAATATCGGCCTTGCCCTGTTATGCCAACCTTGAGATTCAATAATCATTATTATAAGTTAGTACTAATGTATTTTCAAGTATTTATTTATTCATTAAATTGTATTACTTCCCCAGCTATTCGAAGTATAGGGGAAGTTATACAATCGGTCAAGAATTTCATGTTTTCCTACCTCTAGATTCCAAATATGGAAAAAAAAAACATTTCTGTCTGTGCGTCGGTGTGTCTGTGAACACGATAACTCCCGATATAATGAATGAATCGACACAAAATGTCGGTGGCAACGTGGGAAGCGTTCATTCAAAATATTCATTTCTAGGAAAACATCTGTTTCCGAAGTTGATTAACATGGTGATTAATAGAATCGACAGTATCTTTTCAATGTAGAAGGAATTCAAGGTTCTGTCGTGTAAAAGAAAATTCAAAATTTGGCCAACGTTTCGAAAACTATTTATTTTTTTCTTCAGGGCTTTATAATGACTTAAGTGAATGTGTGTTGTAGATGTTGTGAGTTTTTATAGTATAGGCTCTATACTAGACACAAACTCTCAACACCGTCACCACACACATTCTCTCAAGTCATTATAAGGCCCTGAAAAAGAAAATAAATAGTTATCGAAACGTTGGCCAAATTTTGAATTTTCTTTTACACGACAGAACCTCGAATTCCTTCTACATTGATTATGTTAATCAACCCATGTTGGGTTGAAAAGTTACGCGTCTTTTAAAATATACCTATATAAATATTTCGATTAACTTCTTTTTTTTTATCTTTCTATTTTTATTTTTTAATTTCCATTTAAAACGTATCCCCTTTAATGAAGGAAAACTCATATCGATAGTTATTCGGACTATCGATGGAACTATCAATATTTATGAACTATCGATATAGTACTATTGACTATCACCCATACCTAGTATTAAGTCGCGAGTATTAATATGTTTTGACTTGACGGTTAATTAATGTTGCAGCATATGCAAATGCGTTATTCCGCGTATATTGTTAGTATGCAAATAGATGCATTACTTTATAATCGACTTTGTACGAGGCTATAAGTTGATAGTACTTGACAAACATTACATTCCTTAAGCATTATCATATTAATGGAAGCACTTTATTAAGTTGAAACCATTGGCAGCAAGCGTCATATTGTGATGGAGGTGTTTGTCTCATCGTCTAAGGTATCACACAGCAAAAAGCCAACAATATATAGCAACTTTTAGAATCATATTGTCCTCATTCTCAATTGCGAGCTCTACTGTTTATTTTATTTTCTTGAATTTTATTTAAATTTTTTAAATAGATGGAAGCTGAGGCTTAATGTGAACAAGACGGAAACTAAGTACACTGACACCGCTAAGCATCAAACAAAAAACATCCCCTGAACACCAACACACCTGGAGGTATCTAGGAGTGCTTCTAGACACAAAACAGAAGAGTTTTTTTTGTAAAGCCACCCCTAACCTCCCCTTCTCTTTGGCCGATTTGGCTGAAAAACTACGGGTGTCGTTCTTATGAAGTTTTGAATAATTGAATTATTCACATATGCAATGCACATTCATTACAGCGGTAGTTATTAGAGTTTTGGAGTTAAGCCATCCCCAAATCCCCCTCTTCCCTTTAGTCGATTTGGCTGAAAAACAATAGGTGTCATCGATAGAGTGTTCTGGATTCACATATAAAATGTTGTGTCGATACATCCATTGTATCGGGAGTTATGTTCACAAACACACAGGCAGACAGATTTTTTAAAAAATATATTGAATCTAGTGGTCGGCAAACATGAAATTCCATTGAAAATTCCGCATCGAATTTTTGACCGATTACATAACTTCCCTTTATACTTCGTATAGACGTATGAATATAGAAAATACATGAGTACACAAAAAATAATACTAATAAATACAGTAGATATAGTTATTAATTTTTTTTTTTTTTTTGTTTGGATTTAAAAGAGGGTGCGCCTTGCATTGCAGCAACATCACCCAGTCAACGTGAGAAGAGCTCGGGGAACAAGGGGTTACTGAGGGACTGGGATTGGCCATTGGCGGAACTATTGCGCCGATGGTCCCCAGCTCATCTTACATTGCCTGTTTCTGCTCCCGCCAGGAGCCGACGAATGGGCAGAACATCCATCATGTTTCCGTCACCATCTGCCGGAGATCCAGTCCCAAATACGATCTTATCCCATGAATCAACTCCACCATAGCTTGGTCGTACAGCGGACATTCGAGGACCACATGTTCTGCAGTCTCGATACCGCCGCACGAACAGTTCGGGGTGTTCTTCCTGTGAAAGAAGAACAGCTTGGAGTTGAAATTCCATGACCTGATAATATTTGAGACGTCCAGTGATTAGGCTGTACCCATGTTGAGTCAAGGCGTACCCGGACGTCCGTATTAATTTAATTGAAATAAGATATTTCGGGATGTTCTGACGTCCCTTCATCAGATCACAATGTGCGAAATATGGATTAGGAGCCCCTTTTAATAATTGTTCACTGGGAGAGGTGGAGACTGGGTGGATAGGGCAGAGCACCACAGAAAGTTCAGGATGTGGCCGAAGAATGCGGGAACCTAGTGACACTATTTCGCATTCCTAGGGAACTCCTCTTCACTAATACAAAAGAATCAGGATCCCTGAGGAGGGAAATGTTTTTTTTCATATTGCTATCTTTCAAAACAAGAAAACAATAGACATAACCCCATGAAGAAATACGATTCAGATGTATAAGAACCGCAATGAGTGGAAGAGCACGTTCCTTATTGTATTCATTCCATTTCTTCTACTTATTTTCAGTTCAGTTCCCGAACGCCCACTCCAGCTCTTACAGGTCACACACGACATCATGGGAACACTCCAACCGGTCCAGGAGGTCTGACTCACTCGGAGCAGGTTTCTGATACGACTTAAGAGAAGCCGGATTCAAAACATGTTACGAGTGGTCAGGAGGCCAGGTCAATACGTGAGTTTTTGGCTGGGAGTAAATAATGGCATAATGCCAGGAAAAAAAAAACTCGTCGGTGAATCTACACACTACATTGTTTATTAATATAATAATATTTTAATATATTCCTTGTCGATTAATTATTATTATTATTAATTTGCCTGTTTAATGTCTCTAGCCATGATATAGTTCTCTACAAAAATCTTTTTATATTTTTCCTCTGAGTCTAAATTAACTTAGTATTTTTTTTTTTTAAATTATTTACAGTCTTCATTTCCCAATCATTAATTGTATAAATATTACATTCATTTTGTTATTATTATTTTTTCTATCCCCTATCATTTTATTTTATTATATTCTATTATTTTTTAAATTATAAATATTGTTGTTATTAATACCATTTTATTTTCTATTTATTTATTATTACTACTTGTGTAATTTAAATTATATATATATATATATATATATATATATATATATATATATATATATATATATATATATGTACTTTTTTTTTTAAGTTTAGTTTGTCTTATTTATAAAAAAAATTAATCAGTTTAAGTATATAATTAATTAATGTGCCAAGTCAATTTTTTCTTTAAATCAATCAGATAAAAGCTGATAATAATATGATTTAAGAAATGATATACCTGAAAACATCTCTGTAAGAGTATTTAAATTGAAATAGTCTTCAACAAAACGGTTTGAAGATAAAATATAGCAAAAAATAAATTAAATATCTAAGAGACAGCACACTCTATGATCAAGTTGGTACAACTAAATGTTGATAGGAATGAAGGTTTAGTTTAGAAAGGTGTTAACAGGTGGCAGCAGTGGCACATCCAAACATCTACTTTTGGTACCAGACCTCGACTTGGTTAGGAACCTAAAAAGTCAATCATTTAGAAAGTTTGGAGTCGAACTACATACCTCCTCTAACAACAGGAACAGAGAAAAACCGGCCAACTAATAAGGGGGTTCGGAAAACATATGATTCTGGTGAAAAATCAACATATCTGAGTGAAACCTCAGAATTTCTGACAGATTAAATAACATCCCCCATACTTCGTACAGTTGGGGAAGAAAAAAATAAAATAAAAAATAGTTGAACTTAATTAGTTGTGGCTTCAATAATAATGATAAATAGTTAAATATTTTACGTCGGAAATTGGTTGCCGGTATTCCTCCAGCTTCTACACTGTACGGGTGGGATATGCCACTGCTGATGAAGCTCTTGCATTGAAAACCGTTTCTGGTCGCAAATAAAACAATGGGAAGACTTTGTTTCTATGGGAGTTGTTCACTTTTCACCGGAATTTCATATTTTCCGACTCCCGAATCAAAAAAGATGGGTAATTCCATTACTTTTTTGTACAATTTCGAAAAAGTCGGGTTCTGGGACATGAAAGTATGTACCAAAAAAATTGGATTCCCACAGTTTTAGCCCTATAGATCCATTTCCGCCCTCCTGCGGCCCTTAAAAGGGCTAAAAATAGCCTATTCTTCAACAATCGTTTTCTCAGAGTTGAAAACAGGTATAGACATGTAACTGGCGGCAAATGATTCGTTATTCTATGTATTTTTATCTCAAAATGTTCAAGCATTTTAACTCAAACATTTTGAGATAAAAATACATAGAATAACGAATCATTTGCCGCTAGTTACATGTCTATACCTGTTTTCAACGCTGAGAAAACGATTGTTGAAGAATAGGTTATTTTTAGCCCTTTTTTGGGCCCTTTTAAGGGCCGCAGGAGGGCGGAAATGGATCTATAAGGCTAAAACTCTGGGAATCCTATTTTTTGGTACATTCATGTTCTAAAATTTGGTGCTATTCCGAGAACCCGACATTTTCGAAATTGTACAAAAGTAATGGATTTACCCATATATATATACAGTGGCTCAAAAAAGTGTAGGCAATTTCATTTTTGTAGGTTTCAATCTTGTAACATAAAATAAAGAACAAAACAAAAAGCTTTTTTTTTTAAAAAAAAACATTTATTATGAGAAAGACTTGAACATAAGTAATTAAAAAAAAAAAAAGATTGCAACAAATAAATATTGAAAAATTGTAAAAAAACAGCATCAAAAAAGTATAGGCAATTGACTGAAATACCAATTAACTAATTCAATTCTAATTAAATAAGTAATAAGATGTATGAGTCCAACATTAATTAAACCACGACTAGTTTCGTCAGTAAACTGACATCTTCAGGTCGAATCTTGCTAGAGAAGAGGTGTGTTCAGCTGGTCTCTGATACTCTAGTTTCGTCAGTAAACTGACATCTTCAGGTGGAATCTTGCTAGAGAAGAGGTGTGTTCAGCTGGTCTCTGATACTCTAGTTTCGTCAGTAAACTGACATCTTCAGGTCGAATCTTGCTAGAGAAGAGGTGTGTTCAGCTGGTCTCTGATACTCTAGTTTCGTCAGTAAACTGACATCTTCAGGTGGAATCTTGCTAGAGAAGAGGTGTGTTCAGCTGGTCTCTGATACTCTAGTTTCGTCAGTAAACTGACATCTTCAGGTGGAATCTTGCTAGAGAAGAGGTGTGTTCAGCTGGTCTCTGATACTCTAGTTTCGTCAGTAAACTGACATCTTCAGGTCGAATCTAAACATACATAAACCAAAAATAGTCTAGAATTTTCGAGTAAATTAAAACTCATGTCAATCATTAACAATATTACAATATTCAAATTTAAAAACAACAGTACAATAAGTTCGATAGTCGAAAACTCTAGACTATTTTTGGTTTATGTGTGTTTAGATTCGACCTGAAGATGTCAGTTAACTGACGAAACTAGTCGTGGTTTAATAAATGTTGGACTCATACATCTTATTAATTATTTAACAAGTTCACTACATCTGCCTACCATCAAGAAATATATCAATTATAATTATTAAGCAAAATTAATATATTTTGTATTCATCCCTTTGGCTTGTATTATGGCATTAAGCCTTCTTGAGACACACTGAAGTTGTATTTATTCAGTTGGTTGAACTGTTCTACCGTGTACTATTCCATTGAAAGTTTTTTAAATTTAAAATGTATCGCAAATCTAAAGAATTGTCATTGTTAACGAAGAATCAAATAATTTCTTTATGGAATGAAGGTCTTACTTATCGTGCGATTGGTGAAAAGATAAAATTACGTTTATTTACTGTGAGAACGATTACAGTAGACTCTCCCTTATTCGGCGTTGCCAGGACCGACATGACGCCGGATAACGGAAATCATCAATTAATGAGAAAAAATATATCAGTGAAAGCATTAAAAAAAGTGTTTTTGGGTGAGCTAAGGAATAAAACACGTATGTATTTTGTTGATAACATTTTAAAAATATATTTTGAAATCTATGTTTAATTACATACATATATGAAACAAAATCTAAAATTGTAAAAACATTATTTCTTAAAAAAATCGGTAATTTTCTTTTGTTTCGCTAACACAACACTGTTCCATGCTGCATAGTCCCACCACTTGTTTAGTGTTAAGACGTCTGAAAAAGTGGAGGATGGTTGTCGTTCAACATAATGAAGGGCTTTCTCTAAGGCCTCCTTACCTTTTTTGTGTGACATATCATCAATTGTTTCATCTTCATTATTTTTATAAATGTTTGATTTTCAACTATGTATTTATTATAATTTATTTATAGGATATTAGTGAAGTAATAAAATATTGTATTAGCGTTCCCTTCATTATAAATACAATGTACATATGTATGTACATTAAAAATACATAAACGATTCGTGAGTTACGGAATTATTATGTGCTCGTAAATACACCTGGCTCATATAATTGATAATCTAATAATTGAATGTTAATTTTAGTTTAACAAATTTGATATTATTTTGCGAGAGCCGGATAAGGGAGCGCGCCGGTTAACAGAACGCCAGATAAGGGAGAGTGTACTGTATTAAAACACTGGGTCTTTTGAAAATAGGAAACGAATTGGACGTCCAAGGATATTCACAGCCAGAGAAAAACGAGAAATCGTAAAAAAAGTAAAACAAAAATCCATTTATAAGTGGAACAGACCTGGCGTTAGATGTGGCAAATTGTGTAGGCAAGTCTTTCTGTGTCCAAACGGTACGAAATGTTTTGAATGAAAAGCATTTTTCTGGAAGAGCCGCCCAAAAGAAACCGTTCATTTCACAAGCTAATAAGGAAACACAATGATGATCAGCCAAATAGAGGGAGAGTGGTTAACGTGGTTAATGTATTTGAGCTGGGGAAGTACACTGTCGGTGATCCACCGACCGTTTTTTACTTAAATTCATTGAACAGAAGACGGGGACCGACCATAATATGCCCAGCCAACTACCGACTCACCTATTAGTTTGGTTTCACCACTTTATCTACAACGAAGTCTAGAGAAAAAAAAAATTAAAAAATTCTGACTAACTCATGACTTTCTACATGATAAGGCTTTTAAAAATTATAAACAGTTTTTAAGAAAAAAAATTCACCAGAAACTATTGGTTATGTAATTACATTTTTTTTTGTCAGGAAATGTATTGTAGGGGGAGCTATGTAACATATTATATATATACTCGTATATGTATATATATAACACCACAAATATCACAAAAATTAATCTTCTTCACACGTAAACCGAGCGCCTGCAAATCAAAGACGTTGTGCAGGTCTACAACCTACCACGTAGGAACTCGGGCGTGAAATTACGCCCATGCAATTATTATAATCATTTGTTGGGTGTGGTGAGGCGATGTTTTGACCACAGGACTGCGGTCAAACGATTCATATTATTACACGTTTAAATGTACAATTTTCAATTCAATTTGCATAATGAAAATATAATGGTATTTATACAAATTTGGTTTTGATAAGATACTGTCCGAAAATCGTAGTAAATAATTTCGGGAAACTTGGTACATAAATAACATTTTGGAGGCGTAATTAATACAAAGCCACTATAATGTCAAATGATCCTTTCAGTTCAATATACTCGTACACTCGCTTCACAGCGGGTATAAGAAAGTCCTGTTGTGGCCACATCACACATATATTTTTTTCTCTATTTTTTTTCATTTATTAAAACACTACCAATAATAAAAAAATGTTTTAAAATTCGAGAGGGCCGCTAGCTCAGAGATGTGCTTGGTTACTGAGATCAAGATCGCGGGTACGGAACTCGGCCGAGGCCCTTCCGGTCCGGAACCTGTACGATGTCAGGTACCAGTTAAAGACACATTTAGGACTCTCGTAGAGTCCGTTTAGTCGGGCTCATGTCCAACAGAGCGACGAGATAGTGTTCTGGTAGTAGGCGATGTGACCTGGTAGTTAAAGCCTGGGTATTAGTCACAATAACTATTTAAAAATTCGTTTCAATTTGAACATCACTTACATTTTTTTCGATAGGAGTAACAGTTTTCGCGTAAATGTAGCAAACGTTTAAAAAAAAAAAGTTTCAGGATCGTTTTTGGCATGTATCTCACCAAATTGGGCGAGCTGCAAAACATCTTATTTTATACAAAATGTGCCTTTCAGTATTCTCTGAAGAGAATTCTTTATTTGAAGAGAATTTTGATTAGGTCCTAAATATAAGTGGTAATTAGTAAAATGTACTTAGGTCTCGAAGTAAATTGGTCTCAATTTTCGTTCGATTGAGGCCAAAATCTCAGATTTAAGTTAGTACAAGTTCCAATCAAATACATATTCACACACGGATTGCCATCAATGCGAAAATGGTCAAAACATATTCACGGGACCTTGAAACGTGAAATTCCGTTAAAAACTTGGATCACGGATTTACTATTCAATACTTTCTTCCTACCTTTAAATATATAAAAGTAGAAATGAACATATAGAAAATGTTGAAGGAAAATACCACAAATAAAGATGAATTTGAACAAAGAAAAACACGATGAAGTAATAATAAAAACTGTTATGCCCACAATTTGAGCAAGAAAATATTATGAATTTTTTTAATAAAACAATTTATGATTGGTAAATCAGTTCAAAAAACACAAAGGTCATATGAACCAGACAAACATGTTCTGTGCCATATAAAATAATAATAACACACATAATATAAACTGGAACTGATCCAATATTAAAAGAAAAAAACTAACATTTCAACTGACCTAAATTCCAAAAATATATCAATATTCCACACGATTAATAGAATTACCAGGTAGCGTGCTAACCTATTGTGCTCAAGATCGAGATCCTTATGTTTTATATCTGAGAGGTAAATAAACCTCGGACTCGTTAAAGGTAACAAAGCCAGGGCAGACAACATTTAGGACGCCCACTGTAGAGTCGAGCTCATGTCTAACAGAGTGACGAAAGAGCGCTCTGGTAGTAGGCGATATGATCTTAAGGCCCGCCCATACAGAAGGCGGTCTGTCGCGGCGGGAAGCGATATCTGATCGCAGCGGTCAGGCGGTCTAGTTGTACTATACAATGTTACATCATCTCTGTCAGACAGAACACGGTCTCCCGCCAACGGTCAGTGTTTGTCGCGACGACGAGCAATCCTCCGCTTGTACAAAATCACAGATTTTCCGCGTGACCGCCCTCGCTGTCTACACGTGTGCGACTGAAATGACTGACCAAACGGAAATATTCATTGAAACTGTGCGTAAATACACGTATCTGTATGACAGTTCACACGAACATTATAAAAATGTGTTTTAGAAGGCTGAAGCGGTGGTATAGTATTTTTTTTTTGTTTGCTGTCTTTCGCAAAGCAAATAATAATAGCAAGAGTTCTTCGCCTTGTAAGGAGCTCATAATACACCGAAGAATCACGACCGACTGGACCGACCGCACACAAGATATCGCGTTTTGAGTGGCGTCACAGTATCGCAGACCGCCGCGACGACCGCTGGATCGCTTCCCGCCGCGACAGACCGCCTTCTGTGTGGCCGGGCCTTTATAGTTAAAGCCCGGGCATGAGTCGTAGTAACTAAAATAGATACTGCTCTGGAGAAAACTGATAACTTTTTTTTTTTATTATTACGAGTATCATGCTCTTATTTCGGGGCAAATTGGTCAGTTACAATGTTATGCATTATATCTTATGCCCGGGCTTCAGTCGCAAACTCGAATACCTGTCCATCTACTAAATATATATAATGAAATTTAGTATAAGGTTTCAAAACTCCCTGAGTAAGGTATATTATATACTAGCAGTAATACCCGGCGTTGCCCGGGGAACTTTGACTTTTCTCCCAATATCTCCTATAAGGCTATTCAGTTCCTCGACAGTACATTCATGATGTTATAATTTTCAATTATTCATACGGAATAAGGCTTATAGTCCTTCAACTGTAGTAACGCTAGCTTTGAAGCTAAAACTAATTTATTCAAAAAGATTTCTCATTAATCGTTGCAATGGTTTTCGAGTGACAAAGATTGCGTGAGTGGATGCTGGGATGGACCAGGGGTTGATTAAAAAATAGACCTTAACCTTCCGGTAGATAAAACTTATCTATTCAAAAAGATTCCTCATTAATCATTGCAGTGGTTTTTGAGTTACAAAGATTGCGTGGGTGGATGCTGGGATGGACCAGATATTGAGGTACTAATACGCCTATAAGCTTCCACAGACGATGACGAACAAATTAAAAAAAAATAATAATCAAATCCATCAAGCCGTTCGTGAGTTATAGCGGTACAACGCACAGACATTTTCAGCTTTATATATATGATTTTCAAAAAATTTAGTTTTAAGAGTGCGAAAACGTTACTAATTTGTGGTGGAGAAGTACACTTTTGGTGATTCATCGACGGCTTTCTTGAAGCCACAACCTGTTATCGAAGTCCACATTTCGATAAAAGATTACATAACAATTTTATATGCACTTCTTTAGTATGTTTTTCTCATTTTTAAAAAACAACATAAAATAACCAAGATATAAAAATCGTGTTTCATATTTAGCTGTCATTTTTATTTTCTTGTCAGAGTTCCTTCACAGATATCCTACTATAAGGTCTGTCCAATATAGTTTTATTATATTATTTTCCTTTTTTTTTTCTTTTCTGTTTCAAACATTGAGTTAGGGACATAAAAACGTCCCAAAATACTGTAGTGGAGACACTTCTGAATAGTATTTATCATAAATTATATTATAATTAAAAACTGTAACTAATTGTTCATTTATTTTCCTGTATTCATTTATTTTTACTATTATTGTTATTAATAATCACATATCTGTTCTCACACTTTTAAAAACTATTTATGTATCTAATTTATAAACTATATTGACATACACATTTTTATGACATCCTATTACCATGTTATGGTTTAACGTAAATAAATATTATTATTATACATGCAATTATTATTCTCTGAATGAAACATTACAATATATTGTTGTTTTACGTTTAAAATGCAGACAGTATTAGATTATGTTAAAAAAATGGTTGCTATATGTGAAGAAAGCCTGATTTTCTTTCTTTCCCTGAAAAAGTGACCAACACATGAACAAGAAAAGCCGAAGCTTTCGTAAAAGCTCCAAGTAATATGGGAATAACAAACAACATTCTTTTGACGTCTTTGTTGGTGAGAATCACGCACGCTTCAACCAACTTTTCTTCAAGTCAATCTGAGATGGGATTCGCAACGCTCATGAACAAAAGGTGAATGGAAGGAATGGGGAGGCGAACATGCTGAGGAACGACGTTTGTAACTAATCCGCGACAAATGCTCAGTATGGGAAAGGAGAAGTCTGATGAGGCAAACTGAGTATCTTGTATGTAATTGTTTCTGTAAAATAGTCGTAGTATTAACAGAAAATATGTGTGTAAAGGCTCGTTTTCTATAGTAGCGCCGGTATATCTTGGCCCTTGTGGCCAGTTCGCTTGGAGGGGAGAAACGGGAGGGGATAGCCAATAGGAACCCATGAAAACGACGCGGTCGTCATGGGAACGTCTCCCTTTTGGCTATCCCCTCCCGTTTCCCCCCTCCAAGCGAACTGGCCACACCCCCCCGAAGGACCAAGACATACCGGCGCTACTATAGGTGATAGTACTCCCACGACAGTCCTATCATGATATTCACCTCGATAGTACTGTCATAATAGTGTACAGTCTACACGCTAGGACTGTGACAGTAGTTCAGTAGTAGCGATATCCAACATGGCCGATGCCGACACGGAGCTAGCTGCGGTAGTTGCTGTCATTGGTGAAATTATTAAAATCAAACGTAGAAGAAAAAATTTAAATCAAACGTAGGAGAAGAAAAAATTAAAATATGTGGGTGAGGCAATGGACCCAAAGAAGAAACGAATCGGGTGCTTCTCAAAGACTTAGGGGACTTAATTAGTGAACTTGCTGTTGAAGATTCAAAAATCCTCTTTTATATTTGAGAGTCGTGATGTTGGGAGCAGCATTTTCTTCTGCGTGATCCCTCCTTACTTTCGTAAACTCAATGCACTTTTTTTGAGAACATCAACAAAACGGCGCCAAATATGACAGATAAGAATGAGCTATCACTATCAGACTGTCAGATTTCTGTTTCCACGTGATAGTTCTTGTGTCTGCCGCGAGAGTACTCTCAACTATTTAGTCAAACTAAATAGTGTGAGATCAGTGTTGTATTAGTGCGATAGCGACTATCAAGTTATCAATACGATGACAGTTTATGTGGTAGTTGTCTGACATCATGACAGTTACTATGACATAAACTATCGACTTGAAAACGAGGTCTACGAAGGCAATAAGCCGGTTATATAATGGGACAGTAGCCATATATATATTTTGCCAAAAGTACGAAAACAAGAGCTTTTTTCAGTAGCGGATCTACAGTTTTGGGGTCTCTAGCTTTTTCTTTGAAGGAGAACCCCTTCAAAAAAAAAATTTGTTGAGGAAAAAATGTTGGAAGAGGTTAATATGTATTAGTTCTTATCCCTTTTCGTTATCATTATATTTATCGGATTTTTTTTGTGTATGTATTTATTACGACAACAAATTAATAATAGATTTTTTTATAGAAACATAGAATATGAAGAAACTGGAGAATTATTTTGAAGGTATACTGGAGGAAAAACTTCATTGCTGTTATAAATAGATCAATTATTACATTATTGTTGTTATAAATACAATACAAAACAGTAGGAAAGTGTACAAAAGGGATACAATCAACGTATTTTTTTTAAATATAAAAAAAAACGGCTAAAGAAACATAAATTTGTGTTTCTTAGCTTCTCTGGGTCATTTTTTCCAGAGGTGTCTTCTTCTTGGTTTGACAATATTTCGGGACACTTCCACGTCCCATTTGAAAATCGGTCGAAAAACAAGAAATTCCGGTAAAACTCAATATCGAATTTCGGACCGATTCCATCAAAAAACGTGATTTTTAAAAAAATGTTTGTGTTTTATATTTGTTGTTGTTATTTTGTTTTCTTCTTCTTCTCTATATTTTGCACATTGTGACCTGACAAAGGGACGTAGAAAACACTTCCCAAAGAGTTATAAAAAATATTTGTCTTATTTTTAATTATTTGTTTATTTATTTACATATTTACAACGGCATAAGATTTGCCATTAGCAATTGCGATAACTAGAGCAGTGTCAAGTGCATGGCTGTACTGGTGAGGTACATGACCGAAGAGTCCAGGCTCCTGGAGCAAGTCCCTCTGCCATATCCGCTTGAGGCGTCGCGGTGGATTTGTGTAGAGGGTATTTGTGGATAATTCTTGTATAAGTGAATTGGCGTGATGTCCAGTTTGTCGTGAAAATTTTGATAACGTGCCCTGATAACAGGAGTACAAATGAGGTGTTGAGGTCATTAAGTAATGTGACGTTGGAAACGTAAAATGGTGTAGTATAACGGATTGTATTGACTAAAAGACGTTGTGTGTTTGATTTTTTGGCTGATGCCCATATCTCGATGCAGTAAGTCCAGATGGGTTTAATTTTAATTAAATTAAAAACTGTATCTACTGTATTTATTAATATAATTCAAGTAACTATTTGTTAATTTCATTTTATTTTTAATAGTAGGTATTGTTATTACTAATCAGACTCTAATAGTCAATAACTGTTTATGTGTCTAATTTATAAGCTACCTTAATATATACAATCTTATGACGGATCCTATTATTATGTTATGGTTTAACGGAAATAAGTATTATCATTATAACTGTGACCATACTTGACCCCAGTGTATGGGAATTTTCTAGAGTAAATGAAGTTTCATTCATTAAAAAAAAACAATGGGAGTGGATGTTGTGAAGCGTGAACCCCCACCACCACCCCCGAGCCCATTGAGTTCTACAAATAGTGTGGGAGGGCTCTAATGATAGATATGAAGGGGAGGTGTTCCAGGGTGGTTCAGAGGTGAGTCAGTCTGGAGTCTGGATTCTGTACCTCTGAGTCACAATCACTCGACCTGGCTCACAATCAGACAATCCAATCTTCTACCTAGCTACACTCTCTGAGTGCTAAAAAAATAAATAGGACTGAGTAAGGAGTTCCGGAGATGTATCTATTTCATGTGGGGGTTCTTCAAGGTGTTGTATTGAGCTCATTACTATTCTCATTTTACAAATGAAAATGGAATCACAAGCAATGTACTTCTCCAGTGCGAATAAAACCAAGTTTTCGCTTTTCTTCATATCCTCATTTAACGATGTGGTTGAAAATTAAGCTATGTCTTACTTCACTTATTAATTACTGAGGGCGCCGGTAGCTCAGTGTTATGCGTACTTGACTTCGGAGCTCAAGAACGTGGGTTCGTAACCCAACCGAGGCCCTTATTTTATTTTATCTGGAAAGTAAAATAAACTTAAGCACGTCGTCCTTCGGATGGGACGTTAAGGGATGGTTCCGAGCCTGTACGATGTCAGGTACTCGTTAAAGACCCCTACCCTAGGTGAATAAAAATTTAGGGTAGGCAAAATTTAGGACTCCCACAGTAGAGTCGGGCTCATGTCCACCATAGTGACGAAAGAGCGCTCTGGTAGTAGGCGATATGACCTCGTAGTTAAAGCCCGGGCGTGAGTCATAAAACCTAACCTAACCTTATTAATTACATCTTACTTAACTTATTAATTACATCGACATTTATTAGGGTTTTTGAGGTAATTTTCATCGTTATGGTGTTCTCCATATATAGGTATACATTTGGAGTCGATACCTTCATTTTATCAGGAGTTATCGTGTTCACAGACCCACACACAGACAGAATTTTTTTGTTCATATGTCTACCAGATTTTAATGGAATTTGCATCATAGTCGAAGTATAGGGGAAGTTATGTAATCGGTGAGAAATTTCAGATTGAGTTTTTACCAGAATTTCAAGTCTTCCGACCCCATTGTAAAAATGACAAAAAAAAAAAAAAACTGTGTGCCTGTGAACACAACTCTCGATAGAATGAATATATCGACACGAAATTTCATATGTGTATCCAGAACCCTCCAATGACGACATCTATTGTTTTTCAGCCAAATCTACTAAAGGAAAGGAGTGGATTAGGAGGAGGGCTCAATTCCAAATTTCTAATAACTGCCAATATAATGAATGTAAGTAACAACAACAAAATTTAGCAGAAGGGTTCATAAGTCCCATTGGTGTTAGAGGGAGTGTGAAAAAGTAGTTGGTTAATGTTGGGGAAGTACATTGCCGGTGATTCACTTATTATTATTTTATTACTAAATTGGGAAACCCTCACAATACACTTGACTTCAATGTAACGCTAATGTGATTTCTACATATTTTGACAATGTCATATTTTTCTCTTTTAGCAAATTTGTTTGTTTTATATATAATTTATATAGTTGTGAATACATATTTGTAAATTTAAAAAAAAATTAACAATAGGGATATTATTTTAGAAACTAGAAAAATATACATTTAGGAGTCGTACGTTTTTTACATTTTTTTCTCCTGTTTTCCAAATAAGACACTACCTAATTTGAGAGGGATTAATAGGAGAACAGCAAGATCTCGTAACACAACTTTTTCTTTAAATGTAAACTAAAAAGACAAGATTAGAAAAGTTTTAATTTAAAGAAACATATTACAATATTTTGCAACTTTTAATTTAAACAAAAAGTATACAGTAACCATAACGTTTTCTTGTTACAAAGTTTAACCAATAACTCAATAGTTAACTATAAAGTTTGAAAAAGGAAAATAGGACAAACAACAAAACGAGAGGGAACTGATTAAATATCGGAAGAAGATTGAAATCTCCACGGGGGAGACATTTTGATAATATCAGCAACTTGGGGAGAATAAGGTTGAATAAAACATGTTTTAATCTATATAAATAACTAAGAGGGACGCGGTAGCTTAGTGGTATGCGTGCTTGCCTATTGAGATCAAGATGGCGGGTTTAAAACCCGGCCAAGACCCTTAGTTTATTTTATCTGGGAGGTAAAATAAATTTAAGCACTTCGTTCTTCGGATGGGACGTTAAACGATGGTCTCGAGCTCTGTAAGATCACAAACAACTATTTTATTAAGACAAAGTTACTCCCAGATCGCCTTGTAACCTGGTAGTTATTACTAGGGCTGTCATTTATATGCATTTACATATTTTTTTACATTAACTTCAGCTCCCTGTTTAAACATTATCTTTACGTTTTTCCCCATATAGAATCAATTTAAGCTACTTTTATTTTGCATATATCGCCAAAATTCATATTTTTGCATATATCGTTAAAAATACATTTTTGGAACCTTATTCGCATATTTTTATTCATATTTTTGAATTTTTTTCGTCAGCTCAAAGATAGACTCTGTAATGTAGGTACATATCTATTTTTTTATTATTTTTAAGCCATTATTATTATTATTATAAACTGACGATTAATAAAAATTAATCCCACTTTTTCCCAAATTTTTCCACTTTTGCTTCTGTTTGGCCAGGTGTACGCGCCTTTTATTGAGATGAGAATTTTATGTCAATAAGGATTTTCTATTACTTCTATGGTTTATTTTATTTTTTTTCTTTGCAACCTTTTGCATGTTTTTAGTTTTTAATTGCATATTTTTCCAAATACATTTGCATATGTTTGTGCATATTCCGCTGTTTTTATTGCATTCAAATCACAGCCCTATTAATAACTAACAGTAAAATTCCCTTAAATAAAATAAAGCGAGAAGCTGATTATTACACATAAAGTTTTATTATATGTGTTAAAGTTATTGTTGAGGCCTGGCATTTCCCTATTCCTTCCCCCCCCCCCCCCCCCCCCCCCCTCCCCTGCCTTGTAGTGAGTGTACATCGCAGCGCCACCAGGCCCGTTGCAGCTAGCGCAATCTATCTATGAGGAGAGGAGCGGACCTGAACTCATCAGTAGTTGTTGATCATCTGACTGGATCCCTCGCTGATCTGTTGAACATCAATTGTTGACCATCTGACCTGGTCCCTCACCTAACCTTGACCTCGTTCACCCATGCCGTGAGTAGAGGCCATGCTTTCATTTTTACCTTTTTTTATATACAGTCCACTTTTATCAGTTATACATACACCCGGCGTGTACATATTGGTCCTACGCCGCCGGATCAAAACAGTCCTATAAAAATAATAAGTTATTTTCAAAGTTTTTAATCATTTTATTTAAACTTTTTTTTTTGAAAAATTGGGAATAGTTTAATTTCATTTTTTTCAAAGTGTACCTTTCTTTACCTTATACAATTATATCTTATAGGTACCTTAGGAAGTATTATTTACGTTTTCTATCTTACGTTTTATCCTTTACGAAATATTGTTTACCTTTTCTTCACCATATAATCCTTTCCTCACCATATACTCTTACGTATATATATATTTAAGGAAATATTATTTACGTTATTTCTATTTCGTACATTTTATATTTTACGAAATATCGCTTACATTTTCTTCATTGTATAAATATATATACATTTATATATATATTTTTTTTTTTTTCCTCACCATGCCAAAAACAATGAAGACAGAGTCCCAGTTAAAACGTTTTGTAGCCAAGAAGGAGAATAAGTTTCGAAAGCTGCAGCTATTATATGATGCGTCCGTTGCTGCGGGCAGTGATCAAAGTAAGATCGCGATTTTCAAAAGTCGGTATGAGGATATAGAGGAGATCCGCTCAGGTTTCCAAGACCTGGTGGAGCATATCAATGACTTGGAGATCACCCTGGACCCGGATCATGTGCCCTCCTATCAAAATTTGGAGGCCTTTGAGGAGATGTATTATGCCATCAAAACAGCAGCTGGAAACTTGCTCAAGCCGGTTCAGTGTCCCGTAGAACAGACAGTAAAGGCAGTCCAACCTCGGCTACCCAAATTGTCACTGCCGACGTTCGACGGATCTCTCAAGGGGTGGACCCCCTTTTATGAACAATTCAAATGTCTCATCCATGAGAATCCTGCCATCACCGCTGTGGAAAAGTTTCATTATCTGATTTCGTCAGTTTCTGGCCCAGCCTTGTCTGTGGTTAGAACCTTGCCCATCAGTGAGGCCAACTATCCTATAGTTTGGGCCGCTCTCCTGAACAAGTATCAGAATAAAAGAATACTCGGTGCGGATATATTAGAAACTATATTCAATTTTCGTCCTGTTCACACTGAGTCACCAGAGAGTCTTAATCAATTTTTGGAGGTATTTTGTGAGGCCGCTACCGCCTTATATAATTTAGAAATTGTAGACCTGCCTGGTTTTATATTGATGCATGTTGCCTTGCGCAGCCTGCCTTACGAGACGAAAAAGAATTTTGAGCGCCATCATATCAATCAAGAAATTCCAACTTGGAATAATCTTGTGACATACATACAGCACCAGACTCATGTTTTGGAGGTCTCTCAGACCACTCAGCAGATCAAACTGAACCCTAGAATTCAATTTTCTGTTGGAAAGAAGACCTTATTAAAATCACCAGACAATAGGCTCGCCAAACTAGGATTTGTATCGACATCAGCGCAGTCGCCTACTAATGCCTGCCCTGTCTGCAAACTTCATCATACTATTTATAAGTGTCCTGACTTTCTTCAATTGAAGCCACATCAGCGCCAAGAACGGGTTCAAGCCCTCAGGCTGTGTTTCAATTGTCTTAAAGGGACCCACTTACAGCCTAGATGCTCTTCCATGACATCATGCCTCACATGCGGTGCTCGCCATCACACTTATTTACATTCCAGTAGTTACCCATCTAGATTCAATACCACTATGAAGTCTTCTGAGCCCAGCAATGCGGCAGCTGATGCAGCTTTACATGCCTATAATCCACAGTCTCAAACAAGCTTCAAAACTGTGTTATTAGGTACTGCTTTAGTACATATACAGGACTATCTAGGTGAGTATCAGATCATCCGAGTATTGATCGATTCTGGGGCGCAAACATCTTTCGTCACGGCAGCATGTGTACAACGTTTGGGGTTACGTATTAAAAAATGTAATTTCCCTGTTGTAGGCCTAGGTCAGCATATTGTAGGTGACACTAAAGGGATGACCAGTTGTCGCATCAAGCCTCGAGATTCTGACCAACCGCAGTTCCAAGTGGAGGCAGTCATATTACCTGAAATCACATCTAACATGCCAGGTACAAGTATTCCTTGTAATATTTATGATAAGTTTAAGCACCTGCCATTAGCTGATCCGAACTTCTGTACGTCAGCTCCAGTTGATTTCCTCATAGCCGCCGACCTTTTTCCTCATGTCTACGATGGTCAACGAATTGTACCAGGGTCAGAATACCCTGCTGCCTTGCACAGCATTTTTGGGTGGGTTATCACAGGAAAGATCGAACCTTGCTCTTCGCCATCTTCCCCTGTGACATCTCTTCATTCTACCTACAATTTTCAGTTGGACGAAATTTTGAAACATTTTTGGGAAAGCGAAGAACCTCCTACGCTGCCAATAATCAATGAGGATAATATGAGGTGTGAGGAGATTTTTACTAATTTACATTACAGACAAACCAATGGACGTTATGTTGTTCCTTTGCCCTTCTCTACTTCCAGACTCCCAACGTGGACTGGAAGCTCTTACAGCTCTGCGCTGACTCGCTTGTTCGCTGTGGAACGTCGCCTTGCCCGACATCTTGACCTCAAGCGAGCTTACCAAGATTTTCTCGACGAATATGAAACACTTGGTCACATGACCCAGGTGCCTGAATATTCTCGTCTTGGTAACCCCCAATCTTATTTTATACCGCACCATGCTGTTTGTAAAATCTCTAGTTCTACGACTAAATTAAGAGTGGTGTTTGATGCCTCTTGTAAGTCTTCTAACCAGCCATCATTAAACAGCTTACTCTTAACTGGTCCCAAATTGCAACGGGACATTGTTGATATTATTTCTCGTTTTCGATTACATCCTTATGTTTTCACTTCAGATATATCTAAAATGTACCGGCAGATCATAATCCGTCCAGAAGACAGGTTGAATCAACACATCTTGTGGCGACGGTCCCCTGAGGAGCCCGTCAAGGAGTATGAACTCAATACTGTTACCTATGGCCTTTCTGCGTCACCGTATCTCGCTCTTCGTACTCTTCAACAACTCGCCAACGACGAAGGTGCACGATTCCCTCAAGCCGCCAAGGTCCTATTGCAGGATGTTTACATTGATGATGTCCTCACTGGAGCTTCTACCGTGGAGGACGCCCAGAACCTCAAACGAGACCTTATCAACTTGTTTCAGGCTGGAGGATTTCATCTTCGCAAATGGAGCAGCAACTGCCCCGAACTGATTCGTGACATCCCAAACGATCACCATGAGACACCATTATCATTTGATCCTGACGGCCATGAAGTGATAAAGGTACTGGGTCTGCAGTGGAACTCTACCACCGATGCGTTTTCCTACGATTTGGCTGAGATCCAACCTATATGCACCAAGAGGTCAATACTTTCGCATATTGCTCGTACATACGACCCTCTCGGCTGGCTGTCTCCAGTTATTTTCAGATCCAAGTGCCTCATACAACATCTTTGGCGTCTAGGGATCGGATGGGATGAACAGGTGCCTTCCTACTTGACAGATGAATGGACTTCTTACTGCGAGCAGTTGCATCATCTATCTAGTATTCAGATTCCACGCTATATACTACAGCCAAACAGCACGTCAACCTGTTTAGTTGGATTCTGTGATGCGTCAGAGCGTGGGTACTGCGCAGTGGTGTATCTAGTTACTGTTGGAGAAACTAATAGCACAAGCCATCTCCTTATGGCGAAGTCCAAGGTAGCTCCCCTCAAGACATTAACTGTACCTCGGTTAGAGTTGTGTGGAGCCTTGCTTCTTACTAAACTTTTGAAATTTCTCTTGTCAACATTTGAAAATGTCATGACTCTGTCTAGTATCTTTGCCTTAACGGATTCTACGACTGTCTTGTCATGGCTAAAGACGTCACCCCATCTCTTGAAAACATACGTTGCCACTAGAGTTATTCTTGAAACACTCTCACCTACTTCGTGGCATCACGTACCCTCCGAATTAAATCCGGCAGACTGTGCTTCTCGAGGATTGCAGCCCAAACACCTCGTGAAACATCATCTGTGGTGGACAGGGCCTCCATGGCTCACTTCACACTCTTCTAATTGGCCGATTTATTCACCTTTTGACTTGCCACCTCATCTTCCCGAGCTGAAGAATTTAACCACTGTTAACTCATTTGTCCAAACCTCATGCAGTTCTTGGGACATATTAGAGAAGTATTCCTCTCTTTCAACACTCCAACGAGTAACAGCTTGGTGTTGGCGGTTCAAATCTAATCTCAGATTGCCGTCTGATCAACGATGTCGAGGCCCGTTGACCTGTTTGGAACTTAATAATGCTCTGCCCTTCATTATTAGAGGCGTCCAGCTAGAACATTTTCAGCAGGAGCTTTTAGCGATTTCGAAAAATCAGGATTGTCACGCTTCCATTCAACGCCTCCATCCGTTCGTCGACTCCGTGGGTCATTTGAGGGTGGGGGGCATACTCAAACATGCCTCGCTCCCTGAAGCCTCTATTTACCTTTTCATTTTGAAGGAAAGCAAGCGGCGCACCGCAAGGACATCGCATTTCCTCATTGGAGCCCCCCTTCTAGCCGTACCGGAGCACAGCATTCTAGAACTCCAAATGAACCACCTCAACCGATGGCAACTGATCCTGCGCTCCAGTCAGCATTTCTGGATTCGGTGGTCCCGTGATTATTTGCATACCCTCCAGCAGAGATGCAAATGGTTCGCCGCCCCACCAGATCTTAAGATTGGCGATCTGGTTCTGCTTGTCGAGGCGAAGACTCCGCCCTTGCAGTGGCGTCTCGGAAGAGTGTTGGAGGTTCACCGAGGACAGGACGGTGTAGTGAGAGTTGCTACTGTGCGCACCTCTCAAGGGACCTATCTTCGCCCTGTGGTGAAGCTCTGTCCCCTGCCTACACCGTAATTCCCAATTCTTCCTTCCTCCTTCCTTTCCTTTCCTTTTCCTACTTTCCCTGTTTTTTTATTTCTTTTATCTAACCGCCGGTGGTTATTTTTTTATTTTGAAAGAATTCTTTTATTTTTTTGTACTTATTATTTGACTAGAAATCCCAAGCGTGATTTCGGTGGGGGGTATGTTGAGGCCTGGCATTTCCCTATTCCTTCCCCCCCCCCCCCCCTCCCCTGCCTTGTAGTGAGTGTACATCGCAGCGCCACCAGGCCCGTTGCAGCTAGCGCAATCTATCTATGAGGAGAGGAGCGGACCTGAACTCATCAGTAGTTGTTGATCATCTGACTGGATCCCTCGCTGATCTGTTGAACATCAATTGTTGACCATCTGACCTGGTCCCTCACCTAACCTTGACCTCGTTCACCCATGCCGTGAGTAGAGGCCATGCTTTCATTTTTACCTTTTTTTATATACAGTCCACTTTTATCAGTTATACATACACCCGGCGTGTACAGTTATATTAAACAAAGAATAATAAAAGTCTCCCACTCACAATTAAAATATTTAATTTTCTCCTTTCTCGTTAAAATGAACTTGGAGATGGAACATCCTGCCTGAACAGGATAGGAGGATCCTGAACGGAAGGCACGCGTCTCTAAGAGCCTTCCAACATGTTAATAAAGCAAGACTCTATCTCAAGTTGTACAACTTAAATCATTACGTTATCTTATGTTAAGGTATATTAAGTTTAAACTTAGCAACTTGATCCACATTGTGGAAATTTAATTAATTATGCATGACTATGATAGAAATAAAGAGTCGTTGGTGAATCAACGGCAATGTACTTCCCCAGCAAGAATAATAAATTAAGTTTTCGCTCTCCCAATAAAAACTATCGATCTATGAGGGCTATTGAATCTTAATACTAAATGTTGAGTCGATACTTCGGTAGTTATTGGGATTTTTGAGTTGGGCCCACCTTTGTTCTCCCACTTCCCTATGGCTGATTCAGCTGAAAATTAATAGTTGTCGTCATTATTTGAAATTACAAATAAAATTGTTGCGTTAATACATTCATCAAGACTGCGGTTATAATAGTTTTATGAGTCGAGGCTACCCCCTTCGATCCTCAAGTTCCCTTGGGGCAATTTCATGGAAAATAAATGTTGACACATCCATTACATCGGCAGTTATTGGGATTTTTGAGTTGATATACGCCCTTCCTTTCGGCCGGTTCATCTGAAAATTAATAACTGTCGCCCTTTCCTAGTTTTATATTTTATATACATGAAATTTTGTGTCAATACTTTCATGACAACGGCAGTTACGGGTTTTTCTGTTAAGCCTTTGGCCGATTTGGCTGAAAATCATGAGGTGTCGTCCTTATAAGTTTCTGAACCCACATATAAAATCTCGTGTAGATACATTATATAGATATCTGGAGTTACTGTGTTCACAGTCATCTTTTCTTTCACTTTTGGAATCAGGGTAGGAAAATGAATCGAATTTATGACAGATTAAATAACTTCCCCTATACATTGTATAACTAGGAAAGGAAAAAACAGCTGTTTCTTCCATTCGTTATAATGAGTGCTACCTTGAACACTCACATCTATAGTCTTTGTAAGAAACGTATAAGGGATGTTTTTCTTGTTGTTATTCTTATTTTATTTTTTCAAATTAACAGCCGTTTTCGAACAGTTATGTGGAAATGAGAATAAATAATAAAAAAAAATTGTAATAAGAAACATAAACCGGTTTCATCTCGTGATCTCCCTAATTTATTCTTGCTTTATAAATCAAATTATTTTTTCTTATTTTTTGTTAGGAATATTTCTTTTTCACAAATCTCTCTACTACTTTGGATTTGAAGATGAATGAACTTGGATATTAGAGACGGTGATCTACAGATCCATTATAATCATGATGTCGAGAATCGAGCCAGGTCCCTTGATAACTATACGAAGTATAGAGGAGGTTATGGTCAGGAATTCGATTTCGAGTTTTCAACGGAATTTCAAAACAAATTCTGTCTGTGTGTCTATGAACCCGATAATTTCTGAGAGAATGAATGTATCGACAAGAAATTTTATATGTGTGACCTGAACCCCTTAAGAACATCACCAATCAATTTTCAGCGATATCGGCAGAATGAAAAGGGTTCAGGGGAGGGGGCACAATTAAAAAAACTCTAATAACTGTCAATGTAATGAATTTATTTATTTATTGATTTATTAATAGTATTATTTTTTAGTAAGTAGAAGTCACTCACTACAGGCGCTTGCCCAAAACCCGCTGAAGATAGAATCAAACCTTCCAAAAATGAAACGACATGCAACTGGTATTGGACTGAGGGTAGATTACTTCCATGATGTAGGACCATTAGGTTTTCGTGTTAAGCCCTAATACCCTCTCCCTTTTGGCCAATTTGGCTGAAAAACAATAGATGTCATCGTTAGAGCGTTCTGGATTCACATATAAAATTTCTTGTCGATGCATTCATTCTTTCGGAAGTTATCGTGTTCATTCATAGACATACAGAATATTTTTTTTTTATTTTTGTAATCTGGAGGTCGGAAAATATGAAATTTTGTTGAAAACACCGCGCACCGAATTTTTGACAGATTACATAACTTCCCCTATACTTCGTATAGCTGGAGAAATAAAACAGTGCTTATATTTATGATGTAATCGAAAGTTCCTCAAATACATTCCAGATACATGCCGAAAACCCTCCTAAAATGATCTCTATAACCCATTTATTTAAACTTTGATTAACGCAAAAAAGGTTAGTACTTTCAAAAAAATGTTTCCTATTATATTTCCAATTGCTTTCGTGTCCTCAGATTTGGTACAAAAACAAGTTATATCGCCCCAAAGAATATACAATAAACAATTATGGAACGAATTTGAGGGATTAATTCTGTATGAGATACAGTAGACTCTCCCTTATCCGGATAAAAGAAAACGCCGGATATCGGAAATCATCAATTAATGAGAAAAAATATATCAATTAAAGCATAAAAAAAAGTGTTTTTAAGTGAGCTAAGGAATAAAACACATATGTATTTTGTTGATAACATTTATCAAATTGACAAATATGTACATACTGAACATTGATTTTTTATATGTACGTACATATGTATATTTATCCAAGCATTATTATTATTATATAAATTATTTCTGTGGAAAAAAATTAAACTTTGACTTTACTAGTTAAGTGTTCATTTCCCGATAAACCGATATTGTTGTCCAACGGACGGGACGGTACATTTGTTTTTCTATTCTAGGAAACATTTTTTATAAATGTTTGATTTTCAACTATGTAATAACTTATTTATAGGATATTAGTGAAGTAATAAAATATTGTATTAGCGTTCCCTTCATTATAAACACAATGTACATATGTATGAATGTACAATAAAAATACATAAAAGATTCGTGAGTTACGGAATTATTATGAGCTCGAGGGAGTGCGCCGGTTAACAGAACGCCGGATAAGGGAGAGTCTACTGTACTTTGAAAAGTATTTTCCAGACGAGTTTGAGTGGTCGTCGCTACACATTCCATTATACTACTGTTTCATTGTTTGGCCATATTTTATTGAAAGTCTGCCTGTAAATTTCAGAATTTCTCATGTATACAATAGTAAATTTTGTGGAATAAATACTAAGAGCCCTTGAAAAAACGTTTACATTAATTGTATTTAAATGTCAACAAAATAATAGACATTATAAAGTTAAGTTCCTATTAGAGGATTGGCCTTGACATTTAGATCCAAGTGGAAAGGAGGGTTGTACCTACATTGGTGAGATAACAACATGTTGAGATCGTCTATAAGAAGTGACAGGGGGAGGGGGTTCAACTGCTAACAAAAGACTTGAGGTGTCAGTTGGCAGAAATGTTTGAGGAAGAGAAGCACGTTCGTGGCCTCAGACACAAAGAGGCAATACAGTTAGCGGCAACTTGGGGACTGACAGGTCTCAAAAGGTCAGAAAGGAGAGTTAAGGAACAGTGGTGGATCTATGGGGGGGGGGGGGGGGGGGGGGGGAGTTTTCTTGAGCTAAAATTCGCGAGAACCACTCAGTCTGTCGGATATACGGGTGGGCATAAGAACACGAACACATCCAATTATGCAACATTTAAATAACTTTCATACGAAATGCAGAATGTTTTTACTTTACCAGCGACCAGGAGACTGAGTCGGCAATGGCCTCGAGACCTACTAGTTGATTGGAGACTAATCATCTACAAACGTCTTATGCTATAGCTTTCTTTATCATTTAACTATTTTTTTTTTAATATATTTAAATTTATTTCTTTCTCATCCGTAACAAGATAATGGAGTCTCAATAATGAATGATTTATTTATTATGTATCACATTTGCTTATTATATATTGTATATAAGTTGTAAATACAAAAAAAAATTCAATAAAAAAAAAGTCAGTTGTACGAAGGAGTGATCAGAGGGGGATTTTATATTTAAAATCAAAATCCAATGAAGACATAACCTCTCAAATTTTAGCGATATCGAATTCAAAACCCTAATAATGTAAGCCAATTATTGAATATTGAGCAAACGGTCGAACGAAAAGTTAATTGATTAATTCGTTCTGGGGAAGTACATCGCCTGTGATTCACCAACGAATTGTTTCTCAATAATCGTTGCAGATATCGAAACAGAAATAGGATCATGAGTACCTGACATATTGCCAATTCTATGAGTGGCATAAGGAGCCACCCTTCGGCCCTACCTCCCACTTCTAAGGGAAAAACACCCGGTACCACATGATTGCATGAATCATAATAGACATCCCTTTCCATCAGGAATGGATCCCACGAGACACCAACTGCGCCTTGACTGTAAGATAGAAGCCACTGACTGGAACATGGGGTCTTTCAGTGGAAAATCGGAGTGGAGGTCAGCAAGAAATGGCAGCCTTTGAAGTCCTCCTCGACATGATGGGCTTCAATATATAAACAACAATTTCTCATCTCTCGGTAAAGAACCGATATATATATTATAGACCTGAGGAAGCCTGTACGATGTCTGGTACTTGAGACCCCTAAAGTCAGGCTCACCAGTGACGAAAGAGCACTCTGGTAGTGTGATATGACCTCGTAGTTAATGCCCGGGCATCAATCACAATACCTAACTATTGTAAAACTTGAGGGAAGATAGTAGGTTGGTTACCCAATCAACAACCTCCATACTCAGGTAAGGAGGATTCCGAAAGACTTTTGTAATCCTTTTCACCGGAATTGGGCCATTGCGAAATAACGGGATGAGCAGATCATTAAAGGACCAGGTGACAATGAAGAACGTCTTCGGATTCCATAATGGAAGAATTTTCTTCTGGCCCCTCCAATTAAAAATATCGCCCTTACAGGATTTTTTTTACATACGACCCCTTCCCACATCTCAAATTTTCTTTGTTTCATTGTACAGGATGATTCTGAATTGAATTTTGTATATCCACTAATGCCACTATGAAATGTATATGAGGGAGTGAGGAAGGAAAAGTGATCTGCACAAAAATAGTCGATATAGAAAGTCCTGTTACGTGCCACATCACATATATTTTCTTCTTCTTTATTTGTTGTCCTTTTTAATTTAAATAAAATCGGTTAAGTACAAACTATACTTGCACACGAGTCCCTATGTAAGTCGACTATCGATTTTTAGCCCAAATGATTGATTGGTTTTGGAAGGACTTAGTTGTTTAATTCTTTCTGGAAAGTTATATTGCCGATGATTCACCGACACTTTTTATATTTTATTATACACCAACATGCTCTGTTTCTTTATGGAGTTTGAATTTTTTTACGTGGCCCCCAACGCTGTTATATTATTCAAACTGTGGCCGTCAGAAATTTCATTCCAGTGCGGGAATTTATTTCGGAGAGGTTTCACAAATGTATGAAGTTCGTTGTATAAAAACGTTGGAAAAAGGGTACGTGAAAAATGTAGAAAGAAAGAGGTATTTTGGTCGTACGACGTTTTGTATTAATAAATGTATGATGTAGAGGCTGATAGCATGAATATATTACGAGTTGGTAAAAGGGATGAAAGCCGTTCCACCAAAACTGTCAAATATATTTTGTCTATTATTATGGAGGGTAGAGAAGGGTGCAACTTAGGCTATCTTTCATAATTAATATGGTCCACAATATGATTAAATAATGGTATAAATATGAAAAGGAATTATTTTCCCTTTTTATAGAAATGATAGGAAGGAAGGATAGTGAAAGGGGAAAAAAGGAGGGACAAACTACGAAAATCTGAATATTAAAAACTTTCTTAAACCTTAACTATACAGAAGTATTGAAATCGTGCAAAAATTCTCAGGGTACTTTTTAGCTTCTTATTTGGTTTAGACAGACCCTTCACAGTATCTCTGTACAGCGAAAGGTTGATTCATTATTTTCTTTAAAATTAACATTAATAAAAGTCGTCTGTGAATAACCGCCAGTGTACTTGCCCAGAACGAATTAATAAATAACGTTTCACTCCCCCTCCACCAGTTGACCGTTTGCGTCATATTCATCAGTTGACTTACACAGGAGCTCCTAAATCCACATTCTATATTTCGTGGCTATAACTTATCGGCAGTTAGTAGGGTTTTTGAATTGAGCTCCCTCCCGAAACCCCCTCCCTCTTGGTCGATATATCACTAAAATTCAACAGGTTATGTCCTCATTAGGTTTTGACATTAAATTATAGTATTATTATGGAATAATTTCAAGTATATGTATCATCATTATTTCGGCAGTTTTGGGCTTTTTGAGTTGAGCCCCCCTCTGATACCCCTCCCTTCTGCCGATTCCACTGAAAGATATGTGTCGTCCTTACGTGGTTTTGAATTCATACATGAAATTTTGATGACACACATACAGAGGCGTATCCAGGATTTTGAGCAGGGGGGGGGGGGGGGGGGGGACAAAGTTAGGCTACGAGGGTGGGGGGTATAGACTCCCGGGGGCACAGCCCGCAGTTTCCGTGGTTAGCGTTGCAGACATTTTGTTATTAATTTGGGAGACTCGGACCCCTAGATGCTCCCCCTGAAGTAATCACTCACTGTAATACTTAAGTTGACTTTACATGAGCAGCAAAAATGCAAAGCGCAGCAGCAGTAAATGCACGCTGTGGTTTCTGTGCTTTTAGACTTAAATGACACAGCCAATAGCGTGCATTTGCTGCAGCTGCGCTTTGCATTTTTACTGCGCATGTAAAATCAGCTTTAAGAGTATAAAGTATAACATAAATGACGATTTTGAACGAGGAAATGAAATTATCGAATCCATATATTTAAATAAATATAATATGACTTGTTTTGTACATGTACATTTATGTAACAGCTGATTGCTGATTTAGGAATCAGACGCACGGGAAATTTGAAGATCCTATTGGTAAATTGCAAGCATCCATTTTTAATAAAAACTATTTTTTAGTTTATTTAATTTTTATCTTGGTTTTTTGCTCTGGCCAGGGGGGGAGGGCCCCTCTGGCTACGCCCCTGCACACAGAATTTTTTTTCATACTTGGAATCTAGAGGTCGGAAAATTCAGTATCGATTTTTTGACCGATTATGTAACTTCGTATAGCTGTGCAAATAAAAATCTTGCTGTTCTGCATGTTTTCGATTTCTTCCACGGTATCTGGTCTCCGGGCCATAGTTACCCCATTCCTGTGTTATGATGTGGAATCTACATTTTTAAAAAGTAGCAACAATTGTAATGAAAACAGTCACTGTAGTTGTAAACGCTTTTTATTACAACATTAACAATTTTTATTTAAACAATATGAAGGTTAACAAATGGGGACAAACATAAAACTACGACTTTTAATCTCCTTGGTCGAAGGATATGATCTCACAGCAATAACGATCTACACCAGATTTAGCTTTAATAAGACGAATGAATGAGTCAATAGCTATTTATTGTATTATTTCAAAATAAGATTTCACATTTTACTTCACCAGCTTTACGAAGTGTAGAAATTCGAAGTTGAGTCTTCAGAAAAATTTCATGTTTTTCGACACTGGATCCAAAAAAAAAAAAAAAATTTATCAACATGAAATTTTATATGTGTATCCAGAATCCCGTAGGCTCGGCACCTCCAGTTTCAGCCAAATCGAAAAGTGGAGGGTTGGGGGAGGCATAACTCAAAAACTGTAATAACTGCCGACACAATGAATTTATATGTGCGACAAAAAACCCGTAAGGACAACACCTATCGACTTTCAGCCAAATCAGTCAAAGGAGAGGGGGAATTAGTGGTGAGGCTTAACTCAAAAACTATAATAACTGTCTTTTTAGTGAATGTATCAACACAACATTTCATATGTGAATTCAAAGCCCCACAAGGACAACACCTGTCGATTTTCAGTCAAATCGACCACAGAGGAGAGGCTAGTGAGAGGCTTAAGTTTATTTTACCTCCCAGCCAGATAAGGTGATGGCGCGGGTTCGAAAGGGCCTTGGCATGATTTCGAACCCGTGATCTTGAGCTCAGTAATAAGCAAGCAAGCATACCACTGAGCTACCGGCGCCCTCTAACGGATTATATGTTAACAACTAAGTTGCCACTCTACCTCTAAACTCTTCGGCCGATTTTGCTGAAAATCATAACGTGCCTCAGGGACATCTTAATCCTCATATGAAATTTCGTTAAGATACACTCAGTTGGCAGGATTTTTGAGTGTATCCCTACGCCGAAAACCGATTTCGCTGAAATTCAATAGATGTCGCCCTCACAAGGTTCTTAATACACATTGGGAATTATATTTTGAATTGCTTGAATCCAAAAATGAAAAAGAAATGTTATGTCTGTGGACATAACAACTCCAGATAGAATGAACCTATCGACATGAAATTTGACATGTGTAACCAGAACCACATGAGGACGACATAACTAATTTTCAGCAGAATCGACCGAAGAGCCCCTTCCCTTGGATCAGGGGGTTCATAACCTTAAAAAAATGAACAAACTATCTTACCTTGTAAATGAGCAAAAAAAAGAAAGTACAAGAAGTAGGTTTTAAGTCCTCACCTGAAACAAAAATAAAAACGAAATTAGTAAGTCATTCACAGGTCATTTGGTATCGCAAAAGAGTAACAAAACTATCTGATTAGTTTTGGTTAATGACAATTTTTTATAGATATTTTACAACTGTATAAAGAACATACAACAAGATAATGTGCTATGGGATAAAAAAAAATGGCAATGTCAAAATGTCAAGAGAGAGAACTCATTTATGGCTAATCACCATCACTCAAGGCATGCTCAAGGTTTTTTTCACCTCACAGATAAAAAACCTAAGACTCAGCCGGGTTTCGAACCCGCGACCTTGAGCTCAGTAGGCTAGCGCGATACCTTGGACAAAAAAAATTATTTATTAATTTAATTTAATATTTTAGTAGTACTGTAAATTCTAATCCATGTGTGACAGACTCCAGAAGTTAATAGCTGTTTATGTATCTAAATTTTGAACTATCGTGTAAATTTTGTATTTTGTATGAATACATTCTTATAATGTATCCTATTACCATGTTCTGAAATACGGATATAAATATTATTATTATCAGGGATTTTTTAGCTGAACTTTTCCTCTGATCTTCCCTTACATACCGGATACACACACAGACATAATTTTTGATTTTTTTTTTAAATCAGGGGGTTGAAAAGTATATAATTCAGGTGAAAACTCAACATCGCATTTCTGATTACATAAATTCCTCCTTTTTCGTGAAGCTGGAGAAGTAAAAAAAACATCAAAATTGTCTTTGTCTGTTTCTGTGTATGTGAGTGAACACGATAACTCCAGATAAAAGGACACCTATCGATTTTCAGCCAAATCGGCCATAGCTCAAAAACTCTATTAACCATAAAGACGACACTTATTAATTTTCAGCAGAATCGGCAGAAGGGAAGAGGAGGTCTCAACTCAAAAATCCCAATAACTGCCGATATAATGAATGTATAGACATGAAATTTCATATTTAAAATTAAAACCCAATGAGGGCATAACCTGTCAAATTTCAGCGATATCGGCTGAAGGGAAGGGAGGGTTCAGGGGTGGAGGAGGATTCAAAAACCCTATTAAATGCCGCAGTAATGAATTTATCGACACAAAATTTAGTATAAGGATTTAGGAGTCCCTAAGTAAGTCAACTGTTGGTTTTAGAGGGGCAGTGATTAATTCATTATGGGCAAGTACCTACATTGCCGGTGATTCATCGACAACTTTTCTTTACTTCTTCGAATAAGGACAGGTTTTAAGCTCCTCATCCACACATTCTTTAAGAGGCGCCAAAAAACCTGGCGGACTAAAAGAGAAACTAAAAGGACTGGTTCATACTCGTATATGAGACGGGTGACAGCTGAACAGAACAGACGCCAAATACAGATTGACAAGGTACACGTGTACAGAACCGGTATTCGAACCCTCCAGGGTTATTGTACCTTGGCTTCCTCTCTAAATGCTGTTTAGCATGTCAACTTTTATAATTACATATCTCCATTGTAATGCACAAGTTTTTTTTTTTTATTGCTGTCAAAGAGCCCTACTTAGAGTTTCAATTATATATGGCGGATAGTTTCTGAATTCTTTATCTAATGAATAAATAAATGAACCGTTAAAAAGCCATGGAATAAATGAAGAAAGCCTCATATATGAGTGTTAAAATCAAGTCAGTAATGTCCAATTTATGTTGAATAATATTTATTCAAATGAATTTATTATTTATTAAGGGGGAACCAAAGAGGAGCTCGACAAAAACCCTGATAACTGTCGATGTAATGAATGTATCTGGTTCTACACAAAATTTAGTAAGAGTGTACGTTAGACTTAAGTAGTTATAAATCTAATTTATAAGTTAATAAATAATTATTAAAATTAATACTTAGATATATTTATAGTAAGTAGACACATTTTTCAATTTAATAAAAATTGAGATTACTATTTTTCAAAAAACTCTTTGGAAGTGTCTTTATCCCAACGATGTTTCGGGACGTTCTTACGTTCCTTCATCAGGTCCCAATGTGCGAGATGTAGAAAAGAAAAAGAAAACAACGTAACTATAACAATACCTATATAAAATATATACAGGGTGAACCGCTCGTAGATGCAAAAAAACATATGCGTGAAACTACATCGAAAATGGAGTAAAACGCCGCCAACCGCACCTTTCTATCTCAATTCTGTTACTCTCATTTGTAACTAATCAATCACTGCTGCTGTTAAGAAGGTAGGCCATTGACGCCTAAGCCGTCGTTGGGGAAGTGTGGCAGAATGGATGGCACGGACTACAAGATTGTTGTGGGAACTAAGAGAGGAAAATAATTTTTTATATTTGGATTTAAAGTTGCTAAATCTGAGTATAAAAAATTATTTTCCTCTCTTAGTTCCCACAATAATCTTGTAGTCCGTGCCATCCATTCTGCCACACTTCCCCAACGACGGCTTAGGCGTCAATGGCCTACATTCTTAACAGCAGCAGTGATTGATCAGTTACAAATGAGAGTAACTAAGTGACTAGGACTAGGGAGTTTCACCACTGGGTGATTTCTCCCTTCTTCACGTTTTAACATTGCCAACATTACAGTTGTAAATACCTATTTGTAAAATAATCCATCCCGCCCTTCGACTGATTTCATAAAAATTCATAGACGCCATCATTATAGAGTTTTGAATTTAAATATAATATTCCATATTACATGATGATACCAACCACGTGTTTACAGATCACTCTTTCTACTCCTCCCCCTCTCAAATTCTTTTCACATTGGCATTACTGTGTATAAGAATAATTTTATTTTTCATACAAATAACATACGTAGATGGAACCTATTTTGACTGTCCTATTTCTAGTGCACAATACAGCCGGATGCAACGGCATGACAGTTTTCCTAATGTGCATTGACCTAGATTGACAACAACAGATAAAGTTCATTATACTTAATTAACTTTTTATTAATGCACTTTATTTGGAGTTTGAAATTCAAAAAGGAAATTTGATTTAAGTTACTCATTGGAGTAGTCCGAAATTGTTTTTCCCAGGCAGATGTTGAACTCCAGACAGACTACTTCTCAAAGAGCGGAAGAAAAAAACACAAACAGGTTTCTAATCTTTGAATCTGACAGAAACACATCATGTCTTCCCAAGTCCCAATCCTACTTAACTTTTACAACTTAGATGGAATACTTGAAGACTTAAACACAGGATGATCACTCAATGAAGCAGCATACAGAAAAAAGTTAACGGTGAATACAATTCTCCAGCAGAACGTAATCAACTAAGTTTTTTCATTCGAACCAATCGATCGTATGGGCTAAAAATCTATAGTTGACTTCTGAATACGACATTTCGTATCGAGTTGAGGCTCCTCCTCTTGATTTATGGCGGAAAATTAATAGGTGCCATCCTTTACGGGGATTTAAATATAAAATTTCCGAGTGTCCGAGGTTGCCTGGGCGGCAATTTATATAGGCCCATAGAATGTTCTGGACCCATGTTTTCAATAGGACTAACCGAAAACGTTAAATCGAGCAAAAATCTAAAAAAAAAATGGGCTTCAAAACGACATTTTAGGACCATTTTCGCCACCTTTCTCCTTATTTTCGGTACCTTGTAAAATGTACTTAGGCCCCGAAGTAAAGTTGTCAAAATTTTCAACAAATTTCAATCAGAATCAGTATGTGATATCTTCATTTCAAATTTCACTTTCTTGCTACAAACGTTTTTGAATTAGAGCGCTCTCGAAGTTCCAATCACAGACTACATATTATTTTATTTTTTGTATTATTATATATTTTATTTTCGACGTAGAGTACTTTATATACCTGCGGTCCTATTCTAAAATATTTCCGTTATCAAAATGTGTCACATATTAATTACATATTATTAAATAATTTGTAGCTTAGAGATATGCGTGCTTGCTTACTGAGCTCAAGATCATGGGTTCGAAACCCTGCCGATCTATGAGGCGAAAAAACCTTGAGCACGCCGTCTTTCGGATGGGACGTTAAACGATAGAGCGTGTGCAATGTCAGGTATTCGTTAAAGCCTATCCTAGGTGATTAAACCTGGGTAAGCGAAATTTAGGACACCCATAGTAGAGTAGGCTCATGTCCACCAGATCGACGAAAGAGCGCTCTGGTAGTAGGCGATATGACCACGAAATTAAATGGCTGGGCACGGGTCCACATAACTATTAGCTTACTTTTGCTAGGTCATACTAGCTAAGGCGCCGAGCATGTTGCTTCATCCTCACTAGTCATTACGGGGACAATCTGAATGCTAAGAGATAGAGAGCTAAGATGTAGTGGTTAGGATCTGTGGCTCTATCCACTTGAGCACTATGCATCCATTGTGTATAGTACGTGGCTTATGGAATAGACAGTTGTATGACGCATATGACCTATGGGATAGGTAGGATCACGTACATGGCCTATGGGATAGGACAGGTAGAGGGTGTGACCCCCATAATGAGATTGGTTCCTGACTCATGCCTCATGACAATGGGTCATTAGTTTAATCGATACTAACACCACACGCAGTTATTCCATATTACATTACCTGCTAAATGTTATTCACTTATGGAGTATGAGTAGAGGTTAAAGATCTCAATTTAGTTATTTTAACACATGCCCGGGCTTTAACTAAGAGGTCATATCGCCACTACCAGAGCGAGTACGCTGCTTCGAAGAAAGGATCATTTTATAAGAGAATGAATCCACAAGTTCAGCCCAAACCAAGGTTTCATGGAAAAAATCTAACAAAGGACTTTTGTAGGACAATTTGCCACTGAGAGCTAAACACGGTATTTGTCGATGGTATCTGCACAGAATAGGTCTGACCGAAACCTCCAAGTGTAGGCATTGTGACGAGGTCGAGACTCTGGAACACATGATTATGAGTTGTAGCATGTACCAAATAGAAAGATTAACAATGTTATCCACTGTAGACAGATTGGTAATACAGCCTTTTTGCTACACCACATTATTGGCATCAAAAAACACTGACAATTATGGTAGTATTGTGCAGTTTTTAGATTCGGTGAATGAAAAGATATACATTTAATATTGAATAGATTGGCTATGGCGGAATGCTAAGGCCACAAAAAAAAAAAAAAAAAACACCAGAGCGCTCTTTTGTCACTCTGGTGGACATGAGCCCGATTCTACAATGGGTGTCCTAAATGTTGCCTACCTTTGTTTATTCACCTGGAGCAGGGGTCTTTAAAGAGTACCTGACATCGCACAGACTCGGGACCATCGCTTAATGTCCCGTCTGAGGACGGGACCTACTAATTTTACGCGAAATCGGCCCAAGGGAAAGGAGGGATCAGAGGGGGCTCAACTCAAATAACCTAATAACTACAGATGAGTTGAAAGAAAGAATATCTCAGAATCACATATACAATGAAATAAAGAGTACAGCTAAGACCAGCCATTATGAAATGAATTTGAGAATAATCAGTACAAATGTGGTTGGTATAAAAAGATCCTGTTGTGGCCACATATATTTATTACTGTCATACAAAAATTTTTCACAGCGTAAGAGAACTGACAAAATTATGGCAAATTTTAAAGAGAGAAAGATTATCATTCTGAAACGATAAACATTTCCAATGGGATAAAATGAATAAATAAATAAAAATAATTAAAACAATTTTTAACAATTATTGATGTAGAATAGAGTATTAGAGAAAGGGCTATGAAAATCAATGCATGTTAATTATGCAGACATAAAAATAACTTTACAGGAAGCGATTAGCAAATTATGCAAAAAATAATAATAATAAAGGAAGAAAAACTTCCGGAATATAATAAATAAAACCTGTTTTCAATTTATAATTATGTAGTGCAATTCAAAGAGAACGTTTTTATGTATCCTTATGTGCTTTCTCTAAAAACGATTCGAGATGTCACGGCTATAAAGAGTTCCTGATGCAGCAATTGATGTATCAAATAAAAAAAAAAATAAGGATAACATGACAAACACTGAATAATCTGGATGATCGCACGTTAACGCCTGTCATAGCTATTTAAGTAATATTGTATTTTCCTCGATGTGGGAGTCCTAAATATGCAGCATACCAAATGTTAAGTATCGAATGCAACTATGGTTAAATAAATACATTTTTAATCCGCTTAAAAGTGGTGAAGCTTTTATGTTTTGTAATGATCACAAAAAGCGATAACAGATCTCAACTAGGAATGCTAACCACGTGCTTAGCTCGCAAAGAATGCCACTCCCAGATGCTGAACGATCATTATACCAAATACGAGTAAATATTGGCACGACTCACAATAACTAACTATTTTATACTCATATAGGTAAATATTATAAGTATAATAAGTTCTCTATTGATGTAATCAGAGAACGGGAAACTGCCTTTTTAACTTAACAAAACTTTCATTGTTTTGTGGCGAACCACAATCTTCTTTCCGGATCGGGAAGTTTTTATTATCGAAAACTGATAAATCACAATGAGGAGAAAATAATAAAATAAAATAGGAATAAACGAGATGTGGCTTTACCTTTTAGCGAGTCTTTCCCCGAGCTGGGTAGGGATTAGGGACGCAACGAAAACATTTCACATTTTGAAAGCTTAACACTAGGGAGCTTATAAATTCCCATTTATAATAAAACTATTTTCAACCCTTCATCCCTCAACTCTTCGATACAGTAACGTTAGAAAGTATGCTGTCACATACTGTCTGTGAATTCGATAGCACCCAATAGAATGAGCGAGTCTGTGCGATGTCAGGTACCTACTACTCCTTAGACCCCTAATAACACTACATAACAAAAAATTAATTATGTTTATTTCTTTGTGTTTAGTGTATGAAAGTAATGTGCTGAACGCGAATATGTCATTCATTTTTTACAGATGTCGATTATTTTCGATATTTTAACGGTTTTTTCATTATTTCAAATTTACCGCTTTTTCTAGCAATCGTAGTTGTTCAAACCAATCACCAGTAGATGGCTCTAACGTGGTGTTCCAACTTTATTAATATAAAGCTTGAAGACTTCTATATATCGACTTCTGTAACAAACCATCAATATATATATATTGATATAACATCGATGTTTTTCGAAAAATGTCTTCCTGTTGTTTGTGTAGATGCAATTCTGTGGTTATAAGTAAAGTTGATTGCTGTCTTTTAACGCAAAATGTCATCATCCAGAAATTGTAAATTGCAAGCAGACACGTTTTGTTATGTTTGCGGACATTACATTGCATCTAAACAAGTGAAACATAAAATTGTGCATGGCACAAAGTTCTGTGAGGCGTACCGTGCTTATTTCGGTGTACATGTTCAAGACCAACATGTTACATGGTCTCCCCATTATAATGTTAGGTAGGCGAATTGTAGGACTCCCACAGTAGAGTCGGTCTATGTCCATCAGAGCTTAGAAAGAGCGCTCTGGTTGTAGGCGACATGATCTCGTAGTCAAAGCCCGGGCATGATTCACAATAACCCACTATCGACGTGAAATTTTATATATGTATCCAGAATCAGATTAGGGGAGATGTTTAATACATTATTTTTCAGCGGAATGAGCTGAAGGGGAGGGGGAAACAGTGGGGAGATGAACTCAAAAATCCCAATAACTCAATGTAATGAATGTGTCAAATAAGACAACAAATCAAATAAGATGAATCAAAAGCCACTTTGTAAGTTATATTGAGGTTGAGCCCATACGATGAATTCACTTTGGAGGGAGAAAACGTAATTTATTAATTCGTACTGGGGAAGTACGTAGCTGGTGATTCACATGCGACTTTTTATAAAAGGGAAAAATAGGGTTTGCTGACTTAGCTTCATAAGTATTAGAAACAGGAATCGAATAACGATTACCAGCCTTGCAGGATGATCCGGATTATCGTTCGAAGGGCTATTTCATTGAATACTAAAACGAATACATCCAACATTTTTTTTGAAATATGGAATATTCCACAAAAATGTTATACATAGATATGTATTAGAATAAAGTGATAACTTAGAGGGCGCTTGTAGCTCAGTGGTATGCGTGCTTGCCTTCTGAGCTCAAGAACGTGGGTTCGAAACCCAACCGAGGCCCTTAGTTTATTTTATCTGGGAGGTAAAATAAACTTAAGCACGCCGTCCTTCGGATGGGACGTTAAGCGATGGTCCCGAGCCTGTACGATGTCAGGTACTCGTTAAAGACCCCTACCCTAGGTGAATAAAAATTTAGGGTAGGCAAAATTTGGGGTCGGGCTCATGTCCACCAGAGTGACGAAAGAGCGCTCTGGTAGTAGCCGATATGACCTCGTAGTTAAAAGCCTGGGCATGAGTCCTATTACCTACATAGCGGCTTCTGAATCCTCAAACTAAATTGTGTGTCGATACATTAATTACAATGGCATTTATCAGAGTTTTTCTTCCTCTCATCCCCTCTTCTCTTCGGCCGAATTGACGGAAATTTAATAGGTGTCGTCCTTATGTGAAATGATATATATCAGAAATATTTTTTTCAATTTTGGAATCACAGGTTCGAAAACAACGAATTGCGGGGAAAACCGATCACGTAACTCCCTCTATACTTCTTATAGGTGGGAAAGTAAAAATATATGTATATTATTAAACCGGCCAAAGAAAAGGAGGGAATGAGGATGGCACCTATTAATTTTCTGCGAAATCGGTCGAAAGGAAGGGGGGGAAGAGAAGAGACTTGAATACTCGAATAACCGCAATGAATGTATCTATACAAAATTTAGTGTGAGGATTCAGAAGTCACTATGTAAATATTAATAGCACAATCGATTGGCTTTGGAGGGAGAGCGAAAACGTAATAGATTAATTAGTGCTGGGGAAGTACATAGCCGGTGATTTACCAACAATTGTATAGTCTATTGGATGACTAACATTCCGAGGAAATCAAAACCAGTTAGAGTCATCTGAAGACATCAAAAACAAGACGTAACGTAACGTGACCCGACCCGTTAGAGTTAGTCACAGATTGTCTTCTTGTCTTCTTCTTTCTAACTGTAACCATTTTGTTAGATCTGTTTTGGTCATTGCCCACTGGACATTGTCCCTCGTCTTTTTGTTGGGAACATGTAACAGTCAGTCGGGAATTTAGAGAAACGGACTTAACACTTTCGACAGAGATATTGAGAAACACTTAATAAAAAATAAAGAAAAACGTATGTTTTTTAAATAAATATTGTCTATTTCACAACATTCATTATTACACAACTATTTTCGGTATTGCTACAAACTCAGTCATCATGGACTTAACAAATACAAAGTCAACAAGTTCACATTCCGAACTGCCTTCTCCAGCTCCCACGGCGTTTTTCGCTGTCCATTCCTCTACAGTAAATTCTTAAGAACATGGAAAACATTAAAAATGGGGGCCATGGTGGCCGTGCGCATGGTCTCACCATGGTTTGCGGGTTCGAATCTCGTCTGGGAGTGAGTTTTATTTCGTAGATATAACTCATAACTCCCTCCCGGGGCCATGGATGTAGTAAATAACTTTGACATGGATGGCTAATATGCACCGTACATAAGGTGCAAAAAAAGTTAAGCGTTTAGGTACTTGTAATATAAAACTTGATTATTATTTTTTAACAAAGCCTATTTATCGATTGAATTCACCTTGTAACCAACAGATAGTTGCTTACTTACCTAAAAAAAAAATAGAAAATAAAAGGAAATGGAAATTATACAAGTCACGAACTTTCATGTGATCAGCAATCTAATTTTCTTTATGATTAGACTAGCAAATGTTAGTGTGTTAGTGAGCAAAATTACATTAGTACAATATTATTATACAAGAATTTTATTTGTTAACTGGAGACTACCTCCATTATATCCAACTAGCAGTAATACCCGGCGTTGCCTGGGGAACTTTGACTTTTCTCACAATATCTCTTATAAGGCTATTCAGTTCCTCGACAGTACATTCATGATATTATAATTTTCAATTATTCATACGGAATAAGGCTTATAGTCCTTCAACTGTAGTAACGCTAGCTTTGGAGCTAAAACTAATTTATTCAAAAAGATTTCTCATTAATCGTTGCAATGGTTTTCGAGTTACAAAGATTGCGTGAGTGGATGCTGGGATGGACCAGGGGTTGATAAAAAATAGACCTTAACCTTCCGGTAGATAAAACTTATCTATTCAAAAAGATTCCTCATTAATCATCATTGCAGTGGTTTTTGAGTTACAAAGATTGCGTGGGTGGATGCTGGGATGGACCAGATATTGAGGTACTAATACGCCTATAACCTTCCACAGACGATGACGAACAAATTAAAAAAAAAATTAATCAAATCCATCAAGCCGTTCGTGAGTTATAGCGGTACAACGCACAGACATTTTCAGCTTTATATATATGATTATTTAGGAGGGAAACTGACGTCGCCATTGTGGACTTCTTTCTTCCTTCTCTATTTTCGTCCAAGCCTCCTCCCTTGCTTCTCGGGGATACGCTCTTAGGACCTTCCCCATATAACCTAAAGGCCTCGATGGGGTTTCGAACCCGCGATCCCTTATCTATCTTGATGTGTACATTTTTATGATACACACTGAAACACCTGCCGGTCAACCTCGTCCCTGCTTCCTGCCATGAAATAAGCTAACAAGAAGATGGAAAATAGGCAGATCTGGAGATATAAAACAAGTTAACTGTTCGCCGTCTGTGTGTTCTTAAGGAATTACTTATAATATTATGTATAACTGAATTAACCCAACCTTTTGGAATACATAATTAATGAGTTAGTTCTAACTGGCGACAGGTGACTAACTCTGCTGATGTCACGTCTGAAAATTAATAAATGTTGTCCATATGAGTTTTTGAATTTAAATATAAAATTTCATTAAATTTTTTAGGGGCGCCGGTAGCTTAGTGGTATCCGGCTTGCCTTCTGAGCTCAAGATCGTTAGTTCGAAACTCGGCCGAGGCCTTTATTTTATTTTATCTGGATGGTACTTAAGCACGCCGTCCTTCGGCTGGGATGTTGAGCGATGGTCCCGAGCCTGTACGATGTTAGGTACTCGTTAAAGACCCCTGGCCTAGGTGGATAAAGCAAGGTAGGCAAAATTTAGGACTTCCACAGTACCAAGAGTCGGGCTCATGTCCACCAGACGAAAGAGCGCTCTGGTAGTATACAATATTACCTGGCAGTTAAAGCCCGGGCATGAGTCACAATAACTAACTATATATATCTATTATATGCGTCTCTATTGTATGTTGGTGGCATCCACCACTATTCGTCTACTCCAGTGGGATGGTTGAAGAGGATGTGAGTTAAACCGGTCGAATTGAAGACTGGAAGAGGGTCGACAACGAGGAAATTGAGTTATCATTTTCAACCAGAGGAATATGAAAGTTTCGTTAATATAGCTCTATAATGGTACTTGTCGCCGACATACATAGAGAGTGAATTGTACTAATTCAGCATTCTACTATTTATAAATATATGAAGCAGGAAAGACCAACATTTTTTCCAACTTCAAATCTGTTTCCAAATTCCAACATTTCTAATGAATTCCAGGAACATTTTATTTATTTTTTTAAAATTTACAAATAGATATTTACAACTGTATAAAAATAAATATAACAAGCAAATGTGCTAATAGAGAGATAATGGCAATGTCAAAATGTCAAGAAGGGAGAAATCACCCAGTGGTGACACTCACTAGTCACTGATTTCCCCTCATTTGTAACTAATCACTGTCACTGCTGCTGCTAAGGAGGTCTTTTGGTCTCTAGGCCATTCAATGGAGGGCACGGACTATAGGATTATTGTGGGAACTAAGAAGGGAAAATAATTTTTTAAACTTGGATTTAGCGACTTCGGTAACAAAAGGTACGTAAGGTCAGTTTGAAGAGTTTTATTGGAGACGTAATGGGGAGCATTGGCTATTGTACGACCGATTTTTGATTGAAAGGATTGGATGCGCTTGAGAGCCTTGGCAGAACCCCAGAGTTGAAGTCCGTAAGTCCACATAGGTTAGAGTACTATATTGTATATAAGTCGTTTTGTTTTCAAAGTTAATTTGGGACTTTTTTCTAGAAGTCTTAGGAAAAGTTTATAACGTCTGTTCATTTATTGTCTTTTAGTCCCGTGTGAGGATTCCAAGTTAGTCGTTTGTCGAGTATGAGGCCTAGATAGCAGACTTCGTTTTTTAAAGGGATGGCATTTTTGTTAAGTTACACTGGAGGGCAGGTATATTTTCGACGAAGGGTGAAGACGATGTGAACTGATTTCATGTCGTTCATCTTCTCTCTCCACTTTTTGTATCAGGACTGAAGGTACATCAGGTGTTCTTGGAGGTGTCTGGATGGTAAGACTGGGTCGGGATGAGTAGAGACATTTTATTTTAATGGAAATTTTATCAATTTAATAACAATTGTCTTATTACCAATTTCTCTCTGTTACACAGAAGTGTTAATTCCATCTGTACTGGTGCAGAACCGATACGCTATCCCAATCTATAAAGAGGAAACGGAAGTTTCATTTTATTTTATTTTTTAAATAACCTAGTATATAATTAGGTTATTCGCAAGAGGTCAGATTCGTGGCGAATATAACTGTCTTATAAGGTTATAAAGCTATAATATAACACTTTATTACATACCCAGATATATATAATTTGGTATGAGAATTCAGAAGTGTAATAAGACATCTATTAATTTTCAAGTAAATCTTTGCTATAGTTCCAGAGGGAGAGCGGTAACAGTTGATTAATGCGTGCTGCAATTAGTTATCATGACTCATCCCAGGCTTTAACTACAAGGTCATATCGCCTACTATCAGAGCGCTATTTCGTCACTCTAGTGGACATGAGCCCGACTCTACTGTGAGAGTCCTAAATTTGTATTCACCTAGTCTCAAACGAGTAGGTACAGGCTCGGGACCATCGCTTAACGTCCCATCCGAAAGACAGCGTGCTGATGTTTATTTTACTAAGGGTTTCGAAGCCGAGTTCAGTAATCAAGCATGCATACCACGGCGCCCTCAATCTAAGCTCTTACTGAGCTATTTTGTGTTAACTTATGTCAACATTGAATGTAAATTGTCAACACAAAGTAATATTGACCTCTTATGTATACTTTTTCAAGGAAAGTACACTAGAAAGTGTTATAAACTTTCTTTCTCGACTTTATAAAAAAATACATAAGAATACCTTTTTTTTTGCCTTATGCACGATGCATATTTTTAGCCATGTCACTGTGTAATCTAATTATTTACGACATCCACGGGCCCGGGAGGGAGTTATACCTACGAAATAAAACTCACTCCCGGACGGGATTCGAACCCGCAAACCATGGTGAGATCATGCGACCAAAGCCCTAAGGCCTTCATGGCCCCCAATTAGAATAACTGATTATATAAATAAATAAGTATACAGTATATTATAGCATATTGTATTAGTATCTGAGAGACAAGTTATTTCTTAAGTAAGACGTTCTCAGCTGTGGTACTAAGAAAATGAATGACGAAGTTATCGCACAAAAGTGTTCTACACAGCTATTAGAGGCGTACAGTGTTGCCACACATAAAACTAAAGACAATGTTAAAGTGCGCCGCTAGCTGAGATGTAGCGTGCGCTACTGGGTCAAAATTGCGGGTTCGAAACCCGGCCGAGGCCCTTACGTTTTTGTATTAAGAATGTAAAAATCATGAGCACGTCGTCCTTCGGAAGGGACGTTAAGCTATGATTCCTTGCCTATGCCTTTACCTTAGGTAATTAAATCTGGGTAGGCAAAATTTAGGGCTCCCACAGTAAAACTAACAGGGAAGGGATAAGAGCATTGGATGTCTCTAGGTGTAAGGGATATGTGTATAAGAAATGTAGAAATACTAAAAGGTAAAGAAAATAAATGAATTAAAGAGGCCATTTAAGCAAATCTGAAACCAACAGAAAAAATGTGATGAGGCCACGTTCTTATACCAACCACAGTTCACATTCATCTCACTCCCTCTCCTTCTCAGAATCATTTAATACAGATGTTACAGTAAGGTGTTGGCGTTGGCATCAGCGGTTTTCTTTGTTATTATACAGCGTAATTCTGCGAGTGACTTTCTTATACAGTCTTGAGAGGGAAGACTGATCTGTGCAACAGTGGTTGGTACAAGAACTTACAGTAATTTCATTTTTTCTTCCTTTCGATAAAAAAAAATATAATAATAAGATATTTTAAAATGCTATGCGTTACAATTTTAACATTACCTAGAAATATTTCCTACGGAAATTTATTGCACATTTTTGGGGCGATATAGTTAGTTATTATGACTCAGACCCGAGCGCTCTTTCGTCACTCTGACTCTAGTCTGGGAGTCCTAAATTTTGCCTACCCTAAATTTTTATTCACCGAGGGCAGGGGTCTTAAACGAGCACCTGACATCGCACAGGCTCGAGACCATCGCTTAACGTCCCATCCAAAGGACGGCGTAGTTAAGTTTATTTTACCTCCCAGATAAAATAAAACTAAGGGCCTCGGTCGAGTTTCGAACCCACGATCTTGAGTTCAGAAACTATATAAACGATTGGAAATTTAATAAGGAACATTTTTGGGTTAAAATAATGTTTTCAATAGGACTAACTGTTTTCGCCTAAATCAAGCGAACAATGTCATTTTAGGTCGATTTATGATGTTTGATTAAATCGTAATAATAGGTGATAAGTATTGTCTTGTAAAATGTACTTAGTGTCAAAATACTAACGATTTTAATAATTTTATACTAAAGATTTAAATAAGAAAGTAATAAATAGAAAGCTTAGTAAATGATTCAATGGTGTTATTACGGTTGGAAAATCTGATTAAACAAAGAAAAAAACAAATAACCACAAGAAGAAAAAAACGAAACCATCAAATAGTAGAGCATTCGGGAATCAGAGTGTAACGAGGGAAGACCAGAATGAACGAATGTCTTGTAACGTTGGCAAAGTTCGGCTCTCAGTCAACAAATATCCATGAATGAATTCATTTGATAATGTTTTTTTTTGACTTTTCGGGTATACTAAACATAACAAAAAACTACAATGAAAAAAAAAAAAAATAGTTTAAAAGTGAGAGCGATCAAATTGAACAAAGACCTCAATTCTGTTCATTACAAAGGAACTGGGTCATATTACTGACATAAAAACATAAACACGTAATATGCTAATTCAAAAAAATATAGTTAATTATTATGTCTCCTGTCCGATTTTAAATACGAGGTCCTATCGCCTACTACCAGAACGCTCATTACTCTGGTGAACATGAGTCCGTCTCTACTATGGAAGTCCTAAATTTTGCCTACCATAAATTTTTATTCACAGGGGCCCTTTGTCTTTAACGAGTGAGTGTCATGAAAAGAAGATTGATTAAATTAATTCAGTTATTTTAATATAAGATAAATGTAGTAGTTAAGTCTAGCCCCTCTTCTCTTGTCCCCCCCCCCACCCCTCCCTTCGGCTGATTTCACTAAAAATCAATAGATATCACTATTGAATATCACATAGAATTTTTGACCGATTATACCTATACTTTGTATAATAATAATAATATTTATTTCCGTAAAACCATACGGGAAGTAAACAACCTTGCGTACCTGAAGTAATGCAAAAAAAAATTCCATTAAGCAGATCAAACGATACAAATTTGTTAGTTAACAGATCCTATGTAAAAACGCTACCTGTTTTGCCATTTTAAGGCCTTACAACACATATTATAGACTGTGACCTCAAGCGACGTCACAAGTTGTTAGTGACGTAACTAAAGAACAGGTTGATTACTTCCCCAACTATACGTCCCAAAATGTTGTCAGAAAAGACACTTCCAGAAAAGTTATAAAAAATGATTATCTTAAATAAAAAATTTGTATCGACTCTATTTATTATATACTTTACTGTACAATGCTATTATTTTTGTACTCATATTTTCAAGTATATATTTATACATTTCTTTTTATATTTAGTAGTATTATTTTATTCTAAACAATGTGTGTCAGACTCTACGATAAGACTCTAATATCTGTTTAAGTAACTAAACTATAACCTTTCTTAACTATTCTTATGACGTATCCTATTACCACGTTATGTATGGTTTAACGGAAATAAATATTATTATTATTATTATACGAAGTATAGGTATAATCGGTCAAAAATTCGTTGAGTAGTTTTCAAAGGAATTTCATGCATCCCGAGACCTATTGTTCCAAAAATAAAAAATTAATTCTGAGTGTCTGTGAACACGATAACTATAAGAAAAAAGGAATGTCTCGATATGCAATTTTATATGTAGGGGGAAGCTTTAACACAAAATCTTTAATAATTGCCGTTGTAATAATGTACAGACACGAAATTTAACATGTAAATTCAGAGCCTTATGGAGGCGATATCTATTGATTTTTTGAGAAATTAGCCGAAGGTAAGGGGGGACCAGAGGAGAGAGGCTAGACTTAAAAATGTCTCCAATGACTACATTTATCTTATATTAAAACAACTGAATTAATTTAATCAATTTTGTTTTCATGACAATTTAATCCAAATTCAGTCCAATCCTTTGAACTCTTGAGCCAAAGATAAGGGAAACCCCCCTCCGTGAAATGTTGTCCATCATGAATGTTAAACATGCAAATGATCAATGTAGGAAAGTGGACGGACTCATCATGTGTGTGGGAGCGATGACCGGTGTGACAGCTCACGACCCCTTGTGTCACCGTCACGGAACCTCTAGTTTACACCTAACTGCAATATAGGAACTAAACGCGAATTTATTTAAACCATCTATGACCAATATGACGACAAAAAAAGTTGTCGGTGAATCATTGACTCCTTCGCCAGTCGACCGTTTGCGTTAATACTCAACAACTTACATGATGTTCCTAAATTCTCATGCTAAATTTAATGTTGAAAATTGATTTTTTGGTTTCGCGCAAAGGAAGTATAGTAATGAAATTAAAAGAAATGAAAAAACAATTTTTATTCTGGGACATACATCCCCTAAGAATAACAACATAAGAAATAAACAAAAGAAATATAAGTATCAACCAAGTTTAAAAGATAACAAATAAGGGCCTATAGCATCTAAAGAAACAAAAACAGTTAGAAATAAGGATAAACAAATCATATTAAAATAAATGAGGAACAAAGTTAAAATTATAAAGTAAAAAATAATAGCAAAAATAAATATAGATGACAGAAAGGGTCACTGAGAGAGAGAGAGAAAAAAATAATAAAAGAAAATAAATAAATAATGTGTGTCACACACCCTCATACATGCATTTATTTACAGTTATATATCCAAAATAACACACATCTACAGTTATTCGGCATGGAACTGAAAGAAATAAATAAAAAGAAAAAGAAAGGAATGAATACTTCGAATATAATACATAGAATAAATAGAATATAGTACATAGAAGAACCGACAAATTGTTCAAAAATTTCATAGTTGACAGTTGTCGAATTGTATTCCTTATGATTAAAATTGAAATTGATATCATGATCAGAGAAAATTAAATTAATTTCAGAAAATGAAAGACCAAGGTTTCTGTGAAATGCAATTTGTACGCATCATTTGATTTATATTATACCACAAATAATTATCTACTTTCAAATAGGTGAAAATTTTCCGCTTTAAAAGGTTAAGAACTAGAAAGTATTTGCAAAGCAACCGTAATTTTTTTTTTTTTTTTTTTTTTTAATTATTACAATTTCAAGCAATTTTCCAGAGTATAATGATTGAACATGGCTCACTGTGACCTGAGAAAGCGACGTTAAATCGTCCGAATTATCTTAGAAAAAGAAACGACGCTTCTAAAATGTTTAAAAATATGAACTAGGATGTGCTCAAATTTCCATGAAGTTGCACAAACTATATACAAATTAAATGAAATTGTCCGCAAAGTTTTTTATTTCCCCAGCTATATGAAGTATATAATAGGACTTTTCAAAGGAATTTCGTGTTTTCTATGCCCCTAAATTCCTCAGCCCACAATAACTCCCAGTAGAATGATGAATGAGAACCTGCTAAGACGACAAGTATTAGTTTTTGACCAAAGGAAAGGGGGTTCATTACAAAAATTGTAAACACTGCCGAAGTAATGGATGTATTAACATGAAATTTTATATTTAAATTCAAAACCCCATAATAAGACACCTATTAATTTTCTGCAATATACGCCGAAGAGAACCGCTTCTCCCCAGACTCAACCCACAAACCTTAATTACTGATATTCTAATGAATATATCAACATGAACTTATAAACTTAAGTACGCTGTCCTTCGGATGGGACGTTAAACGATGGTCCCGAGCCTGTACGATGTCAGGCACTCGTTAAAGATCCATACCCTAGATGAATAAAAATTTACGGTAGGCAAAATTTATGACTCCCACAGTAGAGTCGGGCTCATGTCCACCAGAGTGACGAAAGAGCGCTCTGGTAGTAGGCGATATGACCTCGTAGTTAAAGCCCGAGCATGAGTCATAAAACCTAACCTAAGCAAACATGAACTTATATATTTTATAATTATAAAATTATTTAGTTTTCATAAAAAAAAAAATAAAATTATTTAGTTTTTATTCAAAAATTTTTAATTTTTTATCAGGTATGGGTTTATATTTTTTAACTTTTTACAATTTAATATATTATATTATATTAAGGATGGTTTCTTCTGTAGACTGCCTGATGATGAGGGCAACCTCGAAAGCCGGCTAGCTAATACTAATAAAAATCTGTGAGAAGTACATTTTAGTTGATAACCTGTGAAATAATCACTTCTCACTACATCAGCCATCTTCATATTAATATATTTATATTATATTAAGGATGGTTTCTTTAGTAGACTGCCTGATGACGAGGGAAACCTCGCAAGCCGGCTAGCTACTCTTAATAAAAATCTGTGAGAGGTCATACTACATTTTATTTGACAACCTGTGAACTTATATATTTTAAGTGAAAACCCCATAAAAAAGTGAAATATATCGGAGATCAATAACATATTGGAATACCGACGTAGGCGAAAGTTAGCAAGGTGGGGAAGGGGGGGGGGGGGGGGGGGGGGGATAAGGAGGTGTGAGGTCACGATAGAGGGGCGACTCGCTCACCTGATCAGCTATCACTGTTTTTCTGTTTATCTCTATTATTTACGAGTAATATTGAATTTCCAATTAAAATTTGATCTGTTTTCACACAATTGGCATCTTCCCGTGAACGTATTTGTTTACACTTTCCAAGTCCTCGAGGGCAGAACATTCAGAATATACCAAATATTTCAACAATTTTTAAGCAGCCAAAAGATTTCAGAACTAGCCGAAGTGAAACTGTGACTAGGATGATAATGCCCCCTATTCTTACACCCATGGAAATCTACTTTTCAAGCCAAATTATCCAGTTTTTCACTATCCCCACCAAACGTTGCTTTATGACCTAAAAAAAATGTCAAGCATAAAAAAAAAAAAAAATTTTAACCTGAGGCCTTTTTAGCTTTTTATTATTACTTTTTTTTTTTTCACTTAAAAATGTGTTCATTTGCATACGACACAAAAATAGCCTGCCCGAAAAACCAACAAGGACAAATGAAATACAAAAAATAAAATGTACCATGAAGAAGGACGTTAAAAAAAATCTGAACCAATTGTAACAAAACTACGGGCAAGTGAGATTAAATAAAAAAAATCGGTCAAGTGGAAACTACTATATCAGCCCCCCCACTGAAATTAAACGTGTAAGGACAAAAGTTGTCTCTTAAATCGTGAGAAATATTTGTTGTCGAAATATGTTTCCTCTAAAACCAATCTGGTTCATAAGGAATGTTTATATCAATTGATCGCGCTAGAATTTTTCAATTCTAATAATTTTGGCTAATCTACACCTAATTTTCAATGTTCATGATTCGTTTCAGATTTTTCTGAGTGATCCTTTTGGTGATAAGGGTGGGGCAACAATTTTTATAACAAAACATAACAGGGTTTTTCCTGAAAAATGCATAAAAAAAATACATCATATATACATATATATTGTTGAATTCGTGCTTCTTGAATTTTTTTTTTTCTATTTCTTAATTCGCCCCCTGAAATTAACCCCCAGAATCAAAATAAAACTTTTTATACTTCACGTTATTGGGCCACCACACTCGGATCTCTGTGCTTTTCAAATTTTTACGTCGAATAGTTTCAAAGAAAATCCCTGTGACCGAGGGACGGACGGACACCAAAGTGTCCCCTTTTGCTAATTTTGGCACTGAATTTAGTGTTCAGTGAATCACCAGCAATACATCCCCAACACGAATTAATTTTCAAAAACCAATCGATCGTTTGGGCGAACAATCAATAGGTAACTTAGGGGGTGCCGGTAGCTCATCGGTAGCGTGATCAGCGAAAGCCGATCGAGGTGAATAAACCTAGATAGGCAATATTTAGGACTCCTATAGTAGAGTCGGGCTCAGGTCCACCAGAACGACAAAAGAGCGCTCTGGTAGTAGGCGATATGACCTCGTTGTTACCTCAGGCATGAGTCACAATAACTAACATTATTAAAAAACCCGTTACTCTTGCAGCAAAAATTTGAAAAGTTGTTAAAAAAAACCAATAAAACTAACTTCTTCATCTTTCTTTACAATTATTATTACTTTTTTTATAAATGTTTATTTGGTTTCACTATTTAATTGTCAACCGTTAGACTATTTACAGCATTTCAGTGTATAAAACGACAACTTTCCAAAAAAATTTATGAACAATTCATTTTTTCACATTTACAATTATTATATCAGAGCTGCTCGAGTAACTTGAGTTTTTTTAACACTAGGATAGGATAGGATTTGGAGTTTAAGGCCGCAAAACAGCTAAGGTCAACAGCGTCCAATATATTTGGCTTATCAAGCTTGATAATTAGAAGAAAAAAAAAAAAAAAAAAGAAATTTGTGTGGCAAATCTGTATCTGTACAATTTCAAGGTCAAGCTCCAATTCTATATTTCTTTATTATTATTTTTTTCACATGGATGCATTCATACTAGTCAGTGGAAATAAATAAACTAATAGTGAAAAAATAAAAATAAAACAAACAGTAACAATAACAATAAATATAAGAATAAACAAACAGCAGTAACAGTAAAAATATAGACACACGGAAATACATAAGCATATTTACAAAAACATGCATTCAACAGAATATACATATATACTCATACACACATACCTCATATGTATACTAAGTGTATATATATATAGGTGAGAAATTGGAAAAAGTGTAAGACCGCTAATATTTAAATCACAATTTCAAATATAGTACAATCGAGGGGGCGCCGGTAGCTCAGTTGGTATTCGTGCTTGCCTTCTGAGCTCAAGATCATGGGTTCGAAACCCGACTGAGGCCCTTAGTTTATGTTACCTGGGAGGTAAAATAAACCTAAGCACTCCGTCCTTCGGATGGGACGTTAAGCGATGGTCTCGAGCCTGTACGATGTCAGGTACTCGTTAAAGACCCCTACCCTAGGTGAATAAAAATTTAGGGTAGGCAAAATTTAAGACTCCCACAGTTGAGTCGGGCTCATGTCCACCAGAGCGACGAAAGAGCGCTCTGGTAGTTAAAGCCCGAGAGCATGAGTCATAAAACCTAACCTATATTATATTAAATATAACTTTCGTTAATATTCGATAGTAAATTCATACCAATTTATCGATAGTACTATTGTTGACGTATACAAGGGTTTCTGAATCGTTATACTAAATGTTGTGTCAATACATTCATTCTACGACAATTAATGAGATTTCTAATTTAAACCCCACCCTCTAACCCTCCCCTTCACTTAAATGGTTTTGGTAACATATAACATTTTTCGTTTTTGTTTTTTTCATACTTGGAATCAGAGGAAAACTTGAAATTCCGATGAAAACCCAACATCGAATTTTTGAACGAGTACGTAACTTTCTATAGACTTGGTATAGCCGGAGAAGTAAAAATGCAATAGCACTAAAGACAGCGGTTCGGCCCAAATCAAAAGTATTTAATAGTCTTTCGATATTGATTCATTTTTTTTTTTTTTTTTTAATTAATATTTACAACTCTATAAATAATGTATTCAACAAGGAAATTTGATAAAAGAGAAAAATATGGCATTGTCAAAATGCAAGAGGTGAGAAACCATCCAGTGATGACCCTCTATAGGCACTCAATGTCAATGCTGCTAGTAAGGTCTCTAGGCCCCTGGCCCTTAAGGCGTCGCTGAGGAAGTGGCTCGGACTAGAGGATTACTGTGAGAATTAAGGGAACAAAATTACTTTTGGTAGCTGGATTTAGCTGCTTCGGTGACGAGGGGAATGCTGAGGTCATTATGGAATGTTTTGTTGGAAACACTGTAAGGAGCATTGCCTATTGAACAAAGGATTCTAGATTAAAGGGATTGGATGCGCTGGATAAGTTCAAGTCCTTAAGTCCACGCGTTGTATCTAATAATATTGATTCAAAGTGATAATGTTTTTACGAGGTGTGGAATTTCTTCATTTTTGAGGAACGTAAGCTTATATATTTAAATGGTTATTTACCTCTGTAAATTTACTTTCAGTCAGTTTATATATAAGCAGGTATTGTGTGAGTGAGCCCGGGGGGTGCTCACCTGGTGATGTACGTGACTGGAGAAGAGAGTTGGCTATTCTCGGTGCAATTCTGTCTGAGATGCCAGTCAGGAGGGTGATATTCTGAGCCGTGTGTGTTATAATAACACAGGGAAGCCCAGACTAGGTAGACAAAACACAAGAAAGGCGGTCAGCCAGTGGTCCCACTTCCAATCCATGTTCACTCCAGAGCAGATTCGACGGCCAGTAGACTAAGAGGACGTTATAATACTAGTTAAGCAATAAGTTGATTTTAACTAGAAATTAACAAGATATGTAATAACCACCCTGCCTTCACCGGTTTTTTTTTTGGCATCAAGTTTTTTGTAATTTTTTTTTTCGGGTGTTCGATATCCCTACGGTTTTTTTTTGTAGGCGCCTCTAAGACAATTTACCAACAACAAACCAATTTCGCAGTTGAATCCCCCGCAATGTACTTCCCCAGAACGAATCAATTAATTAAGTACTTGCTCTTTCTCCAAAACCAATCGTTTAGGCTAAAAATCAATAGTTGACTTTTACATAGGAGCTTCTGAATCCTGAAGAGGTAGTCTGCTAACCTACTGAGCTCAAGATCGCGGGTTCGAAACCCGGCTGAAGTTCAAGGTTTTTACCTGGGAAGTAAAAAAAACCTTGAGCATGCCGTCCTTCGGATGAGAAGTTAAGCAGTGGTCTCGAGCCTGCAGATGTCAGGAACTCGTTAATGAACCCTACTATAGATGAATAAAAATTTAGGGTAGGCAAAATTTAGGACTCCCAGAGTGACAAAAGAGCGACTGGTGATAGGCGATGTGACGGCGATAAGTTGAAGCCCGAGCATGAGTCACAATAATTATTTGGAGCTCACAAAGTTCATGTTATACACACACAGACTTCGCGAAAAGGGCCAAAGCGCGTTTAGGAGAGCTTGAAATTACGTTGAAAACTCGATCTCAGATTTTCGAAAGATTACAAAACTTTTATGTAGTTATTCTATTAAAAAAATCTTTTTTATTATTTTATTATTATTTGGCCTAGTGTTGGGCGCTTTACACGTACATCACTGATGAATCCGAAAGTAAATATAAATGAGAACAAGATGAACTGAAAAGGGAACGTAAAGGATGAGAGATGAAATGAAAGGATGGTGCATATATTTATGGAAACGTAGAGAAGATAGTTGTGTTCCCCCACCCTGAGCGTACAGAAACCGGTTCTGGTACAACTAACACACACGAAGAGGCAGACCGACTCAGCGTCCGTCACCTTACCTTCCTAACTTCACTCCCACCAACAGAAATACGAGTATACATGAGGCTCCCATTCACACCCCACAAACACAAATACGAGTATACAGGAGGCTCCATTCACACCAAGCTCCAACTCAAGCCCACAACTTGCGCATGCAAATTTTATACCTTCAGTTTAGTTTAGCTTATTGTAAAACCTCAGGCTGCCACAGCAGGCCGCAGCGCTGCTAGTACTAGTACACAATCTGTTTGTGATAATAGATAACAGTGTATTGTACATTTCTATTTTGAAATGATCGAAATCGAAATATCATCCATCGCCACCGATATACAAAGTGAATCAAAAAACAACAGAGATCAATCACTCAAAAAACCTTGGACAAAACAGCGACCTTAACTACTTCTACTTCGTTCAATAAAGACTTTTTTTTAAATAAAGTACATTTTATGTTCATTTTCATACCTCTAAGTTACTTGATTTAATGTGGTTTACATTTAGGCTGGAAGATTCAGGCGTTTTACAAAACGGCTAGTACCTACATATTAGGCATTATGTAAAAGAACCAATGAAGTTCAGTCTATTTGTAGAATTAACTGTTGATTACAAAAATGGTGATATCCTTTCGCCTTTCTGTAAAAAGGCCAACTTAATCAGCCTAATTGAGACTCATTTTTTCGACAAAAAGGCGGCGTTTTGTAAAAATAGGCATTTTGCAAAAAAGGCTGACTCTACAATTATCCTGCGACACTTATATATACAAGTATAGGTCGTGCAGGCTAGAGCGTAGGGCTTTGGTCGCATGGTCTCACAGAGAGTTTTATTTCGTAGATACAACTCCCACCCGGTGCCATGGATGTTGTATACAACTAAACAACACCATTATTAGAGACTTGGCTATATGCATCTTACACTATACTTAGGCCAAGATTTTATGGCCCAGTAAGCGTAATGGAAAAGATGATCGGCAATTTCCGTAAACGGTCGAACCTAAAGAAGTGGAGTAACAAGCTAAGTTCGTACTATTTAAATCTGATTTCATTATTGTAACTTCAACTTATTTTCTATCCAAAGAGTGTTAATTTAGTTTTTTTATTTAAATAAACAAATATAATAACAATAATTTAATCGCATGCATTCATTAATTGAAATGAGGTCATCCATCAACACAGCCCCCGCGTCATGCTAATAACAGGAACAAGTAATTTCACAAATTAGAAAAATTTCATTTTTTCCGGAATTACAGATCCAAAATGAGGCTAATTTTCCGCGTTGAACCCTGCTCTCCAGTCTCATGAAATGTCAACCTTCGGAAGAAATGCAGTTCTCGTGTCTACTTTAGGGTAGCATGAAAGAGAGAGAGAGAGAGAGAGTAATAATTTTCAAAATTACTTGTTTTGCCTAATAAATTTTCCCATATTTCGGGACACTTCTACGTACCATCTTCGGGTCAAAATGAACTTCATTGTGGCCCAAGACACCTCTGGAAGAAACAATAAGCAACAATCATTCCAGAGAAGCCTAAGAAACTCTCTAATGATGACTTGTCAATGTACATCTGTAAGAGATTTTTTCTTTTTTCCAAAGTCCGAGCACACAAAGTACTTATAGTGAAGTTTTTGTATTATTTTTCTTTTTTCGAATCTTTTATTTCCACTTTCTCCAGGTCAATGCTATGAAAATTTATGTTAAAGTATGCAAAAATTGTGAATATTAATGACTCTCTAACCGTGTCTTCTGACACAATACAAACAATTTGAATTAAAAAAAAAAAAAACCAACAAATTTATTAATTATATTATTTTTTTAAATTTTATATTGTCAAATTTGAGCTCAGAGTTAGTGTGCTTGACTACTAAGCTCTAAACACAGCCCTTAGGTTTTTTTATCTGGTAGATGAAAAAACCTTGAGCATGCCGTCCTTCGGATGGGACGTTAAGCGATGGTTCGGAATGACAGGTACTCGTTAAAGACACCTAACCTAGGGTGAATAAATCTGGGAAGGGAAAAATTAAGACTCCCACAAGTCGGGTTCATGTCCACTAGATCGACGAAAGTGCGCTCTGGTAGTAGGTGATATGACCTTGTATTTGAAGTCCAGGCGTGAGTGACAATAACTAACGAACTAACTATTGTCAAATTCCACCAAATTATATACATGTGTGTGCCTGTTTCGGCCTCCTTGTTGAACTTTGTGTTGCCGATGGCGTGAGCCGAAACTGGAACACTATTCGTATATATTTTTGTGAAATTTGTTTAACTTTTATATTGAATAATTTCACTAAAATATAAACATATAGTCTTCCAGTTTCGGCTCACGCCATCGGCAACACAAAATTCTTTGTTTTTTATTTAATTTTATTATCATTATATAGACAGATCGCAAAAATGTATGCGGACATTTAACGATTTCATTTGCATATTTATAATCAGCTACAAGAAATCAGGTAAATTAGGTGGCTGTGTGAATACAATGTAATACAATATACATATATACAAAATGAGAAGGAACGAAAACAAGAAGAATATAAATAAAGAAGGTATCTACGTAAAAGATAATAAATAAATACAAAATAATACAAAGTTAAAATGAAAATAAATGAAAAATTATCAAAAGTAAAATACATGAAGAAAACAAAATAAATAACTGTGTAAGAAGAATATGTTATATCATACTAAAAACGACTATTCAGCCCCGCAACACTCCCGCAGGATCCCTCCTCATTCAATGAAAGATAGAGGAGGTCAAGGGGGCATGGGTGATCCACCGTATCCCTCGGATCTGCCTCTGACTAGCAGTGGAGGCAGACAAAAGGGAGGAGACTGGTCACTACCAGCATTCCCAGGACATCCTATCATAGTAGGTCTCTCAGCCAGCACCCCCTCAGTCTTTGGGGAGGATTTTACGGGTGGGAATGTGATGACAAAAATTTATTAATAACGTGGGCTAATTCAAAATTACTTCACGCTAATGAAGCTTATTCGAGTAAGGTTTCTTACGGAGAAACAAGATGTGTTTCAAAAACTAGAAATAGTTTCCGTTAATAATGAAAATTATTAAGCAGACCAAAAATGTACAAAGTAATTATTTCTCTATCACAAATTCCTACAACAATTAGCTTCCAGGCATACACCTCACAAAACACCTGGAATCTGTAAGGTGCTATATAACGGTGATAATTATAAAAATAATTATTTGTTAAACCATGGCGATATAAACCGTCACATTAACTGAACTTTTATAAGTTGTCACAAAAAAAAAATTAAGAAATGACAAAATTATACGAAGTATGACAGGAAACCTTTGATAAGAAACACGAGGCCTCGGTTTGTTGATAGCGCTTCCAAACCGGAAGGATGCGAAAGATAACCAAATATAAACAAGAACACACCACGGCAGTGTGAAATTTTCATGCACCTTATGAAGGTCAACAAGTGTAATAAACATTCGAAAATTTACTAAATACAAGTTATGGACAATGGACAATAGCACTATCTCAAAGAGGAGCTCTACACATGTCTCGACAACAGACCTCGGCCACTCAGTCAACAGAACTAGCTCGACTTCGATTACATAACTGCCACTATACTTCGTATAAAAGGGAAGTAATTAAAAAATAATAATGGTTGCCCGTTTGTCAAGTTAGAAGCGAAGGAGAAAACTGAGAAAATGAAGCGATGAAAGCGACCAGCTTTCTGAGAATTATTCATTCAAAAATCTGTTGGTGTCCTTGAAGGAATGAAGCAGCGGCACATTCAAAACGGAAAATTGGTAGAAAGTGAGATATTTTCGATGAATGGCGACTCTATTAGGAACGGTCTGATTAGTAAGAAAAGGGAAACGAGATGGTCAACCATATCTGCTCAATGAAGCAATGGGATCAGGTATCATTACTTCTTGACCCAAAATGCGTAAAGGGAAAAGAATCTGACAGGGATGATAGTCGATCCATTATAAAAGCCGATAGTCGGGTCTAAGATCTAACGCTTCCAACATTACTGACCTAAAATGCATAAAGGTAAAGAATGTGTCAGGGATAATACGATTATAATAGATAAATGCAAAACAAACTTTCTATACCATGGTTGTCAGATTCTGAACTAGATTTCAGACTTTCTGATAACACTGGACAGAGAGTATGGAAAGCACAGGGCTTTCTACACAACATCGTTCTACGATAGATAGATACAACGAAAAGTCGTCGGATAATCACCGTCATTTCCCTCAATTTCCTTTATAATTCCTTAAATAAATTAATCAATTAAGATTCCGTTCTCCCTTCAAAATCAATGAACTGTTTGGGCTACAAATCAATTACTTACATACTTACATAGGGGCTTCTGAATACTCATATTTAATTTTGTGTCGATACAGGAACTTTTTTTTTTTTTTTTTTTTCTGAGGGCTGATTGTGTCACCGTGGCCAGAGTATGCCCTGTGTGTGTTGGTCCTTACAGCAGCCCTATATCTCTAATAAAGTCCAGGATTCTTCTGCAGGTTCCTTCCATTAACTGCTTCAGTTCCGTTAAGGTAAGCAGTAAAATCTTCTGCTTTCTGGTGCTCCGCACTGGTTTGGAATATGGACCGGAATCTCATTTCCCTGCACAGAGGGCTTCTAGCGATGCCCATATTGTGTAGGTGTTTGTTCATATGACAGTGTCCTGTAAGCAGTTATTATTAGAGTTTTTGAGTTCCTTCACCCGATTCTGAAAATTAATATTGGGTATTGAATATCGATATGAAATTTTATGTCAATACAACGGCATTAATTAGAGTTTTTTTTTTGGTAACTCCCCTCCCCTTTTGACAGATTTGACTAAAAATCAATAGGTGTCGTTCTTACGGAGTTCTGGACATACATATACAATTTCGCATCGATGCATTCATTCTGTAGGGAGATATCTTGTTCACAGATATAAAAAAAATTTATATTCATTTTTGATATCAGAGGACGGAAAACTTGAAATTCTGGAGAAAATTCAACATCAAATTTTTGACCGATTACATAACTTACCCTATACTTCGTATAACCGGGGTTTATATTTATATTAGAGAAAACCCTCAATTCGGAAACAGAATTTTTTTTCTCATTGTTCAAAAAGAATAATATAGCCATGATATAAAAGTCGTGTTTAATATATAAAAACATTATTTCACACTTATTGTTAGCTTTCTTTTTTATTATCTTGCCATACTTTCTCCATAGATATCCTCCTATAAGGAATGTCGATCTTTCGTTTAATGTTTCATTAGTAACATCATTTTTTTTCAATAGTTAAAAATTCATTTAATTTGGTTCTATTGGTTAATTTTTTTTAATTTTTTCAGTATCCTACAAAATATCTACTTATTGTTTAGTATTTTACTATTAATTTTTTTTTTTTATTACTTCGGCTGATATTGATGATTTTGTGTTAAGCCCCTTCCCTAATTCCCATTTCTCTTTGGGCGATTTGGCTAAAAATTAATAGACGTCGTTCTTATGGGGTTCTACATATACAATTGCTGTCGATGTATGCATTCTATCTGGCGTTATCGTGTTCACAAATATACATACAGGAATTTATATTATCATTTTTGTCGGAAAGCATGAAATTCCGCTTATATAACAAATAGAAGCAGTTGTTAATTTTCCACTACATCGACACCAAAAATGTTTTGGACGTTAACTTCCTCAATACATTATTTGGTTGGGGAAGTAATACTTATACTTATTTAACTTAAAGACTAAAGAGATTCAGATCCAGGCGCTGTTAAAACAATATAAAAGAACAATAAACGTAGCAATAGGGCAGGTTTGTAATCTGTTTCGTTGTAAGTTGTGAAACTTGGGGCTTAAGAAGAACGTGCTTTGAAAGTTGCATCAAGTTCCTGGAGGGTCCGCTCAATAAAAAGCTGAACAACATTTACAGACAAGGTGACAATTTGGCAAAAGAAATTGGCTAGCGAGGAATGGATAGTGGGAAAATGGCAACAACGGTTGGATGGCCGAACGAAGTGCGCATTTCTAGACGTCCGTAAGGGTAGCCTTACCACTGCATGTCCCAGATATTATCAGGTCACGGAGATTTGAACTCCAAACTCTTCTTTTTTAGAAGGAAGAAAACCTCGAGATCGACTACCCAGTGTTCCGCCGGTTTGTTGAATCCTGGCGGGAGCGGAACAAAGCAGTCTCATGGGCTGGGGACAACTAGTCGTCGGTGTAATGTTGCACTCCGCTGATGCACACCAAGTGCTATAGGTAAATGGTAATGCATTTTTTAAAATGCCTACAAATGTAACCTCATTTACGCTTCACGCTGAATTGGTTCAAAGTTTTCACAAGTTACATTGTAATAAAGAGTAGGAGAAAATTTCGTAACATGACTGTTGCGTACCTAATGCTCGCAAAGTGGAGTAAACATGATTTGACACGTGTTGGAATTCATACGAGTGGGTGAGGCACGTACGGGTTGTGAAAGGCGTTCAGAGAAACAAAGATGTTACAACGCGCGAAGGAAATGGCATCATTTCTCAAATATCCCAGAAATGTAGGATATGCTATGTTTTTAGGAATGAAACAATTTGCGGCAAAAAATTTCTAGAAAGCAAAAGTTAGATGGCTCAAGGAATTTCGGGAATGCCAAAATAAAAAAATAAAAAATGCTCTATCTGTACAATGTCCTAACACGATAATTCCCATTAAAATGAATAAATCTATACAAATTTTATAATTGTACCCATAAGGACGATACATACTGATTTTCTGACAAATCTGTGAATGGGAAGAGGGGAGACGGGGTAGGCATAACGCAAAAAAAAAAAAAAATGATAGTAATAACTTCGCAGGATGTCAAAAATAAGGTAGTCTGACCCCTCACAGATTTTTTATTTAAGTAAGCTAGCCGGCTTTCGAGGTTTCCCTCATCATCAGGCAGTCTACAAAAGAACCATCCTTAATATGTAATATGAATAGCAAATAAATAATTAAAAACACAATTTTTGATAAAACATACCTGATAAAAAATTTTTGAATAAACTAAATAATAAAAATAAATAAATAAAAATCTACAACAAACATTAACAATTTAAAATATCATGGATGGGGACAGACGAGTTATTCCTGTCCACCATCTGAGTCACAACTGGGAGAACGGTGTACGTGAGACTGGACAAACCTCCCATCCCATCAGATGGTGGACAGGAATAACTCGTCTGTCCCCATCCATGATATTTTAAATTGTTAATGTTTGTTGTAGATTTTTATTTATTTATTTTTATTATTTAGTTTATTCAAAAATTTTTTATCAGGTATGTTTTATCAAAAATTGTGTTTTTAATTATTTATTTGCTATTCATATTACATATTAAGGATGGTTCTTTTGTAGACTGCCTGATGATGAGGGAAACCTCGAAAGCCGGCTAGCTTACTTAAATAAAAAATCTGTGAGAGGTCAGACTACCTTATTTTTGACATCCTGCGAAATAATCACTTCTCACTACATCAGCCATCTTCATATTATAGTAATAACTAGTTATAATGAAAGTATCATTTTTTTTCTAAAGGTGTCATATTTTTTTTCTTTTTTGAAAATATTTTGGGACACTTCCACGTACCTTTTTCGTGATCTATGAGTTCATAGTGACCAGATGAAGGGACGTGGAAGTGTTCCAAAATATTTACTGAAAAAAAAAAATTTTAAAATGCCGGAAAAATGTACATAATAACATTTCAGAGATGTTTGGGAAACACATGAATGTTTGAAACATGAAATTTTATATTTGAATTTAAAACGCCTCAAGGACGACAGTTATCAATTTTCAGTCAAATCGGCTAATTACTGTAATGATGTATCGATACCAAATATTATATGTGGATCCAGGAGCGACTAAAGAGAACTGAGGAGAGAGCTGTCGATCTATTGAATGAATCGATACATGAGGATTCAGAAGTCGATATATTTTCAATCAATTCGGTACATTGGTTCTAAAGGAAAAGCGAAAACTTATTTGACTTTCTGAAGTTGGAATAAAAGAGGTCTTACAGTTTTTTCTCAAAAGCAAACTTCCTGCTCCTAAGACACTAAACGCCTTAGAATAGTCTGGCATCAAAGGACTGAAACATTTAATAGGTTTGGGAAGACAAATTAATATCCTGCTAAGAAAACAGTTTAATGACATCGGGGCTCTCCATGTCTAATAATAAGAAACAGTTTATCATGTCTCAAAACTTAATATATACTTAATTTTCTCAGCTGTGCGAAGTACAGAGAAATTATGTTAGTCAGAAATTCGGTGTTGAGTTGTCGGAATCACATGTTTTCCTGAATCCGAAAAATGAAAATAAAACCTCATGTATGTCTAGTGTGCAGGGGCGTAGCCAGGGGGGAACATCCCCCCTCCCCTGGCCAGAGCAAAAAAACAAGAAAAAATGTTAGTTTAAAAATTCCGTCTCAATGGTCTCTGCATGCTAAGCGTGCACAGAAAGTTGCTGGAAAACGATCGAGAACACTTCAAAGAGGAAGTTCTTTCACGATTTTCGTAGGATAAACGAAAATTGTGCTTTACCTAAATGTACATGTACAAAACTTGTCTTATTACATTTACATATTTAAATATACATGAATTCGATCATTTCATTTCCTCGCTCAATATCTTCATTTATGTTATATTTTATAGTCTTGAAGCTGATTTTACATCCCAGGTGGAAATTTCCAGGTTTCGCCGATCATTATAAATGGCCCAAGCTTGGGCCAGTACTGGCAATCAAAGGTCGCCATCCAGTGTAGTCCCGATATTGGTTAATTTTGTCGACCGATGAAATGCTGATGCCTATTCAAAAATGGAAAATAATGTAAACGGCTCCACTCTGGCCCACTACTGGCCATCGACGGTCCTTTATTTTTACTACCCATTACTGGTATTTTTTTCTGATGAGTACGGTAGTGATATTGCTAAGTTCCTGTTTTACTATGGAGAGAAGAATCCAAATTCGAATCATTCATATCAAGGATCTATCTTAGACAACTTAAGATTTACGTTGATAGATTGGTTTAACAAGAGTAATGATATTCTTAAATAATAATGTAAAATAAACGTACGTTTTTCAATTAAAAATGTTGTTTTTTATTGGTATGATGGAATCACTAGAGTACTTACAATAATTATAATTATTGCATTGGCCGACTATATTGTAATAATTAATAATTATATGCGCCGACGATAGGCGGTCAACGGTCGACAGTCTACTGCCAGTATTGGGCCATTGACGGGCCTATTTGAAATTTCCACCTGGGATGCGCTGTAAAAATGCAAAGTGCAACAGCAGCAATACACGCTACTGGATGTGAGTCATTTAATTCTAAAAGCACAGAAACCACAGCGTGCATTTGTTGCTGCTGCGCTTTGCATTTTTGCTGCTCATGTAAAGTCAGCTTAAGTATTACAGTCAGTGGTTAGCTCAGGGGGAGTTAGGGGTCTGAGTCTCCCAAATTAATAACAAAAAGTCTGCAGCGCTAACCACGGAAACTGCGGGCTCTGCCCCCGGGTGTCGATACCCCTCTCTCCCCCCCCCCCCCTCCCCCTGTGGCCTAACTTTGCCCCCTCCTGCTCGAAATCCTGGCTAGGCCCCTGCTGGTGTGTCTATGAATATGATAAATCCCGATATCGGTCACCCATCGAGGCCTCATCAACTAGAATTAATATAACCTTTACAGGTACATTAACTACAAAAAATTTCATTCATACAAAAGCGCCTTGAAAGCGTGGAAAATACGTTACAGTTTCTCTACGTAGTTGGACAGGCATGGTCTACCAGGTAGAAAGTCATATGTTTACCCTTGAAATCGTTATACTTATCTGCATTTATTATATTATGCAAGCTGCAGGAGTGCATGGCCGTGAAGAGATTACTTTCTTTTATCTCCTGGCCTAGTTACTTCTTATTTCACCGAAGTATAGGGTAAGTTATGAAGTCTGATAGAAATTCGTTGTTGACTTTTCACCGAAATTTCATGTTTCATTGATGCCAAAAACGAAAAAAAAAGAGGGTTTTACATACATATGTATGTACTAGTAAAATTATGTTACGTTACCTTCATTTTGTCGGGAGTTACGTGTTCACAGACACACACACAAACAGATAGTTATTTCTTCTTTGGAACATAAAGTCGGAAAACATGAAATTCCTTTGAAAACTGTGCATCGAATTTATGATCAATTACATAAGTTCCCCTATACCTCATATAGCTGGATGTAAAATTGCGTAACTTTTCAACAACCAAACATCAAGTAATCTTCTGATAATTAGGTAAAAGTTAGTTTTTTTAGTGCAAAAAATTGTGAGAATGTTAACATCTTCAACATTAACATTACTGAATGTTTCAACACACATTTCTTAAAACAAAATACATACCTATATTTTTTTTTAACTCACATAATCAACTGACTGCGGACTGAAAGACTTTCTAAAAGATGCAACACTACGGGGACAGTCGTCGCTCGCTAGTCTTCATGACATCAATGCATCGCTAAATTAATTAATTAACCAAAAAAGTTTTCGCTCTCCCTCTGAAATCAATTCCTGAGAGTCCTCATACTAAATATTAGGTTGATTACACCGAAAGTTAATATCATGTTTTTGAGTTAGAGATCCCTCCTTCGTCTTACATTGACCGATTTGGATGAAAATTTATATGCGTCATCCCTATAGATTTAAAAAAAAATTTCATAAGTAAATTCAAAACCTCTTAACAGACGACAACTATTATTTTTCCTCAGAATCGTCAGAAGTGAAGGGGCATATAGAAGGGGTCTCAACAAACCCCAACAAAGAAATTCTTTATTTAAATTCAAAATCTCGTAAGGACGGCACCTATTAATTTTCCATGGAATCGGCGAATTGAATTAATGGAGGGTTTTGGAGGGAGAGTGAAAACATAATTGATTAATTCCTTCTGGGGAAGTACATTGTCGGTGATTCACGGGTGAATTTTTTCTTTAAATTTTTGGAATAAGGAGGGCGGAAAATATGAAATTTCGGTAAAAACTCAACATCGAATTTCTGACCTATTACGTAAATGCTCCCTTCTACGTCACGAATAAATAACTCCATGAAGACCTAAACATCCCAACCGTCCAAGAACTCGTCCAATCCCGATTCTTAATTTTCCACAATAAACTTTCATCCCATCCTAACCCATTTGCACAAGTCCTATCCTCTTAATCCCATCCTGACAATCCTCGACGCCGTCTGAATAGGAGGTGGCCTCGAGATCTTCTAAGTGAAATCTAAACGTTGTATTAGTTTCTAGGGAGTGTCAGCGCTGGCTGGCCTCTCCCAACATGTGGCATAGACACTCATGCATATAGTTACCAAATTTGCTCATTATATTAATTGTATATAGATTGCAAATAAATAAATTTAAAAAAAAAAAATAATAATAAAAATAAAATTACGTAACTTTCCCTATACTCGGGGAATTGAAAACAGACTAGTTAAACCCAGCACGAAACTAGTAGACCGATAGTTGAGTGAAATCAAATATGACTGATTTGATTCCTGACATTGAGATTAATCTGAGAACGAGCTATCTCTGAGAATGTGCTCCTCTGATAATGTGCTATGTCTGAGGATGTGCTCCTCGGAGAATGTGCTACCGCTGAGAATGTTCTCCTCTGATCTGTTCCAGTAGATTCACTCTCCACAAGACTATTGACCACTTCCTCATGTCTGAGTACGAGTACAATGGAACTAGCGGACCTCAGCCCAGGATGCAATGTCGGCAGGGAACAGGATCCATACTGTACTGCAACAGTCCCATATGAAAAGCAAAAAAATATTTAAAAAGTTGTCGGTGAATCACCGGCAATGAATGTTGACGTAGTTAACTACGAGGTGATATCGCCTACCAGCAGAGCGCTCTTTCATCGCTATGGTGGACTTGAGCCCGGCTCTACTATGGGAGTTCTAAATTTTGCCTAACCAGGTTTAGTTTACTTAAGGTAGGGGGGGGGGGGGGGGGGGGGGGGGGTCTTTAGAGAACCTGACCTCGCTTAGCAAAGGACGGCGTGCTCGGCCGGGTTTCGAACTCACGCTCTTGAGCTCAGTAGAGTAGCACGCTACCTCTGAGCTATCGGCGTTCCCTGTTTACGTATTGTGGGTATTCAATTGATAATTTATATTTTAATTATTACAATGAATACGAATAATAACTTTTTGTTTAAATAAAAACAATTTTAAACACTAAGAATGGAAAGTTTCCGAAATAACCATTTATTGAAATAAATTGGGAGTTATATAATTGCAAAAAAATTCCTATATTATTTATATATTAAGGTTATAGAGTTAAGCACCCCTTTATCCTTCGGTCCATAGGGCTGAAGGTCTAAATTTCTCCATATTTAAGGAATCTGAATCCATCTATAAAATTTCGAGTGTACCCATTATCAAAGAATTATTTTGACCGATTACATAACCTGTCGTATACTATGAATAATTGGGGAAGTTACAATACGCAAGACGATTAGCACAAATCGAGTCATCTGATACCACGAAATCAGGAGTGGTGACGTACTGCATCTCACGAAGTAAGATGAAAGAACAGGTAATCGATGCCAACAGGCACGTATTAAAACAGTGGTGTGAACAACAGAAATAAGAAAAAACATAAATATTTATTTCTAAACTGATATTACTTCCTCGCCTGTACGAAGTATAGGAAAAGTTATGTAACCTGTCAAAAATTTGATTCAATTTTTTATTTAAATTTCATGTTTTCCAACCAAATAACTACCGATAGAATGAATTTATAGACACAAAAATTCATACGTGAATTCAAAATCCCATTAGGATGACATTTCTTAATTTTGAGCGGAATCGGCTGAAGGGAAAGGAGGGATCAGAGGGGGCTCAACTCAAAAACCCGATGTAATGAAAGTAATTGACATGAAATTTCATATTTGAAGTCAAAACTAATGAGGAACTGGGAAATTTCAGCGATATCGACCGAAGGATATAGGTGTAAGAAAGTAAAAATAGAGATAATGGCAAACCCACCGAAATTAGCACTCCATAAATAGAAGAAGACAGTTATTTTCGTCCTTCCCACCCTTCCATCCTGTTTTTCTTCCCTTCGGAGCTACCCGAAGTTGTATGTAGGGGGCTGGAGTTAGGGACAGCACCAAAACAAGACAGACAAAAAAACACTTCTGACCTAGGAGGAGGTCTTTGAAAATAAGGCCATACTACGATGTTCCGCAGGTCTGAGACCTATACTTCATCAATACATCTGAGAAACAGACCTTTCAAATGGTCGGGTCAAATGCTAAAGGTCAAAAGGTAGAAGTCAACTAGTCAACTTTCAAAAATTTGTTAGTCCCTTGTGGTTAAAGGCTGTTATTACAGTTAAATAGGAACTGCTATAGACCAATGTTCCGAAGCGCAAACACAGTTTTTGTGACTCATGCCTAGACTTTAACTACAAGGTATGTCGCCTACTACCTGAGGACTTTTCCCCGCTCTGGTGGGCATGAGATCGACTCTACAGTGGGAGTCTTAAATTGTTTCCAGGTTTAGTTAGGGTAGAGGTGTTTAACATAATCTGATATCGCACAGGCTCGGGATATTCGCTTAGCCTCCAATCCGAAAGATGGCGTGCTTTTGTCAAACCCGAGATCTCTCCAGCACATTAGACAAGCATGCTGCCACTGTGCTATCGAATTAGTATTATCGTAATTTACAGCATATACGTAAAGTGATAATAACGGTTTGAAGGGAGCTTGCAAGGAGATGAACTTTTTTTTTTTACTTATCGCAAACCAATAAACACAATCACCACAGCTTCAGAAGATCCATTAACCAATGACCTCATTTCATTATTGGCCAACGGCCATTTGGAAATTTAATTACAGCTTGGCCATGTGGTATCTAATTGGAGTCAAAACACTAGGATAGGTACTGAATGTACCTTAGGAAATTAGAAGAAAGTTGGACCCTACTGGGTCTAGGTCTGTCGGGGGGTCGCTTGGGGATTCAGGGAAACTAGGAGGCAGACTGACTGGCCAAGGAAGGTCCTTAATGGGGCCGGATAAAAAAGTGGACTAGAGACCTTCTGGAGAAGTCGTGGAGAGAAATAAACACATGAAGACAGTCGAAGATGTTCCTGGCTGAGGATTTCAAGGAGTTGAAGGATATCCTGAACCTCAAAAGGAGTAAGATTCAGTCAAAATCTTTTGTATACATGCTCCTTACTATGTTTTCAACAAGACCCTCCATACTGACCTCTGCATTCCTTACTATACCGAAGTAGCTAAATCCTCCATGAGTTCCTATAGTAATCCTCGAGTCCGTGCACACTTCTCCAACGGCGCCTTAAGCGCCAATGGCCTCCTTAGTAGCAGCAGTGACAGTGAGTTATAAATATAAAGGCAGTGTCACCACTGGGTCTCCCCTCTCGACATTTCGACAATGTTTACTCTTTTAGCAAATTTGCTTGTTGTATATATTATTTATACAGGTTGTGAATATAAAAAAGCAGATATGATGATAGAGGAAGAGGTTAGGTTAGGTTTTATGACTCATGCACGGGCTTTAACTATGGGGTCATATCGCCTACTACCAGAGCGCTCTTTCGTCACTATAGTGGACATGAGCCCGACTCTACTGTGGGCGTCCTAAATTTTGCCTACCCTAAATTTTTATTCACCTAGGGTCTTTAACGAGTACCTGACATCGTACAGGCTCGGGACCATCGCTTAACGTCCCATCCGAAGGACGGCGTACTTAAGTTTATTTTACCTCCCAGATAAAATAAACTAAGGGCCTGTGTGGTTTCGAACCCACGACCTTGAGCTCAGAAGACAAACACGCATACCATTGAGCTACCGACGCCCTCCGATAGAGAAAGATTTTAGAAGAATAGACCGCGGGAATATTCTTAGATTTTCATTTAAATGTTTATTTACTTGGTATCTTCAGTCAGGTAACAGGAAGCCCAGCGCTTCCAGAAAGAGGATAAGAGGTCTCTCGGTGCACGCACCAGCATACCTAGTGTATACAGGACTCAATATGCTGGTGGTCGTTCGGAAATAACAAGCGTTCGAGGTAAACCGCAAACCGTACCGCTAAACCAGACCAAACCGTTAACACAAAGGAGGACCCCCTGTACAATAGAAACTAATCATTTCAGACCGTAAATGATCCATGGGTTGATTGTGGCCGACAATAAAAGAATTGATCTGTTTTTCTTTACTTCATGACCTCATGAACGAAGGAAAAAAAGAATTCTGTTAGAGCAATTTTTACGATAAGAAACAGTTAAAGACATCACTTTTGATTGCTCCGAACAGGCGAGGAGTGATCAATAAGCGCGTTAAAGCTAGCTCAAGTCCATTCGCCGAATCAAGAGGACACTAAACGACCAAGCTGATGGATCATCGCAGGACAGGGCGGGAAGTGGGGGTGTGATAGCACCGAGGGGGTGCATAGCGCCATGAACCAAATCAAAAAGTCAGTCAATCCCCAGCAATGTACTTCCCCAGAACGAATTAATCAATTAACTTTTCGATCCCCCTCCAAAACCAGTCGACTGTTTGCGCTAATGTACAACAGTCACTCACATATGGGCACCTAAATCCTCATACCAAATTTTATATCGATAAATTCATTACATGTTAGGTTAGGTTTTCTGACATGCCCGGGCTTGAGGGGGCAACTACGAGGTCATATCGCCTACTACCAGAGCGCTCTTTCGTCACTCTGGTGAACATGAGCCCGACTCTACAGTACTCCTAAATTTTTACTCACCTAGAGTAGGGGTCTTTAACGAGTACCTGACATCGTACAGGCTCGGAACCATCGCTTAACGTCCCATCCGAAGGACGTAAGTAAGGGCCTCGGTCGGATTTCGAACCCACGATCTTGAGCTCAGAAGGCAAGCATGCATACCATTGTGCTACCGGCGCCCTCTAAATTCATTACATCGGCAGTTATTAAGGTTTTTGAATTGAGCCCCCTCCCCTGAACCCCCCTCATCTTCTTTCCTTCAGCCGATATCGCGGAAATTTGACAGGTAATGTCCACATTGGGTTTTGACTTAAAATATGAAATTTCATCTCGTCGATACATTTATTACATCAGCAGTTACTGGGGTTTTGGAGTTCTCTTCTGCTGATTCAGCTGAAAATTAATAAGTGTCATCCTTATAAGAGTTTTAAATTCACATAGGAAATTTTATGTTGATACATTCATTACGGCAGTTATAAGAATTTTGGAGTTAAGCTTTGCCCCTTGAGTTAATCCCGCTCCCCTTTGGACGATCTGGCTGATAATCGATAGGTGTTGTTCCTTATGAGGTTTTGACCACACATATAAAATTTCGTGTCGATACATTTTATTATATCGGGAGTTATCGTGTTCAAAGACGATGTGTCTGTAGGTGTCACAGACAGACAGAAATTTCCTTCTTTATGAATCTTTCCTTCTGGATTCTAGAAGTTGAAAAAACATGAAATTCCGTTGAAAATTCCGCATCGAATTTTTGACCGAGTACCTAACTTAGCAGAGTTTAGCCCTTCCTCTGATTCCTCTTTCCCTTTTGCTGTTTTGGCTGAAAATCAATAGTTCTCATATTCAAATATAAATTTCGTGCTGTTATACACATTACTTCGGCAGTTATTGGGGTATTTTTTTGACCACCTCCCTAATCCCACTTTTTCAAACGGAGGAACCTTAAAATTAATTTTAAAACATTTATTTTTTTAACTTTTTTAAAAAATGGGTACTATGTAGACAGTATGATGAGGGCATAAATAATAAAACCTGTGAGAAATCAGACTATAATTTTTATTTTACAACCTGGGACCTTGGTCAGCATCAGAGAGGAATAGTAGGAAATAAAAGTTAATATAGAAGATAGTTCCTAAAACTAATACAGAACAGCGTTGTGGAATAGGGATATGCATGGGTAGAAATGCATATAGACAGGATGCAGGTTGGTAAAACAAGCAGACAACATACCACCTGTCTCTAAACATACACACCCCGGTTCGTGAAGTTGACAGGAGAGACCTCACAACGCTCAGCTCGCTGGGCACATGCTTCTACTGAGGACGCCGATGCGTGCTTGCTTACTGAGCCAGAGTAACCAAAGAGCGCTCTGGTAGTAGGCGATATGACCTCGAAACGTTGGCCAGTCTGAGTTGCCTTGTTTCCACTATTGAACCTCCACTTATTTTTTACTTTCCCAGCTATACGAAGTGTAGGGAAAATTATGTAATCGGTCAGAAATTCGATATTGAGTTTTCACCGGAATTTCCCGTTTTCCGATCCCCTGATCCCCCTGAAAAAAAAAAACTGTAGGTCTGTGTGTGTGTCTCTGTACACGATAACATCCAATAGAATGAATGTATCGACACGAAATTTTATATGAGGTTTTATCAGAACTCCATTAGTACAACACCTATTAATTTCAACGCAATCGGCCGAAGAGAATGGGGGTCGACTCAAGAACCCCAATTTAATAAGAGGATTCAAAAGCCTCTATTTAAGAAAATTATTAAATATAAGCCAAATTATCGATTGGTTTTGGAGAGCAAAAACTTTGATTAATTCGTGCGAAAGTGCATTTCCTGATGATTCACAGATGATTTTTTTTATTGTAATCTTCACAGTCCACTATCAGGCATTGATACGAACACACCACACATTCACTCTAGTCATCATAAGGCCGGAAATAAATAGTTTCCCAAACGTTTGTCAAATTCTCAGTAACTTACAGGACAGAACCTCGATTCTCGAATGAATGTTTTATTTGCATGTACACAGCGAGTGAATAAACCTTCGAGGGCGCCGGTAGCTCAGTGGTAAGCGTGCTTGACTTCTGAGCTCAAGGTCGTGGGTTCGTAGCCCGACCGAGGCCCTTAGTTTATTTTATCTGGGAGGTAAAATAAACTTAAGCACGCCGTCCTTCGGATGGGACGTTAAGCGATGGTCCCGAGCCTGTACAATGTCAGGTACTCGTTAAAGACCCCTGCCCTAGGTGAATAAAAATTTAGGGTAGGCAAAATTTAGGACTCCCACAGTAGAGTCGGGCTCATGTCCACCAGAGTGACGAAAGAGCGCTCTGGTAGTAGGCGATATGACCTCGTAGTTAAAGCCCGGGCATGAGTCATAAAACCTAACCTAACCTAAACCTTGCATCCCCGCCCCTTTGAGATATTAGCCAGTATTTCATTAGACTCCACGCTGTACGGGGAGGGTAAGCAAGTTTTATTTAATTGTTACTATGAACCCCGAAATCTAGTTGCACATCCTGTTATCACATATTAAGATGGTAATGACTTCTAATTGAATTAATAATTATATTATCGTTAAGAAAGAATAATCAGGAATGTGCTGTGTGTTGTTTGAGTGTTTGTGCTGCTCGACTAGGATTGTGTAGGAAGGTTACCGAGCAGGTAGAGAAATGAACGGACAGCACAGCTGCCACCATTCATTATCTCATCTACACACAACAGACCAAGTTCAAAAAAGTTTTTGTGAGAGATGAATGTACCGATACGATATTTTAAAAATGAATTCAAAAGTGTCTAAGTGTCTGGGTTTTCAGTCAAATAGGTTTACCAGGAACGAAGAGGGGGGGATGTGAATCCAATAACTCGGGATGGACGGGAAGTCTCCGAGTAAAACACCTTTTGATTTTCTTTCAAAACAGACAAAACGAGAGAGTTTAGAAGAAGAGCGGTAAACCCTTAAGAGCGCATACACATTTTTTTTCTTGGTAAATTTCAATTTTATCCTTTTTAAAATTAATTTTATATGTATATTTTTTATTTTCTATTAATAAGAAATTGATTTCCGAAGCTTCGCTTCTGAATGGCTCACTCACTTGTTTAATACAAAGTCTCGTTATTCTACATAATAATTTAGTTATTATGACTCATGCCCGGGCTTTAACTACGAGGTCATATCGCCTACTACCAGAGCGCTCCTTCGTCACTCTGGTGGAAATGAGCCCGACTCTTTTGTGGCAGTCCTAAATTTTGCCTACCCTAAATTTTTATTTCCCTAGGGTAGGGGTCTTTAACGAGTACCTGACATCGTACAGGCTCGGGACCATCGCTTAACGTCCCATCCGAAAGATGGCGTGCTTGAGTTTATTTTACCTCCCAGATAAAATAAATTAAAGGCCTCGGCCGTGTTTCGAACCAACGATTTTGAGCTCAGAAGGCAATCACGCATACCACTGAGCTACCGGCGCCCTCTCCACATAAATAATCATATAAAATAATAAATATTATTATATTTATTTATATAGAATATATTATATTTATTAATCTGATAACGTTGAGCTGTATCCTAAGAGCTCTCTCTCATGAGTGTGTCTAATACATCAATCAGATTATGACATGCAGTTTTCTAAGTTCGGACAATTTAAGACTGTGGGACAACAATACAGCAGTGAATCACCGGCCATTTACATCCCCAACACGAATGAGGGACAGGAGCTACACCTCGAAAGCCGGCTAGTATAAAATAAAATAATATAATCTGAGAAAGGTCAGACTATATCACTTTCCCAGCTATACGAAGTATAGGGGAAGTTATGTCATAGATCAAAAATTCGATTCAGAGTTTTTAACGGAATTTCATGTTTTCCGACCTTCAGATTCCAAGTATGAAAAAAAATGTCTGGATGTGTGTCTGTGAACACGATAACTGCCATTAGAATGAATGTATCAACACGAAATTTTATATGTGTAATCAGAACCTCATAAGAAAAATACCTAACGTTTTTCAGCCAAATCGGCCAAATGGAAGGGGAGGATTATGGGAGAGGCATAACACAAAAAGTCTAATTACTCCCGATAGAATGAATGTATCGACATGAAATTTCATATTTCAAGTCAAAACCAAACTTGGGCATAACCTACCAAATTTCAGCGATATCGACCGAAGGGAACCCAAAAACACTAACTGCCGATGTAATGATTTAATGTATGTCCAAAATAGAAAATTAGCGCAAACGGTCGACTGGTTTTGGAGGAGCATTGAAAAGTTAATTGATTCATTTCTTCTGGGGAAACACATTGACGACAGACATGAGTGTCATTCTTAGGCAATCAAGCAAATACGAACAGTCATGAGGGCACTTTCCAAAGATGGGTAATAGTAAACATTAGTTAATTGTCATGTTAGAAGGGTGGAGGGTCTAAGTAGGGTGGAGTCTATGGTGACCGGCTATAGACAAGTGAGACATGAGGTCGCGGTCGCGGTTCAACCCTACCTCTAGCAGTAGGGTACCTTTCTAGGTCATTCCTCACTCCTCACTCCTTTCTAAACACCGTCCGCACTCAGGGTCCAAAACTATTTTCTCTTTTTGGCAGCCCTCCATGAGTTTAACATCCAATTCACAAAAGTCGCCGGTGAGTCACCGGCACAGTACTTCCCCACCATGAATTTATTTATATATTTATTTGATTCATAGTTTTCATTTATAATAATAATAAATTTATTTCCGTTAAACCAATACATGGTAATAGGGTACCTCAAAAGAATTTATACATTAAGATAGTTTATAAATTAGATTTATAACTACTTGAGTCTAACACATCTATGATTAGTAGTAATAAGAAAACTATTTAAAAAAGTAAAATGAAATTAATAAAAACTGAATAAATAAATACTTAAAAATACATGGAGTATAAAAAAATAATCATACATAGATACATTTATAATAAGTAGACACTTTTTCAATTTAATATAAATTAAGATAACTATTTTTCAAAAAACTCTTTGGAAGTGTCTTTATCCCAACGATGTTTCGGGACGTTCTTACGTTCCTTCATCAGGTCCCAATGTGCGAGATGTAGAAAAGAAAAAGAAAACAATGTAACTATAAGAATATTTTTTTGGCTGAGTTCCTCCATATAATATATTATATCCTCTCTAAGGTCTGTCCAATCTACGTTTAAATCATTATTTTTTATTATTTATATACTAATTTATTAATCTATTTTTTGTATTCTTTATTAGCATTTTATTTTTTATTTCATTTGTTTATACATAAATATTGTTATTTTGTTTTCTTTCTCTTTTCTATATTTCTCATATTGTGATCTGAGGAAGGGACATGAGAATTTCCTGAAATGTCGTCGTCAAAAAGACACTTCCATTATCAAAAATTATTATCTTCATTTTAAGTAAATTAAAAAAAATGTATATGTCGTATTTATTATGGTATGCATGCTTGGCTTCTGAGCTCAAGAACGTGGGTTCGAAACCCGACCGAGGCCCTTAGTTTATTTTATCTGGGAGGTAAAATAAACTTAAGCACGCCGTCCTTCGGATGGGACGTTAAGTGATGGTCCCGAGCCTGTATGATGTCAGGTACTCGTTAAAGACCCCTGTCCTAGGTGAATAAAAATTTAGGATAGGCAAAATTTAGAACTCCCACAGTAGAGTCGGGCTCATGTCCACCAGAGTGACGAAAGAGCACTCTGGTAGTAGGCGATATGACCTCGTAGTTAAAGACCGGGCATGAGCATAAAACCTAACCTAACCTCTACTGTATAATATTATTATTTTTGTACTCATATTTTCAAGTATTTATTTATTAATTTCTTTTTACTTTTTAGGAGTATTGTTAATTCTAATTAGACTAAAAGTTAATATCTGTTTAAGTGTCTAAATTATAAGCTGGTTTAACGGAAATAAATGTTATTATTATATTTTTGCACTCCCTACAAAACTATTTGGGCTAAAAATCAATAGTTGACTTCAATAGGGTCTTCTGAATCCTCATTCTAATTTAATGTCGATACATTCATTACACCGGCATCATTAGGATTTTGAGTCAAGCCTCCTCCTCTAACCTCCCTCTACTCGCAAATATAAAATTTCATTTATATCCTCCTTCCCCCCTCCCCCCCCCCCCCCCCTGTTCTTTTAAATCAATAGATGGCGCCTTTAAAGAACATTGAATTTACATGTGAAATTTCGTGTCGATATATTCATTCTATCGGGAGTTATCATGTTCACAGACACACAAAAATTTGTTTTTTCTTTGGAATCAGAAAGCTGGAAAACATGAAATTCTGGTATTGTATTATATAACTATATATTATTACTGTTATTATAATATAGATTATATAACTTTCTCTATACCTCGTATAACTAGGGAGGGAACTAAAAGGTAATTCAATTCAAAATTGTTTTAGTATAATCTGCTCCGAATAGTGCGGGGCCAGGTGCAAAGGAAATATGCGGGAGAACGATATTCCTATCTTATTTTTCGGCCTTCGAATGTTTGTTCTACAATAATATTAACTATTTTTCTATTAAACAATAATATTATCTATTTTTCTATTCGCACGAGAAAAAGAAAGACTCGTTTGTGTCCAGGAGATATGGGAGTGGAAGGAAATAAACAAGCCGACAACTGGCTCGTGTAGCAACGAAGGGACCTTATTGGACACGACCCCTCAATAGGGACCACGAAGTCTTGGACGAATGGGCATTGTGATAGGGGAACTCATCTTGACGGCGAACAATCGGGTTGTCGACAGTCAAAAGAGTTGATTAAAGGACCAACCCCGGAAGACATTGAGAAAAGTGATCGGATATCTAACAGAAGAGTCGGAGAGAAAAACATTTATAATGGGTCTAGTTCCGGATTCATTCTGCAGAAGATGTGAAGTGTTACGGGAAACCAGTCTACAGATCCTGGGCGAATATGAAGGTTATTCATACATGCGAGCTTCGAATGGATCCTGCGGGAGGAGAGTAGGTAGTTAAATAATAGCAATGGGCTGTTATATGGGCCTTTCGGCTTTGAATAACATAGGTACAAAACCCATCCCTGCAATCAATCAATATATTGTCATTCAATGTCGATTTACTATGAAAATATATATATATATATATATATATATATATACGTCAACTATAAAGGATATTCAAAACTACGGTTAATTGAAGCTGTTTGTCAGGCACATTTTATAATAACGAAAAGTCGTTTTGAAACCCATATTTTTTTAGACAATTGCTTGATTTACGCATAAACAGTTAGTCCTATCGATAAATTGATTCTCAAGAAAATGTTCCACATTAAATTTCCGAACGTAACGACGCCCTTCGTTTTGAGATAGGACCAATATGAACAATGTTATAACGCCTCAAAAAATTTAAAATTAATTCTCTTAGGAAATATTTTTAAGTAACGTTTAAATTGAAACAAATAGCAAAGAATTTCAAAATATATTTTTATTAACGGATATTTTTAATATATTTTTATTAAGAATGAAAATAAATAAAAAAGATAAATATATGTGATGTGGTTTACTTTCTTAAGTTAACCACCTTTGTGGAGATCACTCTCTCTCCCCCTCCCCATCTCAAATTCATTTCATAATGGCATTACTGGGTATATGATGATATGACTAAGAGCTAGTCTATACAATGAAACAAAGAGAACTCTGCTGACGCCAACAAATTACATTTTAGTATGTTTTATTTTTGATTTTAATAAATAGGATCTTAGCGCTTATTGTACTTCTTCCTACATAATTTTTATTTATTTATAAGGGCAATAATGTAATGATTTATTTATACATTTATAACTGAAATAACTTTTCTCATAGAACCAAAAGGACAACTGGCTTAACTTTAACCGCTGTGCTGTGTGGGTGGGATGTACCACTGATGATGACGCTGTTGCGTTGAAAACCAGTTCTGGTCAAAATAAAACAGTGGGAAGACAACATCTTTTATTTTTATGATAAATCTCGTCCAACATCTTACTATCATATGATATAACGTTTGTTTAAATTGACTCGGCAAGACTTGGAGGCTGGCTGGTGAGGGATCTAACGCTCGGTTCCAGTCATTCAATCTATGTTTAATTTTCTGCAAACGATGCATAAATATCATTATCTTCAGCATATATTTTTTTTTTTTCACAACATTAGTAATGACTTTCTCCACTTCTGAAATCGGTTCTCGAACCAATACATTTTTTAGAATTAAAAACAAAAAAATCTGGATAGACTGGAAATGGATTCTACGAGTATGGGAATTTTCTGTTTGTTATACAACATTTGAAAAGTTCCTCCCCCTCTATTGTCAGAAAAGCGAATTCATATTTTTCAGTAAATTAACCGATATTTTCGGAATAGAACATTATTCCTTTATACTACTGACCTGAAAAGAATAACCCAAATAGAAGTTATTAAATATTAAAATCATATCAGAAAAACAAAACATTCAAGTTCTTAGACAACATTGTTATCAGTTATTGATAACAGCCAATACTATATCAAATGTTATCTTCCACGGAGAAGAAAAAAATAAATAATAATAAGAATATTATTGTCAATTGTGCTTAATTGTTAAAAAGGGTTTAGTGGATAATAAATATCGTATAATTTAAATTATTTTAATGTTTTATCCAGGGGCGAAGCTACCGCTATAGCAGCAATGAGCAAAAAATCGTAAAATGCTATCCATAGTCATATTGTTAAAAGCCTAAATTTCTAAATTAAAACTTATTAAAAGTTATCTTAGAACTTCTATGGGACAAGAACGGCTTTCGGACTTATTAATACTGTCCATAGAAAAAGAAGAACTTGAGAAACTAAAATCTTCATAATATATAGGTATTATAATGAATAGGCTCGCCGAAAAAAAAAGCAAGAAAAATATCTATTTAACCACTAGAATATTCTTTTAGACCATCGTTTAACGTTTCATTCGAAGGACGGCGCTCACGGTTTTTTCACCTTTCAAATAAAAAACCTAAGGCCTCCGGCCGGGTTTCGAACTCGCGATCTTGAGCTCATTAATCAAGCATGCACACCACTAAACTACCGGCGCCTTCTGTTCCTTATTATTTTTTCTTGTTGAAGAAATCTTCCTGAAACTACAACTATTTTTGATAAAATTGTTAAATCACTAAGAATAATGTAATCTTATTTGGATTATAATAAATAATAAGATTATAATAAAAAACGAAATGATAAGAGAAGACAAGGAAGTACGTCAGATAGAATAATTATTCTAAAAAAAAAAGTTATGAAAAACCAGTTAAACCTTTTAAAAGAAGCCTTTGGCTTTTAAGAAATATTATTTATGCTACTTATCGATGTAGATAATACCAATCAGAAGGATATCGACAAAGCTGTTCCTGGAGCGATAAAGCAGAAGAATAGAAAAAAAGTTGTTCCTGAATCACTGTCAATGTACTTCCCCACCACGGAATTAATGAATTAAGCTCATCCGCCAGGTCGCCGGAAGCCCTGAAGTAGCGTGCTTGCTTACTGAGCTCAAGATTTAGGTTGGAAACCCAGCCGAGGACATGAGGTTTCTTATCTGAGAGGTGAAATAACCATCGTAAAGCGATGGCTCCGAAAATGTACCATGTCTGCTACTCGTTAAAAACCTCTACCCTAGGAATGTAGACAAAATTAACTACAAAAAACGGCTCTGGTAGTAGGCAATATAACCTCATAGCTAATGCCCAGGCACCAGTTAAAATTACCATTATCCGCCAAAACCTCGACGTTTTGACTAAAAACCAATAGTTGACAGTAGAGGTCTTCATAATGAATATTGTACCGATATAACACAACTGTATACACATAAATACAACAAGCAAATGTGCTATGTAATAGAGATATAACGGCAATGTCAAAATGTCAAGAGGGGAGGAATCACCCAGTGGTGATACTACCTAGTCACTGTTTTACTGTCCTTTGTAACTAATCACTGTCACTGCCTGTGCTAAGGAGATCTTTAGGCCATCGATGCTTAAGCCGTCGTTGGGGAAGTATGGCAGAATGGAGGGCACGGACTAAAAGATTATTGTGGGATCTAAGAAGGGAAAATAATGTTTTATATTACGGTGACAAAACGTACATGAAGAGTTTTGTTGGAGACGTAATAAGGAGCATTGGCTATTATACGAAGAATTTTGGAGATTGAAAGGATTGGATGCGCTGGAGATTGGAAGCCTTCGCAGAACCCCAGAGTTCAAGTCCGTTAAGTCCACATAGGTTTGAGTACTACGAGTACGTTGTATATAAGTCGTTTTGTTTTCTAAGTTAATTTGGATCTTTATTCTAGTATTCTTAGTAAAAGTTGTCTTTTCAGTCTTGTGTGAGGATTCCAAGTTAGTCGTTTGTCGAGTATGAGACCTAGGTAGCGGACTTCGTTTTTTAAAGGGATGGCATTTTTGTTAAGATCAAAGTTATTAGAAATTCCGAGCCTCCCTTCACTGATATCGTGCTTCCCTTCGGCCGATTCTGCTGAAAATTGATATGTGACGTCTATATAGGGTTTTGAATTTAAATACAAAATTTCATGTTGATACATTCATTATATCGATATTTATTACAGTTTTTGGATTAAGCTTCCTTCTTCCATTTGACCGATTTGGCTGAAAAACAATGTGTCATCTTTATGGGGCTCTGGTTACACATATAAAATTTTGTGTCGATACATTCTGTAGGGAGTTATCGTGTTCACAGACACACAATTTGTTTTTTTCATTTTTCGTTTCAGAGGTTTGGAAAACACGAAATTCCGGTGATGAATTTCTAACCGATTACATAATGTCACCGCACTTATAGATGGCAGGTGAACGGGTTCTTCAGGGTAGAAAGAAATGAGACATCTTCTGTAGGTCTGGAGGTGGTTCTCGTTCTCTGGTTTCTGATAGTCTCCCCTTATGGGCTGGGACCGCCGTATTTATACCTAGGTCAGGTACCTCCAGTACCCCCCACTCTCACACCGGGGTGCAGGAGTAGTGGGGGGTGACTGGTGGCGCTTCCTACCCAGGGGACAACTACTGGTGGTAACATTCCCCCCCAACTTCGAAGAACGAGAACCATCTCTTGTTTATTATGAAAATAATACAAAGTATATACAATAATTATTATAATATATATTATATATATTTTTTTTTTATTTATTTATTTATTATTATTATTTATTTTTATTGATTTGAAGTGGTTGCTCTTCCTAGCCCCGGTGCTGTGGTCGCTGGTTGGTGGTCATGTGGATCCAGCTCCAGGGGGTCCGACTGTTGCCGTCCCTCCTCGTCCCGTTCCCGAGGTTCGGTGAGCTCAGGTTGTACCGCCCTAGGTGCCGGCCGAAGATCGAGAACGTGTACCTTCACGGGAGTGTGGTCTTCATCGTCTCGCTCCACCCAATAGCAATGTTCCCCCGCTGGAATGATAATCTTCCGAGGGCCGAGCCATAATGGATGGAGACCTCTTCCTCGAGGCCTGCAGCGCAGCATCACCAGGTCTCCAGTTTCAAATCGAGGGGGGTTACGCGGTTTCCGTCCGGTATATCGCCTCCGATACTTTCCTTGTTGAGCCAGAACGTCGCGTTGGATCTCCCTCACGGGTCGATTGACCACATTTGTTCGTGGGGCGCTCCACTCACCAGGCCGAGTGATTTCGTGGCCGAACAGCACTTGACTTGGGGTTTGTCCAGTTGCAGCGTTGGCTCGGCATCGCAGTTGGAAGGCGGCTGTAGCCACATGTTCTCCCCAGGGGTGGTTTGGCTGCTGCAATCTCAGAGCTCGTAAACTTTTCTTAAGCTCCTGGTTTCGCCGCTCCGCAGGGTTGGCCCGTGGGTGGTAGACCGCTGTAGTAAAATGTTGGATGTGCCAAGTCCGTAGTGCTTTCTTGAACTGTGCGCTGATGAATTGTCGGCCATTGTCGGTAATGAGGGTCCGCGGAAACCCGAAGCGTCGGAACACCTCGTCCCGTAGCTTGCGGATGACGACCTCAGCAGCGCTCGATTTTGTCGGAAAGGCTTCGGTCCATTTGGTGAAGAGGTCGGTTACCACCAATATAAATCGATGGCCCTGACTGTCTTCCTCGTAGGGTCCCATGAAGTCTACTGCAACTGTCTCGAAGGGTCGTGTAGGAACGTGTGATTGCAGAGGTGGTTCCGGTTGGGCAGCTCCTCTCTTGATACATGCGCACAGGAGACAGTAGCGGACGTAATTTTGCACGTCCTTTTTCATCCTGGGCCAGTAGTAATGAAGTTTCAGTGCCCTTAATGTCTCCTCGGCGCCCGGATGTCCAGCTGAAGCACTGCCATGGTGCTCGTGCAACACTCTTTCCTTCACGCCCTCCGGGACGTACAGCTTATTCTCGAACAAGAGAGATCCATCGTCTACTTTAGTGTGTCGTAGCAAAAGACTCTCCTGGGCGGTGGGTTGTCCTCCTCTTTGGGCCTCCTGCAGCTTGGCGATTAATGCGCGGCACTCTGTATCTTTAGATTGGGCTTGTCTCACCTCATCAGCTAGTGTGATACCCTCTAGGGTTTGCACCATGGGTAACTTACCAGGGGCTTCCCCGACAGAAGCTTGACCGGGAAGTCCCGCTGGAGGGAGGATCCTATCTATTTCTTCGTAGAGGTCTTCATCTTCCTCGCTCCCGGCAGGATGTCGGGACAAGACATCGGCCAGTTCGTTGTCTTTTCCTGGGCAATGTTCGACAGTAAAAGAGAATTCCTGCAAAAGTAGACTCCACCTGGTCAGCTTTGACTGCGCGTCGCGCGACCGGTCAAGCCATACCAAGGCCTTACTATCTGTTCTCAGTTTAAAAGGCCGGTCCTCCAAGTACTGCCGATACTTCTTGATTGCCCAGATCACTGCCATACATTCTTGTTCATTGATGTGGTAGCGCTTCTGAGGTCCCGTCAGCTTAGCGCTAGAGTAGGAGATTATTCGCCTCTGTTTATCTACCTCCTGGTATAGCACTGCTGCGATGCCCTCCCCACTGGCATCCGTCTGAAGAACGTAGGGAAGAGCAGGGTCCGGGCGGTGTAAAGTGAGTGGTCGATTCAGGGCGGCTTTGGTTTCCTCAAATGACCTCTGAGCTGAGGGACCCCAACGAAAAGCCTTTTTTTCCGATAGGAGGTCCTCGAGGGGAGCCACGAGGATGGTGTAATTCTCCAAATATTCTCGCAGCCATCCACATACACCTAGAAAACTTCGCAACTCCTTCCTGGTCTTGGGCACTGGGAAACTCTGTATAGCGTCGAGATGCCTCGGTTCCGGATGGTTCCCGTCGGTGGCGATTCGGTGACCCAGGTATGTGAGTTCCTCCTTCCCGAAGTGACACTTCTCCAGGGAACAGCCGAGACCGTGCTCCCGTAATCGTTCCAAAACCAGACGAAGATGGGTAAGATGTTCTTCGTAGTTGTTTGAGAACACCAGTACATCGTCCAGGTAAACCCTAGAAAATCGCCCAAAACCCTCTAAAACTTGGGTCATTAATTTCTGGAATGTAGCTGGTGCCGTTTTTAGGCCGAATGGCATAACCTTAAACTGATAGGTTGCTCCGTCATGGGTTGCGAAGGTTGTGAACTTCCTATCGCTCCTCCTGAGCGGTATTTGCCAGTATCCAGAGCGTAGATCCAGGCTAGAGAAAACGCGAGCAGGCCCAAAGTCGCGGATCGCATCTTGGATGAGGGGAAGAGGAGCTGCTTCGTCGCTCGTGAGGGCGTTGAGCCGTCTGAAGTCAACGCAGAAGCGTGGCCGACCATCCTTCTTTTTCACCACTACTACAGGCGAGCAGTATGGACTGGAACTACGCTCGATGACCCCGCTGGCTAACATCTCGTCGACTTGTGCCTGTATCAGCTGTTTCTTCGCCTCGCTGCAGGGGTAGGGTCGAAGGGCAAACGGTTGGTGAGGCGTCAGTTGGATACGATGTTGCACCGCTCGAGCAGTGCCCACAGAAAGCCCGCTAAAGGTAGACGCAAAATTCTGGCACAGAGTTTCAAACTGGGGTCTTAGGCTTTGGGGAAATCCACTTTGTGGGGTCGCTCTCGGTAACACCTGTGCGGTTCTGGGCGATGTAGTACTCCAGTAGACGGTGTGTCTGGGAGTGCGTCCCAGGTGTGTACATCGATGCCCATATTCCATGGTGGCGGCACAACTTTCTAGGAAGGGTGCTCCCAGTATTATGTCGCTAGCCAGAGTTGAGCACGCAAAGAATTTGGCATCATAAACCACATCCTGTATTCCTAGCGGGACTAGGAGGGGCCCACTAACCTTCATTTTGGACCGACCATCGGCCATGGTCACAAAAGTAATTGACCCTGACGAAGAAGGCGGGATCAATTTGGTGTTTATCAAGTTGTACGACGCCCCGGAATCAATTAGAGCGAGGTACGATCGCCCCTTGATCTGTACCTGGAGGCGTGGTAGGTTGGGGAGTGAGCCAGTGGAAAGTGTTACGGGGGTCGGAGGGCAATTGGGGCTTATTGCGGTCCGACCCCTAGGAAGTTTTCCGACTTCGACTTAGTCCTGGCCTGTTGACGGTAGCGGATCCCTTCCTGAATTCTAATAGCCGATCCAACAAAATGCTCGAAGCTCCAAAATTCACCGACCGCATCGAGGGTTTGTTGTATCCGAGGCTCTAACTGTCTTGTCAGATGAGACACCATCATCTGCCACTGTTCCGCGGGATAGAGCCGCCTCCATAGAACATGCTGGCTGCGCAGGTATTCACCAACGTCATCAGATGTGTTTTGGACGGAATTGAGGAGCTTCTGCCGGAGGCGGACCAAGTGGGTGTTGCCGTCGAAACGCTCGAGAATGCGTGCCTTAAGGTCCGTGTAGCCGTCTATGTGGTCGTAAGGCGCGTTGAAGGACTCCGCGTCCCCTCTTAGCTGCTTTTTCGCCAGTACATAGAGGCCCCAGCCAGAGGGAGAATAGCCATACCGGATTCCAACACCCTCAAGCCGTCTGAAGAACACTTTTGGGTCTTCAAAATCCCGACCGGAAAACGTGGGCAAAAAGTCTGCAGGTGTTAATAGAGGGGGCTCAGGAGTTGGGACCACTTTAAAATGTTGTGAATGGGGTACCTGGTTTGAGTCCGCTGTCACTGGGAGCTGTCGTGGCATTCCATCGGATACAATTGATGCGGGCTGCCGATCTGGAACCTCCAAGCGGCTGGATGTGGGCCCTGCAGCAATCGTAGGACGCTGATCGTTCAGCAAAGCAGTGAGGTCGGCGGCGTTCATCAGACTGGAGCGTAGGGCCTGGAGCGTGTTTGCCGTACTAGGGCGGACGTCAAGGCGATGGAAGTAGTCCAGGGCCTTTCTTAGAGTCAGCTGTAGAGAGCTGAGGACCGACGGAGTAGTGTCCAGGTCAGACAACGGCGCTACGTGGGGATGTCTAGTCTGATGCACCGCGAAGCTCATCTGCAGTGCGTCAAGAGGAGCTGTCGGCTGCATCACATAGCTCCTGGAGGAATCCTGCATTGCTGAGGCAGTACGGCAGTCAGGTTGATGGCCAGGGATGGATTCGAGCGGCACGGAGGACAGCTGCGAGACACGGTTGGCCTGCTGGACGTTCTGCGCTGAATCGCAGGGCGCAGCGGAATACTGCGCCACGGTGGGAGGCCGGTAGGCAGCTTGACGGTCGAGCGATGACTCAAACGGCACAGTTGCGGACAGCGGCGGGAGGCGGCTGTCCTGCTGGAAGTTCTGCGCTGACTCGCAGGGCGCAGCGGAATACTGCGCCACGGTGGGAGGCAGGTAGGCAGCTTGACGGCCGAGCGACGACTCAAACGGCACAGTTGCGGACAGCGGCAGGAGGCGGCTGTCCTGCTGGAAGTTCTGCGCTGACTCACTGGGCAGAGCAGAATACTGCACCAGTGTGGAGGGCCGGCAGGCAGGATGCCGGCCGGGTGATGACCCACGCAGAGTAGTATTGGACAGCTGCGGGAGGCAGCTGTCTTGCGGAAAGTTCTGCACAGACTCACTGGGCATAGCAGAATACTGCGCCCCTGTGGAGGGCCGGCAGGCAGGATGCCGGCCGGGTGATGACCCACGCAGAGTAGTATTGGACAGCTGCGGGAGGCAGCTGTCTTGCGGGAAGTTCTGCGCAGACTCATTGGGCACAGCAGAATACTGCGCCACTGTGGAGGGCCGGCAGGCAGGTTGACCAGGGGATGGCTCAGCCGGCAAAGTGGTGGACGGTTGGTCCTGGAAGGCGAGGTTAAAAGTGGGTACACTGGAGGGACCGGTCTGAGTGACACCCGTACTGACGATGGTCGGGGAGGCAGAGGTTGCGCTCGCCGTTGCCATCTGAGCAGAGGGTGTGCACTGAGTGGTTGCCTCAGCAGGGCCCGACATCTCTGCACTCGAGTCCATCGTAGTCATGCTCCTTAGGATCATGAGGTCGGTCGTTGGGCGCCAATATGTCACCGCACTTATAGATGGCAGGTGAACGGGTTCTTCAGGGTAGAAAGAAATGAGACATCTTCTGTAGGTCTGGAGGTGGTTCTCGTTCTCTGGTTTCTGATAGTCTCCCCTTATGGGCTGGGACCGCCGTATTTATACCTAGGTCAGGTACCTCCAGTACCCCCCACTCTCACACCGGGGTGCAGGAGTAGTGGGGGGTGACTGGTGGCGCTTCCTACCCAGGGGACAACTACTGGTGGTAACAATAACTTCCCCTCTACTTCGCATAGCTTTGTAAGTAAAATGTAATTCAAGCATATGTTAGTGCTAAGTTTATCTTATATTGATAAGCCACCCCACTTCTAAGTACATAGCGTTCCAGAACCCAACCATACATCAACAGTAAATTTAGGCTACACGAATAGAGGATGAGCTGAAGTGGTATGCCAGATATATCTTAGTTATGCTAGATATACCAGTGATATGCTAGATATACCAGTGTTATGCTAGATACACCAGATTGTTAAGCCATATATACCAGAGTTATGCTAGATATGTTATGCCAGATACACCAGTTTGTTAAGCCATATATACCAGAGTGTTATGCCAGATATACCGGACCACTAAGTTTTACGTTAACATAAAACTTTCATTTTTGAGGGACAGCTCACCCATTCTCTTATAGTTAGTTATTGTGACTCATGTCCGGGCTTTAACATCAAGGTCACATCGCCTACTACCAGAGCGCTCTTTCGTCATTCTGGCGGACATGAGCCCGACTCTATAAGCCCTACTTTATAATGGGAGTTCTAAATGCTGCCCAACTTAAATTTGTATTCACCCAGAGGGGTCTTTAACAACTGACATCGTACAGGCTCGGGACCATCGCTTAACCGTCCTATCCGAAGGAAGGCATGCTCAAGGTTTTTTACCTCCCAGATAAAAAACCTAAGGGCCTCGGCTGTTTCGAACCCGTGATCTTGAGCTCATTAAGCAACCACGCATACCACTGATCTACCGGCGTCCTCCCCATTCTCATATATATATTTAATTCACAAATCAACCAAGACACCGAAGAATACATTCATCCAGTGGTGTAACAAGAGTGTGTGGGAGTGTGCGGTGCACACAAGACGCACGCCAGGGGGGCCAGATCTTACCGCATCAATATGGTTAACAATATGCATTTGAAAGTAATATAAATCCAGAATCCAATGCGGTGGATCTGACTTAAAATCAAAATTTAGTTTTAGTTTTTTCAGTCTAAGTGACAATTTTAAATTTTTGAAGAAACTGTGCATTAAGTTCTTAACTGATTAAAAAAATATATAATTTATCGAAACCGGAAATATTTTGTCTTCTGCTTTTATGATGAAAGTTGCTGTTAGCAAACCATAAAATTGAATAAAAAATTAATTTCAAGGTCACTATTGATATGTTTAAGTTATTTGTTCATGTCACAAAAATGGAATAAGTGATTTCCCACTAGATCTCAGCACTGGCTAGGATTTCATTTGTACAACTTTTTTCCTGAACAGAACTATCATTTTTGTACCCGATTATGCACTTAACGACAAATTTTCAAAAATGTTACTTGGACCATTTTGATTCTCGTCGTCACAAAATTGACTGTTTTTCATAATTTCCTATTGGTTTCAGGCCACTGTCAGTCCGATAATTTAAGATTACTAACAACATTTCTTATGATGTTCAGATTTATCTTTTTAAACTCAAATGCTATAACTTGTGATTAAAACTCAGAGTTGGATGTAATTTTGACAGTCTTGTTAGACAACAACATTCTGTTTCTTAAAACTTCTCTGGGATTTTTTTCTGGAATTTTTTTTCAGAGTTATCTTTGTTTCTGGACACTTCCAAGTCCTTTCTTCTTCGGGTCACAATGGAACTTAGGTTCATTGTGACCCGAAGAAGGGACATGGAAGTGTCCCGAAATAATGTAAAGAAAAAAGAAGACATATCTGGAAAAGAGTTTGAAATTTTCAAATATTTGTAAATCGTATATGAAGTAGTGGAGGGGGGATTCTGGCAGACAGATAACCCAAACCTTGCTAAGCCACTGCATAAAGAACTTTTCTCTTGGGGCAATAGAGCTAGATTAAAGGCTTGAAGGGTATTATCACCTGAGTGAACAGCATCGTCGTCATCGCGCTCAGGCCGACCCTGGCTGAGGTGGTGTCGTCGCTGAAGAGCTGCCTCCCCGGCCGCCGAACTGAGCAACATGCTGTCATCCTGCAAGTGCTCTATTACTATCCTGGGAGGAGGCTCAGGATGCCGTGGAGGGCTGAGGAGCGAAGAGGAGCTTCGGGTGAGCTTCCTGGAGGAGGACCTCCGGACCAGAGCAAGGGGTGACCTCTTGGAGGGTGATGTCTGCGGAGAGGACTTGATCGCCTCCAAAGCCTGGGCTGAGGAGGACAGAAGCTTGGCAGACACCTTCAGCAGCGGAGACCGGAGTCTCGTGTTAGGGGAAGCTGGAGGCTTCTGAGGAGTGGCTTTGATCGGGGAAGATCGCCGCAGAGAGGTTTTGTTCTGTCGAGGAGTGATCTTGGGACGTTCATCTTTTTTTAAACAAAGGGAGGGCGACTTTTTAGGGGAAGGTTTCTTGGGAGAGTCTGATGCGGGAGACGTTCCAGCCGACAGCGGGACATAGAAGGTGGAGCGACGTCGCCCTGTCCCGCTAACAGGAGTGTCACTGTCCGCAATCATGGCATCACTACACAACAATAACACACAACACTGGCGAGCACCAAACAACACGGTGCCAGGACGACAACTGGCGGGCACAACACTGGCTCGGCCACTCTCGGCTCACTTCGGTCCACCCCGGACCACCCCTCCCGCACCTCACCTTCACTACGACGGGGCCTCTCTGAGCCGACAGACAGAGGCAGGGTTAATAGCACAATAAAACAGTTTAACCTCAACCAAATAAAATGTTAGCAACACAATACCAACTCTAACAACAAAGAAAAATAGAAAATGTATACTCACTTTGTGGTGAATGTCATTTCATAAACTCTAAAGAGGAAAAAACAATCAGCTTACCTGAAACAAAAAGAACAACATTCGCATAAATAAAGAAAATAGTTTGTATTTCATAGTGTATAACTTGATAGCCCAGTGTATAACTTGATAGTGTATAGCCCATTGTATAACGTGATATGTATACATCCCAGTCTATAACTTGATAGTGTATAGCCCAGTATATAACTCAAGAACGATCTAACCTTACTAACCTAAAATCAATCGAAGAGACCTGAGGTAACAGATCCAACAGAATGCTAGAACGACACTGCTTGGTCCTGGCATATTCTGCCCTGTGCACATATCTAGGAATTTTCCCCAGCTATACGATGTATAGGTTAAGTTATGTAATGGGTCAAAAAATACGATGTTGAGTTTTCACCGGAATTTCATGTTTTTCAACCCTTGAAAAAAAAAAAATGACTTTTTGCCTGTGTGTATGTGTTACGCGATAACTCCCGATAGAATGAATATAAGACTCGATATTTTCTGTGTCTAAGTAGAACCTCATAAGGGCCGATACCTATTGATTTTTAATCGCCGATAAGGAGATGGCTTAAGAGAGAAAATCTAATAATTGCCATTGTAATCAATTTTCAGCGAAATCGACCAAAAAAAGGGGAATCAGAAGAAGGGCCCATCTTAAAAACACTAATACCTGTATTGCAATTTAATATGATGACTCAGAAGTCTATGAGGAAAAACTCTGATTTTCATGAAATCAATTCGGAGAGCCTTACGCAGCTGTAGACTTTAGATTCCTTGCACATTAGCTGATCGTCGGGTCCAATTTGCCTTCTAGCAGAAAAAGACAACTTTTTGGCCAAGAAGCAGCTGCTACACCAAAAAGTAGAAAAAGAAGAAGAAGAAAAAAAAAAAAAAGAAGAAAAAAGAAAGAAGAAGAAATTAAAGAGAATGCAGTAAGATGCACCTGTTGAGAAAGACAGAGGGAAGGGAGAGAGGATGTGGTTCTATCACAACAGTCATCAGTCAAATGAGGGAGGGGGACCCTCCCGGAGGTTGTTGGTCACAACGGGGCACAACAAGACAAGGGTCATGAAGAACTATAATAATAGAAGCACACAGACATCCGGTGACAAAAAGTGATCGGTGAATCACCGACCCCAATTAACCATTAAATTAACCAACTTAGATGGAGGCTTCTGAGTCTTACTAAATTTCATGTCGATAAATTCAATATACTTATAACAATTGTGTTCATAAAAGCACACGAGTATAAGAGAAGTTATGTAATCGGCCAGAAATTCGATTTTTTAAAAACCGTGATATCAAATCATCCGATCCACTGTGGTTATGTATATAAACACGATAACTCTCGATGAAATGAATGTTTCGATAAAAAAGTTTTATATGTGTGCCCAAATCCCATAAAGACACCTATAAATTTTCCGCGAAATCGGACGAAGAGTAAAATAGAATCAGAAGAGAAGGGCTCAACACAAAAAAATAAAATAACTGCCGATGTGAATATATTTACACAAAATATAGCATGAATATTCAAAAACCAAGAAATAAGTAATACAAATGTATCAGTCCAACATAGTTTATTTTTAACACAACTAGTTTCATCAGTCTAACTGACATCATCAAGTGGTGAATCTTATAGGAGAAGAGGTCAAAGGATTGGACACCTATCAGGGACCAGATGGACACTCAGTGTTGAAATAAATGTTGGACTGATACATCTTATTACTTATTTAACAAGTAAGTCCACCACATCTGCCTACCACCAAGAAATATACTTAAATTTATGTACCCTAGGGTAAGGGGTCTTTAGCGAGTAATTGACATCGTACAATCTCGGGACTATTGCTTTAACGTTCTTTCCAAAAAAACTCAAGGGTCTTGGCCGGGTTTCGAACCCGTGATATTGAGCTCAATAGGCAAACACGCTACCTTTTTGACGATTTTAATAGTGAAAGTAGTTGAGCAAACTACATTTTCTCATGTACGAAAAATGCTTGATTAAGACATCTTAAATCGTAAATTTCATTTAAATTAAATACAAATAACCAAATTAGTCTAGAATTTACGAGAATTCAGAGCTCATGTCAATCATTAATATTAAATATTAAAAACATCGTAAATACTAGACTAATTTGGTTTATGTATGTTCAGATTCACCACCTGAAGATGTCAGGTTGACTGATGAAACTAGTTGTGGTAAAAAATTAACTAGGTTGGACTGATACATCTATATTACCACCAAAAAATATATTCAAAAGCCAAAATTCGTTTTGGAGGGACACTTGAAATTCTGGTGAAAACTCCAAATTAAATTTCTGACAGCCAGTTCACTCTAACATGGAGATCATATAAGGGAATGTAATGAATACAGTATACAACGTCGGTATTATGTATTAAAATAAGTTCCATGGAAATTGTGACTTATAGTTAATCTGATCTCACCGATTCTAATGTACGGTAGCTGGAACAGTGCCCATTATTATATATTATATCTACAAATATTCTTCAAGGAAAGCTTCGCAATGCTGAATACGTTATGAATTTAATTGACCATAGTAAAGAATGTCGTTCTAAACTGGAATAAAACAATGGAAACCAATAACATAACGGAAAACTGCACCAATAAGACTATTGGTGCATATAAAATTGCACTTCCAACCGTTTCCCCTTTATCGCTATGAATCCGTTTTTGTTTTTTTTTTATATGAAATTTTATATGAAGATACAGGATATCCGCCGAAGAAGGGTCAGAGGCTCGAATGTATCATCACGAAATTCAGTACGAACACGAAAACAGCTGATTATTTGGCAATGGGGAAGTACATTGGTGATTCGGGGGGACGGAAATGAAGTAGAAAAAAAGTATTCAATTGACGTTACGCTCCTCCTGCAAAACCAGTCGACCGTTCGTTAAATCTTCATACTAAATTTTGTATCGATAAATTCCTTCCAGCCCCCTCTCATCCGCCTTCCCTTCTGCCGATTCCGCTGAAAATTAATAAGCGTTGTCCTTTTGTAAGAAATTTTGTGTCGATACATTCATTCTACCGGCAGTTTTTATGTTAAGTGCCCCCGAGACGATCAATAAAATTGACAATTGCAATTGTCAATGATATCATTGATGGGACTAATTGATCGTCTAGGAGTCAATTAAATGACGGCGATTGATAGAAATTTTAATTGAAGGTCATTGATAAGAGCAGTTGATAGTGTAACTAGCAAATTGACAATCGTTCCGTCAGTTGTTCGCCAGAGAGCAAAGATGAGTGTCGTTTCTGATGATGAGGTGGTTTCGTTCGAGGAAAGAGACTTTGTTTTGCTGTTATTATCTGAGAAAATTTTTGTAATCCTCAGGATCAGTGTCTCGAAGGATACGTAATAAATTTTCGTGGGTAAAACGGCTTCTCAGTTTATACCATTCTTTGGACCAATGTCTCTTTCTCATTTCTTTCTTCCGAGTGCAGAGGGCTAGAGTTAATGCAAGAAATCCCATGTCTATGTTCGAGACCATTTTAAAATTTAAAAAAAAAATATGTAATTTTAATAATCAACAAATTAAAATATCAGCGAGAACACTACGTCAAAACAGAACGATTGAAGGTGAACACAGAAACTAGAATTGATGTGATGAATGAAGCTCGATCAATCGCGCCTTCAATTGAAACTGTCAATTTGCAATTGATCGTCTCTGCGGCACTTTAAGCCTCTCTCCTACTCCCCCTTTATCTTTGGTCGATTTGGCTGGTTTGTTTTGCATTCATATATAAAATTTCCCCATTAGGGTATCCTAAATCCTCATATTTTATTTTGTGTCGATAAATTCATTACAACGGCAGTTATTAGGGTTTTTGAATTGGGCTCCCTCTCCTAAACCCCTTCAGCAGACTTTAAATATGAAATTTCGTGTCGATACATTCATTCTATCGGGAGTTAACGTGTTCACAGACACAGTTTTTTTTTTTTTTTTTTTTTTCATATTTGAAATCTAGATAGATGTCGGAAAACATGAAATTCAGTTGAAAACTCGAAATTTTGATCGATGACAAAACTTCCTCTATACTTCGTATAGCTGAGGAAGTAAAAATTATGCTGCAAAGAATAATTCCGGAATAACTATCTTATGAATATTAATAAACTGAAAACAACAGTCTTATGAATGAACAAATGGAATATACTGTTTCATGTAAATTGCACCTATAAATTGAGGCTTACCTTACCAATATTAGGAGTAATGTTAGCGTGCTTGTTCAACCAGGCTTAAGAGCTGGGCTTAACCCAACCGGGTACCTCCCAGTTGAGCTCTGAGTGGTTTTACCAGAACCGGGCCACTTTGCCATTGAGCTAACGACCCCTTCGTAATCCCTACGATTATTTCGGAAATTGCTGAATCTCTCCAACTGGTAATGGTCCAAATCCGTAATCCTTTCTATATATGAGAGCTGAGTAATCCACAATGAGAGGTCTCACTAGTCAATTCTCACAAATCAATTAATTAACGAGCCATTAAAAATAACGACGTGTAAATTAAACTCAAGATAACATATATTTTTATACGATTAGAAACTAAATAGATTCGCATAGTAGAAAGTACAGCTAAAAACGGTTCTTCAACCATTATAAATAATCTGTCATTAAAATTTTTTCACATGGTAATAATAGCGTAAACAGAGATTAATTACTCCGATACACATAGCAATATTTTCTCATTGTTCAAAAATAATAAAATATTTATTTTTTTTACTTCCCCAATTGTACGAAGTATAAGAGAAGTTACGTAATCGAAAATTCAACGAGATTTCACCTCTAGATTTCAAATATGAATAAAAAAATGTTTTTCTGTGTGTCTTTGAACACGATAAATCGCGATAGAATGAATGTATAGAACTCTCTAACGACACATATTGATTTTCAGCAAAATTTTATCTGTTTATTATTACTATTATTATACCGGGTGATTCATTTAACCTGAAAAACAAGAATAAGTCAAAAAATAAGCTTTACCAATTGTTCAAACAAAAGTTGCAAGGTTTAAAGGGGGGCATATAATGATAATACGAAATTTAACCTCGAGTGGCGTTTTCAGGGTTAAATCAAGGGCAACTTCAATTTTTTCAATGGAAACCTATAGTTTTAATTGCATACTTGTATTATACGTGAAAAAATACATATCTTTTGTAGGAAAAGTTTTGTTTGAAAATGTCAATTTTTTATGGTTTTGAGAATTTAAAAACACAAATTTGATGCACAAAGAAATAAACATCGATTAAATTAAAATGAATATTATTGTAACAAAGAATCAGTATTTTACACAACATTTCGAAAACAAATTTTAATTGAATAATATCACACCACTTATCAACAATTAATTATCATCTTAATAAATGTTCAAAATGATGTCCCTGAACTTCAATACATTTTTCAACACGTGTAATGAAACATTGCACCATCGTTAATAAAGTTTTTCTGTCAATTTCTCGACATGCATTTCTGATTCTCTTTTCAGTTGTAGTTGGCACATTTTTGTATACTTGTTCTTTTAAATATCCCCATAGAAAAAAATCTGGCGAAGTTAAGTCCGGTGACCTAGCTGGCCAGTTTACTGGACCACCTCGACCAATCCATCGGTTAGGATAGTCTCGTTTCTTATATTCTCAAAACCATAAAAAATTGACATTTTCAAACAAAACTTTTCCTACAAAAGATACGTATTTTTTCACGTAGAATACATGTATGCAATTAAAACTATGGGTTTCCATCGAAAAAATTGAAGTTGCTCTTGATTTAACCCTGAAAACGCCACTCGGGGTTAAATTTCGTATTACCATTATATGTCCCTCTTTAAACCCTGCAACTTTTGTTTGAACAATTTTTTTCGATAAAGCTTATTTTTCAATTTATTATTGTTTTTCAGGTTAAATGAATCACCCGGTATTACTACTTCTTTATAATTGTTACTGTTATTTTATTTTCTTATTTTTTTCTATATTTCGCCATATGACCTGATGAAGGGACGTAAGAATGTCCCAAAATGTGTCCTAAAAGAGACACTTCCGGTTGTTATAAAAAAATTATTATCATATATTTAATCTAATTAAAACATTTATCTACTGTAATCAATAATAATATTTTTGTATTTTGATATTATCAAGTTTTCATTTATTAATGTTATTTTAATTTTTTGTTGTTCTGTTAATTCTAATCCATGAGTGTCACACTCTAAGAGTTAATATCCATTTATGCTGGTATCTAATTTATAAGCTATCTTAATATAAACATTCTTGTGACGTATCCTATTACCATGTTATGGTTTAACGGAAATAAATATTATTATTATTATTATTATTTAAATGTTACTGACGTCTATTGTCGACCAATAAAGTAAAGGTGAGGGCGCCGGTAGCTCAGTGGTATACGTGCTTGTCTTCTGAGCTCAAGATTGTGGGTTCGAAACCCGACCGAGATCATAGTTTATTTTATCTGGGAGGTAAAATAAACTTAAGCACGCCGTCCTTCGGATGGGACGTTAAGCGATGGTCCCGAGCCTACCCTAGACCCCTACCCTAGGTGAATAAAAATTTAGGGTAGGCAAAATTTAGGACTCCCAGAGTAGAGTCGGGTTCATGTCCACCAGAGTGACGAAATAGCTCTCTGTAGTAGGCGATATGACCTCGTAGTTAAAGCCCGGGCGTGAGTCATAAAACCTAACCTAAAGTAAAGGTGTTGGTTCGCACTAACGGGTGATGTACCACTAAGGATGACACAAGAGTGATAAAATGTTTTGTTTTATAAAATTATTGAAAGACAACCTCTTGATTCATTCAAAGAGCTTTTTTTTTCGGACATAGGACCTAGATAATTAGGGACCGGTATGATTGAATTCAATTTTTTAAAAATATTTTTGATGAAAAAATATCTCATGACCAGAACCGATTTTCAACGCGACTGTGTCATCATCAGTGGGGTGATAGATTTAATATATGATTTGCTGGTATGAAACTGCTTAGCGTACAGACCAGATGTCCTCCCCCACATGAATTCAATAGAAACCACAAGGATAAGATCTGATATGGGCTTCACAAACCTTCCCGATCACCAGGTATTGTCAGAGCCAGTTCCCTGTGTTTACCTCGGGATGGCAGATGTGTGGGGGTACTTAGCATGGGGCAGATGTACTCCAGGCAAGGATACCAGGAGCAGCCCACAACACACAAACAGCAACAATCACTATAGAGGGTGCGAATCATAAATCTTGCAGAATCAAACAGCATCAATTGCATCCACACAACAAGGAATCACAACATGGAGTTAATGATTTCTATGACACAACTACAATGAAGAAAAAGAAAAATAGATTCCCTCAATAGAATATCTACCATGCACTAAATTTTCTGAAGTATAAATCATGATCAAACACGTTACTATAAGTTCCTTGAAAATTAATGTACGGGAATAAACATAAAAACATTGTAGTTCACAACACAACCCATCGCCATAATAATGGTCTAAAATGTATTGTATACATTTGAAAAATATGTGATGCGCCAAAACAGGATTTACCAAGCATGTTTTCACAGATCTAATGCTAATTATACATAAATTTGGGAGGGGGGAAATAACGGGGGAGTGATTGGTATATGTCATGTTATGGCCACCACAAATATATTTTAACATAAATTATGTTAACATTATTTACAATATTTGTTTATGTTTTTGCAAAAATAAATACACCGACACTTGGACACTACCTATATAACTGGTTTTTTTCACACAAATGTAAGTTTGTCTGCTTATGGGACACCGTCGTTCGGGTACAATCGCTACCATATCTACAAATATATTTTTTTATCATTTTTAAATACTAATAATAAAGAACCATATCTAAACCTGAACGCTCCTTTCTCTCACATCAAAGTACTGGCACAACTCCGTCTATCTGGCAAGTACTACCTAAAAATCAGTTACAAAAATAATGTATACACCCTTAATCCCCAGGAACTTTGTACGATCTGCAACAAAAACGAATTGGAAGACATACCACCTATTAATATCCTGTCCGATCTACTCCCCCATTAGAAGCCACTTCCTGCCTCAGAGTATCAGTATAGACCGATCCAACTTTCACACATTACTTCTGGCCCATAATAAGAATGATATCTCAAACATTTTTCATTATCTAATCAGCGCTCTGAAACTAAGATCATTCATTGTTAATGAATAATGTATTTAACTTCCATAGTATATTACTATTAACTTATTATAACTTCTTATTAACTTCCATAGTATAGTCATTATTTTATTTATACTTTATTTATTTATGTTATTTTGTCCAGCTGACCAATATATAATTTTGGGAATGTTAATGACAATATTGTAAAATTAATGGTCACTGACTCAATTGTATAGGGGTCATCCCTTTGAACAATAAAAATTATTATTATTATTACTAATAATAAAGATATTTCAAAATTAGTTGCTCTCTAACTTTGTTCGTTTTGGTCCTATCTCAAATTTGAACATACAATAGCGACTGGACATTTAATAAGGAATCTTTATGGTAGGAACCAATTTTTCGATAGGACTAACCGTTTTCGCATAAATGAAGCGAATGTACAGAAAAAATTTCAGGTTTCAAAATTTCAGGACTGGTTTCGGCAAGTATCTTGCAAAACGGAAAGCCTGTCAATCGTATTTTATATAAAATGTACTTTTCAGATTTGTCTACTATTTTTATATGAAGACATTTTTGATTATTTTATAATGTACTAGGACCCAGAAACGGAGTAAAGTGGTCTTAATTTTGGTCCGAATTCGGCCAATCATATTTACGTTAGCACATGTGACTTCTTCATTTCAAATTCTATGCTTATTGCTCCAATTGCGTTCATAAATTTGCAACACATACAGACAGACATCACAAAAATGGTCAAAACGTAGCCAGGGGACGTTGAAACGTGAAAATCCGTTGAAAACGCGATCATGGATTTTCACACGAATTGAATACTTCTATATAGGTACTATAGATATAAAAAAGTAAAAACATTAAATAAATGACGGCTATCTTGGGTCAGGTCAGTCTGGAGAAGAGGAATTTCCTGGGCGTCTGCATTTTTAACTCAAAAGAATTCCCAACCGAATTCTCCACATTTTTTCATCAAAATTCCTTCCTCTTCCCTAAGAGTGTACAAAAATTAAAATGGTTAAAGAAATTAAAATATTAAATAGAATATTTCAAAAGGTATTTAAGCGGGCGCTTAATTTTTATAACTAACGTTGTCATAAGTAACCTCTGTCTGAGATAACGAGACATTAAGGGAATTTTTTCGTTCAACTGGAATAGCTTCGTGAAATAATTCAAAAAAAGTACAATTTCTAACAAAGTATTTTTATGTAGGTAATTTGATTGAACAATTTTTGGAAAATTTATTCCACCGGTTTTAATAGTATAAAGTAACAATTAAAATTTCATTTGGATCCGAATAAAAATTTAGATAAAACTGGGGGCACTGTATCTCTGTAAGGAGCACTTCCTTACTTAAGCAAAGGCATGTAGAAATACGTGATATAAGGAAGTGAGTGAAATGCCGTATTCTTCTCCACATCTCGCACTAGTGGGACTGTCCCTCTTGTAATACGTAGGAGTCTGTTGACAGATCGTGTCCTATGAGGACTACTGTTAGTTGTCGAGATTCAGGGTTCAAACACCTTGCAATCCTCAACCCCTCGGACTGTCTGTCTGCCTATGATTGTTTCTCTCCAAAAGGTCTCTTAGTCTATTTTTTTACCTAGTCTACATTGTAGATGTGCCTCCCTGCATACTGGCTCCATATCCTAGGTAAACGGGAACTCATACCTCGCTATCAAGTATAATCAAGTTTTTTTTCCCGATTACCTAATTTATGAAAAAAAGCACAAAAAAAAAGCAATGTTTCAATGGAGATTTGAACCCACAACCGTGGTAGTCATGCAACCAAAACCCTACGCTCTCGCCTGCACGGCCCCGAGAAGGAAATGTTAAACATTTTATACCCTACATTTATTTCAAATTGTTTTTTTATTATTTGAATATTTACAGGTGTACTGTAGAAAGTACACTACCCTCCAATACCGAGGGAAAGTAGGCTAATTATTTCTGTTTATGTAATTATACCTGATGTTGGTTCAATAGAGCAGCGAACTGTAAGATGTCCCAGGGCATGTATTTTGGTCTTTTAAAGGGTCATCAACCCGCTTCAATCCATAAAACCCCGGCTTTTGGTAACTACCGTCCTAATCCACATTTGAAAGCATAGCCGAGGGGTCGCTGGAGGCAAATGATTAGAATCACTGGACATTAAACTTAAAAACAGAGATTCCGGCCCTTGTTACATTGGATTTTGTGCTAATTTACAGGAACCGAAAAATTTTTTTTCCTTATTTTCATTTTAAAAAAACTACGAATACATTTAAAATTCGTTGCAGTGCGTTATAATTCAAACAATTTTCTATTTTTTCGTTAGGACCAACTGTTTTTACGTAAATCAAGAGCACCTATAAAAAAAAGGGATTCGAGATCATTTTATAACGGTTTTCAGCATGTATCCTGGAAACTGGACGGCTTTGTAAAAATTGTATTTAAAGCCTTTCAGTTTTCTCTGCAACATTTATTTGAAAGATTTGGATCGATCGTAAATACAAGCGATATCTTGAAAAATTTACTTAGGCCCCGAAGTAAACTGGTTTTAATTTTCGTCCGATTTCGGAAGAAATCTAATCAGATCTGTTAGCACATGTGTCATAATCATATAAGATTTCTACTCGATCTCAATTTTTCGCGTGTGTACAATACTTACTTATACTAATGGTATAAGAAATTACAGAAAAACTGTAATTTGCGTGAGACTATCTATATAGTGCTTGGAGTAAACTGTTCAACTGTTTGAGTTTGAGATGGCACATTTAAATAGATGAACACGACGAGGGAATCCCCGGCCATGGGGGACATTGTCAGTCAAAAGTGAAAGAGCAGTTTGGCCAGAGGCCAACATGATCATATCTGGGAATGGAATAATGCTTCATACACAAGTCAATGATGAGTCCATTCGTTGGTGATCGTCAAGGTATAATGTAATCGCTAGGTCTGCTAGGCCGACCACAGACGGATGATAGATATTCTTAGGATTTCGTACATCAACCCAGAAGACATCTCATTGATTTCGTTCGTGTGTCTGTATGTCCTTTTCAATCGAGCCCAAACCGAAAGTTGTGAGCTCTCTACCACAGAAACGATTGTAGTTACGAACTTGAAATTTGGAATGAAGGGGTCGCATGTGCTAACTTGGATCTCATTACATTTTGGCAGAAATCGAACAAATCAAGACCACTTCACTTCGAGGTCCAAGTGCGTTTTACATGATACCGCTTATATTTATGACCTAATCGGAAATATCTTATAGCAAAAGTTGTAGACAAAAATGAAAGACACTTTTTATATGCAGAACGATTTTTCACAGGTCGCCCAGTTTGCGAAATACATTGCGAAAACGCCCTGAAATGTATTATTTTTTTTCCTTTATATTTAGCTCTTTGGAACTTGAGGTTGGTGCGCGTAATCGCCTCGAAATATCGATGATCGAATGACTATCCAAAATTTTAATGAGAGTCTTTAACGAGTATCTGACATCGTACAGGCTCGGGACCTTCGCTTAACGTCCCATCCAAAGGATGGCATGCTCAAGGTTTTTCCACGGTGTCTTCGGTGAATCACCGGCCAAGTACATCTTCAGATGAAATATATAAAAAATTAATCAATTAACTCCCCCCTCCCTCCCCCCCCCCCCCCCCCCAGTTAAACGAGTCGAACGTGTGAGCTGACTACATAGGGGCTTCTAAATCTTCATACTAAATTTTCTGTCGATAAATTCATTACATCGTCAGTTATAAGGGTTTTTGAGTTGAGCGCCCATGAACCCTCTTCCCTATGGTCGATTTCACTGTACATCAAAAGATGTCTTTGTTGGGGGTTGTGGACACACGTAAAACATTTCGTGTCGATACATTCATTCTATCGGGAGTTATCGTGTTCAGAGACAAACACAGAGAAATATTTTTTTTTCATTTTTGGAATCAGTGTGTCGGATGAACATGCAATTACGGTGAAAAGTCAACTTCGAATTTCTAACCAATTATATAACTTCCCCTATACTTCCTGTAGCTGGGGAAGTAAATGAAGTAGGAGCAGCCATTAAGCTTGTGAACGTAATGAGTTTCAAAAAGTTGCGTCTTCATGAGTAATTAAGTTAAATGATGCTCAACAACTCAAAGAAGACTGGAGCGAGTTACTGAAGTTACCAGAAACTGAGGAGCGGAGCCTCCCTCCCTACAGAGGCCTTCAGAAGTGTCCCGTTGAATATATTCAGATCAGTAGTGTTACTACAAGAGGAGCGTGGACTTTCTCTTTGATCGTGTGAGCCCTTGATCTCTTCCTGACCTCTGGGGTTGGCATGTCTTGAGCAACACTCGACAACACTGAAACCAAGTCAGGACCAGTAGGAGAAATAAGGGCAAATCTGAAACGGGTAGCCTTCACCAGCTTGGGTGTGTACTCTTATAGACCAGAAATCGAAATTAGAATTCATACTAGCCATTGGGGGCACCCGTAGCTCAGTAGAGTGCTTGCCTACAGTCGCGGGATCGAAACCCCGAGGCCCTTAGGTATTTACTTCGCCAGCTATACGAAGTAGGGGGGAAGTTATGAAATCGGTTGAATATATAAAAATAAATCATTGAAAATAATTTACAGTACGTAGCAAATAATAATCTAAAAATGAATCATTGTAAATTATTTTGTAATAACATAGAGTCTTCATAGGTTTGTAAGCATGCTACTATTATTATTATTTTCAAATATTTGTGGACCGTATTTATGGTGATGGGAGAGGTGCGACACACTGTTCGTTCGCCTAGGGCGTCAGTTTTCCTTGAGCCAGCCCTGAGTACATTCGAATGACGACGCTTTAACCACTGATGAAGTTACTGTGAGTCGTGACCGAAACTTCGTGACATTACCTAAGCAACAGTAGCATCGCTGGGATTGACTTTTATACGATTTAAAAGGCGGCATGACCATGAGAATGTTTTGAAAGTTCATGTAAATGGTACTTCCATCTTTCTATGTATCTGTCTACTTCTTAAAGATCCCACTGATGTTAAATTTGAAAACCTTGTATATGAGCAGGAAAAAAATCATCGGTGAATCATCTACATTGTACTTCCCCAGTGCGAATTAATCAATTTTCAAAAACAATTGACCGATGAAAATCAATAGATGACTACTGAATTCTCATACTATTTTTTTTTTTTTTTTGAGGGCACCGGTAGCTCAATGGTAGTGCACTAACTCGACCCTTTGCGATGTCAGGTACTCGCTAAAGACCTCTACCCCTAAGTAACAAAAGCTGAGTAGACTAATGGAATGTTCTAAGGTGGGATGGGCGATAGTCGATAGTTGGCCACTAACGATAGTCGATAGTTGGCCACTAACGATAGTCGATACTATCGGTGGAAAACTATCGATAATATCGATAATTCAGTATGTTGCCGCTTTTCATGCAAAATACTTTCCAGTTCCAATATTATAATATGATTATTTTATTTTTATTTTTTCATGTACATCTACTTACCTTATTTAAACTATTCTATGTTATGGAGGATGAAAGGGGAATAAAAATATGAATCGAATAAGTAATTTTTCTTTCAAATTGATCTTTTATTTTATGGAAATAACATTTTCTGTCAGAAATAATCGCATTAAATACACACTAGGCAAGAATATTAACACATTAATTAAAGTTCAAAAACACTTATTTAGATAATCAAAAAACATTCAAGTAGGTACAATGGCCATTAGATTCAACAATTTTTATTACAACTTTTATAAAACAATATCAAAAGATTAAATACCAATTGACGAAAAATACTTTTGTAAAACTTTATGTAACAGTAGGCAGTGGAGATCCAGCTTCTGCAGTGGGTTGTTTGGTCTTGGGTGCCGGTTTACAAGTGTCTTTGTGCAAAGTTTTATTCAAAACTAGTACCAAGACATCCAATTTAAGGGATCACTTCTTGAGACACCACCAAGTACATTTAGCACTTTTCCCATCATCAAAGTAAAAGTTCTAAAATAACTTTCTTCAAAACGTATCCCCTTTAATGAAGGAAAATTCGTATCGATAGTTACTTAGACTATCGTTGGGACTATCGTACTAGCGACTATCGCCCATCTCTAGTTCTAAGGCTTGGTGGTATGGTTGAGTGCTGCGGGATCCGAAGAATGACTTTAGGGACTTTATGAGGCACATTAGGACCCCGAAATGACCGTTCCCACAGTTATTGACACTTGACACAAGAGCCGTCTGTCACCAACCGTCGAGACAACCCACTCTAACCAGACCCGTTTAAATGGACTGATTAGAGCAGGCTGGCACATATGATGGACCATAATGAAATGATTATTAATGTTGAAGCGTTATTTATATGATTTCATTAAATTAAAACGAAGAGTCGTTCGTCGCTCTGGTGGGAGTCAGTTTTGATAATTCACCTAGAATAGGGTCTTCAACGAGTTACCTGTAGAGACTCGGGACCATCGCTCAATGACCCATCCGAAGGACGGCATGCTCAAAGTGTTTTAACACCCAGATATAAAACGTAAGAGCCTCGGGATTTCGATTTATGGGATAAGCTTGCTACTTTAGAGTGAGTACTTTGTTTTGGTTACGTTAACTGGGAGTGGAGACAGTACCCGCCTACAGTAAACTGTAATTGTCTCCGTATTAACACAATAAACCTGATTAAATCCAACGACATGCGGGCCTTGTCCCCCGTCTCTTGTCTACTCAAAGTAACATACAGAACTTCTGTTCTTTATGAGGTATCATTTATTTATTTTATTAAATCCGAGAGGGATTTAATAAAATAAAAACCTGAATATAGCAGGATTTATTTTTACAACAGGCCTTAGACTCAATTATATGTGGTCACTACACAGAGAGTATATAGTTTCACAGGTTGTAAAATAAAATACAATCTGACCTCTCACAGGTTTTATTAATTTTTGCTAGCCAGCTTTCGAGGATGTCCTCATCAAGCAGTCTACAAAAAAAAAAATTAGCAACAAAGAAACGGCATAAAGTTCTGTTCGTTAAAATCCATAACATTTTATCTAACAGAAACTCTGAGGTCAGACTATATTTTTTTAAATTTTACAACCAGTTATACAAAATAAAGAACTAAGGTACTGCTCGATAGAGAAATAACAAAAAGTACATACGAAATAGCACCATACATAACATCTACGATTGTCATGCCCGGGCTTTAACTACGAGGTCATATTGCCAACCACAGAGCTCTGGAACTTGCCTGTCCAGGTTTAGTTAGGGTATAGATCTTCCCGGTTATGGGTCTGATAACTGAAGGCAATGGGTGTAACCAAGAGAGAATGAAAGATGGCTTTATTGGAGCCGAACACACGAAGGAATTCCTGGAGGAATGGGCATTGCGGAAAGGAAACTCATGTTGACGCGAACAACCGGGTTATCGACAGTCAAAAGAGTTGATGAGAGGACCGGACAACAAAAGAAGAACAACTATTTTTGACCAACCCCCGATGACGTTGAGAAAAGTGTTCGAGTAACTAACAGGACACGACTAGATAAGAAAACATCTCTTTATAATGGGTCTTATTCCAGATCCTTTCTGCAGAAGATGTGAAGTGATGGAAGAAACCACGCTACTTCTCCTAAGCAAATGTGATGAATAGAGCCCCTTAAATTTTCCAATGGCAGTTATGAGGGGTTTTGAATTGAATCTCCTTCCCTTCAGCCAATATCGCTGAAAATTGTTCTCATGTCGATGGGTGTTGTCCTTATGGGGTTTTGGTCAAACATAAAATTTCGTGTCGATGCATTCATCCATCGGCAGTTATTAAAGTTTTTATGCTCTAATCCCCCCCTTCCCTAGGGTCGATTTGGCTGAAAATCAATTGGTGTCCGTCGTTGGACGGTTCTGGATTCACATATCAAATTTCACAACGATTCATTCTATCGGGAGTTATCATGTTCACAGATAATCAGACTGACAGAAATTTGTTTTTTCATATTTGGAAACTAGATGTCGGAAAACATGAAATTCTGTTGACATTTTTGACCGATTACACAACTTCGTGTTGTAAGCAAAAGCTAGGGAAATAATATTTGACTGTTTCTATCGTTTTCCCGCAAATGTCATTCTTCTTAAAAACATCCCAGAATGAACCATCCCTTCACATTGTGAATGGCTCTTCAAGAAAAACGGTCATAACTATGTAAACTTCGCTAGATTTTTATGCTCTCTATTGAAGAGAACTACTTTAAAATGAATACGTATCTTTCACATTGAAAATCAATTGTAATGTGGAGTACTCATTCATTGAGCATCTCCTAGAAGTAACGGCGGGACCAATTGATGAATGGAAGTAGAACAAGGACTTAGGGGAGCGCCAACCTTATACGTGAGGGCTCGTGAGAAACCAATACAGGTATGGCAATAAAACTAAGATGGCTTTATGTGGAGCGCAATAAAACGAAAGAGGAGGGGACTCCGACAATATGTAACTGACGGGATCCCACGGTACTATCACAAGAACGTTGGGCGTAACTGAACATCGCTCGGACGAACTAATATTGGACGAAAGTCACTCATTGGAAAATAAATTTTATTATTCTGGGACCGAGGTCCCCTAAGAATAAATACATACAGAGTCAAAAGTAAAGGAAACAATGAAATAGAGTATCAGTATGACGTACAAGAAATAAATACATAGATAAATAAATTATATTAAAAATTAAATGAAAAGAGCGACTTGAGCCCCGAACATTACCCATGAAAAATGCGGGAGCACCAATTGCACTCAATGTCAGAGCCGTCGCGGGGCACGGTCGTGGCACATTTTGAGCATTTGCCCACGTTTGCAATTTGGCAAAAAAAAAAAATAATAAAATAAAAATTATGTAAGGTTGACCCAGAAACATCCTGAAGATCAATATATTAAATATATAGATAAATTATTATATCATTTGGAGAAAAACTAGACAATTATAAATATAAATAAACAAAAGAGAATGAAAAAACATAAAATTAACAGCACAGTTATTAAGAAAAAAAAAAGTGTCTATATAAATAAAAGAGAATATGTGAAAATATTTATATAAATATGAATAAAATGAAATAGATTATTAAAAATCGACAGAGCATAATACCATGATGGTTGATTATAAAAGAGAAGGAAGGATGCCCAGTTGGTTTGAAATAAAATTAATTTTAGAAAGTAGGGGCTAGATAGAAAAGTGTGAGGAGAGAGAAGAAAAATAAAAATAGTCAAAATAAAATAAGATAAAATAAAAAATAAATAAATGGATGATAAAAATATATAAAAGTGTAAAATGAACCAAAAAGGAATAATATTAATTATGATCGAATAATTTTGGAAATATGATAAAATAAAATATAATAAAAATAGAGAATAAAAAAAAAAAAGATAAAAAATGGGATAAGTAAATAATTAAAATGATTAGATAATTGAGGTGTTGACGAATTAGAAAATGGGGGGGGTGAAGACCTATTGAAAGGGGAGTGGACTGTTTAATGAAGAGGAATTGGAATAGTGAGGATTTGAAGGAAGTCACGGTAGGAGAGTGACGGATTGGGGGAGGCAGGGAGTTCCAAAGAGAGGAGGAATATATGAAATTTGAAGTGAATTTGAGAGATCTGAACAAAAGTAGTTGGTATAAGGACGTTCTCTGATGATGTTGCAGTAACAAAAAAATATATATAAGCCAAAATGTTGAAATACATATAGAAAGTTAAACAGGAGGTAGCATAGATGCTACGGACTGTAATCAAAACTCCGATTTCGAAAACTAACCAAGGCGCTCAGGTTTCCATTTTGTTTTGCCACAAAGACAAAAAAAACCTTGAGAATGCTGCCCTTTGGATAGATTCACCGAGTAGGGTTGGAGGGGCTACTTATGATAGATAAAAAACAGGCGGTGAAGCAAGAAAAACCTCTTAGTTTCTTTACAAAAGCAATAGAACAAAGTAGATCTACTAGCACTATAGTACAGTAGTAGTATTTGGGTTTTTGTTTGGCGCGCAACAGCCAGGGTCATAGCGCCAATCTTGCGTATCTTACAGTATCACTACATATATATATATATTTTAAAAAAGATAATAATAATAAAAAATAAGAAAAATAGGTGGTCGTATGCAGACATATAATTGGAGGCAGATCAGAGCGGACCAGAGAGACAACATGATGACGGACCGACTATCCCGGGGCCCAGCTAAGTGACTCCAGGAGAACGGCACATTCCCGCTGTGATCTGGGAGCAGTCACAGTGAGGTCTACGTAATGAGGCCAAACACACAGCTATCACAGTATAGTTGAATTTTTTGAATTTTCGCGACAGAGCTGCAAAACATATCTTATAGCCCTATGTAGGGGGGGGCATGGTGGCCGTGCGGGCTAGGGCGTAGGGCTTTGGTCGCATGGTCTCACCATGGTTTGCGGGTTCGAATCCCGTCCGGGAGTGAGTTTTATTACGTAGATAGAACTCCCTCCCGGGGCCATGGATAATAGTAAAATAATTTAATAACAAACACATATGGCTAGTGTGGTGTCTACCGAGGCCAATCAAAAAAAATAAAAAAAATAGTCCTATGTAATAACTGCCAAAGCATGATAGGTAATAAATAATAAAATTACACATATCTAAATTTTTTTTTTTTTCACAATAGTACATATTAATAACTAATTAGACTGACAGATTCTCAAAGCCACACCCGAGATAATTGAATTCCAGCTATTTACCGGGTAATGTTCCCTTCCGTGTAGACAAGTTACTTTTTTGGTTCCCATTTGACTAAGAAGTTACCCTTGACCGTGGTGAACTCTAGCGGGAGCTGTGGGAACCACGGCTCGGCACGCCTGCCTTCCTTTCTTTAGATAATGAGAAACATTTGAAATTCTGAAAATAATACATTTTCATTAGTTCTTTTTTTAATTTATTTAAATCATGAGTATTACGGAATATATCAAGTTTTATTAAATTAAATAGTAAGGTTCTAAAATTATCTTAATTTTCCAATAATGAACCTTAGAGATATTTTGATCTAGAATAGATATACCAATACAATTCAGGGCGCAGGTGCGTGCTTGTTTACTGAGCTCAAGATCACGGTTTCGATACCGTTAGGTTTTTATACCTCTCAGTTAAAAACTCATAGTTAAAACCAGGGCATGAGACAAATTAACTAACTAACCAATACAATTGAAAATCGGAATTTACGTATTCGGTTAGAAATTGGATGTTGAGTTTTCGCCAGAATTTCATGTGTAACTTAATTCCAAAAAGGGTGAAAAAAAAGTCGTTGACGAATCCCAGCACGAATTAATCAATTTTTGCATCACTTCCAAAACAAATCTGCCGTTTTGGAGGAAAATCATTAGTTGACTTACATAGACAGGGAGTTTCTGAATCCTCATATTAAATTGTGTATCGATACATTCATTATATCGACAGTTTGCGGTTCTGAGTCGACCCTCCTCTTATCATCCTACTTCCTTACACCCGTTTCCGCTAGGTATCTGATAATAGGTACATTCATTCTATCAGGAGTTATAGTGTTCAGTCAAATAGAAAGACAAGTTATTTTTCCTTTCTATTAACCTATAGTATAAAAAAGTATTGCAATCGTGCGAAAATCCGAGATCGAGGTTTCAACTGATTTTCACGTTTCAAGGTCCCCAGAATACGTTTTGACCATTTTCGTGACGATGTCTCTCTGTGTGTATGTGATTGAAGCGTTGTGAGCGCTCTACCGCAAAAAGGATTGTAAGCTATGAACTTGAAATTTGGAATGACGGGGTCACATGTTCTAACTTAGGTCTGATTAGATTTTGGCTGAAATCGAACGAAAATTGAGAACACTTTCCTCCAGGACCTAACTACATTTCACAAGAAACAGCTTAGGTTTATGACCTAATTAAAAATCTTTTCAGTTGTAGAGAAAACTAAGGTATACATTTTATGTGAAATATTATTTTTTATTTAATTATTGGAATCAAACATGAAATTCCAGTGCGAATTCTTCTTCAAATTTCTGACCGATTATGTAAAGCTGCGAAAAAAATTCGCACAAGGTCCGAAAATAACCTACACAAAACAAGTTTGAAGGATTCGTACAATAACAGAGAATTACAATACTTATTGACAAACGACGAGACTCGAAATTGTTAAATATTTTGAGTGAAAAATTTAAAACAATTAAAGAATTTAAAGAATGAATAAACTAAAATATAATTAGGTGTGTGGGTCTGACTCAGATCGGGGGCGTGGTTCGACAGAAGGGACGAAATCAAGGTCCACTCAGCCTCTCTCTTCCATTATGTGTACGATAAAATAAAATAACAACTTTTAATAATATAATCATGAAATATTTAAACGAAAAAATAAAAGATTAACTTTCAATAATATTGTTATTGAACTAAATCATTTATGTATGTCAGTAGGTTCCATGTATTCATTGTTGACAACACAACAAATATGAACTAAGAACGATATTAACTAAGCTAAATGAACTGCTGAACTGCAGTGGGGCTGTTACGGAGCCATCAGTGTCCCAAACAACATCCTCGTTATGCTGAGGCCGTCGGAGATTGTCCATCATACCATATACCAGACCCCTCGTCTATGGGGGTCAATTTAGAACTTAACTAAGGAATAATAACAGGAAATATTCTCAATTTATTGAGGTAACACCATTTTTTAACGTATACTTTATAGAAGAAAAAATAGGGCGCCGGTAGCTTAGAAATAGCGTGCTAGCCCACTGAACTCAAGATCGCGGGTTCGAAAATTTGAACAACCATCCGCCCAAATCGTGTTCAGGTATTTGATAAAAGTCTGGTGTTAAGTTTCCATGGAGTGAGCGAAAATACTGATTTATGAAAATACACTGAAACAGTTCTTTACACAATCTAGTGGTACAACAGAGAACTAACAACGACTCTCAGAAAAAAACATAATAAAACTAGCAAAACATAAGTGATATCCTGGATTATATTATTTTCAATGCAAAATTTTCATCAAAATTAAATTAATGTTTAAAATGTAAAAATACATAATTAATACTAATAATAATAATTTATTCCATTCAGTTCATGAATTTTAAAATAAAAGATTAACAGTTAGAGAGAAAAATCATTCTAGGGAGCTAATTATAGCAATTATAAATAGTTAGATCATTATTATTATTGTAATACTCAAAGGATTTGAAGGGTACATTAAATGACAAGAAAGAAATACAGACAAGTTGGTCACACATTCTAGCGGTGAAACAGAGAACTAGCACACCCACCTTCAAACACAGCTATATGCAACCCGGCAAGACAGTCTTGTAGGACTGTATCCCTGGACTGTGCAGGTGTTATATTGTTATTCCCTGTTTTTCAGCCTTTACCTTGTTCCAGTGTTTATATTTAATAAACGATAAGAAACAAGAATATTCTTTCATTCACTGATAAATATATTTAATAAATACTCATAAATGAAGTAATATAAGTAAGTAATATAAGTTGTAACGAAGTTACATATATGGTTCACATATATGGTTTAGATCCATGATATGGAACGCACTCCATCTCATTATCGATAGTCGTTCGGAAATGTACCTATGTTGATTGAACGGTTGTACACCGGGAGCGCTCACCTCCTAGGTAAGCCATCAACCAACTTAGAGAGTAACCATTCTACTCCTTGTCGAGCTAGAGAGACCAACTTGCCCCCACAGAGAGCGAACATACCAGGTGCTGTATATTGTAAATGAAGTATATTTGAAATTATTATATGTATATATTATTCTTTAGAGGGGATCCTTTGTATTAGATATTTCACCAGTCTATTAGTTATTTTGAAGTGATTTTTGAGTTTATTTGAAGATTATATTTCCACGTTTTTCTTTTATAACTATTTTTTCTTATTTTCTCTCTCTCACCCCTTTCCCAGCAGAAGTGACGATCATCTAGGCTCCAGACTTTTCCTAATCGGAAATATAGTTTTATTTCAGGAGGGTTTTTGTCCAGTGTTAACATAACTGGAATTTCCGCCCTCAAGTGTTTTTGATGTCTGTTCTCGGCTTCCACTGCATCATTACAAAGTAAGCAAAAAAAAAGTCAACATGTACAAGTTTAGACATTAAAATCGTATTAATAAAATTACCTGGATCGTCGTCAAATAGTGGTGCAAAGGCACGGGGCAGGGAGAGAGATTTAGACTCACCTGGGAACATAAAAATATAATAATTTATAATAATAATATTTATAGTTAGTTAGTTAGGACAATAAACGATAGTTATTTATAAAAGAATTGTCTGTGTATAGTCGGAATGACTTTTTTATTTCATCAGAAACATCAAATGCTTTAAAAGACCAACTGGTTTCAATTTTTGACTTTATGTTTGTTTAAGCTTCAGGGAAAAACAGATGAAAGTATATTCACGAAATTTGTAAGCACTTTCCAGGATCGTCCTATTCGGAGTATACGCTAATTGGCATCTCAGAATTCTGAATGAGAGGAACTGTGAGGGACATAGAGCATAAAATTAGTGCTAGGTTATTCACGGTTGTTCGGATTTTCATGAAATCTCGTGTGTAGCTTCTGTATAAGCCCCGTACAAACACAGGTTATACTGCGTCTCAAAATTCTGAATAGGGTAGGCGTTGCGGGGAGCCATAAACACATAAAATTACTGTGAGCTCTCTAACGTATCTTATGATCTCATATTCCCCAAAGATGCAAGGTAATTCAAGGATGGCGTAACTTGGAAAATTTAGCATCTCAATGAGAGGGGTGCTGAAGCATTAAATTACTGCTAGTTCTATAATAAGTAAAACAAGTGCTAGTCTGAAAAAAAAAATTCCTGTCTGTCAGTGTGTCTGTGTAACACGATAACTATAGAATATATCAACATGAAATTTTATATGTCTATCCAGAAACCCATAAGGACGACACCTATTGATTTTCAGCCAAATCGGCCAAAGGGAAGAAGGGGAGGGGGGAAGGGACCCAACTCAAAAACCCTAATAACTGTCGATGTAACGAATGTATCGATATCAAATTTAGTACGATTCCGTCTCTGAGTAAAACTCCTCCAAAAAATCGGTTCATTGATTTCAGAGGGAGAGGAAAAACGTAGTTTAAAAAATTAAAAATATATTAATAACCATTTCCCTCCCTGTGTGAGTGCAAATCACGTAATTAATAAAATAAATAAAATTGAGATCGAAACATTATTAAAATTGAAAATTATTCAAATCGCGACTTTAATTAAACAATGCCTGAATAGCTGAAAGCACTCCCACGGGAAGAACGGTTACAAGTTCCTAACGGTTAGTTGACATCAGTAATTAACAATAATTAATTACTGTTGTCAACCAGAAGAAGCATGAGTGGGGGGGAATGAAATGAATCAAACCTATAACTTTAACATATTTATTTTTATGAGAACATATTTACAAAACAACAATTGAATATATATAATTTGGCCGTGTGTCTGAAGGACTGAATTATAACTTAATTACGAGGTACCTCGATACGATATCCATGGCGAATGACGGCGTGATCACCCTTTCTGGACTTCCCGTAGAAATCGTCTATTCACATAGTCCCTGAAGATCTGCGTAGTTTCGAGGGCACACCAGAAGTTACACCCCCACTGACTTTGCACCGTCCAAAATCAAAGTGTGTCTCTACGACTAATTCACATATTCAAACTAAACTTTACTTATAGAAAAGATACGTGGTGATCCACCAAGACATGAGCAAGGAAAAGTACTTTCACATATTCAAACTGATATTACTTATAGAAAAGATACGTGGTGATCACCCAAGACATGAACGAAGAATGAGTAAAACGGGGAGTGGCTTCCGATATCTGACCGTGGTGGGGGACGTTTCTCGAGGCTTGATTGGTCGTCGGACTCCGCCCATTTTATTTCCAGCCAATCGCATATTACCAATTAACATCTGCCTCTAGTTGTGTGAAAACCTGGAGTAATAAAAAAAAACCTTACTGCTTATTCATTATACACCGGATGTAGACAATTATCTTGGCTTCCTTTCCATTGTGTCTCTATTATTCTTTATTTTCGCTCCCAGCGATCGCGATTCTCTCGCAGGCATCATTGGTTCCGAGCATTCTCTTCCAAATGCAATTCTCGTTTATTCAACACCACACAACCCATACTTTGCTCCTAGCGATCGCGATCCTCTCGTAGACATCGCCAGTTCTGAGCATTATCTATAGGGTAGACATGCTACAATATCCCCCGTTCCCATTAAAATAAAATATGTCGGCTAAATGACCATTGGAAGTCACATATTTTATTAGTTTCACTTAACATTTGCTCGTTCACTGAGCATATACACTTAACCAATATTCATTAAAAGAAGACTTGCCCAAAGTCATAATAAAATAATTATACATTACAAATACTCAGGTATCGACCTCATTATCATGCGTGACCAAAACATGATTTTAAATTTCCTTTCTATTCGGCATGGCTTGACCAAAGCATGAGTCTACTTTACGCTGTACTTCTTGGAGTTGACCATCTCCATTGGCAAATAACGACGATTCTATTTCTAGCATACATTCACTGACTAGTTAAAACATCCAAAAAGGCCCCACGCCTCGACAATGTTTCAACTGAATTCCCATATCCTTAATCCGCTTCAACAAAAATTTGGGTTGACCAAACCCTAACCATATGCCTCTTCAGGCCTTCGACAGGTATTTACCTTCTGCCGGAACGACGACGAAATATAATAAAAAAAAATAAGCCCACTCAAATCCCATCTCAGTTTCATAAACATATGTAAATTCCGGCATCCACATTAATCAAGTAGCGAAACCCTTTCTTCAGTTCAAACAGTCAGTTCATGGCGTAAAAAAAAAATAATTAAACAACTCCCGCCCCTTTAAATGGATTCTACAAGCATCAATGGAGTGGCCCCTTCTCCGTGTGTACGATAATTAAATATTCAATTCTGGGTATCCCCTCCAGTTTATAATATATCTCCCCCTCCAGTCATGTATGCCTTAGGATTTCTTAACTAAAATAAAAAAAAAATTGACCTTTTGACCTACCGTGGTCGACACTCTATCATAATAAGTAAGGTCCATACCTGGATATATGTGACAAATATATTTACAAGGCTCTCATTGGGTTAACATAGCCCATCATGGTCACTAGATAAAATATGGGTCAATGTGACATTTTCAATAGATACACACGGTCGGATACTAATACAAATATTATTTAAAAATACAAAACAAAACAGACAAATACAATTGGAAGTACATTTACCATACCTGACTACCTACAAATGTGTGTGCCATCGCCTCGCTGTCATCCTACTCAGATCCGCGTCTCCTAATCAAATTTAAATACGTAGGAATATTCCCATGGATGGCCAATCCATATACCGTCTGCCCCGTCCTACAATTATGTTAAATTAAAATGAACCCATCATAAAAAAAAACGTAATACTAATAAAAAATATCCTATGCTAAATATAAACAAAAAATTATCCTAACTTAATATCTAGAATTTAAAAAAAACTAACCCTAACTTATTATCTAAAATTACATCTACAACCTGGCGATTCACTTTGAACCATGAGCTCGACTAAGGGGGGTATGCTCGATGTTAAGCCCCAGGGGAGTGCCAGAATGTCCCCGTCTGCCTTATCCTATTTACAAAAAAAAAAATAACTAAATAATAATTCCCGTGTCCCCAATAAATGTGTATGTGTGATTCTTTGTGTGTTGTTGTATAATGAGGTGTTGGCCGTTAATGTAAAATAATAAATAATACCCAAATAATAAAGAATAGTGTCTGTTTTATGTGTGTGTGACTTTGCCTAACTGTTCCTGGGATAGCTGGGGATGGACACCCATAGAGACGTCACAAATCTCCTCCCTGACTCTAGGGCCGCGATCTCGTCTGCAATAATCGCCCCCCTAACTCGGCTGAAGTAAGATCGTTAATCTCAAAGAGAGCCCTAGCGCTTCTCTAGCCTGCTTGTAAATTTATCCGCTAATATACGGCTTCTGTGAGGTCATATAAAAGATTCCTCCTTCCGCTACGTCGCTGCCGAGATGTCCTAAAATAAAAATTTGAGGACTTTCCTTGTCTAAAATCTGGTAAGGTCCTTCCCAGAATAGTAATAGTAATAGCTTGGATATATTCCTCTTACCGGTGGGTATCCGCAGAGGTTGTACTAACACCTGATCGCCAATTTCTAACGTAGTCTGTTTGTGTCGTACCTCAAAGTTCTGTTTCTGTCTTTCGGCCTGTTTTTCTGTAAATTGGTATGTCTGTTGGTGTAGTCCCGAAATGTCAGTTGTTCTATTGTCTTTGATGAAGTTCACCTGCGGATGTTCTTCACAAGTGGGGTTGCCATTAGTCGGGTAGCGGATTATGTGGTCATTGTCTGTCGATATGTCTGTTACTTCGTCCTCGTTTCTAAGTGGGACAGAAAACTCCTGCATCAGAGATGATATTCTGACGTCGTCTAGGGAAGTTATGTTTTCTTCATTGCCTGTCAGTCTGTCTGTGATTTCGTCCTCTTTTATACTTGATGAATTTACGTGATCTGGGGCAGTCATAGTATTGTCGGGGTATGTTTGTTTGTCGATGGACTCTTCCTCCTTAGCAGTGATTGGTAAGGATGTCTTTGCTATTGATTCTACGTTAATGGGTAACATAATATCATTAAATTTATACTCGTAACCTAGTCCTTGAAGTGGTCTTCTCGTGCTGATAAAAACTGGTTCTAAGCGTCCATTGCCGTATTTTTCTAAACCGCTACCTTCTTGGTACCCCTGTAGCTTCATCAATGTCAGTCCGTTGTTACAGTCTGTCTTTATCTTTACAGGAGTGGGACATCCATTGTCAACGTTAGTATGTAGGTCAATGTCCCCTGTCAATCTCGTCATCATCTCTGTACCAAGCAAACTGCGTATGTCCCCCTTGAATTTAAATTTACCTCCCCCCTTAGTTTTAAGTTTGTTCATCCCACTCCTGCTACTTAGTTTTTTATCAAGTGGTCAACAATTGGCTTCAGGTTGTTAGCTAATTCTCCAAGGGATTGCTTTATTTCCTTCATGTCTGTATTGACATTGTTGTCTGTCACTACCTCCATGTTTCTTATATTAGGTTTTGACTGGTTATCCCTATAATTAAGTGGTCGATTATAATTCTGATTTGAGTCATAGTAATTACGTGGCCGATCGTAATTTGGATTTGACTCGCGGGAAGGGCCTTGGCTAAATTGATTCCCTCTCTCTTGATTGTAGTGAGAGGTTCCCCGTGCATTCCCAGAATTGTAACGAGGTAGGTCTTGTTTGGGAAAGTTATTGTTTTTCGGAAGACTATCTGGTCGGTACTGTCTTCCCCCGCCTTTCCAAGAACTATCCTTTAATTTACAATCACGTCTAATTATGTTAGTACCTATCCTAATTATTTGCTCATGTAGTCTCTCAATAGAGATTATTCCCTGGATCCTAACTGAATTTTCGACCGTCTCTCCGTAATGTTTGCTTAATATTTCACATACGTAGCCTTCCGGAATTTTATATGTACTATCCTGGAGTCGTGACACTAATTTTGAAAAATGTTCGCTGGGTGTTTTATCCATATGATCGGCATAGCCTTGGGTATCAAGTTCCCTACGGACTATAACGTCATATTTCTCCCCGCAGAACCTATCTTTGAACGCATTGACGAATTCATCAAAAGAGCGGATACTTCCTGACTTTACAAGGAACCAATCCAGACCCTCGCCCTTTAAATGTGACTTTATAAATTCGTTCAGATTATAAAATTCTCCAATGTGACTATATGCAATTTCTAAATTTGATATGAAATGGTTGGGTAAATCCAAAACATTGTTACGGAACGTTACCTTGTTACGTTCGTAATTTTTTATATACGTATTTTGGAAAGTGACGTTACTAGGCTGTTCGCGAGCAAAGGTCTGACCTGTATACCAATCCTTATGTTCTTCAGGGATGGTGAACGTCACTTGGTCATTATGTTTTGGGGTTGAGACCTGATTTTGACCCGAAACAGTATCTATTCTCTTTGAGATATTGGCGAATCTCTTCTCACAATCGGTACGAAAAAGATTTTGGTTCGAATTTATTTCCTCGACCTCCTTATCTAAACGTTGTGTTTCTGACATGATCCTACCTGTCATTTCATGATAACAGACATCTACCATGTCCCTAACTTCAGAAACATGTTTGTCATATCTCCCCTCTAAATTGTCCTGTCTAGTTCTCAATTCTCCGGACTCAGATCGTAGAGTGCCCATATCGCGATTAATGGATTCGATATTATTTGCCATTGCCGAAATTTGTTCCTTTATCTCCGAAGTCTGTTTTCCCTGTTCCTGTATTTCCGCTTTTAAATCCTTTCCCAAGTTTCCCATCTGTTCCTGCATGGCCTTAAGCATCGCCTCTAGGTCAAATTTAGGATTTTCTACCGGGGACTCCGGGGGCGTACGGATAGTTTTCCTAGACCGTGTCTGTATCGGCTCTAAGTCCGACTTCCCTTTCCCTTCCATGCTGGTAAACGAAATATATATATCTCAAAACAATTAACTCAAAACAAAATAATTAATATTACTGGAGGTCTGGTGCTAATCTAATTTCTAATTTCTATCGCGACCTGTCAGATGGCATCACAATACAACAATAGTTATAATATGTAAAAATGAAAATAAATACTTACTAAACTACGCAGAAAAATTTAAAATGTCAAAAAAAATAAAATATCAATATCAATAAATAATGTCATTCACATTCCTTAATCCCACCCATCCTTCTTCAGTTTTGATTTTAAATTACCGACTTTAAGGAAACATATATCATTTTAGCCCAATAGGCTGGAATTTATGTTAAGAAGCAAAAAAAAAAATTTAATTTAATTAATTAATTAGGGACCAATTAGTGGGGTTCACTAATTATACTAATTAGCATAATTAGTAAACAAATCAAGTCCCTGTTCGGGCGCCAATTAATAACCATTTCCCTCCCTGTGTGAGTGCAAATCACGTAATTAATAAAATAAATAAAATTGAGATCGAAACATTATTAAAATTGAAAATTATTCAAATCGCGACTTTAATTAAACAATGCCTGAATAGCTGAAAGCACTCCCACGGGAAGAACGGTTACAAGTTCCTAACGGTTAGTTGACATCAGTAATTAACAATAATTAATTACTGTTGTCAACCAGAAGAAGCATGAGTGGGGGGGAATGAAATGAATCAAACCTATAACTTTAACATATTTATTTTTATGAGAACATATTTACAAAACAACAATTGAATATATATAATTTGGCCGTGTGTCTGAAGGACTGAATTATAACTTAATTACGAGGTACCTCGATACGATATCCATGGCGAATGACGGCGTGATCACCCTTTCTGGACTTCCCGTAGAAATCGTCTATTCACATAGTCCCTGAAGATCTGCGTAGTTTCGAGGGCACACCAGAAGTTACACCCCCACTGACTTTGCACCGTCCAAAATCAAAGTGTGTCTCTACGACTAATTCACATATTCAAACTAAACTTTACTTATAGAAAAGATACGTGGTGATCCACCAAGACATGAGCAAGGAAAAGTACTTTCACATATTCAAACTGATATTACTTATAGAAAAGATACGTGGTGATCACCCAAGACATGAACGAAGAATGAGTAAAACGGGGAGTGGCTTCCGATATCTGACCGTGGTGGGGGACGTTTCTCGAGGCTTGATTGGTCGTCGGACTCCGCCCATTTTATTTCCAGCCAATCGCATATTACCAATTAACATCTGCCTCTAGTTGTGTGAAAACCTGGAGTAATAAAAAAAAACCTTACTGCTTATTCATTATACACCGGATGTAGACAATTATCTTGGCTTCCTTTCCATTGTGTCTCTATTATTCTTTATTTTCGCTCCCAGCGATCGCGATTCTCTCGCAGGCATCATTGGTTCCGAGCATTCTCTTCCAAATGCAATTCTCGTTTATTCAACACCACACAACCCATACTTTGCTCCTAGCGATCGCGATCCTCTCGTAGACATCGCCAGTTCTGAGCATTATCTATAGGGTAGACATGCTACAATATACAACGAAAGCATATGATTATGTACAAAATAATAGGTAAAAAAATATATATATATATACATACATAACATACATAATAAAATAATAATGGTCTCTGCAATTTAAATAATAATGAACATAAACATAAAACAATAATAATAAAGATAAAATAAAATCATCATGAAAGTATTTCAACTCGAGACCCCTCGAAACGCCCCCATCTTCTGTCATCCCCATCCCTCCAACTTAATGGGGGCAGGGGAGACCGCGGGGGCTCGAGTGATCCCCCCTGCCTTCTCGCCCCGCCAATCACTGTCCAGCAGTGGAGGCAGACCAAGAAGGAAAGGAGAGTTGAAGGTAAGAGGATTACATGAGGGGAGAAGCTGGTCATCACCAGTACTCCCAAAATATTGTTGCTAGATTACAGTAGCAGGTCTCTCGGCCAGCGCCGCCTCAGTCGTAGGGGGGGATTATCTGGATGGGAATGGGATGACAAGAGTCGAGCAACTAGATTGACATGGGAAGAAACGTTAGAGTGGAATTTGGAGAAGCGGGACTTGATGAGGTGCATAACATAGGGGATTTTAAGGTCATTATGGAGGGTAAGGTTGGACACATAGAAGGGTGCATCGACAATTGTTCTTAGGACTTTGGATTGGAAGGACTGGATACGCTTGATGTTAGATGGCTTAGCTGTAGTTTTTAGGATTAATTTTTCATACCTACAGAAAAAAAATCAAATGTTTATTAAGAAAGTATTGAAGGGAGAAGAGTTAAATAAAGAAGGGCCTGGTTAGAGAGAAGGGCCACTTCCTTCCAATCCACAAACTTAAAATGAGCTTTCTCCTCCTTTGGAACTCGAACCTAAAATTTTAATTAAATCTCTGGTAATGTGCTTCCTTCCAAGTTGAGCTGTAAAGTTGTCGAGACCACATCCGGCTGTAGGGTGTCAAAGGGAACCAACCAGTTCTGTACAACTCTCATTGCTTCTACAACATTGTTCACTCAAATTAACTAAAGAGGTTTCAGTGTGGAGACTCCATCTATGAAAGTAGGTCATGAAATCTACTCCAATACCTAAAATTTAACTTAAATCACAGATTTACAGATAATAAATATAATATCTATAAATAGAAATAAAACCCGTTTTCAATGCAACAGCGTTATCATCAGTGGTACTTCTATGATAGAATAAAAATAATATACAAATAATGAAAAGTATAAATCTTAAAGCATTAGGGTACAGAGTAACGAAATAAATACTAACTTACTCCACAGACACAGCGTAGCGGTTAAAGGACAACTGGCATAGACCAATGCATCATTAATTACAAGAAATATTTTAAAATAATTTTTATTGTAAGACTCTTCCTTGTGTCTTACGCCTCTGTCCGGTCGACGGTTAATGGTTTTTTTTTTTTTTTTTTTTTTTTTTTATTGTCTTTTATTTATAAAGAAGCAACTGTTGCTAGGGTGCAACAACCAGCATCTACGATGGTAGGTATTGACATGTTGGAGTGAATGGCATGTGAGAGGAAGGCCACCCAGTGGTAGGTCCTCGGGACGAAAATTTATCTTAAATCTTAGGACAAGAACAGAAAAAAAAATAGAAAAAAAATAATAATAATAAATAAAAAGGAATTAAAAGACAATTTTGATGAATGGGTAAGAGAGATGATAAAAGTAAAGGAAAATAATGTAAATACAAACGTATTAAGAACGAATATGATTTGAGGTGGCAGTAAGTCGCGGTTCCATCTTCTCTTCAACCTTCGTGGGGGGTTTTGTGGTAAGTGTTGTGAAGATTAAGTACGTATTTCTGGGTTTGAATGTGTGTAAAGTTTTCTAAAAAAAACGTATGTAAGTAGTTTGTATTGTGTCGGGTACTGTGTGTATCATAAGATCGTTATGAAGTGTTCTGTTGTTATGGGTGGGCACTGTGTTATCAGTCTGAGGGTTTTTGACTGGAACGCCTGAATTCGTTCGACGGTTAAAGTTAAACAAATGTATAAATTTGTTACCTATAAAAACAGAAGACCACCAGTTTTGCCGGTCAAACGACAGAAAATTATGAAAATATATTATTAACATAATAACTATATTTTACTTTCTCTATACATGATAACATAGTTATTATAATGAAAGTTGTGAGATCAGTACAAGATCTTAATCCCAGATTCCGATCGTTTACGACTTTTGATGGCTTAATCAAGCATTTTTCGTACATAAGAAAACGTAGGTTGAACTACTTTCACTATTAACATAGTCACAAAAGTAGCGTGTTTGCCTATTGAGCTCAATATCACGGGTTCGAAACCCGGACAAGTCCCTTGAGTTTTTTATCGAGAGTAAAAAAAAAAACGTTGAGTACGCCGTCTTTTGGAAGGAACATTAAAGCAATGGACCCGAGATTGCACGATGTCAATTACTCGCTAAAGACCCTTTATCCTAGGGTATTTAAATTTAGGTATATTTCTTGGTGGTAGGCAGATGTAGTGGACTTACTTGTTAAATAACTAATAAAATGTATCAGTCCAACATTTATTTTAACACTGAGTGTCCATCTGATAGGTGTCAAGCCCTTGATAAGATTCACCATGGTGCACCTGATGATGTCAGCTTGACTGACGAAACTAGTTGTGGTTAAAATAAATTCTGTTGGACTGATACATCTTATTAGTTATTTAAATTTAGGTAGACAAAATTTAGGACTTCCACAGTAGAGTCGGACTCTACCATAGTGAAGAAAGAGCGCTCTGGTAGTAAGCGGTAGTTACAGTAACTAAGTAACATCGTCACAAAAGGTCCCGATGGGATACCGGCCTTGTCAAACAGAAAGAACCAGGGTTCAAATCCCGACATCGGCATTAATGTACCTAATTTTATAATTTATATTCGCTTACTGGATAGTCCGTCGCTAAGTTGATGACAGCAGTTGATGCGACTATAAACCCAAACAAAACAACAAAAAAAAAGTGTAGTTAAGGTTTTGTTTTTACTTATACGTACATATATATATATTTTTTTTTTTTCGAAAAATCTTTTAAAGGAGAGATGGCTTACATAGAATGAAATGAATACGTAAATTTTGATTCATCGACGATTTTGTTATTGCAATTTGTTATTGCATCTTGAATTACTGTAAAACAATAACAGTTCTATAATCTCTCAATTTGTCCCTTTATTATTACTCATAGTGAGAGAATCCAGTCGAAATATTCTCAGTCTCTAAGAAGTTCATCATAAAATTTATTATGTGTTGTGCCCGAAAAATGGGTGTGAACTAGGCCGGCCCAACGGGACCCAATCACAAGAGAAACGCAATTGCTTAACTTCCCGTAGTTAGTTGGCAACACAATAGATGCAATTCTGTTTTTCCAAGCAACACACCCAAGATATTATTCACAATGTATTTTGGTTAATTTACAAATTTTTATTTTTTGCTTTCCCAACTATACGAAGTATAGGCAAAGTTATATAATCGGGTGGAAATTCAGTCAAATCGGCGAAGAGAAAGAGGGGGATTAGGGGGGCTCACAGAATCGCTAATGACTGACGATGTAATGAATGTATCGATTCAGAAGTACGTATTAAGTAAACTATTGATTTTAGCCCAAAAAATCGATTGGTCTGGAGAGAGAGCAAAAACATAGTTGGTTAATTCGTGCTGGGGAAGTGGATTGCAGCTGATTCACAGACAACTTTTTTTTAAATGAGGTTTATTTTTATTCAAATAACCAGCGTGCTCATCTTTCTTTACCTCCCATAAAAAAAAAAACGGACCTTGGCTGAGATTTGAACCCGCGATCTTGAGGCTCAGTAGGCTGATAAATTTGGGATCAATTTGGGACCAAAGAGATGTATTTTACATGTTTTTATGACAAAACATGCCATATCCAGCATATCTATCTAGCAAAACAAAAAAAATCCTGAGAGCTTTAATTCTGGTATTCTGAGAAAAATCTACAGCACGTGCAATTTAAATACAATTGTGGAGACCTAGGGGTTCGTTTATTATACCTGGAAGTCACCCATAATACATTATACCTGGAAGTCACCCATAATACATACGTGCTTTATTGTCTCCTCGTGTGTTTTTGTATAACACTCCATAGTGATATATATTTTACATTATCTAACGATAGTCACTAAATATTGTCATTCCCCATGTATTTTTACGATAAATGTTATTTTAACATGTCCTAGCATTAATTTTATATAATAGTTTAAATATTTTATTCTTATTTAATATCACAAAAACCCTCAGACTGATCACACAGTGCCCCCCATACATAAACAACAGAACACTTCATAACGATCTTGCGATACACACAGTACCCGACACAATACAGACTACTTACATACGTTTTTTTAGAAAACTTTACACACATACAAACCCAGAAATACGTACTTTATCTTCACAAAACCACCACGAAGGTTGAAGAGAAAAGTTATTTATTTTTATTTCTTTATTCATTTATTTTATTTATTTTTTTCTGTTCTTGTCCTAATAATTAAGATAAATGTTCGCCCCGATGACTTACCACTGGGTGGCCTTCCTCTCACATGCCATTCACGCCAACATATCAATACCTACCATCATAGATGCTGGTTGTTGCACCCTAGCAACAGTTGTATCTTTATAAATAAAAACAAAAAAAAATAATAATAATAATTGTAGGAATATTGAGGGTCAGTCAAAGAAGGAAAAAAAAAACTATTCAGATGCCAACGTTTCGATATATTTTATATCATCATCAGGGTCTACAAACATGGGGGGAAATCAAGATTAGAATCAAAAATAAAAATAAATTGTTTTTGTTGATAAACATATATAGGTATATATTTTTTTAATTATTTATTTATTATCTATATATATGTGTGTTGTGAGTATACAGACACCAACAACCTTAATAATACATATTTATATTACTTTCAACATTTCTGCTGTAATGTGACATTTATGACGGGGTTTTCCGAGCTCCCTGTACCTGTTTCCTCCAGCTCCCCGGTATTATTTTGTACCATTTCATTGCAATGTAAGACTCCATCCAGTGTACATGCCTGCTCCCCAACCCTGCTTATTCATAGTAAGTCATTTTAATGTTTACTCCACCTATTTGTCTATTTCCATTATTAATGTTTATGTTTAGTAATGTATTTATATTAAATTTTAATGTTTAGTAATTATTCATAGTAAGTCAGTTTCAATTTTTAACTTGTTATAATGTATTTTTAACGTTCAGTAATGTTTATCAACAAAAACAATTTTTGTTTATTTTTGATTCTAATCTTGATTTCCCCCCCATGTTTGTAGACCCTGATGATGATATAAAATATATCGAAACGTTGGCATCTGAATAGTGTTACCTGTTCTCTTCCATCTTTGACTCACCCTCAATATTCCTACAATTATAATCTACAGTCGCTAATCAACATCATCAATAATAATAATATCATGATATTTATGTTTATTTAGGTTTAAAGTTTTTTTTTTTTTTTTTTTTGCCCTGCATTTTCTGGACTCAGAAGTAATGAAGCCTGTGGCATAGACAGTATATCACGGAGGAGGTAGGAAAAAAAGGGAAATCTCTCTTGTCTCAGAAAATTGGAAATTATATCCATTTCATTATAAAGAGATATCGACATCTTAAAACCAATAATTAATTTTTCCCAGATACTCAACAGACATTGACAGGCTGTCATTTAATCTCTTTCAAGTAGTTCGTATTTTTATTTTTTATTTTTAATGAACTGAAAGCTGACAACTTGCACCACTTCATTAAGTTAATGAACCGACAGTGACGTACCATATCAACGGCATATAGGTGAAGTTATTAATTTTCTTATCTGGATGAGTGACCCCCCCCCCCCCCCCCCCCCCCCTGGAAACAGGACTTTCTTATATCAACCACTTCTGTACTGATCACTCTTCCTTCCCCTGCTCAAAAACACTTCTTACAGGCGTTTTTGGGTTTATAAAAATAACTTGTGGCGTCAGCGCTTTTTTTTTTAATTTGTTTTTTTCGTTTACACTGTAATTCTGAGAGTGACATTCTTATACCCAGTAATGCCAGCTTGAAATAAATAGGAGAGGCGGGAGGGGGAGGGAGAGTGATCTATTCAAAATTAGTTGGTATAAGAAAAGCCATATTACTGACATCAGATATATTTTAAAATTTGTTGCCAAGCATTACTACATTGCTTACGAAAATTGATTGTACACTTTTTGGAGTGCTACAGTCGTATTGATTCTGTATCAATTCTGAGTGCATACGAATAGTTGGAAATTTAATAAGGAACATTTTTCTGTATTGACAACTTTTTCGATATTATTAACTGTTTTCGTGTGAATCAAGCAAAAGTCTAAAAAAAAATATTTTTGAAATGTAATTTTAAGATGGAATACGGAATGTATTTCGTAAACCAAGTGTCCTACGAAAAATCGTATTCTATATAAAATGTGCCTGTTAATATTTTCTACTATAGTTTTTATAGTTATTTTTTAATGATAGTTACTTAGTTATTATAACTCATGTCCGGGCTTTAACTACGAAGAATACCACCTACTACCAGAGCGCTCTTTTGTCACTCTGGTGGACATGAGCCCGACTATACAGGCTCCGGATCATCGCTTAACGTCCCATCCGAAGGACGGCGTGCTTAAGTTTATTTTACCTCCCAGATAAAACCAACTAAGGGCATACCACTGTGCTACCAGCGCCTGATATAAAAAAAAAGTTGTATAATCTGTGGTTAAAAAATTTGTTTATTTTTTATTGTATATTATAAAAGTTTTTTTTGATGCCTTGATAGGCAAAACGTAAACTGAATAAAATAAATATATTTTTTTGGAGACCTAAGGCCAACCTTGTTTGTTTACAAATCTACCTCATCAAGATTCTCTACAACATATATTTGAAGATATTTTTCAATGTGCCTCAATGTAAAGTGGTCTTTATTTTCTGGTTTCGGATTTACGTTTCTGAGTTGGAGCGTTAACAAAGCCAAAATGGTCAAAATATATTCAGGGGACTTTGAAACGTTGAATTGAGTTGAAAACTCGATCTCGGATTTTCGTACGATTATACAACTTTCTTATACTAAAATCATTTATATAAATCAAATGTGTGCGGGATTGAATGGCTGATTTACAACAAACAAAGGGAACACAAAGGAAGCCCCATCTGACGAAAAAACCACAGAGAAGGGAAGAAGGGTTGAGGTTGACAAGAAGGGCCGCCGGACAGACAGACAGGATGCGGTCAGGAGCCACAAGGGCTCCTCAAAGACAACAGACGAGAAGAGGATCTGAGCCCTATGTAGACAAAGGACGGGTGTTATATAACAACAGGGGAAACTACAGGATTCTATTCGCTTGTATAAAATAGCCTCTGAGAAGCCACATGGACCCAGTATACATAAGGACGCCATCTATACAAGAGCATTCCAAAGCGACCTATTTTAACCCAGACGGTTGCAGTTACAAACACCACTTTTCACTATTTTTACTACTCCAGCTATTTGGAGAAAGATGAAGTTCAGTAATCGGTCAAAAAATCGATGTTGAATTTTCGCCGAAATTTCATGACTTCCGACCCCAGAAATGTTGAAAAACAATCTATGTATATATGAACACGATAACTCCCATCAACACAAAATTTTATATGTATATCCAGAACTCTCTGAGGACGACACCTACTGATTTTCAGTCAAATCGGCTAGAGGGATGGGGGGAAATTAGGGGGAGTCTTAATACAAAAACACTAATGTAAAGAATGTATTGAAACGAAACACCATCAAAAAACCATAAGGGGACCCACCTATCAATTTTCAGCGGAATCAGTCGAATGGGAAGAGATGGCCAGAGGGAGGGTAACTTAACATTGACATGAAATTTTATAATCACATTTTATACTTATAAGTTCTAAACCCCATAAGAATGGCACCTATGAATTTTCCGCGAAATCGGCCAAACGAAAGGGGGATCAGAAAAGAGGGACTCGACTGAAAAACTCAAATAAGTGCCAATGTATAAAGGGCGCGGATAGCTCAGTGGTATGCGTGTTTGCTTAGTTTTTTTAATCTGCAAGGAGCATGTCGTCCTTCGGATGGGACATTAATCAATGGTCCCGAGCCTGTACGATGTAAAGTACTCGTTAAAGACGCGTTTAAGTAAGAACCACCTGCCAAGGTATATGATAAAGATACAGACAGACAAGGTAAATATATTGGAGAAAAGAGGCAATAAGAAGAAGAGAGAGGTAAGGAAAGGGAAAAGAGAGAGGGGAGGGGATATATATTTGGCAGGGCTGCCTGTAGAGGAGCTATGGTTATTTTAGATATAGGACAGGAAGCAGAGATAGGGAGGAGCAGATCAAGACAGGACAATCTGATATAGGATACAGTCAACAGCCTGGATCTGTAGTACATTGCAGATATAGAGTAATATCTAAACTTCGTTCAGTTAGTTATGTCCAGGCTTCAACTACAAGGTCATATCGCCTACTACCAGAGCGCTCAGTCGGTCGCTCTTGTGGACGATGAGCCCTACTCTACTGCCGGAGTCCTAATTTTTTTCACCTAAGGTCTTCCTTAACGAGTATCTGACATTGTACACTGTACAGTCTCGGGACCATCGCTTTAGGTCCCATCTGAAGGACAGCGTGCTTAAAGTGTTTTTACTTCAAAGACATATGTGATCGATTGACACCACTCTTGACCTTCCAAGCAGAGAAATTGTGAACATTTAAAAATTAATTTATAAATATATGGGTACGTCCATTTCAAGCGTAATTATCTACATGAAAAAAAAAAAAAAAAAATCTCCAAACTTTATGATAATGTTCCCTTTAGTACCTCTGAGTATTTGTGTAAAATTCTAGATTTTTAGAAATTAATGGTTCCGATATACAGCAGTTAAAGGTTAGCAAAAAACGTGATATCTGCTAAAATCGCGTTTCAATTTAAATTGCGCGAAGCAAAAATGAAAAAAAAAAAAAAAAAAAAAGACACCTTATCATTTTGACCTTTTATGACCGCCATTTTTCTTTTTAAGTATGAAAAAGGGATTTCTCGTTCAAAAATCTATATGATCCTACAATTTTAGAGTGGGAATAACTCTTAACATTATAGCTATTTTACTAAAAAATCCCATTTTTGTTGATTGATTTAAATGCAAAAAAAAGTCTCAAAGGTCATAAAAGGTCAAGATGATATTTTTTTTGAAAGTACGGGAAATTCACTAAAAAAAAGGTACATACATATCTTGAGTTTTTTTTTAATTTTTGCTTCGTTTACGCGCAATTTAAAATTGAAAAACGCAATTTTAGCAGTTATTACGTTTTTGGTTAACCTTTATCTGATGTACATCGGAACCATTAATTTCTAAAAATCTAAAATTTTACACAAATACTCAGAGGTACTAAAGGAACATTCTCACAAAGTTTGGAGAACATTTTTTTTTTCCATGTACGCTTGAAATGGACGTATATATACTTATATAACTTTATATATATTATATATATATAACTTTCCAGTTAACCCTCAAATAAATTAAGCTCTAGGACAAGCTAATTGTGAACCACAACTCTATGATTTTTGTCAATTAGTCCTCATTCATATGTTTTTTTCATTTCCCAACCCATTTTGAAATTTACGTAAGCTATTGTTTTCAAATTGTTGGGAATGAGGTCCTCTGTACTGCCTCCTGATGTAACGATGGAAATATCGGTCACGAGTCAAACCAAGGGTCTAGGAATCTAATGGGAATTTGCCAAAAACCGAAGAGGAATCCTATGAAGCCTACTCGAATTAGTTTGTAAGAATCACCATTGATTCTTTCATTAGGTATTTCCAAGGCGGGCTCTAGATAGTCTACTCGGGGTAGAGTAGTAGGCGATATGACCTTGCAGTTGAAGGGCTTGAGTCACAATAACTAACACGAGCCGTACACCATAATCCTGGAATGTGCTTTCAAAGCTTCACTATAAATCATTCCGAGAACTTTGTGGAAGTGTTGATACAATCAGTCTTTCGGAAGTTATCCTGTTCAGTAATGCACACACACAGACATCATTGTCTTTTTTTTTCATTGTTGAAATCAGGGATCCGAAAACGAAATTCAGGTGAAAACCCAACATCGAATTTCTGACCGATTGTATAACTTCCCCTATACCTCGTATAACTGCCAACAAAACATTCAACATGTGAATCATTCGTTTTTATGTTTTATCTTTCGGACAAAAATTGTGATAAAACGTATAATTAATGTGTAATAAAACTTTTTTTTTTATCTATATTTTGTAATTTTAGCGGAATTTAATTATTATATGTATTTATTTATGTTTTATTTTTGTATTATTAGCATTTTATATGTTTTACTCCTTGTGTATATAAATTATTATTTTGTACTACATATTCTCCATCACTTTACAGAGACATTTTTATTTTTATATTTATTTCTTAATATTTACTTAAATTTTATTCATTTATTTTTTATTACCATTTTATTTATTTTTATTAATTTCTTTATATTTAGTTATATGTATATATATATATATATATATATATATTATCCATAATTGGAGGGCGCCGCACAGTGGGCCAGATCCCAAATCTAGCTGGACAAAAGTCCGAAAATGAAGTGAGAGATTTCGGGAAAAAAACAACCTGGTTCAACAAGTAGTATGTGAGAGAGAAATAAAAAAAGGGAATTAGAGAGGACGAAGTCAATACAGCGCAGCGACGAAATAAACAAACCATGCAAACAGCCGTATTATCTAGGAGGCCAGGTAGTTTGACTACATCACTTACCTGTGAGTGTCGCTTCCGAACTTTACTGATCTTTTCTTCATTATTCTTCCATGGAAGGCATTCAAAAAGGTAAGTCTTAGCAATTTTTGTTCAATCACAAAGTGTTGGAAGGGCCACAAGAATAGTGCACGTTTGAAAAAAAAAAGTTCATTCTAGTTCAGAAGGGCGTAACTTTTTTCGTACCTCTCAGTACCTCGTAAACGTTCATTATCCTTGTTCGTTGACTAATAGATAATAGGATGGCACTAAATTTAACGACCCGTTTTGCCCCGTTTTTTTTTTTTTTTTTTTTTTCCACTAATGTTATTTGTAACTGCAGGTGTGAAAATGTCTATATGCAGAAGGGAGTTTTATGATGTGTTGAGAGCCAGCAATCGTCCTATTGGAAATACCCTCTAACAAATTACATTCCTTTTTGACTATACGAAGAAAAAATGTGGACTCGGCAGCTATTGATACGCCAAAGCAAGGAGGTGGCAATACAAATGATGGCAATGCAGCTCCAAGGTTTTTCCAAAATCCTTCATTAACAGCTGAAATTACTGGCGTGGATGAAGAATTAATGGAAAGGTTTAGCCTACTCCTACAGGCTTTGTCGTCAGGGTATGATATTTATTTGGAGGCCTTTGAAACTTTCGCTGCTGAAACTGCTCGTATGATGAGCGTCTTGCTGCATGATTGGTACACCATGCCTGTCAGTGTTCATAAAATACTTATATATGGGAGTGCTCTTATCAAAAATTTTCTAATACTTTTCGGAAAGCTGGCCGAAGACGTTCAAGAAAGCCAACATAAGGAGATAAAAAGGTTCAGGAAACACGTTTCTAGAAAAATGGATCGATTTTCTACTAACTGACATTTTAAACAACCTGCTCATTTTGTCTGATCCTTTTATTGGCTCCCTCAGACCACTGCCTTCCAAAAAAAACTGGTATAAGTGACAAAGTAAGGCAGTTACTCTTAATTTCAACAACGACTTAGGCAGAAATTAGCAGTGAAGACAACAATTCCGTTAGTGATTTTGGTTTGAGCGACCTGTTGCTCTAATTATAATAATTAAAAATGTAATTGACAAACCATAGTGTTATTCGTAATTTTCTGTATTTTTATGCCCTTCTGAATGATTGAAAAATAATAATTTATCAGTAACCTAATCACAGGACTTTTGACCCGCTAGATTCGGGATCTGGCCCACTGTGCGCCGGTAGCTCAGTGGTATGCGTGCTTGGCTTCTGAGCTCAAGAACGTGGGTTCGAAACCCGACTAAGGCCCTTAGTTTATTTTATCTGAGATGTAAAATAAACTTAAGCACGCCATCCTTCGGATGGGACGTTAAGCGATGGTCCCGAGCCTGTACGATGTCAGGTAATCGTTAAAGACCCCTGCCCTAGATGAATAAAAATTTAGGGTAGGCAACATTCAGAACTCCCACAGTAGAGTCGTCCACCAGAGTGGCGAAAGAGTAGGCGATATGACCTCGTAGTTAAAGCCCGGGCATGAGTCATAAAACCTAACCTAACCTATCCATAATTGTCATCGAATTGTCATATGGTTTTTACTGATTGTAAACATGCTCAATAAAAAAATATTATGAATCTTAAAATAAAAATAAAACTATTATTTGATGAATATCAAATAATGACATCTTAACACTTGCATCCTATATTATAGGACTGAATGATTCAAATAGGGGATGGAAAAAAAAGAAATTCAGTGTAATATATGTATAAGTTTTAATTTTCTCAACTGTTATAGCCCAATCTATCACTAGCGACAGCACTGGTAGTTTACTGGTTTTCATAACTGTTTAAACAGTGAACGTACTATAGAAAAATGTATTCAGTTAAAAAAAAAACGTGTTTCATAATAACAACCTTCGTCCTTTGTTTATATCTGTCGGAACTTTTGGATACTAGCTAGCTGACTGAATATAATATATTTATAGTCTTGCGATGATAATTAATATAAGATAATTATCCTTAGATATTTCAGGCTCGACAGAGGAGCTTGGATACATAGCGCTGTCTGTGAATTATATAATAAGAAATTAATAATAAAAAATAATAATCAAAGAACAACAAGCCAACGGGAAATATTTTTACAACTTCAATTCGTGCCTTTGGCAGCGCTGTTTATATTTGAAACATAGTTATAAAAACAATTCTTCCCAATAACATGATACCAGGAGAAAAAAGATTTTTGAATAACTAAATATTGTTCCTATCTTTATGAAAAAGTATAACTTATAATGAAATTAGTTTTTTTAAGGTCCTTTCCTATTATCATGAAAGCAATAGATACAATATAAAAATTTAAAGAAAAGGATTTATGTAAGAGGAAACGCTCTATTCGGAAACGGAATTTTTTTCTCATAACATAAAATAACCATGTAATAAAAGTTGGGGGGCCGTGCGGGCTAGAGCGTAGGGCTTTGGTGAGTTGTAGAACTTTATAAGTCAGTATCCTTTTTATTATATGAAACAGAAAAGAAGTGAAACTTATATCAAGTCAGTAGTACATGAAAGAAATCCGAAGACCAGCCGAAATGGCGGTAGACTACTCAACGCAACATGTACCTGTAGATTATAAGTAATGTACAAATATATTTTAGTAGTAGAGTTGAAAGGATTCTGAGAAATAATTATAAAAGATCAATAATGTTTTTATCAAATATATTTATTCAAATAACCATGGAGTAAGGTTCTTTTGTGTATTTTGCAACCTTTTTATATTGGGGGTCATGGTGGCCCTGCGGGGCTTTGGTCGCATGGTTTGCGGATTCGAATTCCGTCCGGGAGTGAGTTTTATTTCGTAGATAGAACTCCCTCCCGGGGCCATGGGTGTCGTAAATAAACTAGATAAACCTTCTTAAGAAACATGGCTAATATGCGTCGTACATAAGGCAAAATTTTATATAGTTATTTTATACTTAGCTTTCATTTGTATTTTTTTGTAAATGTATTTTCTAATACTTTTTTATTAACTTTACAGTATTTTTTACTATTCTTGTTGTTATTAATCACGAGTGTTCGGAAAACAGAAAACTCTGGTGAAAAATCAACATCGAATCTCTGAACGATTAAATAACTTAAACCCCTTATACTTGGTCAAGCTGGGGAAGTAAAAAAAACATGATAAATTTCGAAAATAGTGATGAAGAAGATAAGAAAGAAGAGATCTGAAAATGATGAAATGAGAGCAGCGAAACGACAAACCATTGATCCCAATTAACCTCTGTTAGATCATCAGAGCAGTAACGTACAGTCAGTCATATGAGCACAGGATGGGCAAACTCTGCAGCCCGGGGGTCACATGCGGCTCGCCGAGTGGCTCAATGGGGCCCCCTGAGTGGCTCAATGTGGCTCGCCGAGAGGCTCAATGTGGCCCCTGAGTGGCTCAGTGCGGCCCCCTGAGTGGCTCAATGGGGTCCGCCGAGTGGCTCAATGCGGCCCGGCAAGTGGCTCAATGGGGCCCGCCGAGTGGCTCAATGGGGCCCGCTGAAGGACAAATTAATATTGAGGGCTCTACCAGCACTTTATCATTCGTAAAATATAATTACCGTTTTTTTTCGTTATTCGAAATTTTCATGGAGAAATTTTCATTGAAGAATTCATGGCAGTTCATTTCATTATAATAAGGCAAAACATTTTTGTCAACATTCTTCACAATAAACTAGAATTTTGAAATTTCATACAAAATAGGATTTGATTTTTTAAGCAGTTTTTTAAATGGCACTAATTTGAAAAAATATTTTTAAAGACACCTTCTCCATTGTCCTCAAAATATTTATGTCTCAAAAATCTTATTTTTGTTGCGTCATTTCTAAAACGCGAAAAGCTACTTTTTATTATTAATTAATTATATTGTACTATACACCATTATGTTCTGCGAAATTCAGAAAAAATTTGTGCCTCATTCATAACGTATCAGTTATATTTTAAATTACATAACTTCCCATGTACTCCGAGAAGTAAAAAAAAAGAGAAATGGGACAATGTTGTTAAAAAAACAAAACAAAAAAACTAACATAAACAATTACAGTACCAGAAATAACGAAAAGAGTAATAAGAAATAAGAGAGGAGAATGTGGGACAATATAGGGAAGGGTGTCACTGGGGAACTGTGAAATTTGTTGAGCCGAAAAGGAACTTTCCAAGGAATGACATATCAACTCGTAACACATGGGAGAGTGAGTCCGGAATTTATCGTATTTACCAATATATTCCAATGCTTCCTAAGAAATTTATAACAACCCTCACAGAATATCTCAATCAATAATTCAACGACCTAGAGACAAATTTTGTGAAGTTTTATAAGATTTTAGACAGGCGGATCTACCATGAGGCTCCCCGCTTTCAAAGCACAGTGATTTTAGACAGAGGCGGATCTACCATGTGGCTCCCCGCTTTCAAAGCACAGTGGTTTTAGGTAGACGGCCCTCTTCGTTTACTCTATTGTATGTAGTTGTAACTATTGTACAAGTATTTTTACATTAATTTAAACAAAATATTATTAATTAAATAAAAAAAATTCCGGGATCGTGTTTTTAAAGGATTTTTACATCACAAGTTGATTCCGTTTTGACTATTTCCGTGATGATGTCAGTCTGTGTGTGCAAGTGTGTATAGAGGTCACATCGCCTACTACCAGGTTGCTCTGATGGACATGAGTGGACATGGACATGAATATACAATGGAAGTCCTACATTTTGCCTACCCAGGTTTATTCATCTAGGGTAGAGGTCTTTAACCCTTTAATGGCGACGGGTGTGAGGGAGGGTCGACGTGCCTAGCAGGCAATCTCTGCCTCCTAGCGACCCGAAATCCCTGACCCTCTTACCACCAGCGGTCCGACCTATTCCGTGTGTGTCATGAACACAATAACTTATGATAGAATGAATATATCATCACGAAATATTATAAGTGAATCCAGAACCCTCTAACGACGAAATCTACTGTTTTTCAGCCAAATCGACCAAAGGGAAGGGGACTAGAGGGGAGGTTCAATAAGAACTCGAATAACTCCCTATAGAATGAATATATCGACACAAAATTTTATAGCTGTGACCAAAACCCCATAAGGACAACACATATCGATTTTCAGCAAAACCAGCAAAAAGGGAGCGGTTAGGGGAGAGGGTTAACTCAAAAACTCTAATAACTGCTGTTGTAATAAATGTATCGACACAAAAGTTCATATGTGAATTCAAAATCCCAAAAGGACGATACTTATTAAGAAGAGGATAAGAGGCCCCCTCTACAAAAAATTGTTTTTGCTCAATACAAAAAATTTTTTTTTTCATTTTCGGAATCAGGAAAACATGAAATTCCGGAGAAAAGTCAACACGAAACTTCTGACCGATTACATAACTCCGCCTATACTTCATATAGATGGTAAAGTTTAACGTTATTTTCACAGCAGGACCAAAAAACAGGATCCTTGTTGTCAAGCTAAGTGGTTTTTAGAAAACGAATGTAAAAAATTGTTGATTTAATTTTTGTTATGGGAAAGGAACCTCTGGGATTAGTAAAACAATTGATTTTAAATGAAATTTATGGGTCCATTCAAGTTATTAAAAGGGGTCGTTTGAAGTACACAATAACATCAAGAAGGGTGGGTGGTGTCCCCGTTAAAGACTAGAAACGCAAAAATGGAAAATGTACTGTGATGTAAAAAATGTACACAAATTGATTTTTTTTTATTTATTGATTTTTTTTATATATTTTTTTTTTCTAAAACACAACAAAAAAAATATATGGAATTATACAACGATACATATGCGAAAAACCATTCCAAAGGATAGAATTGGCATCTAAAATTAACATTTACGACGTGAAAGCTGGTTTTCGAGCTGCGAAATTGACCATTGTTGTGTCTCAAGCCTCGTTCTGTTTCATCGCAAAATAACCAACGTTTACGATGTCTAAACAACATGGACCCTTTATGGACGATAAACTGGAGCACCTTAAATCATACTATACGCAGTAAAACACAAATACTGAAAATATTGCAATTTACTCAACACCATCTTAAAATAATAGCTTATGTTCTTATTGTGAATCATGCCCGGGCTTTAAAAACGAGATCATATATCGCCTACTATCAGAGATCTTTCTGCGCTCTGATGGCCATGAGCCGACTCTACTACGGGAGTGCTAAATGTTGCTTACATTACAGGTTTTGTTGCTTAAAGTTATTCAACGAGTACCTAAGATCGCACAGGCTCAGGACCATACCTTAACGTCATATACGAAGGACAGCGTGCTCATTTTTACGGACTGGGCCAATGTATGTTATAACATGTTGTTAAAGTTAGATTTTACTTCTCCAGTTCTACAAATTATAGTGAAAGTTCATTACTCGATCAGTAATTCATATTTTCCGACAAAAATATTGAAAAATAAAAATCCATGTCTGTCTGTGTCTGGGGACACGATTACTCCAGATAGAATGAAATAACAACTTAAATTTTTATATGTGTAGCCAGAAACCCATGAAGACGACACCTACTGATTTTCAGCTAAATCAGCCGATGTAATGAATGTTTCGAGACGTAATTTTCTATAAAAATTGAGGTTATAGTTAGATATTGTGACTCATGCCCGGGCTTTAACTATGAGACCATAACGCCTACTACCAGAGCGGTGTTTATGGGGACTATGGGAGTCATAAAAGTTCCCTACCCTAAATTTTTATTCACCTACAGTAGGGGTGTTTAACGAGTACCTGACATCGTACACGTACTTAACGTCCCATCCGAAGGACGGAAGGCTCAAGGTTCACCTCCCACGTAAAAACCTAAGGACGGAAGGCTCAAGGTTCACCTCCCAGGTAAAAACCTAAGGGCCTCGGCCGGGTTTTGAACCCGCGATCTTGAGTTCAATAGACAAGCACGCTACCTCTGAGCTACAGGACCCTCCCTCTTTTTTCTTTCTCTTTTTTAATTTAATTTTATTTATTTATTTATTTTTATTTTATTATTTTTATTTTATTATTTTTATTTTATTATTTTTATTTTATTATTTTTATTTTATTTATTTATTTGTTTGACTTTATGTACGGTGCATAACGCTCTAGCCCACAAGGCCACCAAGGCCCCCGGGGACCCTCTTTAAGGTTATATATGAGGCTATTCACCTCCTCTCAAATTCATTTCAAACTGAGGTTTTCGGGCATACGAAATTCGAGGTTATTGGGTATACCAAAAATGGCATAACATTCATAAGACGTTCTTTAACCCAGTAATGCCAGTTTTTACCAGTTAAGTACCGATAAGTCTATTTTCCAATGTTATGAAAGTAGGCTAAACATGTTGATATTTCATAAAGGCGAAAGAGGAAGTTAGAAGACATGGCACTTCCTGTTTTCCAGAGTGAAGGAAGGGGAGTGTAGGGTCAACAGAGGCTGGATATGAGAGTGTCAACAAACCTGTTTGGAGGAGCTGCGCCTGCTCTCCAGCTTGTAGGCAACCTACCTAATATAGACTCCAGCCCTCGACTATGACAGATCAATCAGATCACAAAAGAATCGCTTGCAAAAAAAAAAAAAAAAAAAAAAAAAAAAAAAAAAAAAAAAAAAAAAAAAAAAAAAAAGTCAGTGAATCACCTGCAATGTTCTTCTCCAAAACGAATTAATCAATTAACTTTTCGCTCCCCTCCAAAACACAGGGGGCATACTAAACTTTGAGTCGATAAATTCATCACATCGGCAGTAATTAGGGTCTTTTGAATTGAGCCCCCTCCCATGAACACACCTTACCTTCCGCCGATTTCGCTGAAATTTAATAGGTTTTGTCCTCATGTGTCTTTTACTTTAACTATGAAATTTCAAGTCGATTCATTCATTACACCGGCAGTTATTGGGGTTTTTGAGTTAAGCCCCAACTCATACCCTCCTTCCCTTCCTTATGAGGTTTTGAATTCACATATGAACTTTTGTGTTGATACATTCATTGCAACGACAGTTATTAGTTTTTGAATTAGGCATCCCTTATCCCCCTTCCATTTGGTCGATTTGGCTGAAAATCGATAAATGTAGTCCTTATGGGGTTCTGGACACGTACAGACACACATAATTTTTTATTTTTTTTATTTTTGGAATATTAGGTCGGAAAACCTGAAAATCTCAATGTTACGAATGTTGTAAACGTCTAACCGATTAAATAACGTCCTCTATACCTCTTATTGCTGGGAATGTTAACATTTTCACTTCACTGTGATGTGAAAGGTATAAAAACAATGTTATTTTTGTGTTGGGTCCACAGGGAAAGTGTTCCCTGAATGTCTACATAGAGTTCCACATTCTACCATTTTTCTCCTATCAACATTTCCACTGTAGTCTTTCATTTATTTCTATGTATTCAAAGAAATTCAAATTGGGGATATATTTTGCATGATCCAAGGTATATTCGGTCAACTATCTCGGAAAAAATAAATCATAGCACAAGCTGTGAACTTTCTTATACCCATGCCAGTTATGAAATAAATTTGAGACTGGGGAGGGGGAAGAGATCTGTGAAAACGTGGTTCGTATAAAAAAATGTACTATTATCGGGCACATCAAACTTTTTTTTATGCTTCACTTTTATTTTAAATTAAAAAAAACTGACGGGGTTAAAATCAAAATGGTCTGTGACATTTTTAAAACTTTGAAGAAACTGAGCATTAAGTTCTTAACTGATTTAAAAAATCTGTAACACTTTTCGACAAGGGTAAATTTTCTTATATGAAAAACGTTTTTCTGAAGGACTTTCATGTGAGCAATTCAAATCTGAAATCAGACATTCGCTAACAGGCACTGTTTTTTATTTATACGAGAATATTTGTCTAATTTAACTGAAATTTTTAAGTCTGGGATAAAGATAACAACAGTTGGCAACAATGAATTTTGTCTTTCATTTGTTTTAATATTCAAGAGTTGAAATCCCGTTGCAAATAGTTTTATGTTAGTTAATAAGCAAGTTATTGTTAAACTATTTAAAATTGAATTTTATAGCGTGTTAAACTAGCAAATGTAGATGGTAGAGACCTTACATATCATGTGAGTAAATATACATACTATATTTATATATATTTATGTTTTAACTACAGTATATTATTCTGACACAATTATCGAAACTGGAAATATTTTGTCTTCTGTTTTTATGAAACTTTTATGTGAAAGTTGCTGTTAGCAAACTATAAAATTGAATAAAAAACTTCATTTCAAGGTCACTATTGATATGTTTAAGTTACTTGTTCATGTCACCAAAATGGTATAAGTGATTTGCCACTAGATCTCAGCAATGGCTAGGATTTCACTCGTACAACTTTTTTCCTGAACAGAACTATCATTTTTGTACCTGACACTTAACGAAAAAAAATTTCAAAAATGTCATTTGGACCATTTTGATTCTAACCCCGTCAACTAATAATTATAGAAAACATATTTTTAAATTCGTTTACAAATCGCTCAGAGGTAGCGTGCTTGCTTACTGAGCTCAAGATCGTGGGTTCGACACCCGAGCGATATCCTAAGATGTTTTATCTGGGAAGTGAAAAAACTTGAGCACGCCGTCCTCTGGACGGAACGTTAAGCGATTAACCGAGTCTGAGCTCCCACTGTAGAGTCGGGCTCATGTCCACCAGAGCACTCTGGTAGTAGGTGATATAACCTCTTAGTTAAAACGACATGGGTCATAACTTTGAACTATTCCTAGAGAAATTTGAGCGCAATACCTTTGGTCGTATTGGTCCTACCTCAAATCTGAGGGGGGTTGATGCTTGAAAATTTATTCGGGGGTTGATGCTTGAAAATTGATTAAGGAACACTTAAAAAAAATGGTTTCAAGACGCCATTATAAGACAATTTCCGACATCTTTGCGAGATAGGTACCTTCCAAAAATATGTCTTTAATTTTTTTTTTGCAACTTTTATACGCAGAGATGAAAAATCTATTTAGGATCCAATTTAAAGTAGTCTTAATTTTAGACAGATTTTGGCCAAAATCGAATCAGATCCAAGACATTTTTAATTTCTAAAAATAAAAAATCTATCATATTTGATGTCTTCATTGATTGAAGTTCACAGCAATTGCTAATATTTCCATAGCCTTGAGTATAACATTCATTCATTAGCATTAGACAAACAACCAAAATACATATTTGAACACTCTAATACAGAAAAAATTAAATTTAACTGATAATAAATTAATTTTGTAAATAATTATTATAACTCTCTTCAGGAACCTCTCTCTCCATTACTTTAGCTACATAATTATATCCAGAGTAATATACTCTGTAGAAAAATGTTAAATATTTCGAATTTAATACAGTTGTTTTTGTGACTCATGCCCGGGCTTTGACTGCTGGAGTTGAGGGACATCTTCTGGCAATACATGAACGTAGTAGCAGACAGGAAAACACGGTGCTTATGTTGAGCTGAGGCCGTGGAGAGAAGCAGACATCAGACGACCATAAGGACACCACAGAACTGACCTTGGATCTTGTGATCTGACGACCGATGGCGCACGATAGATCGCGGTGAAAGAGTCTGGTGTGGCGGCTAAGGATCTTCAGGGTCCGGTGTAGGAGTTGGCGGATGAATGGCATGCGACCTTGGATCGTGTAAACTGACGACCGATGGCGCACGATAGGTGGCGATGGAAGAGTCTGTTGTGGGCGGCTAAGGATCTTCAGGGTCCGGAGTAGGAGTTGGTGGATGAATGGCAAGCAACCTTGGGCCAATACCGGCTCAATATTTCAGTGTTATCCCAGCAATGGGCCAGTGGCCAATACGATCCTCTACCAGTAATGGACCAATATTGGCCCAATTGTCAAGACACGGTCTGCTCTCTGAAGGCTAAAAAGCTGGATTTTTTAAAATGTCTTCGCTAAATGTATCATGGTTGGCAGCTTGGATGTTAGCACAAACAGGATCTCAGTCTAGATGTATGTATGGCATCCATTCAGTTCAGACCTGATTAATGTTAGTAGGAAATGATTTGTCAACCGAAATCTCAATTTTTTTTCTTCCTTTCAGTTGCTTCTATTTATAATTTTGTGCGTGTAAAAGAAAATCTAAAAACTGTCCCTAGTCCCCAATTTTTATTAAGGAACAGAAAACATAATAATAAATATTCTAAAAAATATCTCATGTGGCCAACACTGAACTTTCTTATACCAACCACGTTTTCACAGATCACCTGTTTTCTTTGTTTCATTGTACAACATAATTCTGAGAGTGATTTTTTAAACGTAATAATGTCCTGTCATGGCCAAATCAATTATTATTATTTATTTTTTTTGGAAGGCTCAGGTAGCTCCGTGTAATGCGTGATTGTCTTCTGAGCTTAAGATTGTGGGTTCGAAACCCGGCCGAAGCCCTTAGTTTTTTTTTATCTGGGAGGTAAAATAAACTTAAGCACGCCGTCCTTTGGATGGGACGTTAAGCAATGGTCCCGATCATGTACGATGTAAGTTACTCGTTAAAGACCCTTACCATTGGTGAATAAAAATTTAGGGCAGGCAAAATTTAGGACTACCACAATAGAGTCGGGCTCATGTCCACCAGAGTGACGGAAGAGCGCTCTGGAAGTAGGCGATATGACCTCGTAGTTAAAGCCCTGGTATAACTAATTATTATTTTTTTCATTTTTAATCCTTTTTATTAAAATTACTGATAATAAAAAAGTATTTTAAAATTCGTTGCTATGTTTTATTGTACATTCTTTGGGGCGCTATAACTTTGGTCGTTTTGGTTCTAACACAAAACTGAGGTTACATTAGCAATTTGAAATTTAATAAGAAACATTTTTCGTAAAGACCATTTTTTTCGATAGAACTAATCTTTTTCGCGTAAATCAAGCAAACAACTAAAACAAACTGGGTAATTTGCCTTTTCGTAATTCTCTATAATTTTTTGTTAAACATTTTTATTACTATAAATTTTTATTATAAATTCCATGTTCATTGCTACAACCGTTGAGTAGCGCTCACAAAGTTCGTCATATACACACATACATACATCATGGCGAAAATGGCCAAAACGTATACAGTGTATCTTGAAACGTGAAATTCCATTGATAATTCTCTTTGATTTTTGCATGATTACAATACTTCTTTATACTAAAGTTATGTAAAGTATACATTTTGACAAAGTTGAGAATTCCTACATTTTTCTATGATATATTTTTTTATAATATAAAATCCCTGGTTTATCCTATGATACTCTATCCAATGAAGTATCGTATGTTTCTCCGGAGCTGAGTAGCTCTACAGAGACCGAGCTAAACCCCCTCCAAGACCCCGGTCTATTCTAAGAACCTTCCTTCCTCCATTGTCCCATTTCCGGATCTGCTTTATTACCTGGCCACTGCTGGGCTCACAGAAGAAATACCTCGGACGTGACCTTCCTACACACCACTTGGATAAGATTTGTAGAAGGATAGTCAGACTAAAAATAAAAAAAATAAACACATATTTCCTAACATTTTCGACTCTTTTTGGATTAACTTAGACTGGGCTATTTTGTGTTACAAGCGACAGATGAATATTGTATAATGGATTCTCTACAGAGTCTCCATTGTTCCGAATGGAGCCGAATTAAAATCTAAGTTTGTAAATTTAATCCACTGCCAAAAACCATCATTACCTAAGCCGTTGAGATATATAAAAATGATGTATGAAGGTTTGTTTGCAATAAAAATGTATACAAAAAAGTCTGCGACAGCAAATATCTATCTACAACCGATAGCCTTCAAAAAGAGTTTTTATTCCATATATTTATTTATTTACATATTTTCAACGGCATAACATTTGCCATTAGCAATTGCGATAACTAGTATCAAGTGCTTGTGGCTGTACGTGACTGAATTGGAGTCCAGGCTAGTCCTGGAGCAGGCCCCTCTGCCATGCCCGCTTGAGGTGTGGCAGATTTGTGGGGAGAGTGTTTGGATAATTATTGTATAAGTGGATTGGCGTGATGATGGAGTTTGTCATGAACGTAATGGAGTACGTAAAATGGAGCATCGGCAAAGTGGCGAAGTGTTGTATGTTTGATTTTTTGGCTGATCCCCATATCTCGATGCCGTAAGTCTAGTATTAGTGATGCATATGTGAATTTTGCTTTCAACCAAAGTCGATCGTCATCCGATGATTTATTTCATATAGTTTTTTGAGTCCATCTGTTTGTAACAAACTGACGCAAAAAGTTGAACCAATTTTGATGAAATTTCATATGTAGTAACTTATAAGCCCGATTGAATCATAGGCATTGACCAGCTGGATATTTGACGTATCTATATATTAGGGAAGAGAGGGAAGGCGCTTTTAGGTTTTACGTTTTGAATTGAAATTTCATTTATGCTGAGGGGTGGAGGGTGGGGATGTCACAAATCCGGCCCCAAAATCATTGAACATTTATTTGTATGCATAATGCAGCACTCAAGTGCAAGAAGGTTGCAGAACCCTGAATCCTGATCTAGACAGAGCGGATTTTAAATGTACCCAAGTGGGACAAAACAGAGGTAAAAGACAAAAGACAGCGGAACCGGAATTACTTCCTAACAGGAAACTGATACCAAAAGAGGGAGGAGGCAGTGGCAGTGGACTGTTATCTGGAGCAGCTTCCGGGCAATTACCCAGACAGCGCTGCCAACGTCAAACACAATATACCACTTTTGGAGAACTGACACCGACGACCTAAATAGCTGATATCAGAAGCATTAGGAGCTTTGGCAGACACACTCATTATTAGAGAGGACCTCATAGCTCTTAATTGCGTCACTTTGCAAAATTGATAGCAATTTGTACGTTACACAGACCTACCAACCTACAAACTTCAATTCAGTCGCATCGAAGTATAGACTTCCCTCGGTCAGACAGCGCTGCCAGCGTCACTCGGCCAATATCAACCCGCTCTCAGACAGAGCTGACAGCGTCAAACACAATATACCTGCTATGAGAGATACTCACATTAGGAGCATCATCAGATGAAGAAACAGGCGGAGAGGACCGCCCACAGGGCTCTTTATTTATGACATTTTGGAAAATTATTAACAATTCGTACGATACACACAAACAGATCCACCGACAAGCGTCGAGTTGCATTGAAGTATAAACGGACAATGTCCATCACACAGTCCTTAGAATAGCTACAACCTTTTGATCCAGTCCTACCATGAGCGTTTGTATAGACGCGGGCGAAATACAATAGAAAAAGGAGCAATTAATTCCATCACACCACTAAAGTTCAAGCTTTATTTTTATGTCTCACGTCCGGGCTTTATCTATGAAGTTATATCACCGATTCCCAGAGAGCTCTTTAGTCATTCTGGTAAACATGAGCCCGATACAACTGCGGTGTCCAAATTGTGCCCAGCATAGGGCAGGGGTCTTGAACAAGTACATGACATCACACAGGCTCGGGAACACTGTTTGTTGTCGACCATTTTGTTTGATTTCACCATAACGGATTCCAGACTTTTTTGATAACTGCGGACCTAGGACCTACGGTCTAGGGCAGGAATGGAGAACTTATGACACGCAATACAATTTTCCTGGCACTCCAAATAACCTCAACTTTTTTGAAGATGATAGCAAGTATTGTTTTTATTGGATCCTCGTGAGCACACTTTATTAGTAGAACTTTGTCAAATGGTGTTAATTTTCTAAATTATCTCAATAATTAATCCTAATTTTGTAATGAAACAAACTACGGCACGTCAGCAATTATAGAATTTTTTATTTTTTTTACTTTTTGGCACGCGAACAGAAAATTCGCCATTATAAATCCTTCCTCAGATTCCTGTATAGAATCATATAAGATTTTTATCAATCCACAACAAAGAAATAATTATTGACGTTTCATGGAGAATTATTTTTTCAAGAAAGTTTTGTGTCAATACATTCATGACATCGGCAGTTATTAGAGTTTTTGGGTTAAGTTAGATGTCGTTCTTGTCGTCTGTGTAGGGGGTGTGCCTTCCAACAATATAACTCCCGATATGTACCCAGAACACCATAACAACGATACATCGATTTACAGCCAAATCAGTCAAAAGGGAGGGGAGGATTAGAGATTTAACATAAAAACTCCAATAAACTGGCTTTATGATGAATGTATTGACCCAAAAGTTCATAAGTAAATTTGAAATTTCATTAGTTCGGCGAAATCGGCCGAAGGGAAGGGGTATTAGAGGAGGCGGCTCAACTCAAAAACCCTAATAACTGCCGATTTAATCAATTTATCAACATAAAATTCAACCACGCCAGAAGCTCAATGGTATGCGAGCTTGCTTATTGAGCTCAAAGTCGGGGGTTCGTAACCCGATGAAGGCCCTTAATATATTTTATCAGGAAGGTAAAATAAACTTGAGCACATCGTTCTTTGGATGACCAAAGACTGGAAAACCAGTCTAGTTCGGCCTTGAGACTAAACAGGAGCTTAGGACTCAGTAAGTCTTTGTATAGGACATTCAAACTAACTTCAGTTCTGGCACTTTAGTGAATTCTATTCTGTTCAATTTGTCTGTAAATGCAAATCTTTTTGAAATAATTCTCTGCTTAAAGACGGGACTAGTTAATAGTGGATATCATAAATTCCTAATAATAATAAATATAATGTATACGAGGGCGCCGGTAGCTCAGTGGTATGCGTGCTTGTCTTCTGAGCTCAAGATCGTGGGTTCGAAACCCGACCGAGGCCCTTAATATATTTTATCTGGGAGATAAAAAAAACTTAAGCACGCCGTCCTTTGGATGGGACGTTAAGCGATGGTCCCGAGCCTGTACGATGTCAGGTACTCGTTAAAGACCCCTGCTGTAGGTGAATTAAAATTTAGGGTAGGCAAAATTTAGGACTCTCACAGTAGAGTCGGGCTCATGTCCACCAGAGTGACGAAAGAGCGCTGTGGTAGTAGGCGATATGACCCCCGGGCATGAGTCATAAAACCTAACCTAACATAAAATTTAATATGAGGATACTGAAGGCTCTATGTAATTCAATTACTGATTTTTAGCCCAGACAGTAGATTGGTTATGGAGGAAGAGCAAAAACGTATATGATTAATTCGTGCTGGGGAAGCACATAGCCGATGATTCACCGACTGTTTTTTTTATTTTTTTATTTTTCATTTTGGGATTAAGAGATCGGAAAACAAATTCTGGTGAAAACTAAATATCGAATAAATAACTGGGGAAAAATTACATGTAAAATTTTAGGAGAGGGGAAAAAAAAAACCTACCTACCGTAGGTAGAATTGAGTGAGCCTGCTCTGAAGAAAGGTAGTCTCTCACTACTGCTGTTGTTGAGACGTTTTTGTGTTGGTACTATTGTTAACTACAATTTGCTTCAATTTGTTCTAATTGTCGGATGAGTAATGTCAGAGCAGCCTTGACACTTCGCGAGCCCACGACGAAGCGCTTTCCAGAATTCATAAGAACTTGTAAATACGTCTTACCTCATAGCGGAAGTGAAGACACAAACATTTTGAGACTCGTAAACAACTCAACTTAACCTCATCCGACATAAACCAAATCACACTAACAACATAAATTTCTTAATAAAAATAGGAATATGAATTATTATGAAGATGGAGTAGTGTAAAGTGATTATTTCCCAATGTACTTCCCCATAACGAATAAATTGGCTACGTTTTCGCTCTTCCTCCAAAATCAATCGACAGTTTGAGCTAATAATCAATAGTTGACCTTTTATTGGCTTCGGAATCCTCAAGCTAAATTTTGTGTCGATAAATCGGCAGTTATTGGGTTTTTGAGTCCTCTGATCTCCCGCCCCCTTCGGTCTTTTTCGGAGAAAATTAATTGTTACCATTAGAGATGTTTTCTCCAGATCTTGTGGAAGTTCATTGTAAATACTACTGAATAAAACACTTAAAAAGAACAAGTCAAAAAATTCCACTATATTTATATAAAATAAGCAACAATATATTTCGCTGGTTAGAGCATTGTCAAGTGTACAGGATACAGACTTATGACTCAATGTATAATATATTTATTTACTTTCATCCATGAAACAATGGTCATAAGTCTGTATCCTGTACAATTGACAATGCTCTAACCAGCGAAATATATTCTGTATATAAATTATATAAATGTGTGTATTTTATATAAGTATAGTGGAATTTTTTGACTTATTCTAAGTGTTTTATTCAGCAGAATTGTTACCATCCTTAAGGAGTTTTGAATTTAAATGAACAATATCACGTCGGGCCATTTATTACATCGGCAATTATAAGGCTTTTTGCCTTAAGCCCCCCTTCCCTTTGCCCGATTTAGTTGAAAATAAACAGATGTTGTCCTTATGAGGTTCTGGATAACCATATAAAATTTCATATCGATCCATCCATTCTACCGCGAGATATCACAGACACAAACAGATTTTTTTATTTTTCATTTTTGAAATTAGGGGGTTGACAAACATAAAATTCCGCTGAAAACTCAACCTCGAATTTCTGAGCGATTACATACCTTCCCCTATACTTCTTATAGCTAGGTAAGTAAAACATAGTCAGACCTCACAGATTTAAATTCAGATTTTGTGCTGGCCGACTCTAGAGGTTCCTCTCATCGTCAGGCTGATAAAACTGTTTTTAAGTCATAACTTTAAGAGAAGAATGATTAAATAAAATAAAACTATTTTATAAATAAATAAACAGATACATTCTTCTTCTTCCCATCCATGAAAATTGCATTACTATTTTTTTCGAAGTAGTCTTCCACCAATATCCTATAAGTTCTACCTAATTACCTTTGTTTAATATTTTTATTGTCATAATATTATTAGTTATTTACCTACTACAATTTACTTTATTGTTATTCGGTAATTTATATATTTATATTCTTCTGAATATTTAAAGTTATATATATTTTAGGGGCAACAGACTGAAAATATCGTCATGGAAGTCTGGTACTGATATCAAAAAGAAGTATATCATGAAGATTTATCTTAAAAAAATATAAATATAAAAAATAATGAAAATATCTATTGTACTTATTAATTTTAGAAATTTCATATTCATTTATCTCCTATTTTTTTAATAATTATTGTATTCATCAAAAACGTACTTGTATTCCAAGATTTATTTTCGGTTATTGTATATAATGTATAAGCTATTTGATGTTAGTAAATTGTAATATATTGATGATAATATACCCAATGTATTTATCCAATTACTATGTTATGGTGAAAAGGAAGTAAATAAATATTATTAAACAGCGCTAATGCACTAAACGCCATTTTAATTTAGTGAGAGTTGAATATGAGAAAGACAGAAAAAAAAAAAAAATTATCATCTTAATTAATTGTGAAGGCTGTATTCATTATAGTTAATTGAAGACAGAAGAAGAAAGAATGGACATTCTCACAGAAAGATATTGGCTGAGGCAACGTTAAAAATATAAAACCAAGATTTCGAGCACTGGATTTGGAGCAATATCAAAGCATTTTGTCTCTATGATGTACAGGGCGCCGGTTGCTCAGTGGTATGCGTGCTTGCCTTCTGAGCTCAAGGTCGTGAGTTCGAAACCCGGCCGAGGCCCTTAGTTTATTTTATCTGGGAGGTAAAATAAACTTAAGCACGCCGTCCTTCAGATGGGACGTTAAGCGATGGTCCCGAGCAATGTCAGGTACTCGTTAAAGACCCCTACCCTAGGTGAATAAAAATTTAGGGTAGGCAAAATTTAGGACTCCCATAGTAGAGTCGGACTCATGTCCACCAGAGTGACGATAGAGTGCTCTGGTAGTAGGCGATATGACGCCCGGGCATGAGTCATAATAAGTAACTAACTCTATGGTGTAAAGGAAAACAGGTGGTTTCTGCTTTTTTACCTTCGTCACCCATGACTGATTGTAAGTTAAAACTTACACATCAGAAAAGTAAAAAAAAAAAAAAAAAGGAAAACACACACACGAAACAATAACATCAAATTAAAACATAAAACGAACAAAAGAAAGTAAAGATAAAATAAAGTAAAAGGAATAAACTGAATTAAATTGAAATATTTTAAGTAAGGTTATTTTTTCAAGTTTCTAATGAACACATAAAGTTTGAAGTTTCGAATGAACACATAACATAAAATTCAAACAGAAATTAACCACAGTAAAAAAAAAAAAAAAAACGAAAATAGTTCAAACAATAAGTTTAAATAGCCTTCAAAGAAAACGAATATTGAGGAGCACAAAAACGTGTTGTTCACCATAATGTAGTTGGCCACGTCATCTCCGGTGAAAACTTAACAACGAATTATGACTATTCATATAACATCCCCTACACTTCGTATATCTGGGGAAGTAATTCCTTCCTTTAAAAAACAGGGGTAGAAATATTGAATCCTCTCAAAACACGATATGATTGAATGATATTTAATTCTTAAGATGAAAATGTAAATTTTTACATTTTAAAACCCTGAAAATTAAATGCATAGTAGCAAAAAGTTGTGCACAGTAATTAAAGTTCAGTAGAAAACATATTATTCACACTAACAAAATTAAATTCAGAGCACTAAATTTACAACACGGTTAAAAAAGTAAACGAACAGCAAAAAAAAGAAACTCACGGTAAGAAGGATATATTCACAGTAAATAAATTGAATGCTAGTAGAATAATATTTAACGTTTGGTAAACAAAATAAACGCCCAGTAAAAAGGATATATTCCCAGTAAATAAATTGAATGCTAGTAGAATAATATTTAAAGTTTGGTAAACAAAATAAACGCCCAGTAAAAAGGATATATTCACAGTAAATAAATTAAATGCTAGTAGAATAATATTTAACGTTTGGTAAACAAAATAAACGCCCAGTAAAAAGGATATATTCACAGTAAATAAATTAAATGCTAGTAGAATAATATTTAACGTTTGGTAAACAAAATAAACGCCCAGTAAAAAGGATATATTCACAGTAAATAAATTAAATGCTAGTAGAATAATATTTAACGTTTGGTAAACAAAATAAACGCCCAGTAAAAAGGATATATTCACAGTAAATAAATTAAATGCTAGTAGAATAATATTTAACGTTTGGTAAACAAAATAAACGCCCAGTAAAAAGGATATATTCACAGTAAATAAATTAAATGCTAGTAGAATAATATTTAACGTTTGGTAAACAAAATAAACGCCCAGTAAAAAGGATATATTCACAGTAAATAAATTAAATGCTAGTAGAATAATATTTAACGTTTGGTAAACAAAATAAACGCCCAGTAAAAAGGATATATTCCCAGTAAATAAATTGAATGCTAGTAGAATAATATTTAAAGTTTGGTAAACAAAATAAACGCCCAGTAAAAAGGATATATTCACAGTAAATAAATTAAATGCTAGTAGAATAATATTTAACGTTTGGTAAACAAAATAAACGCCCAGTAAAAAGGATATATTCACAGTAAATAAATTAAATGCTAGTAGAATAATATTTAACGTTTGGTAAACAAAATAAACGCCCAGTAAAAAGGATATATTCCCAGTAAATAAATTGAATGCTAGTAGAATAATATTTAACGTTTGGTAAACAAAATAATGCCCAGTAAAAAGGATATATTCACAGTAAATAAATTAGCCTGTTCGCAATGGACGCAAGGACCGATGGGAGGGTCCACATTTTATTTCTTGGGATACATCAACTGGATTTACTCGGTAAACTGCAATTTTGTACTGTGCATTTTAAATATTAGTATTTTATTTTTTTTACTGGGCATTCAAATTTTTTACCGAGGTTCTGAAATTTCCTACTGTGCCTTATTAACCGTGTTATTGGATTAACTTACTAGGCAATACATTTTTATGTATTGGGTTAAAAGTTTATTTACAGTGTTGCATTTTACTGTGTATTTATCATTTTGTACTGTGTAATAAACCTTCCTTACTCGGTAAGCTGTCTTTTCTTACTGTGCGTTCAAATCCTAGCCATTTTAAAACAATAAAAAAGATTATTACATTGAAATTAATAAAAAAAATAATTATAATTAACAAAATTCGCGGATTGTTGTAAATGATACAGGAATATGGATCCTATGACAGCCTTACAAGTACATCATAGAACATTAACATGATGAACGACCCAAGTTTGTCACTTTCACGACAGATAGTGTGCAGACGTTACCCCTATGGTTGTTCAACAGCGAATAATCTTGATACATTTTGGAAATTTTCACGATTTCCTGGCGAAGTAATACTCACTACATCTTACTTAAATTTTGAAATATCGTTGACGTGCTCTCTCCAGGGTCTATGTTTGTTGGTAAAACTTTCAGTCTCTCCTCCTGACATAAAGCCAAGTTTGTTCTATCCATAGGTCGCCTTCATATTTCCAGGAGACATCAGTGATAGTTATTATGCAAAATACTTCATCCCACGTTTGAACTTTGAACTACCAGTTTCCAGAACTTTGAACTGACAGTCTAACCATCATATAAAAGTCGTCTTATGTATATAAAACCTTTAATTCATATTTTACGTCATTTTTATTTCCTTGGCAGATGTCCTCCACCAATATCTTTTAAAGTTCTATCGTAATTACTTTGTTGATGTGATGCTCGCAACTCAGCCCCGCCAGCAAAAAAAAATCGTAGTATAATAATCTCATGAAAGTGTGACGAAAAAGCGAACGGATATATTTGATACGTAAACAACAACAGCCCCCCCCCCCCCCCAAAAAAAAAAAACGAACATTCGTACTGTGATAATTCAAGGTTCTGGATACGCATACAAAATTTCGTACAGATCCATTCATTCTATTGGGAGTTATCGTGTTCACGAGCACACAGACAGACAGAATTTCGAAATCAGGAGGTTTGAAAACATGAAATTTCGTTGATTCGATTATATAACTTTCCTTATACTTATAGAGCTGGGGAAGTTAAAAGAGTATACATTGTAGGTTAGGTTTTATGACTCATGCCCGGGCTTTAACTACGAGGTCATATCGCCTACTACCACAGCGCTCTTTCGTCACTCTGGTGGACATGAGCCCGACTCTACTGTGGGAGTCCTAAATTTTGCCTACCCTAAATTTTAATTCACCTACAGCAGGGGTCTTTAACGAGTACCTGACATCGTACAGGCTCGGGACCATCGCTTAACGTCCCATCCAAAGGACGGCGTGCTTAAGTTTTTTTTATCTCCCAGATAAAATAAACTAAGGGCCTCGGTCGGGTTTCGAACCCACGATCTTGAGCTCAGAAGACAAGCACCCATACCATTGAGCTACCGGCGCCCTCGTATACATTCTATTTATTATTATTAGGAATTTATGATATCCACTATTAACTAGTCCCGTCTTTAAGCAGAGAATTATTTCAAAAAGATTTGCATTTACAGACAAATTGAACAGAATCGAATTCACTAAAGTTGTCCTGCCAGAACTGAAGTTAGTTTGAAAGTCCTATACAAAGACTTACTGAGTCCTAAGCTCCTTTTCAGTCTCAAGGCCGAACTAGACTGGTTTTTGCTCTGGGTCTTCTATTTTTTTTTTCAAAAATATCAACTTTTTGTAGCTTCAGCTTAAATGAAGGTCGACCTATAGTTACCCCCACAACCATCAACCTTGATATCCATTCGCACCGCTCACTGATATTTTTTGAGAACGAGGCAAACATCGGATCATGAGATTTTTGTGTCTCTCGATTCACAATGACTCCCTGAGAGTTTTTTTCGGAGGATGCCCTTAACCGAATGAATGATCAATTTTTGGCGAAAATTGGATGAAAATATAGACAAATTTACGTAAGGGCCTAATTACATTTTATTTATTTAACAATTACTACTAAATACGAGCGGTTTCTTACGGTTTACGAATTAATAAAGCACGAAATAATAATACAGTTAAAAGTAGCAGGGGATAAGAGGAGGATTCGACTCAAAAATCCCAATAACAGCCGATGTAATGTCATGAAATTAAATTTTTTTAATTCAAAACCCTGTAGGGATGTCACCTATTAATTTTCCGCAAAATGTCGAAGGGAAGGGGGACCAGAGGATGGGGCTCTACTCAAATACCCAACTGCCAATATAATGAATGTATCGACATGAAATTTAGAGGCCATTATGTGAGTCAAATATTGAGTTTCAGCGCGTCAACTTTGAATGGCTTTGAAGGGAGAACGAACGGTTAATTGATTAATTCGTACACTGTTGTGTTGAAGTACATTGATGGGAACAAACCTTCAACGTTTTCACATACTTAAGGTATCAATTCAATGAACGAGACCGTATTCAGGGGTTGTACAATGCACGGGTGCTTGGTTGATCGACTGTCCAATTGAATGTTATCTCAGGTCGTTCCACCGCAGTTGAACGAGCCTTGAAACCACCCTGTCTCTTTATTTTTGGTTCGTCATCCCCCTGTCTCATGTCCAGTGACTGACCATCCCTGAACCTCTTTTTTTGACCTCTATTTTTCGCTCTTGTGGTCTCTCATTCGCATATTCGTTGAGAAATCTATGTGTTTCTTAAACTTCTCTGGGATGTTCTACTGTTGGTTAATTCCGGCATTTCTTCCAGAGGTGTCTTCTTATTTTTTCCCCGACAATATACTCTTACAAGTCCCGAAATATTGTCGGGAAAAAAATAAGAAGACACCTCTAGAAGAAATGCCGGAATTAACCAACTGAGAAATCTATGTCACATATATTCAAATGTATTTTTACATAACATTTTGTCTATAGTTGTGGATTCGAATCGTGTTGAGCATTTAATGTTAAGTTAGGTTTGAGAGATACGCACACCAGCATAAACAAAGCCCTGTTGACAATTAGGAAAAAGCTCCCAAGAGTCAAAGCTCTGTTAATAACAGGAGACCGCCTGAGGGACTTATCCTCCTCATTGTACCAAGCTTTCTGGTAAGCTTTCCCCAGAGCTTTAATGTATCTTCCAGCTTTGTTTCTCTGTCAGTTATCCGAGCACACTCTAAAGCCAGGAGTTAAAACTTGACACAGTTGTGACTGATTTGAAGTCTCATGGCCCATCCTTGTTCTGTTAATTGACTGAAATCTAATATTTGAATGTTTTAGTTAGTTATTGTGGCCTATGTCCGGGCTTTAACTACAAGGTCATATCGCGTTCTTTCGTCGCTCTGGTGGACATGAACTCGACTGTTCTGTGGATGTCCTAAATTTACAGACCCAGGTTTAGTTACCTAGGGTAAAGGGTCTTTAACCTGACATCGTACAGGTTCGGCACCATCGTATAACCTCCCTTATTTCACTGTATTATGATTGATGTTGCCCGTGTCTACTCATTTTTTTTTTTTTTTAATTGGCCTATGTACAATGTTATAACGGTGTTATAATTAGTTATTTACAACATCCATGGCCCCAATGGGGAGTTCTATCTGCGAAATAAAACTCACTCGGACGGGATTCGAACCCCCAAACCATGGTGAGATCAATGCGACCAACGCACTACGTTCTAGCCCGCACGGGCCACCATGGCCCCCGCTTAATATTTCCATGAATCAGTATAACTTATTCTACGTAATGGAATTATTAGTAAAGGAAAAATAGTTATTGTGATTCATGTCCGGGCTTTTTTCATATCGCCTACTACCAGAGCGCTCTTTCGCCACTATGTCTACTTAGAGTTATTCATCTAGGATAGATGTCTTTAATGAGTACCTGACATCGCACAGACTCGGGCTCCCCATCGTTTAACGAGGCGTGCTCAAGGTTTTTTCACCTCCCACACAAGAAAACCGAAGGTCCTCGACCGGGTTTTGAACCCGCGATCTTGATCTCAATAGGCAACCTCTCAGCTACTGGGGCTCCCAGTAAAAAATATATTTTTTTTTTTTGATAATGATTACAGACAAAAATACAATTAAATAATAACAAATTGAATAAAATTTGTTAAAATATAAATAAATAAAATGGCTGGCTAGTTATAGTTAGTTAGTTTTTAGCCGGTAGTATACGTATACATTTTTAAAAGAATATTATTTTATTTATTTATAAAAAGTTTCCTCAAGTTGAATTGAAGCGGAATAAGAATATCGGGAGCGCCAGTAGCTCAGTGGCATGCTTACTGAGCTCAATATCGTTGTTCGAAACCTGGCTGAGGCCCTTAGTTTATTTTATTAAATAGTTTATTTCTTATGGCTGTTCTAATATCTACGCATCTTGGCCGATTCCAAAGTTAAAGCGATGATTCTTCTTAACTGGTTGTATATAATGAGCCATCTAGGCCATAAACACATAGGAAAGATAAAGAGGGAGAGATTATCAACGGAACAACAATCCCTTCAACAGATTTACTTGAGTAAGTATTGTTCAAGGTTGCGAGAGGTCAAATTTGTTCTCAGACACTCCACCCATCTCTTCTGATGAAATTATATATCTGGGAAGATTTAGCGGAAGCACGCGGGAGGCGATGTGCAAACACCGAGATATGACTTAGACAAAGAGGTTCAATTGAGAGGCAAATCTCACAAACAGACTCAATGGTAAGCGGCAAATGATAATCGAACAAGAACGATCATCAAACATCAAAACGATCACAAGTCCACATCAGATAGCTCATCAATAAACACTGGACAAGATCACTTAACGATATTGGAAACTGCGCCCCATTTTGTCATTAATTCCTTACAAAACAAGTTCAATGTAGGCTAAACAAAAGAGAAATTATGGATCCCAACGGTCAGCAGAAATTGGGTGAATCGGAATGAAGCTTTCTCGGTATGAGGCTTTCTCGCGAACTGAGGCCCAATGAGAATGTAATCACAGCAAAAGAGAAAGACAAAAAGATGGCCGGGTTTTTGAATCCGGGATCTTGAGCTCAGTAGGAAAGTAGGCTACCTCTAAGCTACCGACGCACAGTGTGAAATTTATAAGTTTTGATTTTCAAAATTCGAGCCCCCGCTCAATTTTTGATCAATTTGGATGAAACTAGGTGCAACATATTTGTGAAAGCTGGCTTTTTATCAGATAACTGCGGGTTTCACAATCAAGGTATTATATGCCAGTGGCAAAAATAGCCAATATATTGAATTTGGATCTCTTTAGGCCAAAATGACAACATTAGGACCACTTTTGGCTAAAATAAATATTAAATTCGTAATCAGCGACCCAAAAAACATTCATTTAAGTTGTAAAAATCCGTTAACAAAAACTTACACAAAAAAAATTAAATTTTTTAAAAATTTTCGCGAAGTTTTGGCAGCTGTCAATTGGCATATAATACCTTGATTGTGAAACCCGCAGTTACCTGATAAAAAGTCAGCTTTCAAAAATATTTTGCATCTAGTTTCATCCAAAATGATCAAAAATTGAGCGGGGGCTCGAATTTTAAAAATCAAAACTCATAAATTTCACATTGTGCGACCCCTCAGTGATTATTTATGCTGTATATAGAAGAGAAGATATACTTACGCTATTTTTAATGAATCCTAAGAAAATTGGCAATTTTGAACTCACCTGAAACAGAAAAAAAAATATACATATAAATTAACAGAAAAATAATTATGGAAACGTATGAATTCAATCCCCTATTAAAGGTGGGCTCATCTCCACCAGAATGACGAAAGAGATCTCTGGTAGTGGGCGATAACACCTCATAGATGAGGTCAGAGCATGAATCACAATATAAGTCCACCGATCCACTATGAGCCCAAATAAAGTAGCACTATTTTTATTAATTTCAAAAATATTTCTTTAAGAAATGTTGACCTTAAATAATTTACTGGGAATTATGAGAATTATGGCTACACTCGAAATCTTTTGGTCAACATGGCAAGGTCGGTACGACGCCAATTTCAAGGATATTCAAAAGTGTTTTCGCACGAAATCTAACTATATATTTGTTTGTAGAATGTTTTGTTTCGTTTTGAAAAATTAAGAAAAACGTATATTTTTTAAAATATAGTCTATTTCACAAATTAAATGTGGTGTGTAAATTAAACGGTGTTATCATCTTCAGCCAAAGATGCTATCCCAACTTTATTGGCTGAAGATGATAGCAATACCGAAAGTACTCCCATATTTTATATGTATACAATTTGTGAAATAGACAATATTTTATTTTTTCTTTATTTTTTATTAAGTGTTTCACAATATCTCTTCAAAAAATATTAAGTTTTGTATCTGTTTGATGCTGATGAACTGTATTCATGAGTGATGCTACAGCTGATGATGTGAATCATTCATCTCCCAGAAGCCGAACAAGCCTTCCTCTACTCATTCACCCCAAAGTTCATTGTACTACTAGTATAATTGGTTTTAGATTGCACTCATATCTAGGAGCAGCTAGACTATACCAACTCCATTTTCTCATTATCTTCCTGTCTTTATTTGCAATAGTCATCTATCTTATTTTTGACGGACCATTGTGTGAACCTTTTGTTTATCATGTGTCTTGCTTGTCTATCTTCTGCTACCAAGGTAACTTCCGATAGAATTTAAAATATGATAAATATACACACCCGGGATGTGTACAGTTTTTGGGCACTCCCCTCCCCACCCCTTATCCCTCCCTTCTCACTTCCCTTTCGTCGATTTGACTGAAAACTGATACATGGGGTTTACTATGGGGCTTTGAAATGAAATTACATGAAAAATAATATATATTTTTGGATATACGTCCCCTAAGAATAATAACATAAGAAATAAAGAAAAGAATAGAAGAATCAACCTTTGACTGAGAAAGAATAATGAAAAAAAAGAGGTTTCTAGGAATCAATTAAAGAAACATTAAATTTTAAAGACAGACAATGATTAAATCAATAAAAATAAACTACAGAAAAAGAAAAAAAAGTTAAGAAAAAACAAAGTAAGAATAATAATGTAAACAATAATAATAATGAGTTATAGCTAAATTATAAAGAAAATCAGAAGTCCGAGAGAAACATAATATATATACAGTAGACTCTCCCTTATCCGGCGGTGCCGGGACCGACATGACGCCGGATAACAGAAAACGCCGGATAACAGAAAACGCCGGATAACAGAAATCATCAATTAATGAGAAAAATTATACCTATCAATTAAAGCATAAAAAGAAGTGTTTTTAGGTGAGCTAAGGAATAAAACACGTATGTATTTCGAAGGCGCCGGTAGCTCAGTGGTATGCGTGCTTGACTTCTGAGCTCAAGAACGTGGGTTCGTAACCCGACCGAGGCCCTTAGTTTATTTTATCTGGGAGGTAAAATATACTTAAGCACGCCGTCCTTCGGATGGGACGTTAAGCGATGGTCCCGAGCCTGTAAGATGTCAGGTACTCGTTAAAGACCCCTACCCTAGGTGAATAGAAATTTAGGGTAGGCAAAATTTAGGACTCCCACAGTAGAGTCGGGCTCATGTCCACCAGAGTGACGAAAGAGCGCTCTGGTAGTAGGCGATATGACCTCGTAGTTAAAGCCCGGGCATAAAACCTAACCTAACGTATGCATTTTGTTGATAACATTTATTAAATTGACAATAATATGTACATACTGAACTTTGATTTATTATATGTACGTACATATGTATGTACATATATTGATCCAAGCATTAAATAGATATTTTGAAATCTGCATTTAATTAAGTGAAGTAATAAAATATTGTATTAGCGTTCCCTTCATTATAAATACAATGTACATATGTAAGTACGTACAATAAAAATACATAAAAAGATTCGGTGAGTTACGGAATCATTATGTGCTCGTAAATACACGTGGAAATGAAATGGAAATGAAACAGTAGAGTAACAATCTGTCCAGTGGAGTGAGAGACTTATAGGAAGACGAGTCGATACATTACTTATGCAGTTATTGGAGTTTCTGTGTTAACCTAATTACTTCCCTAGATATAAGAAGTATAGAGGAAGTTATATAATCGATCAGAAATTCGATGTTGAGTTTTCCACGGAATTTCATGATTTCCGACTCCCATAATAAATGACAAATGTTCTCATACTCTCTCACTTGTTTTCAGCCAAACAAATGGGAGGGATTAGAGGAAGGGTTAACCCAATAACTGTCGATGTAATGAATATATCGACATGAAATTTTATATTTAAATTCAAATCCTTATAGGACGACAACTAATAATTTGCTGAGAAATTAAATTAAATTATAAAAGTACATTGCCTGTGATCACACACCCCCCCCCCCCCCCCCCCCCCCCCAGGAGAGAATTTTTAATTATGAAATAGGGTGTTCCATGCATCCAAAGCCCTAAGTTCTAGTCCAAGGGTCGGCAACATTTTTTACTAGGAGGGCATATTTCAGAAATGCGGGAGTTTGGCGGGCACCCTGGGATGAAGAGGAGGGAGGGGTAATATTTAAAAATGAAAATATTAATGCAACATAAATTTAATAGGTACATAAATTCAATTTTTTTTTTTTTTTTTTTTTTCTTCCATTTAGAAAGATGTAATGTTGTTAGGGTGCAACAACCAGCATCTATGATGGTAGGTATGGATATGTTGGCATGAATGGCATGTCAGAGGAAGGCAACCCAGTGGTAGGTCCTCGGGACGAAAATTTATATTAATTATTAGGAAGAACAGAAAAAAAAAAATAAAAAAAAATTGTAAATAAAAAGGAATTGAAAGACAATTTTGATGGATGGGTAAGAGAGATGATAAAGTAAAGGAAACTAATGTAAAAAATGAAAAAATATTAAGAACGAATAGGATTTAAGGTGGCAGTAAGTCGCGGTTCCATCTTCTCTTCAATCTTCGTAGAGGTTTTGTGGTAAGTGTTGTGAAGATAAAGTACGTATTTCTGGGTTTGTATGTGTGTAAAGTTTTCTAAAAAATTGTATGTAAGTAGTTTGTATTGTGTCGGGTACTGTGTGAATCATAAGATCGTTATGAAGTGTTCTGTTGTTTATGTATGGGGGCACTGTGTTATCAGTCTGAGGGTTTAAATTCAAAATTTAATTGAAAAAACATAATCTTAATATTGGCAATTAATGCGATATTTTACATTGAAAATCTGTGGTCATAATGTGGCACATAAGTTGAATTTCTAGTTGAGCTAAATTTTAGAGCTACTGTTATACTGTGTTAGATAAAAGGTAGACTTTCATATGTTCATGTGATTATATTGTTTGGCCGTGACACGGTATTGTTCAACGTTATCGTTGAGCGTTATCGTACCTATGCTTTACTCGACCTTGCTTTGAAAAATGATAAGCTACATGAAAATTAACCCACGCAAGTGAATTAACTAAGCTTGAGATTTGGGTGCTACACGAGTCACAAATAATAATTGTTTGAAATAAGTGACTGTAAAGAGACCTGAATATACATTTGTTGATTCTACGTATAATAATTTATTATTTTTCAAATAATGTCAAGTTCACAAAAATGTTATACATTCACCCGTTTCGGTATTACTCCAACGTCGGGTACGGCGCAAGGATACCACATATTGACATACAATATAATATATAATAGAAGGCTTATATACCTCTGAATACAATAATAATTAAAAAAAGTTATCGGTGAATAAAAGACATTATACTCGCACAACATGAGTTCATTAAATTCCCGCTCTCTCTACAAAACTATTCCACCATTTGGGCTAAAAATCAATAGTTGACTTACATAGGAGCTTCTGAATCCTGCTTGGTATAAGAAAGATAATTGCTATTTTTTGAGGAGGTAAAAAATAAATAGGAGAAGTGATGATGTAATAATATATTATACTTGTAGTTTTTTGGATGAAAGTAAGTTGAAAAAATATTTTTAAGACATCTTTTCGATTATCCTTCAACAGTCTATTGGTTGGTCATTTAATCGCGAAAAGCTGCACTCTACTATTTATCTGCCCTTTACTAAAAATTATATCCCTTTTTCCTGATAACAATGTTTTCACATTGTACAGTACACCAATATGTTCAACATAAATCAGCCATAATAAGAAAAATGTGATTATGACACATTAGTTAGTTCGTATGACTCATGCCCGGGCTTTAACTACAAGATCGTATCGCCTACTACCAGAGCCCTCATTCGTCACTCTGGTGGATCTGAGCCCGACTCTACTATGGGAGTCCTAAATGTTGCCTGCCCTAAATTTTTATACTCCTGGGATAGGGGTCTTTAACGAGTAACTGACATTATACAGGCTCGAGAATATCGCTTAACGTCCCATCCGAAGGATGACGTGCTTAAGTTTATTTTACCTCCCAGATAATATAAACTAAGAACCTCGGCCGGGTTCCGAACCCGCGAACGTGAGCTTAGTAAGCAAGCACGCATACTACTGAGCTACCGGCGCCCTCAAAAATCAATTGTTGCCTCTATTGATATTACTGAATCCTCATACGAAATTTCGCATGGATAAGTTAAATATATTGCCAGTTATTAGGGTTTTTGAGTTGAGCCTTCCTCTGATCTCCCCATTCCATTCGGCCGATTTCGCTGAAAAATAATACATGTCCTTGGGTTTTCAATTTACATATAAAATGTTGAGCCAATAACATTTACTACAATGGCAGCTATAACGTTTTTGTGTTAAGCCTCCCACTACTTCCCCCTTTCGTTTGATCGATGATCGATTGAGATGAAAATTAATATGTGTCGTCCTTATGGTCTTCTCGATGTTAATATAACATTTTGTGACGATACATTAATTCTATCGGGAGTTATATTCATGGACACACAGACCAACAGGACATTTTTTTTTGGAATCGGAAAACATGAAATTCTGGCGAAAACTTAACATCGAATTTCTTACCGATTACATAACTTCCCCTATATACTTTGTGTAGCAAGGGTATCGCGAGAGGTATTAGAGTTCAGTGAAAAACGCAGTGTGTTCCGAAGGCCTTACATATGAGTATGATCCCACTTCTTGTTTCAGGTACTTCCTATTCAAACTGCACTTAAAAATAATGTACGAGTACATAGTGGTCGGATTACGGCATTCCTTGGAAGATATTGACATTGGATAGCAACGAAGAAATCTGATCAGAATGCAAATTATTATTGATCAAATCCAACTTTCACTTTAGCAACACTCGGTGGTGGCTCCACACTTCCGCAATCCTAAGATATATCAAGTATAGAGAAAGTAATGTAATCGGTCAGAAATTCGATCTTGCATTTACAACGGAATTTCATGTTTTCCGACCCCTGACGTTTTCGCTCTCCCTCCAAAACCAATCGACCATTTGGGCTTAAAATAATAGTATATAATTTGAGTTACATAGGGACATCTGAATCCTGAAACTAAATTTGTTTAGATACATTAACTACACTGGGAAAAATAAAAGTTTTTTGTGCTAAGCCCCTTATGATCTCTCCCCTTCCCATGGCCGATTTGACTGAAAATCAACAGGTGTCGTTCTTATGGAGGTTCTGAAAACACATATAAAATTTCGTGCCCATAATTTAATTCTATTAAGAGTTATCGTATTCACAGGCACAAATATAGTTTTTTTTTTTTTTTTTTCTTCTAATCATCAAGCTTCATATGCCAAATATATTGGACGCTGATGACCTTTGCTGTTTTGCGACCTTAAACTCCAAATCCTATCCTATTCTGACATCGTGCAGGCTCGGGACCATCATTTAACGATGTATATCCGCTATTTGAAACTGCCTATATACACATTTTGTTTTGCTATCGTATGACCGAGTCTTTGAAAATAGGTAATACCCTGTCTGGAGGACCCCTGAGGAGGCGGTGGTGCTCACCAGCAGTTTTATCCAGTCAACTATTAACACTTTTGCAAGTTGCGAAAGAAAAAAAAAAAAAAAAAATCGTCAGCACAAGGTTCAACAATGCGACATTGTTAAACCCTGTGCTGATGATGGCGTAAACCGAAACCGGTACCTACACATTTATGTACGTACATGTATGTGGAATTAGACAATATATTTTTAATTTTATTTATTAGTATTTCACTATATCGACACAAAACGCAAAAAAGTATTAGGAAACAAAAAAATCGTCAGTCAATCACCGGCAATGTACTTCCCCAGAACTAATTATTCAACTAAGTTTTTGCTCTCCCTCGAAAACCAATGACCAGGATAATAATCAATAGTTGACTTGCATACGAACTTTTGATTCTTCATTTTAATGAGAAGAGCGATTCCTCCAACATCGTCCCATTGTCCATTTATTTGGGCTTCACACACAGCCAGTTTACCATAATAATAATAATAATAATTTACTTATTTCTGTTTTTATGAAATTATAATTATACAGTAGAACCTCTTTAAGTCGAACCTCTATAACTCGAAAACCTCCAAAACTCGAAAAAAAGTTTTGTTCCTTTCCCTTCAAGCCCCAAAACCTCCATTACTCGAAATCTCAACCCTCTATTCGTCTTTAGTCGAAATAATCAGTGAGTCACTACAAGCCTTTCGGTACATATTTTCCCTCTATAACTCGAAAAAATAAATTGGACCTCTGTATCTCGAACATAACAATGTTTTATTTTACAACCTTTACAACTCGATTATTTGAAACTTATTACCTCTATAGCTCGAAGAAAAATAAGTTACCAACTTTAAGAATTCGCCGACAATGTACACCATTGTTTCTTAGAAAACAATTTAGGAGTATACAATAAATAGGACCAATTATCTAAAGCAAAAAAATATTACTGACTTTTCTTAATACTACACTACGCATTTTTTATTTTAAGGATATTTTGAAATAATGTTGATTTATAATAAATATAAATATGTTTGTTACCTCTGTAACTTGAATTTTTATTTATTTCACCTCTCTAACTCAAAATTAGTTAGAATGAATCTTAACATCTACAAGTCGAATCAAAATCCGCCTAAGTCGAAATCCTCCATTAGTCGAAAACTCTATAACTCTAATTTTTTGGCGTCTCCCTTGATGTTCGACTTATAGAGGTTCTACTGTATTACTTATTTATTATTAGTTTTACAATTAGTGTCTGTGTTGTCTCAAAATATTATGTTTTATTAATTTCTTCATTCTGAAATGTAAAACTAGAAATGACCAATGAACAGAAATGTACAATAAATAACTTTTGAATGTTTTGAAAACATTTTTAGTTCAGTGGAATAAGAGCTTTCGAATGGGATCTCGCTAGACATTATATCTCAAAGTTGAGATTTGAACTTTCAAATTGGACCTTACCCTGTAGAACTCTTTATATATTTTCATCGAATTCTTTGATATGAGAGCTCCAAAGTGAGGGTCGCCCGACTTCCTTTGTCCAATATCTTCAGACACAATTTTATCTTTAAAGTAAGGCCTTAAACGCTAAGAATGCTTGAAAGCTGGAACATTTTTTTTTGTGTCATTTTTCCCTGGTTTAGACATTTTGATTAATTAAAGTGAACACAAGACATTCGTAACCCGGCCGGATTTTTTATTTGGGAGGTGAAAAACCCTTGAGCACGCCGTCCTGGGATGGTCCAGAGTCTGTACAATGTCAGGTACCTACTCGTTAATGACTCCTACCCTAGGTGAATAAACCTGGGTAGGAAAAATTTAGGACTCTCAGAGTTGAGTCGGGTTCATGTCCACAAGAGCAACGAAAAAGCGCTTTAGGAGTAGGCGATATCGTTAAAGCCCGGACATGAGTGCCAATAACTATTGTAAGTAGTGAGTTACGTGCATAACTATATAATAAGCATAGAGGCCCGTTTAGTCTCTATCGCATGTCCATTTCGCCTATATTTCTTGTATTTACTTAACTACAGACATTTGTGCTTAGTCTATCGCATGTCCATTTCGACTATATTGTTTGTGTTTACTTGACAACAAACAATAGAAATAAAAGACGTTGTCTTCCCACTGTTTTATTTATACCAGAACCGGTTTTCGACGCAACAGCGTCATCATCAGTGGTTCATCCCACCCACACAGCACAGCGGTTGGGAGATAACTGGCCTATATTTCTTCTATTTACTTGACTACAGACAGTTGTACTTAGTCTATCGCATGCCGATTTCGACTATATTTTTTGTATTTACTTGACTACAGACAGCTGTGCTAAGTTAGGACAGGTCAGTAACTGATTGATACCTTTACGTATATAATCAGTTAGTTTGGAGTCCATGTTTGGTCTCCCCACTCCCTCCTAAATACTTCAGTCTGCTACACTCTAACACCTACACATTAACTATTTACTGCTAGCTACGTGAGTTGGCCCTCCAAGACTTCTGCGCTAGCCAGATAACTCCTATCTGAGTCCCTGTACCTACATCTATCTTTGTTGCATTCTTTCTCACTGGAGAATCGGATTGTCCTGAATGTATAATTCGTAATAATTCGGATTGTATAATTCGTAATTGGGGTTAGACTCTTAACTATATTATACAACACAAGCACATTTGATTATTATTATTATTATTATTGTTAATATTCACCTGACCCTCATAATGTTTCAAATAGTGATACTTTCTTGTGCCGTCTGCTGGCGCCCGCATCCTATCTATTGTTTATTTGGGTCATGAAACCTTATCGAAATTATTGCAGTACCACCCTACCTACGCCATTTGTAGGACATCTTGTTCTGTACGTATGTACATTAGACTACATTAATATGTATATACAGAAATCATCAGTTAAAATGTATGTAGAAATAAACATACTCGGGTGATGATTGTTATAAAGCATGTATGGGCAACCTTTGACATGTTGCGGGCCAAACTTTAGTGTGCAAATACGTTCGCGGGCCGCGTAGATGGTTCAAAATAAAATAACGTCGGACTTTAAAGTAGTGTCCATAATTTTTAGCGATAGATATCAGACATGAAATAATAAGACAATGTTATTATAATACAAATTAAATCGTGAAATTTGGAGTTATTACAAACTACGAAAGTTAAGTAGCGACACCGAAATCAATGAGACACTTGAGCTTGAATTTGGGAAACTAATCCATTGATGTTTGGATCAATTCCACTGATATAAAGACGTAAAGAATTTTCCAAATATCTTCAGTGAGTCTTGTACGATGTTTTGATTTATTAACTTCCATAATTGAAAAGAACTGTTCGCATTTATAAGTACTGCCAAACGCACAAATCAATCTTCTTGCGAATTTTCTAAGCTGCGGAAAATGGTCTTCTTAGAGGTATTTTTTGTAGAAATCGCGCAACTCCACGTCTTAAAATTTAGATTGTAGGAGTGAGTTTTCTTGAATCTCGATCTACTCCATTTGCAAGTTTATCGGAGCATTTTGCACATTAATTTTTGTTGGATTAGCAAATAAATTGAAACAAAAAATGTTTTTTTCAAAATGTCTCGCGGGCCGGACCAAATCTTACAGCGGGCCGGTTGTTGCTCACATATGTTATAAAGTTTCAGATTAGACTCAAATTACGATCACTATTCATTACGAATTAGGTACAGCCATATTGGTTAATAATTTTTCCGTTTTTTATTGGGAATTTGTGAAAGTATCAAAAGAAAGTGCGCAATCAAAATTATTGGTATTGCCAATTGTAATAAATAATAAATATTTTTTTAACAATTAGAGTTAGAAATTTTCCAGAAGGGTTTTTATCTATCAATACAAAGAGAAAGTTAGATCTCGAAAACTAGTTAACAGATTTGGATAATTCTTTCACCGTTGATAAACTTATTTCTTTTCGGTGGATATAGGGTCTACGTCTTCACGCTTTATCAAAAAGGGAACTGAGCAGGGCTGGTAAAAGTAAAGCAAGTCAGCAGTTAATTGTATACGCTATCCAAAACGTTGAAGATATATCTAAACTATGTACAGTGGAATTTTTGGCATTCCATTTTTTAGAATAAAAAGTTCTACAAAAAAGCTTCCGATAGCATAAACCTATCTGCAACAGATAGGTTATATATAAATTTGTAGTTTTGACTGTAACTAGTTAGCTCAAAAACTATTGAATCGAGTTGACAAGCCTCTTTTTACAGATCAATCGCTCTCCTCTTCCCTCTCAAAAAAAGAGGTGCTGATAGCACAGAGATATATGCTTGCCTACTGTGCTCAAGATGGGTTCGAACCCAGCCGAGGCTCTTTTAGGTTCTTATATTTAAGTGGTAGGAAATTCTCGAGCGTTGTTCGGAGGGGACGTTAAATGAAAATCCTGAAGGCTCTCTGAATATCTACTCTAGAGACGAAAGAGTGCTCTGGTAGTACGCTATAATAATTTAATTCAATCCGCTCCAGTGGATTATTGTTGCTATCTTTTAAACAAAATGTATTACTGGAAAGGAGACATTAGTTTAATTAAGAAATTTACTTTGAAAAAATCAATGTTATTTCAATTAGTTGATTGGAAGTCTAGCAATCTGTGTAAGCTTTTTTGACATTTTCTCAATGGCTCCTTCAAATTCAATTGGGAATAGAGTTAGCTACAGGTCTCTCCAAACAAGAGAGAATATAGAAACAACGTAATATATAGTAACTAGCAGTTTACCAGACATTTTCCGGAGTAACTTTATCTGCCCGGTTAGTAACTTTAAATTACATGATTTTAGAAATAAGTTAAATTTTCAATGATTTAGAGGCCGATGGTTTGTAACCATATAACCAATGTGTAGATCTCAGATTTTCGAACAAATACTTTCTTACAATAAAAATTATAAGGAAGTAATAAAACAAGTAAAAATAATAATTTAAATTAAAACACGTTTTAAATATCTGGTTTGTAGGCGTATTGGCTTTTAACGAACATTAAAAATTGTTATGTAAGGTTTGGCAGTTTCCTGTCTCTCCCTGTTTGGAACTAAAGTGAAATTTGTGTTTTCAAATCAATCCCGAACAATTTCAATAAAACTTTCCATTTAGCAATAAACTTGAAAGTTTTGACAAGTATTCACAATGTCTAGTCACTCTGGATAATCGGATGGTTTTAATTTTCCAGGGACCATAGTTTAACGTCCCGAAAGACGGCATGCTCAGGGTTTTTTTTATCTCCTCGACAAAAAAACCTAAGGGCCTTGGCCAGGTATCGAACCCGTGATCTTGAGGCTACCAACGCACTCTAAGCAAGAAATATATATAAAAAAAAAGGTTGTTGAGAAAGAGTGTTCTGATAGTACGCTATATGCGTAGACATAACCCGATTTTTTTCACAAAAAATAAATGTATTGAATTCAATCCGCTCCAATGGGTTACTGTAGCTCTCTTTTAAAGAAAATGGCCTCCTCGGTTAGGAAGAAAAGAAGAGACGAGGTTGCAGTGAGCTCAAACTGGAACATAGCCGACAGCCAGGGGCACCTCATAACCAGGAGCCAGCCCAGACTCTGCTGCGGAGTCCCTCTGACGGTGCAGTACATCTTGCAGGAGTGCTCCTTACATCGGTAGCTGCTGAGGACCATGGGAATACCGGCAACTCTAGCCGGGGCACTTGGCAACGATATTCAAATGGAAAGAAAGTAGGACGGCGAGTTTACTGAACGAGTCGAGTTTTGATACAAAGATTTATTCATTTTTATTTTTTTAATTATTTGTTATTTTTTTCCTCTATATTACTTCTATTTATTTTTTTTTTTTTTTTCTTCCAAATTAGTACAATAAGTAGATTATTTCAATGAGACAATGGCGCTTATGACCTTGTTGTTGAATGCTAAACTCAAAAACTAAATATATAAATAAAATGTGTACATTTTACAGGTTGTAAAATAAAGATGCAGTCTGGACGATCTCACAAATCGTATTATTTGTCCTAGCCGGCTTTCGAGATTGCCCTCGCCATCAGGCTGTCTGCTAAAATAAGTTTTTAGCATAGAAACTAAAAAAAGGTAAAATAAAAAAATAAAATGAAATTGTGTGATGAATAAACTGCAGAAAAAACGTATCCGTCCCTAATCATGAACTTTTGAATTGTTAGTTTTTTTTATAAGTTTATTTATTCATTTATTATTTTATCAGACAGTCTGATGTTGAGGGCAACTTCGAAAGTCAGCTAGCACAAATAATAGAATCTGTGAGGTCAGACTACATCTTTATTTTACATGTTAAATTGCCATGTTCACATTGACATTTCTTGCCTACTGAGCTCAAAATCGCGGGTTGAGAAACATTGAGCACGCCGTCCTTCGGAAGCGATGGTCCCGAGCCTGTACGACGTCAGGTACTCGTTAAAGGCCCTCTACCCTAGATGCATAAACCTAGATAGGCAAAATTTAGGACTCACACAGTTGAGTCGGGCTCATGTCCACCAGAGTGATGAAAGAGCGGTCTGGTAGTAGGCGATAAGCCCAGGCATGAGTCATAATAACTAACATTAACATTTGTATCAATTTTATGTTGAAAAAATTGTGAAACAACGAAAAAAATGAAAAAAAACAGTATGCAACTGTTATGCTGTCAATGTCCTACTGATAAGAAACCCCGTTCTCCAGCCGACAGACAGATAAAACATCAACAGGAAATTCATAGCTATGAATAAATTATACTCCGTTCGTGGAGAAGTGGCGTAAAGGAGCTGGTCTATTATTAGCTAATTAAATCGATGCAATGTTTAAAAGCAGCCATTTTTTCATGTTATTATTTAATGGATGTCACTTCCCTAATCTTTGATTAACCATATGAGTTCCCCTTCATCATGGAATAAATTCCCAGTATTTATCATAGTCAATAGACAGAATGAGCTCAGAGTTCAACGTCTTATGAAGCTTCAAGTAAAAAAAAAAAACTAGGGCGAGGGTGAAAGAGACGGATCAAGTGGGTGTCCGTCCCACGCTAACTCCAGTTTTGGGTAAGATCTTCAGAATACTCTTTAACTATTTCAGTTACCGGTTTTCTGGAGTTGGAAGGCGTTCATCCGTTATTACTGGACTGTCACCCACGTCAGAGTGTACACTATGTCTCTCGACAAGAGCCATTTACTGTCCAACATGCTTGAATTGAATTTTGTTCGAGTTGAGTTATGACAGTAGAGTCCTAATTTTGCAGGTATTGAAAGTAAGTATAAATAAAAAAGTCGAATGTGTAAACAATTTACACTCATTAAGATTGTTAATAAATTATAAAATTAATTATTATTATTTGTATAAAAACATATGTTAGGAGTGAAGTAACTTAATTAGTGAATAAATATACAAAAATGAACTAGTCGCATTTTGTTTTAAATCGAAATGTGAACAACCAATGAGTGAAAGAACAAATGACGAACAGCTGTTTCAAATAGTGAGAAACAGTCTAAGATAAGTAAGAGAAGATGTAAGAGTGAAAATTATAACATTGGAAATACGTAGAAGAGAAAAGATACCTACTTTTTATTTATATGTATATATGCCCAAAATATAAAATAATTATAAATAGTGGCCACTAAAATACAGAAAAAAGACTGATATAATTTTAAGTAATTAGTTTGTAAGATTTTTCTTGTATGTAAATTGACTTTTTTATTTGATATTGATATCATTTTATTTATAATGTAGGTTTAGGTAAATAGACCCAATATTTGTTCTCTTATTCTATGCTATTCATTTTCCCTGTGAACCCAATAAGATCATTTATACTTTTTGATTAGAGGTTAGGTTAGGTTTTATGACTCATGCCCGGGCTTTAACAATGAGGTCATATCGCCTACTACCAAAACGCTCTTTCGTCACTCTGGTGGACATGAGCTCGACTCTACTGTGGGAGTCCTAAATTCTGCCTACCCTAAATTTTTATTCATCTAGAGTAGGGGTCTTTAACGAGTACCTGACATCGTACAGGCTCGGGACCATCGCTTAACGTCCCATCCGAAGGACGGCGTGCTTAAGTTTATTTTACCTCCCAGATAAAATAAACTAAGGGCCTCGGTCGGGTTACGAACCCACAATCTTGAGCTCAGTAGACAAGCACGTATACCACTGAGCTACCGGCGCCCTCTTGATTAGATTTAACATTTTAAAAAAAGAAGGATCCCATTCGAAATATTTTTAAATACGTGCACTTTCTTCAAAATTGCACGTCTTAAACTTTTGATATTTTTTTTGGGGCCCTTTTCGTAAATTACTGTAGAAAACAAAATTTAGTAGAAGACCAGCTATAATTTCTACAAGAAATGTGGTAATTTTATTATTTGTTTGTTTATTATTAATTATTATTTTATTAATAATTTAAAGCTTTATTTCTTTAATTATCACAGTACTTCCCCAGCACGAATTAATCAATTACGTTTCTGTTCTCCCTCCAGAGCTTCCTCTGACTGATATAGTGTCTTCTGAATCCTCATACTAAATTAAGTGACGAATATTCAATACATCGGCAGTTATTAGGGTATTTGTATTAGGCCTCCCCCCTAGTCCCTTCCCTTCGGTCGATTTGGATGAAAATCGATAGGTGTTGTCCTTAGAGAGTTTTGGATTCACATATACAATATTGTGTTGTTAAATTCATACTATCATAATAAATATAATTAAATCTATTTTGATCAATGAAATTGTAGGACCATCTTATAATTTAACGGAAATAAATATTATCATTTTAACACTGACCCATGTCCAGATGAAGTCCCATAGAAAAGTTGTTTTTCAGACCAAATGGGTCAAAATGAAGTTTTTCCTCATATGTGAGGTGGGTATATTAAAATACGATTTAGACCCTTCTGAGATCATCTCTACAGATCCCAGTTGGATATGGCCAACATTGGCCAACAACCATATTGAAACTGGAACTGTTCATAAGCGGTCAAAAAGTTGACGCCAGTTTTATTGTAAACATTGCTTACCACTTTTTGAAAAACGCTATTGATTTTCAGCCAAACCGACAAAAATGAAGGGCGGGAATAGGAGGGGTGGAGGTCTTAACCTAAGAGTTTTAATAACTGCCAATGTAATGAATGTATCGATAAGAAATTTTACAAGTGAATTCAAAGTCTCATGATGACGACTCCTATCATTTTCCACCAAATCGTCCCAAGAGTGTGAAGGGATCCTCAACTCAAAAATCCTAAAACTGTTCATGTAATGGATGTATCGACACGAAATTTAGTATGAAGGTTCATAAGTCAACTATTGATTTTTAACAAAAACCGTCGATTAGTTTTAGAGGGAGAGCAAACACTTAATTAATTCGTACTGGGAAAATAGATTGCTGGTGATTCACTGATGAATTTTTCACTATTATTGTTATTACTAATAATATAATATTATGTGTCCAACCATAAGAGGTAATAACAGTTAGTTATTATGACTCATGCCCGGGTTTAACTACGAACATATCGCCTACTACCAGAGCGCTCATTCGTAAAGACATGAGCCTGACTACATTGGGAGTCCTAAGTTTTGGTTACCTAGGTTTATTCACGTAGGTATTCGCTTAACGTGCCATTCGAAAGACGGCGTGCTCAAGGTTTTTGAACCTCCCAGATAAAAACGAAAGGGCCTTGGCCGGGTTTCGAACCCGCTATCTTGAGCTCAGTAAGCAAGCACCCATACCACTGAGCTACCGGCGCCCCTATTATAACTGTTTATGTATCTAATTTCTAAACTTTCTTGATGTATACATTTTTATTATTTATATTAAATATTATATAATATATTTACTTATGGTTTAACAGATATAAGTATATAATTCTTATCTATAGTTGGAATATAGAGAATATATTCATATGCCAACGAGGCCAATGGATGTACCAGTATAATAATCTCTGAACCGAAGTAAAAGACTCTCTTTCATGGATTGCATAATGAACCAGGATTCCCTGATATGAGTGGGAAAGTTAAATTACGAAAAAGTAATCCGACCTAACTACGATAAAAAATTGGATTCGTGAATAACTCATTAAACTTGAAATCTCAAGAGTCCTACCACAAGTGCGGTCAGATTTCACTCCACATTCACAAAATTCTAACAAAGAAGAAAGACAATTGGGAATGAAAACAGGGTCACAAAAAAAAACATTTGTGATACGACCATAGCAGGATTTTCTTATACCAACCACGTTATTACAGATCACTCTCCCTTCCTCCTCTTCCTCAAATTTATTTCATATGGCATTACTGAGTATATGAAAGTAATGTGTTAGCAACTGCAGTTTAGTTTTTTTTAACGCTTTTAATATACAAGAATTACCAATAATAATATCTTAAAAATTCGTTGCTAGGGGTTATTGTTTAAACTTATTTACATGCTTCGGGACGCAATAACTTTGGTCGTATTGGTTCTATCGTGTAAGAAAATAGATTTCAGAAATACATTTTAGAACGGTAATAGGCATTTATTTCGTAAACCGAGTAACACGAAAAAATCGTATTGTAAATAAAATGTGGTCTTGACTTTTCTCTACAACTTTTATTTAAATATATTTTTGATTAGGTCATAAATATAAGCGGTCTATGGTAAAATGTATTCAGATGTGTATATTTCAAAAAACGAACATTAAATGAAATAAGAGATGGTCCCATAAGCAAATGGTAAAATATTAAAAATCTCATTAAAAATTCAAACTACTTTCTTTTAATCAAATTCGACCGTTTCCATCCTTAAAATTCCTACAAAATCATTAAAAAAGTCAGCTTACAAAACAAGTTATGAAGGGAAGAATTTTATTTATATAGTTGTCATTCCTACGAAGAATGATGGACAGAATGTTGTGCGATAAGAACATCCACGACTTCAACATTTTTAATGGCGAGAGTTTTAAATTATTTTCTAAAAGATCCTTGGAAAGTCAACTATGGTATGTTAAAACAATTTTATTTTTTTTTTATACTGCTGTCAAATTTATCTCAGACTTTGAGAGCATTCCAAAAACATTTTGAGCTCGGAAGCCGAGACATGTGAAACATCTGAAGAAAACTTCCAATTGAAAGCATATGTATATGTGCTTATGTGGCCACTAACTCTCGATTGAAAGAATATGTATATGTGCATATGTGGGCGCTAACTCCCAATTGAAAGAATATATATCTGTGCGTATGTGGACACTAACTCCCAAAGAATATGTATTTGTGCATATGGGGGCACTAACCAAAGGCAGACAGGGAGGATATAAAGAGTAAGGTATTACACTAAATCGGTACTAACTCCTCATGCAGATGATATTTTATGAATGGATTTAGACGTTAGGAAGACACCTATAGTCTTCAGCCATTTAGATCCTGATGCAGATGATATTTTACGAATGGATTAAGACGTTAGGAAGACACCTATAGCCTTCAGCCATTTAGATCCTGATGCAGATGATATTTTACGAATGGATTAAGACGTTAGGAAGACACCTATAGCCTTCAGCCATTTAGATCCTGATGCAGATGATATTTTACGAATGGATTAAGACGTTAGGAAGACACCTATAGCCTTCAGCCATTTAGATCCTGATGCAGATGATATTTTTGGTACCTGGAGGTTGGAAAACATGAAATTCCGTTGAAAACTCCGCATCGAATTTTTGACCGATTACCTAACTTCCCATATATTTTTTTAAATTTTTATTCGCTTGGCCGATTTGGAAAGGGACTCCATGGAACTATGTGCACATAATAACCTCTCTCATATTTGTGTTAATTATAGGTATACTCTATATTATTATACAATGTTATGGTAAAAAAGAAAGTAGGTAGACAAATAAAATAATATTAGAAATGGGAGCTAGTAATCCGAAAGTGGTCCATGTTTAATGACTAACTAGTAACAGTATTCCTAGCGGGTTTGGTGAAATTCCTCCTAATTAGTCACCCTATTTAGTGTCTTGATAATCACTTTTAAATAATTTCAACAATTTCACCTCTTCTTTCCACAGGTATCCATTTTGGTGTAGTTAGTTACTGTGACTCATGTCGCCTACTATCGGAGCGCTTTGCTAGACATGAGCCCAACTCTACAGTGGTAGTCCTAAATATTGCAAACCTAGGTTTATTCACCATAAGAGTCTTTAACGAGTACCTGACATCGTACACCTTAACTATCGCTTAATGCCCATTTCGAAAGACAGCGTGCTAATGTTTTTTCACCTCCTAGATAAAAAAAACCTAAGGACCTAGGCAGGGTTTCGATGAGGAGATAAGGACCTCTGAGCTACCGGCGCGCCTGTGAAAATTATCTCTAGCACAACCAAATTAAATTTTTTTTTTTAAATTTACCTCATACATATTTAATTATTATGGAAGTTTTAATAAAAATGTAATATACTTTATAAATATGTAAACCGAAATGGGCGGTAGTAAATGTGGTGAATTAGATCCTTAGTGCTCGAGAAATATAAACTAGACGGAAATTAATAACAGAGGCATTTATAAAAAGTGGTTCGAACCACCATGTCATCGATCAGAAATTCGATGCGGAGTTTTCTGCGGAATTCCATGTTTTCCGACCTCTTAATTCCAAAAATTAAAAAAAAATTAAATGAATGAACCCAAATATATGTGTATCCAAAACCAAGTACGCCACACATTGATTTTCATTCAAATTGGCCACAAGGAAAGGGGGATTAGGGGGAGGCTTAACACAAAAACTAAATTAACTGCCGATGTAACGACACCTATCAATTTTTATCCGGATCAGCCGAAGAGGAGGGGTTGATCAAAGATGGGACTCAACTCAAAATCCCAATAACAACCGATGTAATGAATGTATGAAATTTTATATTGAAATTTCAAAAACGAATATACCATCGCGAAATTTATGATGAATCAGCATTTCCTGACTAATTGATTGACTATAAACCAAATCGGTACATTGGTTTCTGTGGCACTGAGGGATTCACCGGCATTATACCAGAACTCTGGAATTTTATTTATCCTGTAATGTTAAATGAACTGTTTTTCGATGAACATTTTAAGAAATTTCTGTTTATAGTTACCATATGGTTGAATAAGGTCAATAGATATTGTAGAGAGCTTATCTGGTGACATGTGTCTGACACAAACCACACAAAGGCATGCTGGCCGCTATATATACCAGGTCAATACAGGCTCACATTAGGGACTATTTTTAAATAACTCATTTACTGTTTATTTTTACTGGCTGTACATAGTGAGGTTGGTTGTTGGTCTTCGTCCTGGCTTTTGTCTTCTGTACGCTGAATACTAAGTTAGTCTTCAAATATAACACTCTCTCCAAGAGACTAAACAAAAAAACACTACGTAATAACTGACGTTGTAATGAAAGTACTGACACGAAATTTAATTTTCAAATCCATATATGTATATGAAGATGACACCTATTGATTATCAGCGAAATCAGACGAAGGGAAGGGGGGGACCAGAGAAATCAACGGGACTATTTCTACTGAGAGCGCCGGTAGCTCAGTGGTATGCGTGCTTGCTTACTGAGCTCACATTGGGAAATGTTTGCCTGGGGATACACAAAGAGGGACAATAGAACAAAAAGTGTATGAGGTCGTCCTTTTCATCTAAGGTTGCAGATACTTTCAGGACAAAACTCATATCTAAACCCTCCAAGTAATATCCTAAAATTTCTATTGCTGTTGTGGAGACGAATTTGAGCTAGAAGTTGGAGTTTTTCAATATGGCAGTTTAATGAAAGATAGCTTTCTTGTGACCCTAAAGCACCAGGGAGGGGACTCAATTTAAAACCCCTAATAACCAAAATTTAGTATGAGGATTTAGGAGCCTCAACGTAAACACAACTATTGAATATTAGAGCAAACAGTCGACTGGTTGTGAAGTAGGGTGCGAATAATTAATTGATTCATTCGCTCTGGGGAAGTACATTGGATTTTTTTGTAAATAAAGGATTGCAAGAGCGGCTGGAGTAAAAAGGTCGAATTTCTTTCTTTTTTGCCCAATCAGTGAACTTAATTTAAACTTAAAAAGATTCAATTTATTTTCAGGACGAGAAGGACGTCTCTATAGAATTTCGAAAGTAACAAAAAAAACAAAAAAAAAACACGAGGATAAATAATGGAAGCTCAACAAAGACAGGGTCCTTCTTTCGTCAGGATCGAACTTACGGGGATTCTCACAGCCTGCCATTCAACCTGGCAAAGTATGGTGTTTCGTCTCGAAAGAAAGTCAAAAATTAGGTTTTCATCAGGACATTACATTTAGTATCATTAAACTAATTAACCGAAACGATATGCAACTCAATATTTTAGGCAATAAAAAACAACCCCTTCCATAGTAGTCAGGTACGCAACGTACCCTTTTAGTTACGTTATTGTGACTCATGCCCGGGCTGTAACATCGAGGTTATATCGCTCTTTTGTCGCTCTGGTGGGCATGTGACCCACACTACAATGGCAGCCCTAAATTTTGCCTACCCTAAATTTTAATTTACCTAGGGTAGTGGTGTTTAAGGTCCCATCCAAAGGATGATGTGCTTTAGATTTTTTCACCTCCCAGATAAAAAACATAGGCCGGTTTTTGAACCCATTACTGTCTTGTTCTTGTGATGTGCAGTTCAGGATATATATACAAAATTTCGTGTTAATTTTTTTTTTTTTTTTTTTTTTTTTCATTTTTGGAATTGAGGCATCCGAAAATATGAAATTCCGTTGAAAACACCTCATCGAACATCTAATCGATTACATAACTTTCCATATATTTTAGCTGGGAATAAAAAAAAAAAATCAAATAGAGAAAATTGATATGTTTATGTTATTAAAAAATCATAAAAAGTAATAATAATAAAGTTAAGAACTCTTTTATCTGGGAAGTGAAAAAAACTTGAGGACGCCGTCCTTCGTGAGGTAGAATCCAATCTACCTTAGGTGAATACAAATGAAGGGTAGGCAAAATCTAGGACATAGTAGAGTCGGGCTCATGTCCACCAGAGTGTTGAAAGAACGCTTTGTTAGTAGGCGATATGACCTCAAAGTAAAAGCCTGGGCATTACTCACAATAACTAACTAATGTTAAGGAATGAATAGTAATAATCTAGCAGTTAAAACAAGCAACATTACAGTAATACACTCACTTCCCATGTAATTTCTAATGTCTTTTATTTCCTTCCTGTTATTATTTTTCCATTTTTAATGACCATTTCCTCAAACTGCAAAACAATGAATTGTGTGAAACTGCAATTTTAATTCATAAATTACAAACTTTAATAAGTAGAAAGTGGTGTGAATATGTTTATTTTCTTTCTTTCTATGTATTTCTTATTATTAATTTTTTTTAATACTTGTTTCATGGTGGTAAGAATTACATAACAATGTGAGAAGCTAAACAGCTGCATGTTCACGACTTTCATGATTTTTTTTAATTCATGACCAAAAATTATTGTCAAAATAAGCTACACAACTGGCGCACAATAGTACAACAAAAGCTATAATACAATAGAATCCTTGAGCACGCTGTCCTTCAGATGGGACGTTAAGCGATTGTCCCGAGTCTCTCCGATGCCAGGTACTCGTTAAAGACCCCCTATCCTAGGTGATGCGTAGGGAAAATTTTAGGACTCCCTACTGTAGAGTCGGGCTCATGTGTCAACCAGTGATGAAAGAACGCTCTGGTAGTAGGCGATAATACTTCATAGTAAAAGTCACAAAAATATTTCAGTTGATTGACGTATTTATATAATGCCCGAGTATATGAAGACTAAACAAACACAATAAATAAATATTGCGTTTAAGTAGGAAATTACTGGAAGTATTTTCGATTTGTTGCTGCAATTTTATATACAAAACCAAAAGTCATCAGTGAATCACCTGCAAAGTATTTCCCCAGATCGAATTACAAAATCAAGTTTTTGCACCTCCCTAACCCTTGTTTTGTTGGTTGAAAATGGATAGGTGTCGTCAGGAGTGTAGCCAGGGGGGGGGGGGGGGGGGGCAGGCGCCTTTCAAATTTAAAAATATTTTTCAATGTACGTGTACAAAACAAGTCATATTACATTTATTTAAATATATATGAATTCGATCATTTCATTTCCTCGCTCACAGGTCCTCGTTAAAGACCCTTAACTCTTGGTGAATAAAAAATTAGGACACCAATAGTACAGTCGGACTCATGTCAACTAAAGTAACGAAAGAGCGCTCTGGAAGTAGGCAAAATGACGTCGTAATTAAAGCCCGGGCATGAATTACAATAACTAAGGACCTATTGTATTATCTTCTATTGTTTATTTTTAAACAAAAATATTAATATTTTCATATTTGTATGTTGTCTAGGATTTAAACCGGTTGATGTATCATATTTATAAGCTAAATTGGTTTAACGGAAATAAATATTATTATAAAAAATATTTTGATGTGGGGAAGTACAATTGACTGACGACTTTGTTTCTTGCCCTTTCTTCGGCCTGCCTCTTCTCCTGTTCACATTAATCATTCAGCCTGTTTACCTTGCATCCCCCGACTCTAAATGAATTATTTGGCCCCATCTATTGGACCCTATATACAACCCGGTGTCATCCAGTCTAAACATTACAACCATTTTTTTTTTTTTTTTTTTCAGAGCTCCCGAGGAAGAATTCTTGGGACATTAATGTTTATTATTTTGAATATATATATTTCTTCAAAATAGAAATATAAGAATTAAATAGTACTTTAAACGATGGAAGGAAATGAATTTTCTCTTTACATTTGTAGGCAGAGTCGGTAGCCACACATCTATCACGGGCCCACTCAAAATAATGTTGAATGTCCCAACGGGGAATACTACCTACGAAATAGACATGTCTTAAACGAAAGTCAAAAAAAGGCAATCATTTTGGCAGCTTTAGGAGAATTTCTCTGGTTAAAAAAAAAATGAATAGGTATTTACTGAGCTCAAAATCGCGAGTTCAAAGCCCGGCCGAGGCCCTTAGGTTTTTTATTACTTCCCCAGCAATATGGTGTATAGGGAAATATATGTATTCGGTCAGAAAATCGATGCGGCGTTTACAGCGGAATTTAATGTTTTCCGAACTCCTGATGTCAAAAATGAAAAAAAAAATGTATTCTATTTGTGTGTATGAATACGATATTTCCGAAATAATTAACATATCGACATGAAATTTAATGTGTGTTCCCGAAATCCTCTATGGACAAAACTTAATGATTTTCACCCAAATCGCCAAAAAGAAGGGAGGATCAGGGGGGAGGCTTAGCACAAATCTCTAATAACTGCCGTTGTAATGAATGTATTGACTTGGAATTTCATGTGTAACTTCGAAATCCTCTAAGGGCGACACCTAATAATTTTCAGTAGAATCAGCCGAAGGGGCTTAACTCAAAATTTCGAATAACTGCCGATGTAATGAACGTATCGACATGAAATTTTACATGTAAATTCAAAATCTGTCGGGGGGAAGGGGGGACAAGAGAAGACGATCGAGGGTTTGAGACACAACAACTAATTTTTCTTCTATCTAATTTTGTAAATTGTTTCAATATTGATAATTTCAATAAGTAACCCAGACGTATCAGTTCAATTTAACGATTTTAGATTCACCGCTTGATTATGGTATTGTTGGACATACGTATACCTTTTAGTTAATTATTAACACAAACACTTAAACATAACAAAAATAGTCACAGCGTGTGAACATTGAAACGTGAAAATTCGTTGAAAACTATCTCGGATTTGTGCACGATTACAATAATTTTTTATACTATAAGTAAAAGAAAGTAAAGATAAACATGCTCAGAAAAATAATATTTATTATAAAATACAAAAAAGAATAGTTTATAAACACCTTGTAATATGACCATTTGAAAAATGCATTTATATCGTCTACAAATGGACCAACTTTGTCGGATTGTTTGTAAACAAAGGTGTTCGTGTTTTATATAAAAGCAGCCAAAATTCGTGACACTGAATAAATATTGTGAAAAATTTGAATATTATAAAAAAGCACTTGCTTACTTTTTTAGAGTTTCGTAGGTCGAAAACCATATACTAAACCCTATTAACGAGTGCTTGTCGTATGTCTGTCTGCCCCCCCCCCCCCCCCCCCCCCCACCTAATCATTTCAAACAGCAAAACAGGATTACTTCATATTTCAGCCCTGATAACGTTATAACATGACGTAATCGTCGTGTAACACACATATGTAATTCGTTAAAAAAAAGTGTCTCGATTAACCGTGGTTTTCATTTATCCGTCCGACCTCTCCCCCCATTACCCGGGATAATCGAGGTTCTACTGTATATCAAAATATTTTATTAGTATTTAATTTTTTCAAACCTATTCAAGTGCCAAATTCTATATTCAAATTTTTTATTGTAACCTATTCAGGATTTTTCATAACCCAAAATAACCTATTCAGGCTTTTTCGCAAACTAAAATAGCTTAAAAGGCCTTTTAAAAAAAAAAAAAACCTATTTCACCTGTTACAAAAACCTAATTGGGGACTTCGTGTACCTAAAAATCCGGTCTCTGGTTATAAGAGTCTCCTTTTTTATTCTTTTTAAACTAAAAAAAAAAAAAAGTAACTGGAAAAATAAATGTCAGATTTCATTTATTCAGAAATAACAACAGTATACGATATAGCGAAACAGTATCTATTTCTGAAGGGTTAGAATATCAAAGGAGTTCACTATACGGTGAACTGGAAGAAGAAAAAAGTGATATGATTCACCGGCAATGTAGTCCCTCTGCGATGAATTAATGAACTGTGTTTTCGCTCTCCCTCCAAAATCAATTTACCAAATCGATTGAAAACCCATCTTACTCAGGTCGACTGAATCATAGAAAATTTCGTGTTTATATATTCGTTGTATCGACAGTTATTTTTAAAAAACATTTTTTCAATTAATATTGGTTTGGGCCTCCTTCCTCCACCATCTTGCCTTAAGGCCGATTTTGCTGAAAATTAATATGTATGGTCCTCATATTTTGAATTTACATATGAAATTGGGTCAATACATTCATTACATTTATTAGAAGTTATGTTAAGCACCCTCCCCCCCTTTTTTTGGCCAATTGGAAATCAATATGTGTCCTATGCGGTTCTGGATACCCATTGAAAATTTCGGGTCGATACATTCGTTCAAGTCTGTGAATATGATAACTCCGAATTAATGGCACAAAATTTTGTACATGTATCCGGAAATTTACAAGGACCTATTGATTTTCAGCCAAATCGGCCAAAGGGAAGGGGAGATCAGAGGGGGCTCTATCCAAAAACCCTAACAACTGCAGATGTAATACATTTATCGACATAAAATTTAGTATGTGGATTCAGGGTCCCCTATGTAAGTCAACTATTGATTTTTAGACCAAACAGTCGGGAATCGAAAAATTAATTGATTATATCGTTCTGGAGAAGTACATCACCGGTGATACACCGATTTTTTTTTTTTTTTTTTAATGTTTACATCTTAGCTCTCGGTAGGGACTATGTGAGACCGTCTCATTGATGTGCATGCTGCGTAAGTAAGTGTATCGGACGGTTGCACAACTACACACTCCTTTATCCATCAGCTGTTTTTGAGTATTTCTATTGTATTTTTACAGCATAATTGATTATATTTACCGTTGTAGTGAATTTAACTAAAATATCAATATTACGAAATATAAAATGATCTTTCGGTAAGAAACTTTTAGGTTAAGATGCTTCCATAGCTTGCTTATATTTGTAACAATAAATAAAATTTGTGGTAAAATAAAATAATATAGCAGTGTATCTAAAAAAATATAGTATATAATATTTCAGTATAATAACTGCTGAAAATATCGATCAATAAAGAATATATTTGCTGTCATATTGTCACAAAAAATAATATAATGTTTTTACCCATTTCAGAAGATACCTTATTTCCGGGCCTTTATGCTTATTTCATTTTTAAATGAAAAACTTAATCTACAAATGAATACGAATCGTAGCATTTCAACAATTCGAAAACTACCATCGACGCTGTATTCTCGCGGTATTTAGAGACACTACAATCACAGTTGTATATATCTTATTTTAGCTAACACAAACCTATATTTTCATGTATAAAATAAATTGAAGTACAATAAATTTGAAAGTTTAATTCCTCATACTACTTTTCTTATTTTAGTATCATTATAAAACAAATTTTAATTAAAATCAATGCGTCGCACTTTTGCTTTCTTTTTTTTTTTTTCGTACTCATAACCAAATGTTTGACAAATTACATATACATAAATTACATAACTTTCTTTATACTTATACTGCATATATATTGTATCCGATAACAACTGATATGCATACCTTCATCTTCAGGAGAATCAGGATGAGGTGGAGCACCCCGAAGACAGGAATGGAAGCCACGACTAAACCGACGGGAGTTGTGAACCTCTGAGATGGACATGTTAGAGAAAGGAAGACATCGGAAATTGACTAAACAAGTGACACAGATCGGCGGTAAAACACGAAACAGGAGGATCACGGGGCACGATGTACACACGTAGAGTAGAGACGGAGGACTGGGCGAGACGGGGCTCCCACTCCACCACGGCCGCTAACAGGTAGCCGTCACCTCCATAGCTACCAACATTAAAAACAAAGTCGTCCATGAATGTACTTCCCCACAACGGATTAATCAATTAACTTTTCGCTCTCCCACCGAAACCAGTCGTTTACGCTAATATTCAATAGTTGACTTACATATGGCTCCTAAATTCCCTCCTCTCGATTGTTCACCCCCTTTCCTTCGGCAGATATCGCTAAATTTCGACAGGTTATGTCCTCATTGGGTTTTGAAAAAAGAAATGAAAAGGAATTTTATTATTCTGGGACCGAGGTCCCCTAAGAATAAATACATATAGAGTAAAAAGAAAAGGAAACAATGAGATATAGGATCAGTACGTCGTAGAATGAAATAAATAAATTAGTGCCACATTGGAGAAAACTAGAAATTAAAAATATATAAATATACAAAAGATTGACATGAAATAACATACAATTAACAGCTTAATTATGAAGAAAAAAATAAATAAAAGTATCTACTATATAAATAAGAGAATATTTATAAATAAAAAAATAATAAAAAAAATAAATAGATTAATAAAATCGACAAAGCATAATACTGTGATGGTTGATTATAAAAAAAAAAAAAAAAAAAAAAAAGGGAGGATACCCAGTAAAGGTTTGAAATAAAAGTAATTGTAGACAGTAGGGGCTAGATAGAAAAGTGTAAGGAGAAAGAAGGCAAATAAAAATACCTACATAAGAAAATAAGATAAAATAAAAATAAATAAATACTTGATGAAATATTTAAATATAAAATATTTAATTAATATTTTTAATATTTAGGGTTTTGACTTCAAATATGAAATTTCATTTCGATACATTCATTGCATCGGGAGTTATTGTAGTTTTTGAGTTGAGCCACCTTCTGCCGATTCCGCTGAAAATTGATGTGTTGCCCTTATAGGATTTTGAATTCACATATGAAATTTTGTGCCGATAAATTTAATATGACGGCAGTTACTAGAGTTTTTGAATTAAGCCTCACGCCTAATCAACCTCTCCCATTAGTCAATTTGACTAAAAATCAAAAGGTGGAAGTCCATAAGGGGTTCCGGGGCACACATATAAAATGATTAAGATGTCTTGCCACTGTTTTATTTTTGAGCAGAACCGATTTTCAATGCGACTGCGTCATCATCCCACCTGGCCAATAGTCCTTAGTCTCTAGACTGTACGGGTGGGATATACAACAGATTGACAAGTGAAGAGTGTTCTATAAAGTATTTCTGTTGCTCCTTTAGTGTAGCGATATGTTGCTGAATGTTGTTGGTCTTTTAACAACATCTAGACTAACTCTAATGAATTGCACCCTGAAATGACTTTTATCGTACTCTGGGGATTCTAATATGTCTAGTTCTCTTATTTATTACGCTTTTAAGAGTCTACACCAGTAGAAATGAGTTTTCCTTGGGAAATTTGAAGTACGTTACAATTTAAAATAAGGATTGAATCTAAAAATATGGTTCTGATACGAGCTGTATAAATTTTCAAATTTTGAAAAAATAAATATTTCCTTTTCAAAATTTCAGAATTTCTTTAATTTGATACACAATAGAACTATGAACAAAAAATTGTTTTTCCGCAATTTATTTTCTACACTATAAGTACGTAGTATAGTTTTAAAAAATCGTGGGGGTCGCCACAGAGCCAATGAAAACTTTTTTTTTGTTATGCCTTAACAGCTGAATTTATTTCTATCGGGAGTATTTATTATCTATTTCCCCTATGTATTTATTTATTAATTCCCCGTATTTATTTTCTATCGGGAGTTATCCCATACACACAGACAGATATCAATTTATTTTAACCTTCTACGTACCTTCTAAGATTCTTATTACTAATCTCATTATTGTTTATTGATATTATTATTATTATTATATTATTTCGACTTTCATTTCCTTTCTCCTTCTTTTCTATATTACGCTCAGAGTGACCAGAAGGAAGGGATGTAAGAACATCGTGAAATATCGACGTGAGTAACACACTTCTTGAAGAATTATAAACAATATTTATCATCATTTAAATTATAATTAAAAATTGTACACTGTATTTATTTACATAATTATTTTTGTACTCATTTATTTTCGCGGGTTCGAAACCCGGTCGAGGACCTTAAGTTTTTTTATCTGGGAAGAGAAAAAATCTTCAGAACACCATCCTTCGGATGGGACGTTTAGCGACGGCTCCGAGTCTTTATGCTGTCAGGTACTCGTTAAAGAGCCTACCTTAGTAGGTGAATAATAATTGTAGGGTAGTCAAAAATGGGAGGGCTCATGTCCTCCAGAGCGACGAAAGAGCGATCTGGTAGTAAGGGATATGACGTCACTGTTAGAGCCCAGGCATGAGTCACAGTAACAAACTATATCTTTATAAGCTATATTGTTGATGTATCAATTTTACTTCTCCAGGTACACGAAGTATAGAGGAAGTTATGTAATCAGACTGAAATTCGAAATTGAGTTTTCACTGAAATTTCATGTTTTCTTACTTACGTGATTTCTAAGATGAGAAAAATATTTCTGTTGATTTTTTCCAGAGGTGTCTTCCTTTTTGACAATATTTTGGGACACTTTCACGTCCCTTCTTCTGGTTTTTCATGTGACACTATGTTACGTGAAAGAAATCACGGTGTCAGAAAACATGAAATTTCAGTGAAAACTCAATTTCGAATTTCAGACTGATTACATAACTTCCTCTATACTTCGTATACCTGGAGAAGTAAAATTGATACATCAACAATATAGCTTATAAAGATATAGTTTGTTACTGTGACTCATGCCTGGGCTCTAACAAATACGTCATATCGCCTACTACCAGAGCGCTCTTTCGTCGCTCTGGAGGACATGAGAGCCCTCCCAACTTTGCCTACCCTACAATTATCATTCACTTAAGGTAGGCTCTTTAACGAGTACCTGACAGTATAAGGGCTCGAAGCCGTCGCTAAACATCCCATCCGAAAACAATTTTTTTTATTCCCAGATAAAATTTTCCGAAATATTGTCAAAAAATAAAAATAAAAAAGACACCCCCGGAAAATATCAACATTTCAAAATCCCAAAGAAGTTTATGAAACACAACAATATTTCTGTCTGTATGTATGTGTGTCTGTGAACACGGATGGGGAGGCTTAACACAAAAACTCAATAACTGCAGTTGTAATGAATGTATCGACACAAAATTAAGTAGTAGTCTGAAGCCTTTTTATAAGTCAACTACAGATTTTAAGCCCAAATGGTCGATTGTTTTTGGAAGGGGAAGGCGGAAACTTAATTGAATAATTAGTTCAAGAGAAATTGCAAGTGATTCACCGACGACATTTTTATAACTATCCTATATTATGGTTTAACGGAAATAAATATTATTACTATATTTCATATAACTGGCGAAGTAAATAAAAACCTAGAATGAAAATATGAAAAACCGTACAGAAACATGATATGAACGAGGTCCCAAGGTTAGTTCGGCCAGATGTGGGGCACTAATGAAACCAAGATAAGACAAGTATTGAGTTGGGGGCGTACGTTAACCTACTTTCTACTCTTGTACTTACGGTACCTACACCGTAAATATGCAAATTTCACTTACCGACATGAACTATACACGTCCAACGGGGAAGTAAGTACTCAAGGAAACATTAATTATTTACGATTCAACAATGCTATTTTGAAAAGAAAAAAATCTAGTAAAATAGTTATTAAGACTCATGCCCTGGCTTTAACAACGAGGTCATATTGCCTATGAGCTCGACTCTACTAAAAAAGTACTGAATGTTGCCTACCCTAAATTTTTATTAACCTAGGGTAGGGGTCTTTTAGGAGTAAATGACATCGAACAGGCTCGGGGGCAACGCTTAACGTTCCATCCGAAGGACAGCGTTTCCAAGGTTTTTTCACCTCTCAGATAAAAAACTTAAGAGCCTCATTTCATGTCAATAAATACAATTTTTGTATCGAGCCCTCCCCAATCCTCACCTTTCCCTTGGCTGATTTGGCACACTGATCAGAGGAACTTTAATAAAGAACATTTTTTTTTTTGTCTTTTATTTATAAAGATGCAACTGTTGCTGCAACAGCCAGCTTCTATGATGGTAGGTATTGATATGTTGGCGTGAATGGCATGTGAGAGGAAGGCCACCCAGTGGTAGGTCCTCGGGACGAAAATTTATCGTAATTATTAGGACAAGAACAGAAAAAATAAATAAAATAAAGAAATAAAAAACAAAAATAATAAAAATAAAAAAAAGGAATTGAAAGATAATTTTGATGGATGGGTAGGTAAGAGAGATGATAAAAGTAAAGGAAAATAATGTAAAAAAAAATAAAATGAAAAATTTTAAGAACGAATAGGATTTAAGGTGGCAAAGTCGCGGTTCCACCTTCTCTTCAACTTTCATGGGGGGCTTTGTGGTAAGTGTTGTGAAGATAAAGTACGTATTTCTGTGTTTGTATGTGTGTAAAGTTTTCTAAAAAATCGTATGTAAGTAGTTTATATTGTGTCGGGTACTGTGTGTATCATAAGATCGTTATGAAGTGTTCTGTTGTTTATGTATGGGAGGCACTGTGTTATCAGTCTGAGGGTTTTTGACTGAAACGCCTGAATTCGTTTGATGTTGGATGTTTTTGCTGAACAGTATATCTGTGATCCGTATGTCCATAATGGTCTAAGTAACTATAACAGTTCCGTTTTTGTGTCATGTCTAATTTTGATCGTCTATTTAGAAATCCGTAGAGTATTTTGAGTCGACAGTTCAGCGTGTTTCGTACGCTACGATACCTAGGACTGACATTAGATTGAAGACCGACATGGACCCTCACACACGTCTCACACGAACATTTGATCGAAGACCAATTTTTGGTTAGGTCCCTTTTCGCGTAAATGAAGCAAGCGACTAAAAAAATGGGTTTCGAGTCGTCATTTTGAGAATGTTTTCTGCATGTATCTACCAAATCAGGTGGCATATATATATATTTCATATATAAAAAAAAGTGTTTAAGTTCACTTGCACACTTACTTCATAAATAACAAGTTCTTAAATACAATTTTTAAAGTTCAGAAGTTAAAGCTCAGACAGTTGTTACAAGTTTACCGAACTGTCTTATTACATGCGACTGTACAACACTGCATTGCGTCTAATTTGCAAGTAGAATTTTGAGTCTCAATTGCATGTAGCTATCTACATTAGTTTCTTTAATGGAGATATTCTAAACTTTTTGACCTAGAGATCGCAATGACGTGAACTTTTACGTTCATAAATTCTGACCTTTACTATAGTACTTTTGTACTATCATCCAAGTCACGAATAACTTTAAAAATTTCAATATTTTCACGGTCACTAATGAAAAATATTAAGTTGACAAAAAGGGGCAGCAAAATGAAGATTCTTAGGATCTACCCCTAAAACAATCGGTCGAAACTTCAAAGAAAATTGCTAAAAAAGTTATAGCATTGAAATATCTTTTTTCCATTGTCCAAAAACAAAACAAAAAAACGAAACATCATATAAAAGTCATAAGTCATATCAAAGTGGTCTAAGTGACTTTCTTAAAACTTTGAAGAAACTGTGCATTAAGTGCTTAACTGATTTGAAAAATCTATAATCTATCGAAACCGGAAATATTTTGTCTTCTGTTCTTATGGTGAAAGTTGCAAACCATAAAAATGAATAAAAGTCCTAATTTCAAGGTCACTATTGATTTCTTTAAGTTACTTGTTCATGTCACCAAAATGGAATAAGTGATTTGTCACTAGATCTCAGCACTGGCTAGGATTTCACTTGTACAACTTTTTTCCTGAACAGAACTATCATTTTTGTACCCGATTATGCACTTAAAGAAACATTTTTGAAAATGTCACTTGGTCCATTTTGATTCTAACCCCGTCATATATAAAACATTATAGTTCTATCATAATTAATTTTTGTTTACTATTTTTATTACTATCATTTATTTGATATGTTATTTATTATTTACTTTATTGTTATTCGTTTATATTTATATGTTTAAGTTTAATTGTTTTTTTCTCTCAATATTATACCCTCTTTGTAACCTGACCGAGAAGCGTGAAATTGCCCAGAAATGACATTTTATAAAAAATATAAATATAAAGCATTTACAATTAAAAATTTAGTATAAGGGCCTTGGACTCGAACATAGGGCTTTGGTTTCGTGGAACCTCTACGGTCGTGGGTTCGAATCCTGTCCGGGCGAGTTTTATTATTCCTTATTTCACGTTTGTAGATAACCCCGGTAACATAGCCCGCCGCCCTCTAACAGCCCAAAGGACAGAATGTCCATAAAAAAAGGTGTTATTTAAAAAGAAATATTTTTTAATATTAGCAATTTTTATAAATTTATTTACTTTTATTTAATTTATTTTTATAATAATTACTATTCACACCATATTTAGTATTCTAAGATTTAATATCGATAGACTACCTTGGAGTGTTTTTGGATACACGACTCACATGGAAACTACACATTAACTGAAAACAACAGCTAGCATATTCACGACTTAACACCCTCTACTCTCTCATAAACAGAAACACGCCACTTAAATACACATATACTATTCTGCTATACAAAACACTCCTACTTCCACTTCTAACATACGCCTGTCCAGTCTGGATTGGTACCAAAATAAAGTACTCCGAATAGCAACAAACGCACCCTGGTTTGTCAGGAATCACAAAATCCACGAAGTACTGGGAGTTCCTCTATTTGCAGCTCACGTTGAGAAGCTTGTGAAGAATCACCACGAAGCCCTTGTGCATTGTTCCGGGGCTGTACACTACAGTCTAGGAGCGCCTACTCCTGGGAGACGACTCACAGACTGTACCAGTATAGCACATATCTTGCTGGTCCAAATAAATGTTGTTGTTTATGTAATATCGATAGATGTATTTAAAAAGTGTATGACATATCTGATTACTATTTTATGTTTTAACGGAAATACATATAATACGAAAAGAACTATAATTAACAATAAAATAACTACAAACATTACGAGCTCAATCCCTGTTCGCATTGTTTGCCACAATGCCGCTTTTGGTTTGTTCAGCAAGAAATTAATCATCAATAATCTGCATCCGGCGATTTTTATCAGGTTTTGTCCGTTTTACAACACATGTTTGAAAATATACGTACACCGCAGTGTGGAAGCGTCAGTCAGGAATCTCTGCAGTATATTGATTAAAACTCGTCTTCTTATTGAATTGTTGCAATCAAAAGTTGACATTGAAATTCATTGAAATACGTCTGGTTATCCAACATGATCACGCTATCAGTAAGTGGGCAGAATGTATCAAGGATCTATATGAGAGATGATTGAAGACAGGAGAGAGAGGATAACGAGAGTGTGGAAGAGAGAAGGAGTCGCCTTACTGCCGATGTATCAGGATCATATGTCAGTCTAACTGTGCCTCCAGAGCAGCCCTTATCGCCTATGTCAGCGTAAATCACAACTATCTAGCACACCAACCTTCAGCACAGAGTCTACTCAGAACAGCTTCATATAACTGGAATCATATGTGATCATAGTTCAAGTATTAAGTTGGGGACGTACATTAACCTATTTACCGACATTAAAAGAAATTTAACACAGGAACATCGGGCAAATACTCATGGAGAAATTAATTAGTTAGGATTTAACAATTATTGCCATTTTGAAAGAGCATCTATATAAATAAATAAAATAGAGGGCGCCGGTAGCTCAGTGGTATGCGTGCTTGCCTTCTGAGCTCAAGATCGTAGGTAGAAACCCCGAGGCCCTTACTTTATTTTATCAGGGAGGTAAAATAAACTTAAGCACGCTGTCCTTCGTATGGGACGTTAGTTAGGAACTCGTTAAAGACCCCTGCCTGTCCTAGGTGAATGCCCTAAATTTTTATTCAAAATTTAGGACTCCCACAGTAGAGTCGGGCTCATGCCCACCAGAGTGACGAAAGAGCGCTCTGGTACTATGCGATATGACCTCGTAGTTAAAGCCCGGGCATGAGTCATAATAACTAACTGGTTTTAACATATCCTCTACTACCAGAGCGATCTTTCGTCGCTCTAGTGGACATGAGCCCGACTCTACTATGGGAGTCCTGAATGCCTCCCCAGGTATAGTTTACCTAAGGTAGGGGTCTTTAACGTGTCTAACATCCCACAGGCTCGGGACCATCGCTTAATGTATCATCCGAAGGACGGCGTGCTCATGGTTAATCGTTTACTTTTCTTCTTGGTTATATTTCAAAGTTTTCAAGTAAAACTGTAATAATAATTACAACAGTACACTTTATTTGAACAATTTATCCATTTTGTCAGAAAATTGACATAATTGCTGAAATAAATAAATAAAAACCAAGTAAAAGTTACGACTTTTATATTGTCTAATCCCACAAAAATATATTCATAAAGTCTACCGGTTTCGGCTTACGCCATCGTCAGCACAAAGTTGAAAAGTACCATTTAAGTTTGTCAAGTTGTCATATTTGTACAATATTCAGGTTACCTAAGACTGTGACACTCTGACTATTAACTTATTGGTCTAAACCGGAGTGAGAATTTAATGCAATATGATATATTGTGTATTTGCATTATAAAGATTGTATGCATTTTTATTTTATTTAATTACAGAAGCTCTCACATCTTTTCCTCTGATTTGCAGAAAAGAGTTTTGAATGTATTTCCTAGTTAGCCAGATTTTTATTGCCGCTCTTTCGGTGCTCTTAGAGAGTAAAAGAGTGCAGGACATATTAGTTTCATGCCGGGGCCTAGAAGATGACCTAGGCGAAGAGGGAGATGCGAGTGTTGACCTATGTAAGAAGGAGGCTAATGTGAGGACTCAAGTGGTCTGAAAGGGGAGTGGTACTAACAGAGCCTCTCATCCAACTAGGACACGGCAACTATCAGAACCAATAGTGTCATTAAAGTTTACAGCGCTTCAAGGGAAAGTTGCATAAAAAAAGTAGTTTTCCACGAGGGGCAATTACGACTTGAAACTTGACAATTACAACTGCTGCTGGGTGCAACAACCAGCATCTGTGATGATACATATAGATACGGCGTGAATGGCGTGTGAGAGGAAAGCCATCCTCGGGACGAAAATTAACCTTAATTGACACTTGAAATGTTAGCATGTTACTGAAAAAGTCGTCAATGTAATTCTTCAGCAAGAATTAATCAATTACATTTTTGCTCTGTCTCCTAAGTCAATCAACCGTTTGAGCTAAAACTCTTAGACTTACTCGTACATAGTGGATTCTGCAGCCTCATACTAACTTTTGTGTCGATAAATTCTTTACATCGGCAGTTATTAGGGGTTTTGAATTGAGGCCCCTCCCCTGAACCCCCTTCCCTTCGGCCGATATCACTGAAATTTGAAACCAAAAGTGAGTTATTGCATTATGGGATTATGGCAAAACAGAGTTCCATCTCCTGGGAGTATTGTGTGGCAAGTGGTGAGGAAAGTGTGTGGATGTATGGATGCAATTTGCTATGGAAACGTCTGTAAAGGTTCTGAATTGTGTCATCTACTGTGTTTATCATGAGGTCATTATGGAGCGCTCAGTGGTTCATACGTGTTGGGTATTGTGTAATGAATTTAAGTGTCTTTGTCTGGAAAACCTGAATACGTTTTAGATTAGATTTTTTTAGCCGAACCGTATAGTCAGAGTGGTTGTGCTGAAGAGAAGCGTATCATAGGTGATGCGTTGATGTCAGTTTTATGTCTAGTGTAAGTCCTAAATATCTTACGGTCTGAGGAAAGGGCTTGTTGTAAATAAAAATAAGTCTTTAAAAACGCAATATCCCAAGCGTAGTTTGTCAAACCGCAAACAGAAAGTAAATTAGAAATAATAGGTCAACAATGTTTGATATATAGCCTGTTTTTGTGAGAAAATCTTAGTTGGAAAACACGTGCTATCAACAGTAATGGTAACGGGGTGATAAAGTTCCTTAATGGATGTAGGATGTGTTATAACTTCGTTATTTTCACAACTTTTTGCTCCTCCTCCAAAACCAGTCAAACGTTTGCGCTAATATTAAACAGTTGTCCTCATTGGGTTTTGACTTTAAATCTGAAATTACGTGTTGATTCATTCATTACATCGGCAGTTATTGGGATTTTTGTGTTGAGGCCGCCCTCTGAACCTCTCTTCCTTTCTACACATTCAGCTGAAAATTAATAAATGTCGTCCTTATGGGATTTTGAAAGACTTTTTCATACCCAGTTATTCCAGTATGACATACAGAGGGAGGGAGGGGGAAAGATCTGTATGAGCGTAGTTGGTATAAGATAAGAATGTCCTGTAATGGATACATCATACATATATACTTTTTTTTTTATAATTTTTAATAAAAAATGCCAATAATAAAAATATATTTTTTTATCATTTTAGGGGTATAGAGATATTATTAATTCGAACTCGCTCAAATCGTAGCCTATAGAATTAAAATTATAGGACATAAAAACTTTAAAGAACTAAAGTGGCCAACACTTGACTTTCTCTATGGTGGGCTGGTGCTTTGCACCTAGGGACCTAAGCATCCAATGTTCTCATTTCTGGAAGCGCTGGGCTTCCATATATCAACTTCATAAAGGACCAGTTTCCTTAACGAATCTGAGAATAATCTCTTGGTCCAATCTTCTAAAACTTTCCTCTAACACATATTTCACTGTCCTTGACTCCTGCAATATGTAAGTGCTTATTGAATGAACCGTTTCCTATGAGAACTCCTGTTAGCTCGCTCCTTTTGAGATTCAGGATCCCCTCATATTCCAAAACATTTTCGACTCTCTGCAAGTGGTTATTTCTTTAAAAGGTCTCTGAACATTTGACTCTCTCCCATGTAGTAAATGTAATCAAATTTTATAATGAATATAAGAATCTTTATAACCTGTGTAAAATATTGGCGTTCCAAAACGTCATAGGAGTGTACATTTTTGAACACATTTGTTCACTGTTCAATCCCATACGAAAGTCAAGTAAACTTGTGTTGTTAAAATATTATAAAATGTTTACTGCTTTTAGTTTTTAATTTTTCTTAGATCAGTTCCACAACTACCGTAAGTAGATCACAGGACGAATCGTCTCTTGTATAATTAAACAATCCATATTTGCAAGGCAGTGACGTGCTGATTGACAACTTGGATGACGCACTCAAGTTCTAAACGCATACAATGCACTTTGGGTTGTTATGTAACCTATTTTTAGATTGGTGCTGTGGCAAATAGTTGAAGTGCTTTATCCCTATAAAATTTTGTACATTTAATTTTAGTATTTCAAAATACAACAGAACACTTCATAACGATCTTATGATACACACAGTACCCGACACAATACAAACTACTTACATACGTTTTTTTAGAAAACTTTACACTCATACAAATCCAGAAATACGCACTTTATCTTCACAACACTTACCACAAAACCCCCCACGAAGGTTGAAGAGGAGGTGGAACCGCGACTTACTGCCACCTTAAATCCTATTCGTTCTTAAAATTTTTCATTTTATTGTTTTTTACATTATTTTCCTTTACTTTTATCATCTCTCTCACCCATTCCATCAAAGTTGTCTTTCAATTCCTTTTTATTTATTTATTTTTTTAATTATTATTTTTTTATTTCATTTCTTTTTTTTTTTTTTTCCCCTTGTCCTTATAATTAATATAAATTTTCGTCCCGAGGACCTACCACTGGGTGGCCTTCCTATCACATGCCATTCACGCCAACGTATCCATAACTACCAACATAGATGCTGGTGGTTGCACCCTAGCAACAGTTGCATCTTTATGGATAAAAGACAAAAAAAAAAAAGAAAATGCAGTATTTCAAAATATATAACTGTATTTTAAAGCTTTTGACTCAAGCATTCTTATTTACAATTAAGACCTAATAATAATGGTAATAGTCACAAGAATGCATACATACGCATTAGAGGGTTTCCTCTAAAACAAACTTTTTTAGTTTAAGTTTAAATTTTGTTATTGTTTCTATTGTCTTCAAGAAGTGGTTCGTTGCGCAACATAACTAGGGAGAATGACAATTATCCTAGAGAAGATAATAGGATACCATTGTCAGGTCTGAAGTGAAGGGCAGGATTCTTGCCAAGGGCAGTAACGAACAGAACTAAACATGAAATGTCAGAAGATCTCTGGGAACGGACATACAAGTATGACAACACTTTCACTGGGAGAAAATGAACATTGCATCCTTCCAATTAATGACAACAACATCTACACTGACGCATTGTAAGAAAAAATAAGTCAGTGAATCACCGGCAATGTGCTTTTTTCTTTTCTACATCTCGCACATTGGGACCTGATGAAGGGGCGTAAGAACGTCCCGAAACATCGTTGGGAAAAAGACACTTACTAAGAGTTTTTTGAAAAATAGTTGTCATAATTTATATTCAATTGAAAAATGTGTCTACTTATTATAAATGTATCTACAGTGGGTCAAAAAATTATTCATACACTTAGTTTTTTTGGCAAAAATATTTTTATTAATGTATTGAACATGAAATAACTGGTGATAATGATAACATACAACATTCCGCATTAATTCAGGCATGTGCAGAGAATTAGAAACCCGTACAATCTAATTAATAACCAAATTTGCAAATCTTATGAGCAAAAAATTATTCATACACTGCACCGTAGTAATAATAACTTGTAAATTTGTGATCAGATCAAACATCATCTAACCCGTAAGTTTTTATTCTGAAGTTAACAAAAAGGAACAACTGTGCGTATGTAATTCAGTATTGAAGATGTTCCTACGTCGTCAGCTATACCAAGTATAGGAGAAGTCGGTCAGAAATTCGTAGCGGGATTTTATGTCCTATCTCCAAAATCCAAATATGAAAAAAAAAAATCGATCTTTCTAATAATAATAAATTTATTTTAGTTAAACCAATACATAGCAATAGGTTACGTCAAAAGAATTTATACATTAAGATAGCTTATAAATTAGATTTATAACTACTTGAGTCTAACACACCTATGATTAGTAGAAATAACAAAATTATTAAAAAAAGTAAAATGAAATTAATAAAATGATACTTAACATTTTCGCAGAGATATTGTGAAACACTTGATAAAAATAAAGAAAACGTATGTTTTTAAAAAATATTGTCTATTTCACAAATAATATATAATATGGGAGTACTTTCGGTATTGCTACCATCTTCAGCCACGACTTAACAAATACTAAATTGAAGTTCAACTAGGTAGTTTACAATCCAAGCGGTAGGTAGGTATCCTTTTTCAGCCCCTACGGGGTTTTCCTATCCTTTCTGTACAGTTAATATTTGAAATATGGAAAAACATAAAAAATGACATTTCCTCCCAAAAATATTAACTGTACAGAAAGGATAGGAAAACCCCGTAGGGGCTGAAAAAGGATACCTACCTACCGCTTGGATTGTAAACTACCTAGTTGAACTTCAATTTAGTATTTGTTAAGTCGTGGCTGAAGATGGTAGCAATACCGAAAGTACTCCCATATTATATATTATTTGTGAAATAGACAATATTTTTTAAAAACATACGTTTTCTTTATTTTTAAATTAATAAAAACTGAATAAATAAATATTAAAAATATATGAGTATAAAAAAAAATTAATACATATATACATTTATAATAAGTAAACACATTTTTCAATTTAATAAAAAAGAAGATAACTACTTATCAAAAAAGTCTTCGGAAGTGCCTTTATCCTAACGACAGGTCGCAATGTGCGAGATATAGAAAAGAAAAAGAAAACAGTGTAACGAAAATGGGTGGCAAATTAAAAAAATTAAGTTCTGCCCGCAGAGATCGAAGTGTTGCACTTTTTCAACAAGGATTAAGTTGCCGATATATCGGAAGAGAGTTGGGATTGTCTCACGCGACCGTGCAATATGTAATTTAAAAGTTTAAATCTGGATCAGTGGACAATAAAAAACACACGGGCAGAAAACGTTCGCTCACAGTGCATGAATCCCGTGAAATCGTGCGAAAGGTGGCAAAAAATCCCAAACTAAGTGCTCGCGAGCTTGCTGAATACATCGCATCATGTTATGGCAAAACTGCTACACGCCAAACTGTAAGGAATCGGCTGAATGAAGCAGGATATAGAGGTATAGCGGTAAGGAAAAAACCCTTGTTAATGTCATGGTGTTAACCCCATCAAAAATTTATGGGCACAACTGGAATTTAAAATCCGAAAATATCCATGTATATCACGGGAAGACTTAATTTTCAATCTACAGAAAGCTTGGACAGAAATTGACTCTCAGGAGACAAACAAGCTCGTAGAATCAATGCCCAGGAGACTTCAAGCTGCAATAAATGCGAAAGGTTATCCAACGAAATACTGAAAATACTTTAAGAAGACTTCTGTTTCTGTTAATTAGGTGTATGAATATTTTTTTTGCTCATAAGATTTACCAATTTGGGTGTTAATTAGATTGTACGAGTTTCTAATTTTCTGGACATGCCTGAATTAATGCGGTATGTTGTTTGTTATCATTATTACCAGTTATTTCATGTTCAATACATTAATAAAAATATTTTTACCAAAAAAACTAAGTGTATGAATAATTTTTTGACCCACTGTATGTATTCATTTTTTCTATACTCATATATTCTTAAGTATTTACTAGCAACGACACAGAAATAGACCTAGTTTTATCCACCGCTAATCTTAACTGAGCTTTTTATAACAAATTGGCAAGAAAATAAACCTCCTGGTGTTGCCTTTAACGAAAAAAATATCAATCTTAGGTTAAAATGTCTTCTTTTATTTTATTTAAAACATATGCAAAATATTATCATAAATGCATACCTCATTTCGCAGATTGCACATTTTGCAAGATACATACCGAAAACCGTTCTAAAATGACGGCATTTTTCAGGCATTTGCTTGATTTACGCGAAGACGGTCAGTAATGTTGCAAAATTGGTCTTATTACATTTCCAGCAGTAATTGTTACGCAGTCGGTTAGGGATTCGATTTAGAGTTTTCAACGAAATTTCATGACCCTGATGCTGTGATAATATATTATATATGTTTAAGAACCTGTCATAACCCAAAAACAACATTTAACATGTATTAATAAATAATAATAATAAAATAAATTTGCTTGATTCGAGCAAGAGGATGGCTAGTACTTATTGTAGTTAAGACCAGGGCATGTCTCAATAACTAACTTCAGTAAATAATAAAGTATTTTCATTTCACATTTGATCCGTTATAATTAATATAATGCGAAAATTAAAAGTGTTCAGTTATTATTAATTTCATTTTACTTTTTTTAATAGTTTTGTTATTACTACTAATCATACGTGTGTTAGACTCAAGTAGTTATAAATCTAATTCATAAGCTATCTTAATGTATAAATTCTTTTGACGTATCCTATTACCATGTATTGGTTTAACGGAAATAAATTTATTATTATTATTATCGAGAGTTAATTGTGTTCAAATGGGGAAGTAAAATTTAAAAAACATGCAAAAAGTAAGCAAGATTGTCCCACCGAATCCTTCTAGATCATTTGGCTGAAAATTGTTAGAAACCCCCGTTCTTCCATGTTCACGAATAGAAAGGAAATTTTTATTCTTCTTTTTCTTTCATTTTTAGAAAACATGAAATTTCTTTGAAAACTCCAAATCGAATCCCTAACCGACTGCATAACTTCCACTACACTTCGTATAAGTAGATTAAAAAAAAACAGATCAAATTCGTATAATGAAGAATATGAAAGCATAAGTGTAAAATGAAGGAGTATTTCAAACACCGAAGTGAAGAGGCAGATTGATGTAAGTGCCACCAGATGTCAGGGCTGGTCATGTGCCGGTCCCGCGGACTGTGTTCAACGTCCCTCTCATAGATGGCAGGCAACTCGCCTTTATTATTAGAACCCTAATAAAAATAGTAGGCTTAAATACAATTTTAGCTCCAAGAAAGTTGTATCTAATGTGACCATAACATGATTTTCTGATACCCGCCACGTTAAAAAAAAAAATTATAAAATAATCTCATGAAAATTCTGTTATCAGCGGGTTTCTCTATTTGATTGGTTATCCAGTAAATCCAGTAATGTCATTATGAATTGAATTTGAAAGCAATATCTAAGGGCACAGTGGTTGGAAATTTAATAAGGAACATATCGTATAAAGAATCAATTTTCCGATAGAACAAAATAGTTTCTAGTTAATTGAGCAAATGTTAAAAAAAAAAAAAGGATTCGAGATGTCATTTGAAGATACTTTTGGCATGTAATTTGCAAACCGGACGGGCTTTGAAAACAATATGCCGTATCAAATGTGTCTTTCAGTGTTTTCTATAGCTTTAATTCGTATTGTTGATAATGTGGGTCACGAAAGTGAACTGGTTGCTTCCGTACATGGCAATAAATAATATACTTGCGTTTAGTCAATAATTCAGACCAACAACTTTCCTGTCATAGATGATATTCAGATACGATGGATTGAAGTTCTTTCATCGCTTTAGATTTGAACAGACTTCGGCGAATCACCGCAATGTACTTCCCCATCACGAATTAATCCTTCATATCGATACATTCATAAATAGGCAGTTACATTAGGGTTCTGAGAGCGACCCTCCTCCTCTGGCACCTCCCATGAGCCGAGTCAGCTGAAAATTGTTAGGTTTCATTGTTGAAATATTACTTCAGCAGTTATTGGAGTATTTGTGTTAAACATCACCCTAAACTCCTCCTTCCCTTCGACCAATTTGGCTGAAAATCAATAGGTTTCGTTCTTATTGGGTTCTGAACATAAAACGGGAGTAATCGAGTTCACAGACGTACACACACATTTTGTTCTTTCATTTTTGAAATCAGGGGTTCGGAAAACACAAAATTCCCGGGAAAACTCAACACCGAATTTCTGACAGTTAACATATAACTTTCCCTATAATTCGAATAGCTTGGACATTTAAAAAAAAAAAAAAAGAGTTAAAATATTTTTTGTGTTATTAAAGAGAGAAAAAAAATACAGCAGCCATTGTTTTGTTAGAATTTACCTCTGCTTGTATTTAACTGGGGCCACAAAACATTTATTGGATTCCGAGCTACAGACGTGCGGCTATTGAATTGTTTTCAATCATAAAATACAATATAGAAGTTTGAGAAATCAACAGTACCAAATAGATTAATGCAATATTGAATATACTAAAAAACAAAACAATATGTCCTGAACCACAATAGATCCATAGGCATCATGAATACTTGACGTGAAAATACACTGACTGAAATATGTTTCAATAGACCAGATCTATAACAGTAAACTACTTGTCATGACCGATAGCTGGGTTCAATGTTCACTCAACTCAACTCTCCAAGTTACTTGAGTAGTAAAATAAATATTTAAATAAAGACAATAATTAATTTACTTGTTTGAGATAGTTGAGAAAGGTCGCCAGTAGTTCAGATTCGTTGTAGCTACTGAGCTCAAGATCGCGGGTTCAAACCCAGCTCAGACGCCAGAATGAATATATCCGTATGTATGTGTCCGGCCCCTATAGTATAACACTCGTTCGCGATAAAAATCTGTTGCTGAGAGTCACAGTATTATACTGATTTCTTCTTTCTTCGCCAGGAGTCGACAAATCGGCTGTACACCGTTGTTCTGATTAGTTTTTTTTTATATATCAACACCGATCGAAAAAATGTACTACTGATCCAAAATAATCCAATGATCCAAAAATACCTGCGGGGTCGGATTGTCTGTCAGACACATTCTAACTGAATGCTTGGCATATAGTCCCCAGCGGGAGAATTTCAACCTTGCGGTGGATATTTCCGAAATTCTATCCAATAATAGCTCCCAAATCACCCAATTATTTCATTTTTTGCACTTTAAAAACCTCTTATCTAAATTGTAAAACAAAATTGTCTTCATCACATAGCCTTTCTATTCCGTTTACAGCAATCTCGACCTTTATTATTATAAATCTGCGCCTATCCAAATAAGCCCGCTAGGAAACCCACAGACCTGCATCCATCAGGCATCCATGTCCCTCGTGTCTAAATGCCTTAAAGAAGAAAAAAAAATAAATATATTCGGATGTACTAATTATTTACTTGTGTAATTTTCAGAAATATAAAATCCTGAAAATGAATCTTTTTTTGTGATTATACAATTGTTATTGTTGACTTACCTACTGCCCGGCCTTCCTCGTCGTCAGATCCGTTCTGGAGCATGGTATGTCGAAGCAGAGCATCCGAACGTCGGCAGGTGAGCTCTCTCATCATGGGAGCTAGGGCAATGGTACAACACACTGCTACACACGGTCACAGGGCAATGAGCACCTCAACCAGCATCCAGGGCAGGCAGATCAGAAACCAATAAATATACTGCACTTATTTCTCAATTCGCTAATTATTGTAGTAGAGCCAAAAATATCATAGTTTAACCAGAATACAATTTAAATCATTATTGTGATCTAATGTTATTATATTTTTCCTAATACTATATATAGTATTACTTATTACTATTTACTTCTATTATTATTTACTATTTATTAATCTTTTTATGTCGTATTAATTTTCATTATCATTTTATAACATTTATTATAACTAGGCTCAAATCTTATGATTTACAATTAATATCTGAAATTAATATTATTATATAAAACCAGAAAATTATGATTATTTTGATTTACATTTCAAAGGTCAAAGATACTTATATATTTATATTGATAACATCCTTTCTTGTTCTTAAATAAAATGTATTATGTACTTAGGCGAAGGTAAAATTTGTTTTTTAAACAAGTTGTAATTGTATTTTGTTGTTTTATACTAATTTCTTCTTTATTTGTAAATTATGACGACTACACTCTGACTGTCATCTGACCAAGACGTCGTCTTTGGAATAAGAATTCTGATTTTCGAATTATTTGTATATGTGTATTTTATTTATAAATAAATAAAGACTTAATAATAATTTTAAAAAATATTTCTCAATTTCAAAAAAATCCATTGAGAGGAAAATCGTTATTAGAATTTTTATGTCAAGATGTATACATATATTTATTTTCTCATGAGGACAGCCTCGAAAGCATGCTATGAACTAATAAAATCTGTGAAAGGTCAGACAGATTCCGTTCCTAATAACCTGCGAAATTATCACTTATTTCTCTAAATCAGACCTCTTCATATTAACTAGTTTCGATCAGCCAAAAATGTGGATTTCTACTTTAATTGGTTCCTATGCCAGAAGAAGGGACAGCAAAGCGCATAATATTTAGGTTGGAGCTAACTTCCATTAAGCCTGAAATCTTTTTAATGGCAAATTCCGATTCCCACAACGATTAGAGGGGAAAATATTATGAATACAAGACTAAATTTGAATAAAGGGATAATACAAATTCCCTCCAGAGTCTTAAACGTTACTAAGGTAGCAAGGCTTTTCTCTCAACAGCCCCCTTTTACGACGGTAGACATTGTCAAGCCATTTCATTCCAACATTCCACCTGGCTATTTGAATTTTTTTTAAACAATCCTTTAATTTCCTCCATTTTCAAGTTGTAGCCTGTTCAAATAAAGGAAAAAGCGTTCCTTCCGAACAAGCTGCAGAGCCCCTAATTTTCAAAATTACAGTAATCAACAAAACAATTACAAAAATACAAATCAATAACAAAAAAATATATAATTATAAACCTTTTCATTCATTCTACTATAATCTAAAGCCATTGGAGAGATGTCAATCGGGCTGTGATGCGAAAGGGCAGTAAATATTTGATGTGTTGAGTGTGGCCCTAATGATGTTGGCATGGCAACACAGTTTGCAAAACATTTAGAAATCTATAAAACCTCAGGTTCCCAACGGCATGTACGAGTATCTAATGATAGGCTTCATTCTCACCTAGAATATTAGCCTTACGGTCAGCAACACGCAAACCACTATTGTAGAGTGGGCTTAGTATCTCATATCATGAAGTATATTTTTTATTAATTTGAACAAATTGCATATAAAACTATGCAACTTATTGCACACTGAAAATTAAATTAAATAGCTATTAAGACAAATCGAGGAGAATATAATTATAACTGTTTTAAGTATATAAAATGTAGACACTGAAGAGTAAATTAAGAAACTTTTCAAATGAATAGATGTGAGGCCAATTATAGAGAGACCAACTACTTCAATTAAAAATGTTATGGTTTAACGGAAATAAAAATTATTGTTACTATTACTTGATGTCCAGTCGCAACACATTCCGGCTTTTGCTTCAGCCAGTACGTCAAGGAAATAGCAAACTAATAACGAATTAATAAATATATGTATATTGAAAATAAAATGAATAAATAAAATAAATCGAGGAGAATCCAACTAAGCAACTATTCAATATAGAATGTTTAATTTTTTATATTTCATTTCCCCGAATCGTCCCGAAAATCTTCGTGAAAGGAGATTTATCTTAAAGAATATTTATATATAAAATATATATTATTAAACAAAAAAAATATATATATTATTTTCTATTACTTTTTCATGTTTATGATTCATCTGATGTGTGTTTACTTTCCAAGATTTAATATAGGTTGATGTATATAATTTATAAGCTATTTTGATGTACAAAAATGTATACGTATTATCATGTTATGGTTTAATGGAAATAAATATTATTATTATTAATAGGATTTTTTTTTTAAATGTATATTTATGTGTTCCAAACTGCTCTAATACATCAGGGTTGAGGCCAAACAACGCCTATGGAACCAATCATTTTGCAATTTAGATACATTCTACCAAAAAACTCCTTAATACATGAGAACAAGTTGTCTTTAAAGGAAGTAGCTATCCTCCTACAGAGGCAATTAACAAGACTGAAACTGCAAACAATGGATTCCGGCATCTCAGGGTTATTAATATATATTTAAATTCTATTCTATTTTATTATTTTTTTTTACAAGCATCTAACTAAAGAAAACGGAGGCGTAACGAATTCTAGAAGATAAAGTAATTCCAAAGCAACGCTATAACTGTTATTAAAACTTGTCAACACCCACTTCTCGTTATAATTACAATCTTTGCTTACAATTACAATCCTGTTATAAGTTATTTATGTTCTAGATATATAATATGTACAATAATTTCGTTGAGAGATTGTCTAAAAGTTGCACAGGTGGTGAAGCAAAATTTCATAAGACGTTCAGGCCGATGGCCACCTTATAGGTTTCGGGAAATATATTTAAGAAACTACAAGAATTTTATATAGCAAAATTCACCTTTCAAATCTAGATTCACAATGAAACAATAATAATGAAGATATAAATAAGATTTTCTTAATAGTATTTATTTTTTTTCTCGCTCCCAATGTTGTGTTGATACATTCATTACATCGATAGTTATTGGAGTTTTTACGGTTATGCCTCAGGTCAACATCTCCACGAAGGGAGTATAGTTGGGTAATTTTACGTGATAATTAGAAAAATCTAAATAAATTACTCCATTATCGAGTAAAAAATCAAATATTTTCACTTTTCCGCATTAATTGTTTTCTCTTGTGCTTAAGTTTTCAAATTTAAAAATTCATCAGAAAAATTTATGGAAATAAATTTCTGAAGGTTTATCCTGTAATATCAATATTTAATTACACTAATACGGAATATTGGGCAATAAATAACACATGAATAGAACGGGTATTAACAGTTCATATACTAACAACCCCTCCCACATGTTTTACGAATCCTCTTGGCAGTATATCCGCTTATTTAGACGATTTATGACTTATTAAAGGCCTAATTTGAATGTAAGGAGGGATCAATCTAAGCTACTAAAGTTATACAAAAACAAAATGTGATATGGCCATTACAAGACTTTCTACCAACCACTATTGTACAGATCACTCACCCTCACCCTCCTCCTCGCTCTCCAATTCATTTCGTACTGACATTACTGTGTGTAAGGAAGTAATGTGTTAGCATCCGAGGTTTACATCCGTTACAGTGTAATTGTGAGAGTGACTTTCTTATACCAAGTTACGGAGGAGAGTGGTATAAAAACGGTTGGCATAATGAAATCCTGTAATGGCCACTTCTCTATTTTTTTTATAATAAAAAAAAACTTCGAATAATAAAGACATTTAAAATTTCGGTGCTATGTGCGTTACAATTTAAACATTACTTTTAAATATTTCCCATGGACATTTTTTAAAATTCTTTGGCGCGCTATAACTGTAGTCGTATTGGTTCTTCTCAAATCTGAGGACACACTGGCAACTGGAAATTCAAAAAGGAATATTTTTGGTACGACAAATTTTTCGATAGGGGTGAGGGGTGACCGTTTTCGCGTAAGTCAAGGAAATATTTTAAAAAATGTATTTCAAAACAACATTTCAGAACGGTTTTCGTGAAAACAAAACAACGCAGTACACAAACCTAGGTGGACTTACGGACTTGAACTCTGGGGTTCTGCCAAGGCTTTCAATCTCCAGTGCATCCAATCCTTCCAATCCAAAATCCCTCGTAAAATAGCCAATGCTCCTTATTACGTCTCCAACAAAACTCTTCACACTGACCTTAACGTACCTTTTGTCACCGAAGTCGCTAAATCCAAGTATAAAAAATTATTTTATTTTCTTAGTTCCCGCCATACTTCCCTAAGGTTGAAGCGTCAAAGAGACCTCCTTCCCAGCAGTAGTGACAGTGATTAGTTACAAATAAGAGGAAATCAGTGACTAGGGAGTTTGACCACTGGGTGATTTCTCCCCTCTTGACATTTTGACATTGCCATTATCTCGCTATTAGCACATTTGTTTATTGTATTCATTTGTATACAGTTATAAATATTTGTTTGTAAATAAGAAAAATAAAAAATTTCAGGTTCATAGCTGCAGCTGTTTCAGATTTTTGCACAATTAAAATACTAACGATGTAAGAAAGTGGAAATGTAATAATATTTGGAGGAAGATGTACATTCTTAAGTGAGTTGTGTGAGAGCGTAAAAATTATTTATAAATATCTAAGAGTATCTCTGTACGGAATTAAGATTTCAACTTACTTGAGGTTATCAGAGGTTGACTCTATAGTTAGGTTCATCAATATATGTCTGGGAATTGTGAGCTTGAGATTAATACAACTGGCGAAAATGATAACTACCTTATCAACTGAAGATAAGCTGGACAAATAAGTAAAAGCGCAGAATGGAGTGAGTAACAGTTCAACATGAAACACTGAACTACGGAGTCAAGTGAGGACTGAGGTCGACCTTGGTGAGGTAAGTGTGGCGTAAATCCTTGTACCATTTCAAGGATCTCAGCTCCGGTCGACGGAAACACAATTCAACTGTCATGGAATCCCTTCTAGCTACTGTCACAAGAGACCAAGTTCCATTAGTAAGGTTAGAAAAACGTAACACGATACTCTTAAAACGTGCGTCCAAAGTCGGTTACTCAAATTTTTGGAAATTAGAGATTTAACTGAAAATGTGCAAGATTGAAGGGTGCTCACTCCCCATTGCATTAATAAAGCCCAATAACTGCCGAAGTAATTTATGTAAACACAAAAAAATTCCTCGGAGAATCATCGGCGATGTTAACTTTACTTTGTTAACGCTCCCCCACCAAAACCAGTCAACCGTTTGCGCTAATATTCAACAGTTTACTTACATAGGGGCCCGAATTCTCATACTAAATGTTGAGTCGTGTCACCATTTATATGATTGTATTCCTTGTTCCCAGAATCCCCTATATCCCACCAAATATACATACACTACACTGACACTAAGGGGAAATTAATAATTAATATTATAAAAATATATCGTAAATATATTATTTATAAATATACAAATATTTCTTTTTGGTCGATTTGACTTTGGATAAATAAGTGTCGTAATTTCATGTTGATTGATTTACTATTTTAGTCTCGATACTTTCATTCTATATTACGAAAAGGACGACCTCATACACTTCTTGTTCTATTGTCCCTCCTTGTGTATCCCCAGGCCAACATTTCTTCACAATTATCTCACTAATAGACCAGATTACGACTCAGGACCAATTGTGCGTTTTTTAAATAATTTAGATGTTAGAAAAATTAACAATTTATTTTAATTTTTTACTGTTGGATTGAAAATAAAGAATAATATAATTTGGTTTGTTGCTTGTAAGATGGATACATACATTTTTTATTTTATTTAGTTGCTATATTGCTTATTTTATACAATTCTATATATAGATATTTTTTCTTATTTAATTTTTTATAACTATAAGAATATGTATTTTGTTGCCATAAAGGTTGTTTAGTGGAATAAGTTTATCTACTTTCGGGTTCACAGATGAGACCAATATCGAATTTCGTAACGACTACATAACTTCCCCTATACATCGTATAACTGGGGAATAAAAAAAAAAAAAAAAAAAGAGTTATCTAGGGATATATAATGTTGACAATTCTAAGAAGAGAGAAGGGCACGTGAAGCAGTATAACGGAATGGAGCGGAAGTGGGAGGAAGCGGCGGAAGGTAAGTCGAGCTGCGTAGCATACAGAATAATACCACATCCGGAACACTATGTACCTGTACCTATACAGTCTCCTTACTAAATCTATGTCTACTCACATACACTTTATCTATTTACAAATGTTATTGTACAACGAATAAAGCCATAATTTTAGTTAATTAGCAGCAACGAGTAGCGCTTCAGGGACCTCAGGAGAGAGGAAGAATAAAGTATTAGAAGAAACTGTATTCTGGACCGAGGTTCCCCAAGAATAAAATATATATTCAATCAATAAGAAATCAATGAAAAAATAATAAAATAAAATATCAGTATGCTATATAATGAAAATTCTGTCTGCTTATGTGAGTCTGTGAACAAGATAACTCTCGATAGAATGAATATATAGACACAAAATTATATGTCCAATAAGGACGAAACCTGTTAATTTTCAGGGAAGACGACCGAAGGGAAGGAGGGTCGAAACGAAAAAGGGGTTGAAACCCTAATAATTGCCGATGTATCCACTCAAACTCTAGCATGAAAATTCACTTGTGCCTGAGTCAACTACTGATTTTAAACCAAAACGGTTGATTGGTTTTGGGGAGAGAGCAAAACGTTAGTTGAGTAATTCGCGCTGAAACAAATTTCGCCGACGACTTTTTTTAGACAGACAGTATTTATTTTGCAATTTGTAAAACATTCAGTCAGCGTTGTTTAGCACATACAAATTGGTCTAATCACTATAATAAAGAAAATATCAACTCTATCAATATCCTAAAATCGTATAAATATATATATAATAAAATGAATGAAAAAGACGTTTGTGTTGAATTATTTCTTACAGTTTTATTTAATATTTTTAATATTATCATCAATTTTTTTAGTTTTACATATTTTTCACTTTACTGATACTTGACATTTCTAGTAGAGATACTGTGAAACACTTAATAAAAAGTAAACAAAAAACGCAAGTTTTATAAAAAGTATTGTCTATTTCACAAAATATATGTAATAAGGAAACAATACCGAAAGTACTCCCTATTATATATATTTTGTGGAATAGACAATATTGAAAAAAAAAAGTTTTTTCTTTACTTTATATTTACTTTACTGTTGGGGGCGCCGTTAGCTCAGTGTTATGCATGCTTGCTTACTGAGTTCAAGATCGAGGGTTCGCAACCCATCCAAGACCCTTAGTATATTTTGTCTGTGAGGTAAAAAAAACTTTGAGCCATTCTTCAGAAGGGACATTAAGCTATGGTTAAAGAATATGTGAATAAAAATTTAGGGTAGACAAAATTTAGGCCTCCCATAATAGCTGGTAGTAGACGACGATATGATCTTGCAGTGAAAACCCGGGCATGAGTCATAATAACTAATTAACTTTATTGTTATTTGTTAATTTATTTATATACTTTTTCTGTACTTCGCTCTTTGTAACCTGTGAAAGGGGCCCATGATCGCCCCAAATTATGAAAAAATAATTTATCTATAGAAATATAATTCATTATTTGTAATTGATTTAAATGTTATTTTTTATTTCATACGTATGTGTTTGTATTCTAGGATTTAACATAGGTTGTTGTATATATTTAATAAGCTATTTTTATGTATAAAATCGTATGACGTATACATTTATCATTTTATGGTCTGACGAAAAAAAATATTATTATTGTTATTATTATTATTATTACCGACAATTGGTGACAACTACGACTTATGTTGCACAAACTTTGTAGAAAATAGTAGAAGAATGTAACATAACAAGACTTTTATTGAAATGGTTACCTACAAGATACATATTGCGGAACAATACATATTTACCTAAGAGTGACAATGGAAGCTAGGTAGGCATGTTGTAATAGCAGTGTTTACTGAATATTTTCAGTGTTTCCCAAATAAACTAATACATTTTCACAACTTCCTTCTGCTCTTATTTAAGAACGCAATAACACATTAGATAAAGTCGTCGATGAATCACCGACTATGAACTTCCCCAGCATGAATTAATAAATTACGTTTTCGTTCTTCCTCCAAAGTCAATCAACCGCTTATGCTAATAATCAATATTTGACTTAAATTGTAGCTTCGAATCTTCACACTAAATTTTGTGTTGATACATTCATTACATCGGCAGTTATTGGAATTTTTGAGTTAAGTTTCCCTCAAATCCATCTGCGCGACATGTAGGGGATGTTATGTAATTGGTCAGAAATTCAATGTTGAGTTCATGTTTTTCAACCCCCTGGTTCCGAAAATGTAAAAACAATTTCCTGTCTGTTTATGTGTCTGCCTGTGAATACGGTAACTCCCGACAAAAAGAAATTATCGACCCGACATGTTTTATATGTGCTCAGAACCTCCTAAGCTCGACACTTACATTCAGCCAAATCGGTCAAAGGGAAGAAGGGGATTAGAGCCGTGGATAACTCAAAAATCCCAATAACTGTCGCGATTTTTGAGTTATCCACGAAATTTCATACGTAAATTCGAAACGAAAGGACGACACCTATTAATTTTCCGTGAACACAGCCGAAGGGAAGATGGGTCAGAAGAGGAAGGCTCGACTCAAAAACCCTAACAGCTGACAACACCTTTTTTTTCATTTTCGGATTCTCCTGAATTTGGAACCCCCTGGATAATATGAAATTCCGTTGAAACAGAATTGCTGCCCGATTACATAACTTATATTTCGTAGAGCCGGGGGGGCGGCGAAGTTCCGAGACTTGTGGCTTGAGAATAATCGGACTTTAAATTCCGTTTTGCAAAGTGAAGCGGATAAAGTGAATAAGTGAACCAATTCGTCCACTTGTTATTTTCTTACGTTCGCGAAAGAAAAAAAAAAAATTAATAAGAAAAAAATCGTTCATATCATGGAAGACAATGAAGACTCACAGAAAACTCAGGAACTGCTACAAATAGCGGTAGAGTTCCCACGGACCTCGAACTTTTTTATTCTCAAAGCTTTCAAACAGTTATTTAAAACTAAAAATCACTGAGGATTTTGTAGATCTTAAATTCAATCATTTGACACTCAATACCTGAAGTATTGTAATAGTGCGAAAAACCGAGATTGAGTTATCAACGGAATTCACATTACAAAGTCCCCTGAACACAATTTGATCATTTTCGTCATGATGTTTGTGTCTGAGTGTGTATTTATCATTGTGAGCGGTTTACTCAAAACGTAAAAATTTCAAATGAAGATGTCACATAAGCTAACTTATATTTACTTATGACTTAAATAAAAAATATATTGAATAAAATGTGGACAGAAAACAGTTAGTCCTATCGATAATTGGTTCTTTCTACAAAAATGTATCTTATCAAATTTCCCATCAAAATGCTTTCAAATATAAAATATATGACCAATAGTAACAGAGTTATATCTCTCCAAAGAATGTACAATACGTTTCTGTAGGAAGTACATAGTTCAAAGCAATATCGTAACGCATGGCAACGCATTTTAAAATATGTTCTTATATTGTGACTCATGCCCGGGCTTTAACTACGAGCTTATATTGCCTACTACATGGACATGAGCCCGACTGGGGTCTTAAATTGTATTCACCTAGAGTAAGGGCCTTTAACGAATACCTGACATCGAGACCACCGCGACACCATCCGAAGGGCGGTGTGCTCAAGATTTTTAATCTCCCAAATAAAAAACAAAAGAGGGCGCCGGTAGCTCAGTAGTATGCGTGCTTGCCTTCTGAGCTCAAGGTCGTGGGTTCGAAACCCGACCGAGGGGCTTAGTTTTGTCTGGAAAGTAAAATAAACTTAAGCCCGGCGTTCTTCGGTTGGGACATTGAGCGATGGTCCCGAGCCTGCACGATGTCAAGTACTCGTTAAAGACCCCTGCCCAAGATGAAGAAAAATTTAGGGTGGGGAAAATTTAGGACTCCCATAGTAGTTAAAGCCCGGGCATGGGTCATAATAACTCACTAAAAAACGTAAGGGCCTCGCCAGGGTTTCGAACCCGCGATCTTGAGCTCAGTAAGCAAACGTGTTATTATTAGTGTATAATATTAGAATATTAAAAACTCAACATCAAATTTCTGACCGATTATATAACTTATTTTATACTTCGTAAAGCTGAGGAAGTTAAAAAAATAATGCCATGATAGCACACATGTTGATGTAGAGAGGAGGCCCTTGACCTTTCAATGATTGAAGGGTCCACCCTCTTTCCTAATAAGGGCCTTGGACTCTATGATATTTACCCTTATATTAGCTACATACATCCCTTCTTGGCCTTATAATATGTATTATCTTCATCTTTATTATAGGCACTTCAACACGACAACAAAACTCTCATCTTCAGCGAACTGTATCCAAGGCCTTGAGCACCCCACTGGGAGACAGGAACGAGGATAGGTCATGCCCAGTGGGGTACCCAAAGGAACAAGGACCTTTACCAAGTGAACATTACACAGGGGTACATGTTTCTGTTTCGTGAAATGTTTGTCTAGGCAAGAAAACAACTGAATATAGAATGAAAGCACTAGAGTTATTTAAGATTTAGTTATTTCAAGAAGGCGCCGGTAGCTCAGTGGTATGCGTGTTTGCCTTTTGAGCTCAAGGTCGTGGGTTCGAAACCCGGCCGAGGCTATTTTATCTAGGAAGTAAAATAAACTTAAGCACGCCATCCTTCGGATGGGACGCTAAGCGATGGTCCTGAGCCTCCAGGTACTCGTTAAACATCCCTACCCTAGGTGAATACAAATTTAGGGTAGGCAAAATTTAGGACTCCCACAGTAAAGTCGGGCTCATGTTCACCAGAGTGACGAAAGAGCGCTATGGTAGTAGGCGATATGACCTCGTAGTTAAAGCCCGGGCATGAGTCATAAAACCTAACCTAACCTAGATATTTCAAATATAAAATTTAGATGACGTGCATTCTAAGTTTTTTATTTTATTTCTTTTTTTAGGTGTTTTTATTATTTATCTTTTATTAGGGTTTATGAGTCATGCCCCTTCCTCTAATTCCCTCTTACACTATGGCCGATTTCGCGGAAAATTATTAGGGGCCGCCTTACGGGGTTTTGAATTTAATCCTCCTTTTCCTTTGGTCCATTTGGCTAAAAAGCAACACGTGTCGTCCTTATGGGGTTCTGGACACACATATAAAATTTAATTCTGATCAATTCACAGACACACATAAAACTTGGAATCAGGGGGTCGGAAAACATGAAATCCTTTGAAAATTCAGGATCGAATTTTTGACCGATTACATAACTTCCACTATACTTTCTATAGCTGGGAAATGAAAAAATCTCGGCTTGCTCTAAAATTATTGGAAGAGTTTATACTACCCAGAAGAATAAGTTTCTTCTCCTGCGATGTGATTCTGTAAGCACATGTACAAAACCGCCGTTAAGCTGACTCCAGTAGAACAACTTGGACCGAAAAAAGGACTCGGGATTCCCACATCATGTGACGACGCAGCTTTCAAGAAATTTCCACAAACATCTTCGTATTTCAAGGACATCAATAGAAAACGTCAACAAGCAACCGGCAATTCTCTCCTTTGCCTGATTTAGCTGAACGAAAAACCATTGGCTCCGAAAAAACAAATGACCCAAGGTTACATGACACAAGTACAGACTACTATTTCGATCAGTGGCAAGGCATCGGAGCAAACAAAGTAAGCAGAGGTTGGTTGCAAAAAGACAAAAATGCTTTAAATAATTATAATATTTTTGGATTAATGGACAGAAAAATATCGCATGGAACATCTACTAGTTCGAAATAAACTGCAATAAAGTAAAGAGACAGCGAAACCTTAATATGTATATAGTTTATGAATTAATTCAGCAGTAAATTTGCAGTATTCTTTCACAAGCTCTTTTCTCTCATTCCCATCCTGACAGTCCTCCCCGCCGCTTGAAGGTGGCACATTTGGGTCTTGACCTATGGGATGGGTTTTGTACCCATGTTATCCAAAGCCTGAAGGCCCATATAACAGCTCCCCTTTGAAGATAGTGAGTGATGTAAATTAACTTTAGAGGAAGTGTCAACGCGAGCAAAGAAAAAAAAAATTATTTAAACTTACTATTAGTTGACTGATTTAGTGGAATACAAGTCTTATTGTCTTATGCACAAAAAATGGGAGGGTACTTGTTAAATCTTATGTAACTAGTTCAAAAAAAAAACCCATTTAGAACCTATTATTAGAACGTAATTTCAATACTTTTTATGATGGTTTTTTTTGGTTGTTTTTCTTTCTGATTGGTGTAAAATATTCAAGGCCTTCTCAATAACAAAATAAATATGGCTTCTCTCAAAATACCTCCACTTATGTGAAAAAGGTAGACCATTAGATTCTCTGGAACAGCTAGAAATTAATAGGACTCGGAAAAATGGCAATTGTTTAAACGACCAGACACACTTCAAATTTTCTCCTTTGTTAATCCCTCTCAGCTAACAAATATCCATGGCAATATTAACCTAGGTTAAATAATTTTCTACTTAGACATATAGTAGCTATATATTATACATTTGTTATATTTTTCTTGGAATGGTAGTTTTTGGTTTTATTTTAATTTTATTTTCTTGGTTTTCAAATAATTGCACTTATTAGCTATTATACTAACACTAATGTTAGCTATTACAGTTAGAATATAGACTTCCACCCCCCTGGTTTTACCAGAGGAAGGGGACCATACTAAGGGACTTGGGAGAAAAATTGTACGGGTTTCAATTTGGTCATTGACCTAGGAAACGCTAAAAAGGAAATGGAACAAGCCTGACAAATCATTAAAATGATGGATCGTTTGTTGCCATTAAGAAAAGGACAATAGCCACTTTCAACGCTCTGAGGCGCCTGTCGCGGGGCCTCGGTTACTGCATGTAGGACTGCATCGGAGTATTCGTGGCTGTAGCAAGGTACGCTTCTGCTGGCTGGTCGTATCGCCCTACGAAGCTCCAGCGCATGGTTTCTGTGCGACCCCAAAGAGCTTCTCCTTCTACAGGAGCCTATCCAACTGTCTCTACGGCTGTGCTACAGATCTTTGTTTGGTGGAGTTTCTTCGTCTCATCAGATATTGCTCAGCCCTTACGCATAACCCAGGAAGTAGAGACTCGGTCCAGACTTAAGCCCTTCAAGGTCATTGTCCAGGAATGGTTAGTGGGGAAATAGCATCAATCACGAAGTTCGGAGGGCCGAACGGAGTACACATACTTTTCGGACGTCTGTTCATCCGAACTGTTCATGCGGGGCATCAGACTGCAGAATATGTAGTCATCGAATGTATGACCTGACTAGGGTGGAGTTGATTTGCGGGAACGGATTATACCTGCGGCAGATGTTGACGGAGACCGGCTACCCACACCATCATGTTCCACACATGCACGCGAAATACATTTAATAAAATAATAAAGGATCGTTTGAAGATAATTAAAATATGTACCTAAAAGAACTCAATGCAATATAAATAAAGCTAAATTGTCTAACAGTTAGGCATGAAGAACTATAGTAAACAAAAAAATTGGCAAGTATTAACGGTGATCGCATGAAGAGTGTGAAGAAGTGGAGATGGATTTGGTTCGGTCTGATTTTAGTGGAAACAGGATAGTTGTAGGATGAAGATGAGGTCAGAAAGTGGCTCTTATGGATGGATACTGTGGGATGGCCCGGTTTACAAGGTCCACATTATCACCAGTGAAACTTGACCATGGAAAGTAGTGAGGAGCTGCCAGTGATATCTACAGAGCTGCCAGTGATACCTAGAGAGAACAGGCAGAGCGAGAGTAGAGCGACCATTAACGGAACTACGATATATAGTTCCCATAATCACAAGTTCATATAATCCATCATCTAAATAAATTAACTTCATAATTCAACAATTCCACCAAAGATTTTCATAGACATTTTCAGATACAAATATCGATTTTTTCGATGATTTTGTGACCTAGTTTTAGTTCGATTAGTGTAAGTGTAAATATTTTATAAACTTGTTGACTTATTGTGTGTTCAACTGTTGTTAATTTATATTTTAAATATGACAAATGTATATGAAACTGATAAATGTTTGTGTGAAATTTTAGCTACTAAGGATGGGATGTGTCCCCTGAAATGTTTATCGTTATTATGTATTATTATTTATATTAATTTGCGTTAAAACATAACATGGTAATTGGAAACGTCATACAACTGTGTACATAAAAATAGCTTATAAATTATATAAATCAACAGATATTTTTATTATTAATTTATTTTATTATTAAAAAAAATAATAATAGATAAAAATATATATATAATGTCCAATGGAATAGGTATTATTTATATTTTTAATTGTCAGTAACAATACGTCAACAAGCTTTAAAAATATTAACACATAATATACTAACTGCAATCATCAAATGGACTAAAAGTTCACAAAAGTCTATATTTATATCCAAAAATGACTATGAAAATCTGTGAAATTGTTAAATTATGAAGTTAATTTATTTAACTCCTAACTAAAACCTATTCACTTAATAACTTAACAATTTCTCGACTATTGAAGATGGTCCTTGAAGATCCTTAGTCCCCTACACCAGCCTCCTTCAGCGCTATCTGTCGCCACCGGGTGACAGTTCAGTCCATTTGAGCCATCATCTTCGTGATCTAGCTCCTTGCACCTGAGCCTCCTGACGTCAAGTCTGCTGCTACGGTCGGATATTGAAGATGTCCCTCACTCTTGGGTTTCTCTATCCTTAACCGGATCTGCTATTTTCCTCAGCACTTTATTTTCGAACGTCTGGGAACCCTTCTCCAGCTGTGAGGTCAGGTTCCAGGTTTCACACTCATAGATCAGAACTAGCAGAGCATAAAAATAATAAATGTATAAAAAATATACTTGAATAATGATAATTGTTTATAAATTATTTTAGATACTGAGGATGGGAAGTGTCTCTCGAAACGTTTAACCTATTATGTAATTAGGTCGATAACTTGAAGTAATTAGGAAGATATATAACTGCATTACAAAAAGGCTAAATTTTTTAGGATGTTTCCTACATGAATTTAGAAACATTTCGTGATGGCCCACAAGTGTGTGATGATGTGACGACGTGATGATGCCTTACTACTCAATGTTCTCCCATTGTGTCTACACATTAGGAAGTGTTTTTCGTCCCACTTCCATTGAACCTAGTGATAATGGGTTCCAAGAAGACACTAAGATGAGTAGCTCCAATTTTCCAAACATAGTGCTTCCTATTGTGGTATAACTAGCTGCTTGAACTGATTACAATCTAGTGGGAGATCAGTCATTATTCTGTTAGCTGCCTCAATTGAATCTGTTCTATTGTTTTACAGCGACCTACTTGTGGGACAGAGTCGCTGAAAAACCTCTATACCAAATTGTCTCTACAACAAATATCATCGAATAATATTAATCGAAGAAGAGATCGTAAGTCGAATGGGAGGGACATTCAGCACAACCTCACATCTAGCTATAACATCACTTACAAGGACATCTACTGTTACAACGAGTACATGAAGCTGAGGACCGTCGAAAGGGCGAGAGTGATATCCCAGATACGGCTGTGTAGAGAGAGCCTGGGTAGAGTGACGGTGGGACGAGTGTCCTTCCTCTTCAACAGGGAGGAGAGATGTGTCTGTAACGAAGACAGACCTGACGACATCCACCACTTCTTCAGGGAGTGTTCAGCCAACTTAGAAGAAAGTACCTGAGGAAGCACTGAGCAGTCTAAAACTTCACAAAACCCTCAACATTCATATCAATAATAATCTCAATAGTGTCATGTTCTAATAATTTTATATTATTTATTTATAAAAAAAAATGTTATTATTCATCTCAAGTTGACTTAAATTTATACCTTAAGATATAAAAAAAAATGTCAGTGAATGACCAGGAATGTACTTCTCCAGGGCGAATTAACAATGAAATTTTCTTTTTTCCCCTGACACCAATCTACGGATTTGTCGATAAATTCATTCTATCGGGAGTTATCGTACACAGAAAGACAGGAGCATTTCTTTTGTTCCATTTTTGGTATCAGAGGGTCGGAAAAATTGAAATTTCGGTAAAAACTCAACATCGAATCATTCTAACTGATGACATAGTTTTTCTGTACTTCCCACACCTGGTAAATCAACAAGGCTAAAAGAGTAACATATTCTTCTCTATTAAAAAGAATAAATGTTCTTGTTTGATTACGTATTTTTAGCTCGTGGCTTACTTTATGTAAACATTAATTTTTACAATCGATTAATCGATAAAAATACAAATATGAACAATGTAAGTGTAGACATATAACATGTTCAATTAACCTTCCTTATCAGTATAATAAATATTTATAAGAATGATAACTTATCAATACATCTGGTATTGGCTGAACTAGCAGAGAGAAACATATCAATTTTAAATCAATTTCCTTCGTTTACACTCTATTCCTGACTTTCCGGGGGTGGATTGACCGAGTTGCGGCTTAACTTAGAATATTGGATCTTGGTTAGGAAGCTCAAGAGGGATAGTGACACGGCCGCCTCCTTGGCCAGCAAAATTATTCAAATACTTTTTCGCTCTCCCTCAAACACCAATCAACCTAATCGACACAATAGGTGACTTACTCAGGGATTTCTGAGTCCTTATACTAAATTTAGTGTCGATACATTTAATCCATCGTTGAATTATTGAGTTGAGCTCCCCTCTGATCCCCTCTTCCTTTCGACCGTTTTTTGCGGAAAATTAATATACGCCGTCCTTACAGGGTTTTGAATTTACCCCTGGGATTTCATACTCATACATTCATTACATCAGCAGGATCGATCTGGCTGAAAACCAATAGGCGTTCCGTATAGACCTAGATACACATATACAATTTCTTAACGATATATTTATTCTTGCAGGAAATTCCCCAACAAAATGAGGCATAGGGGAAGTTATGTTATCGGTCAGAAAATCGATGATGAGTTCTGTCCGAAATTTCATTTTTTCTAAAAATAACATTATGTCTATCTGTGAATAGAATACATCGACACGAAATTTAGTATGTGAATTGTGAAGCCCCATAATGTCGAACTATTGATTTGTAACTCAATCGGTCGATAGTTTCTAAGGGAGAGTGACAACTGAATTGGTTAATTCGTTCGAGAGAGGTACTTTGCCAGTGATATAACAACAAATTATCGAATTTGAACACTCAATATCGAATTTCTTACCTATTACATAACTTCCCCTATACTTCGTATAGTAAATTGGTGTTCCTAGTTTAGTTGAGTCACATAAGAATAATGTTGCAATGTCTACGTCACAAGGGTTTAGTATTTAACTGAGCGGAGACAGTCTCACGCATAGGAAGTATTATAGTGCAATAATACACCTAAATATTAAATAATATATATTATTATTGTAATAATGTTTCAAGTAAAACAATATTATTACAATGGCAGTTGTAGAATGGTCGATAAGGAACAAAGACATACCGAGCAGGAGATAGCATGAAACATATGACGCAGCCTAAGAAAGTAACACGGCATCAGACAAAATGTCCTTGAGCACCAAGGAAAAGTCAAACTGGAATAGTTGAAATATTTTAGTAAAGTGAACCATTTAGGAAAATGACGAATACTTGTGGGATTTCCACTGAAACTACCTACACATCTTCCAGTCCAATCCTGGAGGAATAGGACTCCATATATAATATATAATTCATGGAATAACAGGTTGTAAATGAGAGAAGAATGGCGACCCGCAAAAAGATATAGATTGTTTTTACTGCTCTAACCTAAATTATATTTTGAGTTTACACCAAAATTTCATTTTTTCTCACCTAATCTTCGAGTGTGTCTTTGAACACGATAACTCTTGATAGAATGAAATGATTCGTGGCTACTTCTAAAAAATACGATTTCTATGTGTAGCGGTTTATCTCTGTATAATTGAGCTAAACTTCGGAACCCGTAAACAGATTTCGATGCGGCTTTCACCTACATTTAGAATATTTTTCAAGGAAGGCTTTAGGCTACATATCACCCCCCGCTTCAGAAGTGACACAAGTCAAAAATCATGAATGTCGGTAAAACGACACGGAAAAATTACTGTAATTTGAAATAACTATTTTGAAGTAATGGCGGCTCGTACTTTGTTCTTTTTAGTTTCATTAAGTCAGTGTAACATTACTTATTTTATAACCAATGCGTTTTACTTTTGTTCTATTTCTTGGGGGGTGGAGGGGGTGATATTATCATCACGCTTTACTATCCGGAGGCGTTCGTTACTTTGCACATTTATGGTGCTTTTGATACATTCAATATTTATATTGGCAATTATTAGTGTTTATTAATTAAGCCCCCTCTCCTTTGGCCGATTTGGCCGAAAATCGACAGGTGTTGTCCTTATGGGGTTTCGGTATCACATATAAAATTTCGTGTCTATAATAAATACCCCAAACGGGTACTGCAGCTAGTATAATATATAATTCATGGAAGATCTGAGAGAAGAATGGCGACCTGCAAAAAGCTAGGTTTTAGAGATTTAGATTGTTTTTACTGCTCTAGTTTTCACCGGAATATCATTTTTTCCAACCTAATCTTCGTTGTCAAATAAGATGTAGTCCGATCTCTCACAGATTTTTTATTTGTATTAGCTAGCCGGCTTTCGAGGGTGCCCTCAAAATCAGGCAGTCTGATAAATTACAATTTTTTACCCAATTAAAATGTTTTAGTAAATAAAATTAAACTATACATAAATAAAACCTCTAACAATTTAGAATTTCATGGATGGGTACAGGAATAACTTTATCTATAACTTAACTCTATTCACGAGATATTGTGATCGAAGACTCACATAAAGACAGAAGTAGTATATAAAGGCCGGTTCTGGGTTAAGTGGAGTTGGAGGTGGAGGGACGTGTTGGTGGAGGGAGGAGGAGGGATCTGTGACAACTTTTGACCCTTCCCCCACCCGCTACTTCGTATAATTGGGGAAGTAATATTAATAGAAACGAACAGAGTTTAAGAAGAAGTTTAACCTAAACTTTGTCAGAAGTTCGTACAATTTTAGTTTATACTTAATTAATGTTTACTGTAAGCAAAGTGACGTTATAATAAAATATAAATTTCTTCCAACAAGGTGACATCTGCCCTATCTCACGACTTCGACAGCACCTTCATCCATTAACTCCTTCAAATATTTCATCTGAATCTGAGAGAACTGGAGGAAAACCAATATTTTAGTTTGACTGTCTACATTTTCATGATAAAACCTTCAAAGTTGCTTTTTCCACTTGTGACTGCTTACGCTTATGCAGTCTACACAATATGAATAGATTAAAAATAAAGAAGGAAAGTTCTCTACAAATACTGACAACTAGTAGTTTATTTTATAGCTGGCTCATGGTAACGGGTTCCTAATGAGGAGCAGAAATGGGTATTGTGGGTTCGATTCTCAGTAAAGGATTATTACTTCCCCAGTTGTACGAAGTATAGAATTTATGTAATCGGTCAAAAATTCAATGTAGAGTTTTCACCGGAATTTCATGTTTTGCGACCCACTGATCTAAAAAAAAATATATATATACATATGTTGGTTTTATGTGTATCTGTGAACACGAAATCTTCCGATAGAATGAATGTATCGACACGAAAATTTATACATGTATCCAAAATACCATAAGGACGACTCCTATTGATTTTTAGCCAAATGAGTCATATTAATTTTCAGCAAAGGGAAGGAAGGATTAGGCTCCACTTAAAATCCCTAATAACTACCGATGTAAAAAATGTATCAACACAAAATTTACTATAAGGATTCAGAAGTCCCTGTGTAAATTAATTATTGATTTTTAGCTGAAACGGTCGCTTGGTTTTATAGGGAAAGCGAAAACTTAGTTGATTAACAAGGGAGGTTAAGGAAGTTAAGGAGGTTAGGGGGTTAAGCAGGTTAGGGGGTGAAGCAGGTTAAGGAGGTTAGGGGGTTAAGAGGTTTAGGGGGTTAAGGAGGTTAAGCAGGTTAAGGAGGTTAGGGGGTTAAGAGGTTTAGGGGGTTAGGGGGGTGAAGCAGGTTAAGGAGGTTAGGGGGTTAAGAGGTTTAGGGGGTTAAGGAGGTTAAGCAGGTTAAGAGGTTAAGGGGGTTAGGGGGGTTAAGGAGGTACTACACAGTACACTGCAGGTGATTCACAAGCAATTTTTTTTCTTAGGTATGTTTAATAACGCGAATTAGTATGTAAAATTAGAGAGAAAATTGTTAATTATCCGATGTTAAGATTACCAAGATGACTAGGCCTACTGCCATCTTATGACTCATGGTACTCAACTCAAGTCAGATAACAAAGTACATTTAGATGAGGTGCAGCAGATTGCACCGGATGCATATTAAAACCCCAGACTGCTAGGGAAGTGAGCTATAGGTGATGTTGGTCACAAAGGAGGGCCGGAAGAGATGCACACAATTCTCCTGGGAAAACCTTGTCCAGGGAAGACAATGGAAGTGCCGGGAGTTGGCCGGCCGGTCAAATCTACAAGAGCATGACGGACATGCGCAGCTCAGACTCACAACTCCAGAGAAAGTGGCTTGGGCAGAAATATGTTAAGGGGGCCACAACTTAATTGTTATATGCATTGATGACTTTATTACTTCTCCGGATGTACGAAGTATAGAGAAAATTAAGTAATAGGTCACGAAATCGATGAGTTTTCAAAGGAATTTCATGTTTTCTGACCTCTAGAGTTCAAATATGAAAAAAAAAAACAATTCTGTCTGTCTGTGAACACGATAACTCCCGGTAGAATGAATGCATCGACACAAAATTTTATATGTGAATCCAAAACTTTCTAACGAAGAAAATTATTGTTTTTCAGCCCAAACGACCAATGGGAATTAGGGGAAGGCTTCACATAAAAACTCTACTAAGTACTGTTGGAATGAATATGTTGACAAGAAATTTTATATGTGTGGCCAAAAGCCCGTAAGGGGACACCTATCGATTTTTAGACAAATCGGTCATAAGGGGGAAGCTAAACACAAAAACTCTAATAACTGCCGTTGTAATGAATGTAACGACACAAAACTTGGGAACCTCACATGAAAGTGAAAAAGTCGTCGGTGAATCACCGGCAAAGTAAAAACAAATCAATCAACTACGTTTTCGCTCTCCCTCCAAAATCAATCAACCATTTGGACAAAACTTCAATATTTGACTTATATAGGGGCTTTTGAATCCTCATACTAAATTCTGCGTCGATATTTTGTTATTATAGTCCCCCTAATCGGGAGGTCCCTTAGGTCAATTTGGCTAAAAATCAATACGTGTCGCCATTATGGAGGGGTTCTGATAATTTTATAAACCTGAAATTCCAGTTAAAACTTAACAATTTCTCATTGTAGCTGAGGAAGTACAAACAAGAAAGCAAGTTACAAAATGTCACTTAGACTATTTGAAAAATGATTTAACTTAACTGAGATCACAAAATGACTTCGGCGCCGAGGCATTACTTTAAGTACTTGAATTTTCGCCACTTATCGCCATAGGAGTTAATACAAAGTAATCTCTTCTCTCCCCTTCCCTCCTTCCTAATAAAAATGCATACAATAACTACAATAATATATAACGAAAATGTTCCTAAATTGTATAAAAGTGTCTTTTTGGAAAAGACATGAAACCCACACTGTCTTTCCCCCGATATATACATAATTATTCCATTTCCAGTCAATCCAAAAGCAAGGTCCAACTCCTAATAAAGACACCTAACCAATTCCCCATATCTTTAGAAACTAGGTCTTTAAAAAAAAAAAAAAATACCAAACTGATTTTATCACATAAAATGATTTTCGGAATAAGATGGAGAAAAAAAAAATCAATTAAATCGGTACAAAAATAGCACCTCCACGTTTCCAAATTAGGTTCTAACTAAATGTGGACTTCGTTAAAATAAGAACAACGGGAGAACAAAAACAGCCTTGGTCGTTCTTATTTGACTTTCTATATAATCCGATCACGTAGCATAAGTTCTATTTTAAAATTCGAAGCGCATCAAATGTATACAATACATTCAGGCAAACATACGTGATGGCATGCAATTTTTTTTATATATTTTTTTTTAAAGGATATGATGTAAAAGCGATGAAATAATGAAGGACTGGGCTGGACCTCTTCTTTGAATAAAGTGAAAAAGAGAGAAAGACCATTACAGGATTTTGTGCAGATCCCTCTTTTCCTCCTTCCTCCTCTCAAATTCATTTCATACTGACATTACTGTGTATAAGAATGTTTGTTCGTGTTGGTCCTATCTCATATTTAAAGGCATATAAATTTAATGAGAAAATTTTTTTTAAGAATAAATTTTTCATAGGACTAACCGTTTTCGCGTAAATCAGACAAACATCCAGGAAAAATTTACATATGAAATTTTGTGCCGGAACATTCATTACAATGTCAGCCATTAAAACGTTTTTGTGTTAAGCCTCCCCCCTAATCCTCCTTCACTTTGGCCGACTTGGCTGAAAATCAATAGGTTTTTTTTTTGTTATACATATAACAATTTGTGTCGTTACATTCATTCTATCGGGAGTTATCGTGTTCACAGACACACACACAGGAAATTATAGTTTTCATTTCTGAAATTAGGGGGTCAGAAAACATGAAATTCTGCTGAAATCTCAAGTTTCTACATGGAGAAAACTATATTCTTCTTGACATTATCGTCTAACAGAATTAAATTAAAAAACATTCCTCATACTTTGTATAGCTTGGGTGGTAAAACTCTATCCTCATCGAGAGAATCACCTAGTGGGGTCTACTATTCCCTATCACCTACTAGTGTCTACTATTCCTTATCACCTAGTGGTGTCTACCATTCCCTATCACCGACACAAAATACAGAATAAAACGTTTTTGCCGCAAGAACATTTTTTCTTGCCGCAAGAATATATTTTTCTCAGTGTATAATTATAGACCGATTACATAACTTCCCTAATACATTAGGAAAAGAAAAATATAGTTTTTTGAGCACTTTCGGTTTGTTACACCATCCTCAATCACTTTGGAGAGCACATACAATACAATCAACAATGCAACCAATTTGTATACTAATATTTTGTATTATGTATTTTATACAATTGTATTTTTTTTTTAATCTCAAAATTATATATTTAAGTTTAACAAAAAAAAATTATGAAATAAACTTTTTTTAACATCGAAATTCAGTCAGTTCCAAGAAAACTCTCCCCAATACATCGTACTCAAGAAGTAAAAACATTTTGGGACTCATTGCAGTCTTGTGGGTAAAAATGGAGGAAGCTACTGAATGCCAGAAGATTCCCAAAGAAAGAATGTTAGTTTCTTTAAAACAATTAGAATTTCTTCTTATTTTTTTTTAAACTTTAATATGCGTTATTAACATATATGCTAATCATAAAAAAGTATCCGTCGGTGAATCACTGGCTATGTACTTCCCCAGAAGGATTAATTATATAGGGTTTTTTTGCCCTTCCTCCAAAGCAAATATTTGACTTACATAATGGCTTTTGAATCATACTAAATTTTGTGTCGGTACTTTCATTACATCGGCAGTTATTAGGATTTTCAAATTGAGTCCCCCTCCCCGTTCGCCTAATTCCGCTGAATATTAAAAGATGTCGTCCTTATAAGACTTTGAATTTACATACTAAATTTCATGTCAATATATCCATAACAACGGCAGTTATTAAGAGTTTTTGTGTTAACTCTCCCCCATAATACCCCTTTTCCCTTTCGTTGATTTGGCTGAAAATCTATAGTTGGCATCCTTAGAGGGTTCTGGGTATACATATAAAATTTCGTGTTGATATATCCATTTTATCAAAAGTTATCGAGTTCACCAACACACACTGAAAAACATGAAATTACTGAAAACATCATAAATTTCTAACCGATTACATAACTTATTCTATACTTCGGAAAGCTGGAAAAAAAAAAAAAAAGAATAACTATATTTAAAATATTTACAAATATTTCAACAGTTAACGATTGAGACAGGATAGAAGAATAACGATAAGACTTGCCTATATATAGTATATCGGTCATGGTAAAACAAGACCAAATAATCACAAAACCTGATGGGTAGGTTACATATATCAGCAGTCTCTACACTTTCTGTTTTTGTTTATTTACTATTATTATAGATAATATATATTGGCACGAAACTTGTCTGGCCTTGTAGTGTAGCTCCTAGTTGTTTTTCACAAATAATATTTATGGAAACATTAACTTATGAAAAAAGAAAATGAATCATAAACCAAATAAAAACAAACTAGCGAAAATAGCTCGCAATAATATTTAATGCATCTTTGCATAACGAGCAGAGAGAATATAACGAAGTTTATGTATAATGCACATAAGTGCAATTGAAAAATAAAATAAATAAAAAAATGTTTCGGTGAATCACCGGCAATGACTTCCCCAGCTCGAATTAATCACGTTTTCGTCCTCTCTCTAAATCCAATTATCCGTTTTGGTTGAAAATAAATAGATGTACAATTCAATCATCATAAATTTCGTATTGGCTCATTCTTTACATCGATAGTAGAGGGCGCCCATAGCTCAGTGGTATGCGTGCTTGCCATCTGAGCTCAAGATCGTGGGTTCGAAACCCGTCCGAGGCCCTTAGTTTATTTTATCTAGGAGGTAAAATGTGTGTCGGTACATGGCAGTTAAAGCCCGGGCATGAGTCATAAAAACTAACCTAACCCATTAATTTTCATTAATTGTAATTTATTACCAGTCAATTGTCGAGTTAGCCATAAAGTTGTGGATAAACAAAAACTCTGTGTTTTATTAATAAATAAATTTTTGTTCTTTTACAAATCTGTAAATAAAGTATAGATATGCCCGAAAGTGAGGTTAGACATTCCTGACTAAATTGATTATTTGGAATTATTGATTTATTAACTGTACTTAATTCAAGAGTAAAAGTTAATTCATAATCCGTTGTCTATTATTATTCCCGCTAATATTCATAAATCTAATGGATGGTTTACACTGTTCGACAAGGGTAAATTTTCTTATATGAAAATATGTTTTTCTGAAGGACTTTCATGTGGGAAATACAAATCTCAAATCAGAAATTCGCTATCAGGCACAATTTTTTATTTATACGAGAATATTTGTCTAATTTAACTGAAATTTTTAAGTCTGGGATAAAGATAACAACAGTTGGCAACAATGAATTATGTCTTTCTTTTGTTTTCATATTCAAGAGTTGACATCCCGTTGCAAATAGATTTATGTTAGTTAATAAGCAAGTTATTGTTAAACTATCTAAAAATGAATTTTATAGCGTGTTAAACTAGCAAATATAGATGGAGAGACCTTACATATCATGTGAGTAAATATACATAGGTACTATATTCATGTTTTAACTACAGTATATTATTCTGACACCTGTAGTATATACAATATGTAAAACTTTCCATATTTCTCTTCTACTGAAATCTCTTCAACCATAGACGTAAACTAGAAGTCAGATTCTAACATAGAGAGAGAGAGAGAGTGAAATCTTAAGTTTAACCTGGCATTTTTGTTAGATGAATATAAAAAATAAATAATTATTTGAGAAATGACAGGAAATTGGACTACAGAGAAACGTGCATTTTTATAAAAAATTTTATGTTTCTATGTTAGAAATATGGAATCAACAAGTTTACTTCGTCATAAAGCTACTGGCTACTGTTTTCCAATCCACAGAAAGAAAACAAAACTTTCAATTCTGACAAAACAAATAAAAACATCCAGGGTTCAGACAATCCTGAACATGGTTGGCTGGTTCTCAGTTAATGGGGCAAAAAAGAACGAGGGTTATCACTTCACATCGTTCTGCTACAATAATTTTGTTAGTATGGTCCTTTTTTGCCAAAATACAATGAAGAATTAACAAAAAAAAAAAAAAACGAAATTGTTTAATACTTACTTATATTGTCTTAGTCCACAAAAATATACGTAGTTTACGGATTTCGACAGCACAAAATGTATCAGTAAAATTTGTTTACTAGGAAAGCGTAAACCGAAACATACATTACAAATTATAATTGAAAGGTAAAAATAACAATGAATATAAATATATGTATCTACATACATAAATTAAGAAATAAATTAAATATATCAACAAAATCTTTTTGAATGATTAGGTGACACCCCTAATGTCAAAAGATTGCATAGTAGAAAGGTACCTACTAATAATTTTTACAAAAATGTAATATATTTTATTTAATATTATTATTTTTGGCCATTAACGCTAATGGCCGTAGTAGTCGATGCGCTAAAAAAATAATAATACAACAAATTAAAATACATGCACATATATGTAAATAAAATCACATGAATGCCAACAAATTAAATATTTTCAAAATATAAAGAAAAATCGTATCACATTTTTTTTCTCGTATAATTATGTGTTTTTAATTTATTATTATTTTTAATTAATATTGTAAAAAATATTGTTATATGTATTTCTTTATTTTATAAGCGGATTCAATTGTTAAAATATATCGTATATATACAATAATTTTTTTTTTTATTATTATTATTTGTTATACAATTTTCTTATCTTACCGCTGACACCAAATCATTAAAAAAATATTTGTGAAGTTATATATTTAATTTATTTCTAAATGTACATGTATAAAGAAATATATTTATTAATTGTAATTTTTACCTGTTCAATGAAGAGTTAGCCCTGAAGATAGTCAATGTGACTGAAAGCTCTGCGAAATAAAACTTGTGGGTGGACAAAACAACTCTGGGTTCTTTTATCAATATTAATTTTAAACATGTTCTTTGCTTTTATTCTTTTTTATTAGTTTTTCCACTCTATTGACACAGATCGCAAAAATCTAATCGGAAAACTATAGAAAGTATCCAAAAATAATTTCACGAAAAAAAAATATCTGTGTAATAAACTGTGAGTGAATGATTAATAGGAAAGAGTCTTAATTCCGCGACAACTATTTATATCGACAAAACTTTATTTATAGTAGTGATACCAAGTTAATAAAATAAAATTTATAAACTTTTATGATTTATTACCGATATATTTACTGTAGAGTTTGAAGTATAGCCCAATAAAACATTTATGAGAAGATAAGGAATGAAGAAAGAAGAGAGTGTGGATCTAGGTGTACTTAGCCATAGATGGAAACATGATCCTGAGAGGCTGTTCATGTGAACTGGGCCCGGCCTATAGGCAGCCGATATCACAGTATCCCAGGTCCCACCTCCCTAACTATTTGGCTGAAGGATGATGCTTTGGACATGGAAATCTAATATCAGATATATGAAGTATACGGGAAGTTATGTAACTGGTCAGAAATTCGATATAGAATTTTTACTGGAATTTTATGTTTTCCGATATTAATCAAATAATTTCCCTTCAGCCGATTTCGCTGACAATTTATAGCCCCATATAGGAATTTGAATTTCAATAAAAAATATCATCTACATATGAGAGCGCCGGTAGCTCAGTGGTACGCGTGCTTGCTTAAAGCCCCTACCCTAGGTGAATAAACTTGTGTAGACAAAGTTTGGGACTCCCAAAATTTAGGATCTAGTAGAGTCGGGATCATGTCCACCAGAGTGACTAAAGAGCGCTCTGGTAGTAAGCGAAAAGATCTTGTAGTTCACTAATAGAGGGCTCCGGTGGCTCAGTGGTTTATGTGCTTGTTTACTGAGCTCAAGATCGCGGGTTCGAAAACCGGCCGAGGCCCTTAGTTTATTTTATCTAGGAGGTAAAAGAAAAAAACTTGAGCACACCTTCGGAAGGGACGTTAATCGATGAAGTATTCGTTAAAGACCCAATAAAAATTTAGGGTAGGCAAAATTTAGTCGTTGAGTGACGAAAGAACGCTTCGGTAGTAGTAGGCGATATGACGTAGTTAAAGCCCAGGCATGAATCATAATAACAAACTCTCAATAAATACAAAACATAAAATTCCAGAAAAAGAACATAGAATTTCCGACCAATTCCTCTTTACTATGTATAGCTGGGAAAGTGAGAAAATACTCAGGTTGGAAAGAAAAAAATTACTAAAGCCTGAATGAATAACAATATTTTGTTGACATGGATGCAGGCTGATCGAATTGTCAGTAACCATGATAGAAATAAGTCAATAATAACGGTAAGTTTCCAAATATACGTAAATCAAATTAAATGTTATGGACTTGAAAAATAAAATAAAACTTGTTTATTTGATATATTGTCTAATTTCACTAACTATATACATATACATGGGAGTACTTTCGGTATTTCTACCATCCTCAGCCAAAAGCATAAGAGATAAGACTTTTGGCTGAGGATGGTAGAAATACCGAAAGTACTCCCATGTATATGTATATAGTTAGTGAAATTAGACAATATATCAAATAAACAAGTTTTATTTTATTTTTCAAGTCCATTTGAATTATTTCACAATATCTCTGCAATAATGTCAGTTTTCACAAATTAAATGTTAAATATACATAATAATACATTTTATTTTATATTATTTTATTATTTTTGTTAAAATATGATATTGAAATAAGTATAACATTTTTTTTTTTAAATCTGCCCACTATCTGGATGCTGGTAGAATTAAGGTACTTGACTTATATTAGTTAATTACAAAAAGAAAATCAAAACATTTGACTTGAGTATAGAATATAGTCGATTTTGACTAAATAACCAGTAGATCACAAAACTTCATAAAGGGAGAATATATAAAAAGTAAATAAATAAAACAAACTTCTTGTTTGAAATACTGTTTATTCCACAAAAAAAAAAACTTTTATACAAAAACTACCAGTTTCTGCATTACAACATCGTCAGTTTTAAATATACAAAGACCAAAAAAAAAAAAAAAAAAAAAGAGGGCGCCGGTAGCTCCGATGTAGCCTACTGAGCTCAAGATCAAGGGTTCGAAACCCGGCCGAGGTCCTCAACTTTTTTTTTACCTAGGAGTTTAGTCAAGTACTCGTGAGAGACCCTTATCCCAGGTTAATAAACCTAGGGGAGCAATATTTAGGACACACAGTAGAGTCGAGCTCTGGTAGTAGGCGATATAGTAGCCCGAGCATGAGTCACAATAACTAACACAGGCCAAAAAATAAGTTTGTTTTATTTATTTAAGGAAAAATATGTTGAAAGACAAACTCTGAGCGATTTATCCATATCAAATGAAATTAAACGCGCAAAAATAATTATTTACAAAAAAGAAGCACTAATCTATGTTTTTGACATCATTTACTCAAATGAGACGATAAGCAAGTGACCTACGCATGTTTTCAGATATCGGCAAAATAACCATTTTGACCTATTTTTGATAATATATATGTATATATATTTCTATTTTACTACTAAATTTCAATTATTGTTACTATGTATTACTATCAAATGTTTTGATTTTCAAATATTTCAGCCTTCAAATTAATTTATTCACATGCTTATTGATTTATTTATTCTGGGTTTAACGTCCTTATGTTCCTGAACTAATGTAGATAGAGAAGAAAAGGTCGTACTTAAACTGTGCTCTCAATAAACAGTTTTAAACCTACAAATTTTATTATTATATGATGGCCGGCTTTCGAGGTTGTCCTCACGCACTCCTTGCGTTGTGACAGAAATATCTATCTCCATTCATGTAATTTTAAATTGTTATATAATTGTATTTATTGAAAAGTTTTATTATATATATATATATATATATATATATATATATATATATATATATATATATATATATATATATATATTTACTTTTTAAATTATGTCTAAATGATGGGTTTTTGTAGACTGTCTGATGATGAAGGCAACCTCGAAAGCCTGTATAATAAAATCTGTGACAGGTCAGACTACATTTTTATTTTGTAGTCTGTCATGTAAAAGACAGTTTCATTTTTGACATGGCGCGAATGCAAAGAATTTGTCTACGAGTTTTGTGTGGGTGCTAGAGGCTGACCACAGACAAGATTGAGAGACGACAGAAATCATAAGTTATGAATTAATTGTTGTTCTTTGACCAACAAACCAATAAAAATAATAAATAAATTAGGTAAATAAGCAAAAGAGAGACAGATATTACATATTTTTCCATTAGATTTTCTGAACATAGTCATCAATAAAACGACTAGCTTTTCCATACTCATGAAAAAAAATTTGGGAACCAGCAAATGACCCCGTGGTGGCCATAAGGCCCATGTTTCCAGGCTTTCATTGGAGAACATGAAGACATTAAATCCAGTGAAAAAAAAATGAAAAAAATTATCTATATGAATAATTATAATAAATCAATGCAACAGGACTATATTTGGTTATGAAAACAAAACAAAATACACTCGTTTGTCAATAGCTACAAAACAATTAACGATAACAGAAATATATTATTATAGCCAAAAAAGGCATAATAGACTTGGTGAAATTTGGGTCAATGTTCTTGTCGGTAACTTCTTTAAAGAAATGAATATTAGTTGTTATTATTCATTATATGAATGATACTAGTCCACTGAGCAATTTTCAATGAATTATCAAAGCCAGAGGTAAGCTCTCAAATTTATTAAACTTTAAATATCTTTAAAATTCTGTAAAAATTTACCAGGAGTACTGTCTTATTATATATTTAGTTTTAGTTTAGTATATATATATATATATATATATATATATATATATATATATATATATATATATATTTAGTTTTAGTTTAGTATATTATATATTTAGTTTTAGTTTAGTATATATATATATATATTTAGTTTTAGTTTAGTATATATATATATTTAGTTTTAGTTTAGTATATATACATATATATATATATATATATTTTTTTTTTTTTAAATTTACAAAGAGACATTTACAACTGTATACAAAATATATACAATTGTGCTAAGGGAGAAAAAATATAGCAATGTCAAAATGAGGAGAAATAACACAGTGGTGACCACTCCATAGGCACTGGAGTCGCACTCATTTATGGCTAATCACTGTCACTGATCTGAGGTCTCTAGACCATTGGCGCTTAAGGCGTCGCTCGGGAAGTGTGTCAGAGGGGAAGGCACCGACTAGAGGATTAATGTGAGTTTTTTTTATAACAATCTCATCTGAGCAATGAATGAAGCATTTATCTATTGGATGTTATTAATATATTTTGCCATTTTAAAAAAAAGGTTAGATTAGCTAAATCTATAAAATTAGCGGTTGGGTTGATGTAAATTTGATATTGTAAATTGATACAGTGAAGAGTTAATTAAAATGTTTTTAACTTTTTCCATAAATATAGGCTAGTTTAAAAGTCCAAAGTCGAGAGAAAATAAAATACATAACATTTTACAAATGTAGTCGTGTTGCATTACAAATAAATATTAAAATATCATACAATGAGATCCACAGTCGAGGCTGGAGGTGGAGAGACTGGATTTCTTCTTGCGACGAACCAAGGACTGCCATACCCTCTTGTGAGCCATGATCAGACTGTCAGTAAACGGACTTACAGATGGGCCGAACTGTCAGCAGTTGGCTCGGACTATGAGCTAAGCACTCAGGTCTGACACAAGACACACAGAACACAAGTAAGCCGAGAGAAACAACACAACGAGAAGACACAAGACAGACTGAGACTACACTGGCCCCACTCTACCTACGTTCTTCTCCCTCCAACACTCCTGTTTACGTGTTGCCCAGGCGACTCACCAAGTTCAGCCACTGAGTCAGTCATTGATCTGACTCACTCACTGAACACACAATTATTATTATTATTATTATTACTTTAAATCCAATACGATATCTCATACTAATTAGAATAATCAATACAGGAAAAAAAACGAAACGCAGGTACCATCACGGCCGGCTGACAGGCTCATGGTCAACACTTTCTCAGATGGACGTTCGTAGAAGGTCAAAGTTGGCTGCAAGAAATTGTTCGAGTCAAAAGCGAAAGTGCTGGATGAAAAGGCGGTTCCATCTCTATACAGGCGTTTCCCGTGAATGACAGGTCGTGCTGATTTTGTTTAGATGTATGGATCATATCATATATGATAGTAACATGTTGTGGGACGAGTATTTCTCATAGAAATAAAAGTCGTTGTCTTCCTATTATTTTATATCAAACCATAACCAGTTTTTAACGCAACTGCGTCATCATCAGTGGTACATCTATGAATACATATAAAATATAAATATGGAGAAGTAAAAGTAGCCGTCCTTTAAAAATAATAATAGCAATTGTATGACAACAATCTATTTGGCTATTATAATATATTTATATTTATTATATATTATTGTATGCATATTTATTTTATTTATTGGGTACATCATGAGCTTCCAAGGAATGTGTAAGAATTTATTTGCATGTAAATAGAATGAGTGAATAAATCTCGTATTTCCTCCCTTTGAGCTATTAGCTAGTGCCCCTTTAGATTCCATACTGTACGGATGGTAAGCTAGTTTTATTTTATTGTATTACTCGGTATTCTGATGCTTTAGGGTTTTTGTTATTTCTACATATTTATATTTTATATGTATCTTTAGCGGAAATGAAACATTGGGAAGACAACGTCTTTTATTTCTATGAGGGATAATTATGTTATTATGTTTTCAGAGGGAAAAATATAAACCTATCAGAACGGTATTTCGGTGCGATGCGAAATTTCAGATGTGTATTAAAAACCCAATATGGGCGACACCTATTAATTTTCAGCGGAATCAGCCGAAGGGGAGGGGAAGATCAGAGGGAGGCTCAACTAAAAAATCCCCGAACTGCGGATGTAATGAATGTATCGACATGAAATTTAGTATGATGATTCAGAAGCCACTATGTAAGTCAAATATTGAGTTTTAGCCCAAACGGTCCATTGACTTTGGAGGGAGAGCGAAAACATAATTAATTAATCATGCTGGGGAAGTACATAGCCGGTGATTCACCGACGATGTTTATTTAAAAATAAAATTATAACATAATTCAGAAGAAGTGAAAAAATCTTTTCATGATTTAGTGGCTATGATAGCCGCTTTTTGATGTGAAGGTTCCCGAACGGAATCCCAAAGAAGCCGGTTAATTCAATTAAAAATAAGTTGAGTGGACAAAGTCATGTTGTGAAGTCGAGTTATGACCCGCTCGTCCTTCAATTGACATAACTTGTTAGTTGACCTTCTGTGGGAAAATGAACGTAAAACCAAAAAAGAAAGGGGTTAAGTGCATATAGAAAGTGCATCTCTCTGGCTGTATGTTAACCTCAATAATTGTGGTTCGCACCTTTTTTAGCTTATGTTTAATGTCATGGTAAAAAAAAACAAGATGGAATGACTCGAAAAAAATAAAAACTGCCAATTAACACATCATCTTTCTATTTTCACTCTTTTAATCTTATAAACTTAATCTTCGTAAATAAAAAAAAAGTGAGGGACCAATTATTACTCTTATAGTTATGTGTAAGCAACCACCTGCCACTGGATCATTAGATTCAGTTGGGTTAGGGCACATGATGGCGACTCCAGTAAAGAGCGTGCGGACTGGACTGTCTGACAAAAGAAGCGGCACAGGACGTAGATTTACCTCTATGCTACGTCAAATATCCAAAAATATTGGTAGCGTCAAAAGATGGAAGGAGGAATAGAGGAAGACGAACAAAGGTGCGGTCACATGGAGCTTCTAGAGGACAGTTTGGGGCTGAAGAAGGACAAAAACTGTTCCCAACCCTGATGACAATGCTCCTGAGTGGACACGACAGAATGAGGAACTACCACCACAGGTTCAGGATCCTCCATTCGCCTCTCTGTCTCTGTAGCATCTCGGAGCAGACCGTCCATCATAAAATCTTCAGCTGTGAACTACTGGAGAGCCTAAGAAGTTCCCTAGTTGGTCATTGTCAAAACCTATTTCAGTGAGGCGTTTTAAAAAACAATTTTTTGGACTATGTATAGGAAATTAATTTTGAAGAAGTGTAAATTGATCATGTAGCTAAATTCAATTGATCACGTAGTAAAATTCAAAATTCAGTTGTGTTAAGTATGTAATATGTATGGAGCATGTAGTAAACATATTCCCTTCCAGTAGGGATACTATTGGATGGAAACCGAAAAAAAAAAAATTGCGGGTGTGTGAAAGAAATGTTTGTATTCAACATTTTTTGTTCTATACATTTTTTGGCTTACATAACAAGGTAGTATAGGTTGGGTTTTATGACTCATGCCCGGGCTTTAACTACGAGGTCATATCGCCTACTACCAGAGCGCTATTTGTCACTCTTGTGGACATGAGCCCGACTCTACTGTGGGAGTCCTAATTTTTTAAAATAAATTTAAAAAAAAATTAAATTCTTTATTCACCTAGGGCAGGGGTCTTTAACGAGTACTTGACATCGTTCAGGCTCGGGACCATCGCTTAACGTCCCATCCGAAGGACGGAGTGCTTAAGTTTATTTATACTTCCCAGATAAAATAAACTAAGGGTCTCGGTCGGGTTTCGAACCCACGTTCTTGAGCTCAGAAGACAAGCCGGGTCCCTTCCCATAGCAAGGTATGGAGAGATGTGAGATAGATAGTCGGGGGGAGGGACATATTCTGATAAATCATATACTTCTAAAGACTGGTACATTATAGAAGGGAGAAATGGATTTATATTCAATTCGGTTGATCACAATAAAAAAAAAAAGAAATATAATGGCAGAGTATTCTCCCCAACACGAATTAATCAAGTAAATTTTCGCTGTACCTCCAAAACCAATCGCCCCTATGGACTAACATTCTATAGTTGACTTACATATACGAGTAGGCTTCTGTAAACCTCATACTGATATGAGGATGAATTTTATGTCGATCCCTTTTACCTATTTCGCATAAAAAATAATAAACGCTGTTCTTATGGCCTTTTGAATTTAAATATAAATTTCATGTCGATACATTCATTATAACAATTATTGTGTTCACCAACAAACATTAACACATAGAAATTAATTTGTTTTATTTTTTAATAATCAGGGATTGCAAAACATAAAATTTCAGAGAAAACGGAAAATTCTACAAGGAAGGAAGTTCTGCCTATTTTCTCAGTAATGGTTAGTTGAAGAAAGACGACTGTCAGCTCAAAACTTACTAATAATCACTTCACGATTTCGCAAATAGAAAGTCATCTCTAAATGAGTATTGTATTTAAAGAGAAATCCAAAGGAAAAAAATAAAACTTTTAGTGGATTTCTGTAGAAATTTAATTAGGACAATTTTTTTGTAAGATTCAATTTTCGACAGAACTAACAGTGATCGCGTAAATCACGAAACGCTTACAATTTCAAAGATGTAATTTTGGAACGGTTTTCGTATCTCGCAAACTGAGCGAAAATATAAATAAATTTTCAATATTGGTAATTGAGGCAATCAAGGTGTTAATATTTTAAAAAATATTTTGTTTATTTCATTTCAGACGTTCCGGCACTCTAGTCATTATCAATTCTAAAAACAAAATTCCAAATAGAGACTGATATATAAAATTACTATTCCAATCATTATTAATTATATAACATTAATTAATTATATAACATTAATTGTGGTATTGGAATTTGAAAGATGTGAAGGTGAAATTTGACAAATGTGAATTTAATAGAAAATTTGACGACAATTAATGTTATATACTACATGATTGGAATAGTAATTTTATATATCAGTCTGTATTTAGAATTGATAATGACTAGAGTGTCGAAACGTCTGAAATGAAATAAAGAAAATATTGTTTAAAATATAAATACCTTGATTGCCTCAATTACCAATATTGAAATATTACATAAGTAAGGTATATTAAATTCAACTTGATATAAATGAACTTATCTAATATAAAATGTGTCTTCCAGTTTTCTCTATAACTTTAATTTAATGAGAATTTTAATTGTTTCTGAGTTAGAGCGCTCACAAATTTCCAATGAAACATAAGTTTATGACATTATATTGGAAAAAGGAAAGTTTTATTGTAGAGTGCTTCTGCGCATGAGCAGATTCACCCCAAAATGTAAAAATCTAAGAATTAGAAATAGAAAACCATTCACATAATATTGCAAATCGGTTGAGGTATCTAGTTATCGCGTGCACAAACATCCAGACAGACAGACCCACAAAAAATTGTTTTTGTTCTTCTTGTTGTTCTAACACAAACCGGTCCGAAGTGAAACAAACCAAGACATTAATATGTAGTGTTTACTTCCCCAGCTATACGAAGTATCGGGAAAGTTATGTAATAAGTCAGAAATTTCATGTTGAGTTGAAATTATATTTCATGTTTTCTGACCACTGATTCCAAAAATGAAAAAGACATGGTGACTATGACCACGATAACTCCTGATAAAATGAATGTTTCGACACGAAATTTTACATAATATGTAAGGTTCTGGTTGGACAATTTGGCCGAAAGGAAGGGGGGGATTAGGGCTGGAGCTAACACCAAAACTTCAATAACTGCCGTTATAATGAATATATTGACACCAAATTTCATATGCAAATTCAAAACCCAACAAGGGTCCATCTGTTAATTTTCAGTGGAATCGGCCGAAGGGATCAAAGAGGGTTAATGAATTTTTCGACACGATTTAGTAAAAGGATTCAGAAGCCCCAATGTAACGGTCAACTATGGATTATTAGCCCAAATGGTCGATGGAGCGAGGACGACAAATTAATTGATTAATCCAATAACTGCCAATGAAATGAATTTATCGACATGAAATTTCATATCTAAAGTCAGAACCACATGAGGACCTAACTGATCCAATTTCAGCGCTATTCGCTGAAGGGAAGGGGTGGTTCAGAGGAGTGGGCTCAATTCAAAAACCCTAATAATGCGGATGTAATGAATTTATCAACACAAAATTTAGTGTGAGGACTATGGAATATGGACAACGGTTGACTGGTTTTGGAGGAGGTAGCGAAAAGTTAATTGATTACTTCTTTCGGGGGGAAATACATTGCCAGTGATTCACCGAAAACTTGTTGATATAGTGAAGAAAAGTTACCAGAAGACTATAGCCACTTGAGAGTATACCATACTGGGTTGTTGTTCGAGACTCAAGTCTCAAGTGCTGAGTATCTCTGAACAGTATCAAGTGTTGTAAGACGAGGACCGTCCTAAATATCTAGCAGATGGTCGGACTGACAGTCTCATGACCTAGGACCAGATAGGTCACAGACCTTCACACATCCTTCTCAGTATCATGCCACGGCTGAGACAAAAGGATGAGGAACAACAAAAAACGTTGTCGGTGAATCTCCGGCAATCTACATCCCCACAACGAAATAATCAACTATCCTTTCGCTCCCCTTCAAAGCCCTTCGACCCTTTGCGCTACTAGTTGACCTATGTAGAGGCTTCTGAATCATAATAATTTTTGTGCAGAAAATAAGTGTCGTCCTTATGGAGTTTTGAATTCACATATGAAATTTTGTGTCGATATATTCATTACAACGGCAGTTTTTGAGTCTCCCCCTTAATCCCACTTCCCTTTGGTCGATTTAGCTGAAAGTCGATAGGTGTTGTTCTTTTGGGGTTTTGGTCACACATATAAAATTTCATGTCGATACATTCATTCTATCGGTAGTTATTAGAGTTTTATATTAAGCCTCCCCCTAATCTCCCCTTCCCTTTGTTCGATTTGGCTGAAAAACAAAAGGTGTCGTCGATAGAGAGTTTTGGGTTTACATATAAAATTTCCTGTCGATAATTTATAATATTTTTCGGCTTGTATTTCGCAAATCGGGCGACCTCCAAAAAATCATATTCAATATAAATATACCTACCTTTTGGGTTTCTTTACAATTTTTATTTAATGACAATTTTGTTTAAGTCATTCATATAAGTATATAATACACTTAGGTTCCGAAATAAAGTGGTCTTATTTTTCGTCCAAATTAGACCATCATCTAATCAGAACTAAATTAGCGAATTTGACATCTTAATTTCAAATTTCAAGCTCATAGCCATAATCGTTTCCCAGTTACGCATTCAGGGGGACCTTGAAACGTATAATTCGTTTGAAAATTCGTACTTTCGGACGAGTGCAATACTTCTTTATACTAAAAATATAAGAAAGTAAAAAATGTTGGAGATAGTAGTTACAAAACTGTGAGTTATTGTGACCCATGACTACGAGGTCATATTGCCTACTACCAGAGCGCTCATTCGTCACTCTGGTGGACATGAGCCCGACTCTACTATGGGACCCCCTAAATGCCTACCGTAAATTTTTATTCACTTAGGATAAGGGCTCTTTAACTCTCAATGACAAGGTACAGGACCATCGCTTAACGTCCCAACCGAAGGACAGTGTGCTCAGGGCTTTTTCACCTCCCAGATTAAAAACCTAAGGGCTTTCTCGTCGCCACGTCACATTTCTAGTTTGAGGAAGGGATTCAGTAATTCATAAAACAAGTAACCATTTTTACATTTCGTGCGTCAGAATGTTTTTTTTTTCCTTCGGCCAAAAATGATAAAAAATTAAACAAAAAAATATAATAATGGTAAGAAACCGGATGTAGTTTAGGATGATAACAAGATGTGTGATGTCATAGAAACGATAAGGTCCTGGCGTCCTCCTCCACACTCCCGAACAGATGTCTCTGTGCCTGACAAGGAGTTAGTTTCTTTGTCGAAACAATTCAAGAATAATCAGAAACATTAATCAATTATGATTTAACCTTGACAATATGTCAAGAGAAAATTTAATAAATTAAATCAAACTCCTGAGACAAATATAACCAAGTACTTCCCAGATAAAAATCTAAGGGGCGAGGCCGGGTTTCGAACCCGCGATCTTGAGCTCAGTAAGTAAGCAGCTCATGCATACCACTGAGCTACCGGCGCCTCACATTTTTCACAATGATGGAGATACTTTATTTCCATTATATAATATGCATTAAATACATAAAAATATGTTTGTTTTTTTTTAATATACGGTGAAGTAAAGACGTTTTTTTCAGAGAATTCTATTTTAATGTCACAGAAAAACCTACTTGCATTTTCAGTGCAAGTAAAAACTATCGCCATTTGCGATATGATATCATGATATGATAATTCTGAATTTGAACCAAACAAAACTGACTGATTAGATTTAGAAGCACAGTGCTTTTTGTTCTACTACAAAACTGCAAAATTCGAAGTCTCCAATAAAATACAAGGTGTGGGCGTCAGGGCCTAGAGGGATGGACGAGACCGACGCAGGAACAAAGCTTCACATAGGTTTCAAACACTCTAAAAAGAAAGCACAGGAAAGCTTTAATACTACGTAATTGTCACTAGTGATGACACTGTGATTCTGAAAAAATTTGAAGGAGGTTGAGCAAACTAAAGCACTTAATTCTATTATTTTAATCATATTCTGATATGCACCGTTCATGCACAACAACAAAAAATGTAATATTAATAAGTGAGAGTTGTAGGAATAAGTATTTAAACACGTATTGCCAATCTCTATCCACTCATTAACCGCAACACACCTTTCAAACACTCTTGCACACTCCTCTGGTACAGAACATGACTTCTTCCTCTGTTAACACACGTCTGTCCAATGTGGCATGGCGCACAACACGACTACAGACTTCGTGTTTCCCTGAATGCATCACAGCTAAATCCATGATGAATTGGGAGTTCCGCAAGTCGTAACCAATCGAAGGTTTTTTTTTAATGCTAGGATCTTACTGCTTACTATATATATATTTTTTTTTTATTTAAAACGCCAATAATATAATTATTGATTTATTTATTCTTTTTTTTTTTCGGCCTTATGAGACCATGCGACCAAAGCTCTACGCTCTAGCCCGCACGGCCACCATTCCTACATTTATGAATGCAATTAATTTTATTCCTCATATTCTATTCAATGTACAAATAAATAAATTATTACTTTGGATATAAATACAAAAATACCGATAAACATAGGGAGGGTTATGATAAGGGATAAGATCCAATACATATTTCTTAAATATTAAAGAACCTTCCTCAGAGGAAAAGCAACTCCGCATGGAATCTGAAGCTTTAACCCTTATGGAATTACAAAAAACCGGGGCCTGTACGCTCTTCCGCCCTTGTCTTTATTTAAAACAAATAAAAGAAGTAAGGAAAACTACTGTGCTCATTATTATCAAATCATTCAGTTTGTATTATCTTAGCTCCATTAGACTTGGTTCGGTGAACACTCCAGGGTGCGGCATCCTTCCATTGATCAACTTTCTCCCACGGTCAATCCAATTAGAAAAGATATGCATATCTACTTAACAGAAATGCAATGATATTTACATACAAAGTAAGACATGTAGATACCAAAATTAAAATAAAAATATATGCCATATTAATTAATTTCTCCAACTCTCGAATTGTTAAAAGAAGAATTATTTTTTGGCCATTTAAAGAAACCCTCCACGTGAGCCTTTTTTTGATTAGGCATTATCTATATTTTTATACACTTTTTCATTTAATTAATTGGCACTGCCAAGGCATCTATTGTAAACCGCATTCAATCCTTTCAATACAAAATCCTTCGTAATATAGCCAATGCTTCTTATTATGGCTCCAAAAAAATCCTTCACACAGATCTCAAAGTTTCTTTCATCACCGAAGTGGTTAAACTCAGATATAAGAAATAGCATTCCTCTCTTAGTTCCCACAATAATCTAATCCGTGTTCTTCACTCAGTCACACTACCCCAAAATTCTGAAAGACGCCTTAAGAGCCAATGGCTCAGATACCTTACATGTAGGAGCAGTGACATTGATGAGTGAATGTAACTCAGACATTTTCTCATACAGCTCATTTGCTTGTTGTGTACTTTTACAGTTCTTAATCTTAATGTAAAGAAAATAAATATTATTTGTAAATTTTTTTTTTTAAATATTATTTATTAATTTGTTTTTATTTGTAAATAGATATTTATAACAGTTTAAAAAATATACAACAAGCAAATGTGCTAAGAGAGAAAATAGTAATGTTTACAAGGGAGAAATCACCCAGTGTTGACAATCTCTAGTCACTGAGTTACTCTCATTTGTGAGTCATCACTATCACTGCTGCTAAGGACGTCTCTAGGCTTAGGCTCTAGGTCATGTATGGGCAACCTTTGACATGTTGCGGGCCAAACTTTAGTGTGCAAATACGTTCGCGGGCCGCGTAGATGGTTCAAAATAAAATAACGTCGGACTTTAAAGTAGTGTTCATAATTTTTAGCGATAGATATCAGACATGAAATAATAAGACAATGTTATTATAATACAATTTATTAAAATAACAAAATGAAATGAAAAAAAATAGGTACAATATTATAATTAAATCGTGAAATTTGGAATTATTACAAACTACGAAAGTTAAGTAGCGACACCGAAATCAATGAGACACTTGAGCTTGAATTTGGAAAATTAATCCATTGATGTTTGGATTAGTTCCACTGATACAAAGACGTAAACTCATTGGAAAATAAAACAACAACTTCTTTATTAAAAAAATAAAAGATAAATTTTAGACATGATGGCGGAAAATCCACGACTCAGCACACAAAGAGCAGCTCTGAAATTATGAGTTTCCCACAACGCTGTCCATAGAACATTACAACGAGACGGCCAATATCCATTTCATGACACTCCAGTCCAATCTCTTCTTGAACGTGATTGGGAACCGCGCATTCACTTCTGTCAATGGTACCTCCAACAACTTGACAGGGATGCGCAGTTTGGGAGCAACATTCTGTGGTCAGACGAGTCGACATTTACGGTATATTTCAGATACTCTGAAAATTGAATGTATGGCATTCTGATAGGCAATTTAATGCTGTATCTAATAGTGTAATCAGTTTTGTCGTAGCCGCAGTATTTCTGAACTTAATTGCGTTTTAATACAGAAAGAGAGGACAGAGTTCGAGTAACACAAAATGTCATATATCTCCGAAGGCAGCCCTTTTTGAAAAATTTCTAAGAGGCATTTTTTGTTGCTTTCGAACCGTACAATTGATCCCCACAGTTTGGCCATTAAGATCTGGGGCACCCTGTATATTAAGCTACAATATAAATAAATTGTCGCTAATGGATACCTATATTATACATATTTATATATTATCACCCATAAAGCACCGGTAGCTCATAGGTAGCGTCTTTGCCTACTGAGCTTAAGTTCACGGGATCGAAACCCTTAGGTTTTTTTCCTGGGAGGTGAAAAAATGTGAGCACGTTTTCCTTCTAGTGGGGCGTTAAGTGATGGTCCCGATCTTGTACGATGCCAGGATTTATTTTAGAAGCCTCGGGAACAATGGACAAACCTTTTTTTCGGAAAATAGAAATGTTAAACGGGTCAAACTAAATAGAAAATAATAGTGACAATCTAATCTTCCGCTCATTCATTCCATTCAATTCAAAATCCTTCGTACAACAGCCAATCCTCCTTATTACGTCTCCAATAAAACCCTTCATACTGGACCTTAACTCATCTTTTGCCACAGAAGTTCCTAAATCCAAGTATAAAACAATATTTTTCTCCCTTAGTTCCCACAACAGTCCTCTAGTCCGTGCACTTCATTCTGCCACACTTCTTCCCAATGACCGGATCCGGCCCGCTGTAAGATTTGGTCCGGCCCGCGAGACATTTTGAAAAACCCATTTAGAAAAAAAAATAATATTACACTACTTACTCACACCCACTCCAAATTAGGAAGATCGAGTAGGATGGGATTTGTCGCTTGCTCCTGCGGAATCAAGTGAGCGAGCAAGGCGAGTGAGGAAAAATTCATGTCATCGCGTGTTTGTTTATGGTCAATAAATTTGCGTATTTTTTTTGTGTTTTTAATGTGCGTGTGCCGATGTTCCAATTTATTTGCTAATCCAACATAAAGTAATGTACTAAATGCTCCAATAAACTTGCAAATGGAGTTGATCGAAATTCAAGAAAACTCACTCCTAAAATCTAAATTTGAAGGCGTGGACTTGTGCGATTTAAAAAAAAAATACCTCGAAGAGGACCATTTTCCGCAGCTTAGAAAATTCGCAAGAAGATTGATTTGTGCGTTTGGCAGTACTTATAAATGCGAACAGTTCTTTTCAATGATGAAAGTTAATAAATCAAAACATCGTACAAGGCTCACTGAAGTATCTAAAGTATCTAAAGAATGCGACCAATATCAGTGCAACTATTTGAAAATTTCAAAACTTGAAATTTTAGAAAATTTTGCATGTTTTCTGGATTTATTTAAGGGATCCCTACAACACCTAAATTTTCACAAAAAATTCTTCATTTAATGGACTTTGCATTGGTAATATCAATATTCGAAAATAAAGTAGTGGTTCACTAGAAAATGTTGATTGAATTCTAGAAAACGTAGTTCAAATTGATATGTTTTTCGGGATTGAAGAAAATGATTTGCAACTCATTGGAAAATAAAACAACAACTTCTTTATTAAAAAAATAAAAGATAAATTTTAGACATGATGGCGGAAAATCCACGACTCAGCACACAAAGAGCAGCTCTGAAATTATGAGTTTCCCACAACGCTGTCCATAGAACATTACAACGAGACGGCCAATATCCATTTCATGACACTCCAGTCCAATCTCTTCTTGAACGTGATTGGGAACCGCGCATTCACTTCTGTCAATGGTACCTCCAACAACTTGACAGGGATGCGCAGTTTGGGAGCAACATTCTGTGGTCAGACGAGTCGACATTTACGGTATATTTCAGATACTCTGAAAATTGAATGTATGGCATTCTGATAGGCAATTTAATGCTGTATCTAATAGTGTAATCAGTTTTGTCGTAGCCGCAGTATTTCTGAACTTAATTGCGTTTTAATACAGAAAGAGAGGACAGAGTTCGAGTAACACAAAATGTCATATATCTCCGAAGGCAGCCCTTTTTGAAAAATTTCTAAGAGGCATTTTTTGTTGCTTTCGAACCGTACAATTGATCCCCACAGTTTGGCTATTAAGATCTGGGACACCCTGTATAAAAAGAAGGGAGTGAGAGGCAATACAGGAAGTGTTGTCAGAATGAGGCGCGGCCATACATCTCTCAAATTTGTATCTTTCGTTATTATTGACTTTTCCCCCTTCATTTTCTACGTTCGTCGCTGGTAATGAGTGTACGATTGAAGACCTCTATCTGCGTGACACTCACGAGGGTCATACAGCCTCAGTCACAATACCCCTTATTACAGAGTTCGTGCAACTCTGAAATTAAACATAACACATCTGTCGTCTGTGGACTGTGAACTCTACACTCTACCGACCTTGTCTATCACGGGGAAAAATGAAAGTCAATATCGATTCATAAACAAAATAAAATTGAATAAATCAAGAAAATGTATAAAAAAGTTGTGATGTGGCCATTACAGGACTTTCTTATACCAACCACGCTTACAGATCCCTCTCTCACTCTCTCTCTCTCTCTTATAATACTTTCCAATTACAATATTATATTATAATATGAATATTTTATTTTTATTTTTTCATATACATCTACCTAATTTAAATTATTATATGTTATGGAAGATGAAACGGGAATACAATTATCGAATTAGTAATTGTTCTTTCAAATCGAACTTTTATTCTACGAAAATAACATTTTCTGTCGAAAATAATCAAAACTTTGCACAAAGTATATTTAGCACTTTTCCCATCATCCTGTTTTTTTTCCCAAAGTCTATATTTACTAGGTTGTAAAAATAAAAAAAACAATAAAATATAAAAAAAAAACGACACAAAAATAAACCTTTAAAGGAGGGTTTAGGGGCTTAGGGGGAGGAGCTCGGCCTTACAAGCATTTGATGAAACCTGAAGATCTTGGAAACGGCATACCCGATTTCCACCCAACATGGCTAAGAACCATCTCGTAAATACCAGCTTTTGAAACGAAAAAGCTTTGAAATCGTTTCAACCGTCCTGGAGCTACGATGCCATAGACAGACACACACACACAAAGACAAAGGCTTCAAACTTATAACACCCCTCCTTTTGCGTAGGTTAAAAATTGGAGAAAATAAAGAGTATACTATCAAAATTCAGAATCTCCTTTCATTACCCAAAAGTTGAGAATCTAAGTAGTAAACCAGTTGACGTCGACAAAGCAGAAAATTTTAAAAATTGGCGCAATACAGGGGGGGGGGGGGGGGGGGGGATATCGCGAATAGGCTGAGGGTGTGAGGGGAATACCATTGGTTTGTCCGTTTTACTGTTGAAATTATGAAAACGTATATTGAGTTGCATAACACTTTTCAAAACACTCCCATTGTCACAAAATTCGAAATCCTCTCTCACGACGTGTTACGTAATTTATGGATGAGAATAAAGTTCAAAAAGGTGTTCACGATAACTGAAAAGAGGAGCTCGCAGGATGTCAAATATAAGGTAGTCTGACCTCTCACAGATTTTTATTTAAGTAATAGCTAGCCGGCTTTCGAGGTTTCCCTCATCATCAGGCAGTCTACAAAAAAACCATCCTTAATATGTAATATAAATAGCAAATAAATAATTAAAAACAAAATTTTTGATAAAACATACCTGATAAAAATTTTTTGAATAAAACTAAATAATAAAAATAAATAAATAACAATCTACAACAACAAACATTAACAATTTAAAATATCATGGATGGGGACAGACGAGTTATTCCTGTCCACCATCTGAGTATTTATATTACATATTAAGGATGGTTCTTTTGTAGACTGCCTGATGATGAGGGAAGCCTCGAAAGCCGGCAAGCTATTACTTAAATAAAAATCTGTGAGAGGTCAGACTACCTTATATTTGACATCCTGCGAAATAATCACTTCTCACTACATCAGCCATCTTCATATTAAAGAAAAGAGTAGCGGTTGTAAAATGTTGATATTTGTGTAGTTTTTGTTTTGTATACATTTATTAATTGGTTCATGACGCGTGGCGCCTCTGCAGGGGTATCGCCTAGGGTCAACCACCCCCACTTACCTCCTCAGGGTATTGCAATATCAGACATCATCCCTTAAGGTAGGTACACCAGTTTGGGTGAATCTTTACCCGTCGGACCTCACTGATAAGCCTTCAATCTTGAATCCATTACGATGTCATTAGGAGCATTAAGCAGACGAAATAAAAATCAGGTAACAAGTATGAAAGAATGATGAACTGACCTAATGGAGAAGACGGGGGGCGGGGCTTGGAGACCTCGTTGAGTGATGCAGTTTCCACTTCCTCCTCCACTTCTTCCAGGAGAGGCGGGGGTCCTTGGTCGTAGCCCCATCGCTGTCTGAAGGCACGGGCCCCTCCGTCCAGTCGGACCCGGGGCAGGTCCACGAACAGCGAGTCTCCGATCTGAAGACAACAAAGCAAACATTAGGTTCAAGTTGCCATACCCGCAACCAAATGTATAATACAAATATAATATATTATATGATGCGTCTAATAGTGATACTGAAATTAATTAGGAGGAAAACATTTTTATTTGGAGTACTTTCGTGTACAGTACTGTGATGTTGTGAAATTAGGGGAGGATTTTTTGATTCAGCAAAGGGTTGTGCAAACGGGTTCACTTTGTTTTACACTTTGGAGTAGATCACAACTTTAGGCAATAGGAATGTTAAAAATAAAGAAAACGTATGTTTTTAAAAAATTGTCTACTTCACAAATAATATATAATATGGGAGTACTTTCGGTATTGCTACAATCTTCAGCCACGACTTAACAAATACTAAATTGAAGTTCAACTAGGTAGTTTACAATCCAAGCGGTAGGTAGGTATCCTTTTTCAGCCCCTACGGGGTTTTTCTATCCTTTCTGTACAGTTAATATTTGAAATATGGAAAAACATAAAAAATGACATTTCGTCCCAAATTGGGATCTTAAAAATAAAAAATAAAAAAATTGAAATACTATGTGTTGATTAAATGCATATATGAAGTGAATTACAGATAACAATTGTTAATAAAAATAAAATAAAAAGTTTTATAAAATAAAATATACAGTTTTTTGAGAGAGTAAGTACGTATACACAAAAATGTTAAGTATCAATAGGAATGTTGACTTTGCAACCAAAATAAGAAGGAAGAAGAAGATCCCGTTTGGTGAGTGAAGCACCTAAGTATAATTAAAGTAAAAGCCCCCTCTTTAACATAAAATTCCTTTCTTCACAAGTGGTTGAGGCGCCTTTTTTAAAACTTTTTTTAAGTTAGTATTTATTTAGGTATATGTTTTCAGTTCATTCTAGGGTCCTTTGGCAAATATATGTATCTCACAATAATTTTGTTATGTTCTGAACTTAAGTTTAAATGATTTTTTAAATTTTAAGATTTTCGGGCTGGAAGTTAATGTCGACAAGAGCGACTACCTTATAGTTAGTAAGAATATCCATCTGGAGCAGGAATTAAATGTGGGGACCTTCTCCTCCCCAAGAGTTGAGGACCTCAGGTATCTCGGGTCCACGGTAACTAGCACCAACTCGATGCTGGAGGAGGTGGACAGGAGACTTCTGCAGGCCCAAAGAGCGTATTTCTCTGTCATCAAGCTGCTACGGTCCAAAACCTTGTCAAGGAACCTGAAGTATAGGATCTACAGCTCCATGGTAAAGCTCGTTCTGATCTATGGGTGTGAAACCTGGACCCTGACCTCACATCTGGAGAAACGTTTCCAGACGTTTGAAAATAAAGTGCTGAGGAAGATAGCAGGTCCGGTCAAGGATAAAGAAACCCAAGAGTGGAGGATCAGAACCAACAGGGAGCTGGGGGACATCTTCTGGCAACACCCGACCGTAGTTGCAGATATGAAATCACGGCGCTTAAGATGGGCTGGACACGTGGTGAGAAGTGGACAGCAGACAGCCATAGGACGCATCATGGACGCTCAGGTCCAAGGGGCCAGATCACGAGGAAGACCACGGCTGAGGTGGACTGACCTGGTGAAGAAGGATGCTGTGGAACACCACGTGGTGAACTGGCGAGCGGCGCACGACATATCGCGGTGGAGAAGGCTAGTGTGGGCGGCTAAGGATCTTCAGGGTTCGTCGCCAACGGGTAATAGTAAGAGAGTAAGAGTAAGTATGATTTTCTAAAGGTTGAATTTAAAATAATGAATATAGTAAATAAAAAAAAGAAAGGTAAATATTTTTTTTTGAATGGATTTTATTCTTAATAGACACTGTTGAAAAGTTTTACTCAGGTCAGATTTGCAACGATTGCATTTCTTGAAAGACACTGAGTGTTTAAAGTTTATATGGTGAGTGAAGAACCAATCCGGCTGCAGTTTGATACAGGCTAGCTGAGATTATAGTGATCCGCTCCAGAGAAGTGAATTAAATTAATGTTATTTTAACGTCAGGTAGCGTAAATGGTTTACAAAATTCTAAGTTACAATATTTTACAATTTTTTCTTAAAGATCATTATGCATTTTAGGGGTTTGTATTAATTTTACTCAATATTTTTTCTTTACCCAATTATTTTTGCCCCATGGATTTACGTACAGATCTACATATCATCCTTCAACTTTGTGTGCAGTTTCAGCTACATAACATCAATAGATTCCAAGATATTCAGTCAAATAAGGTAACTAAAATTAATTTCAGTAGGTATATGCTGACTTTGGTTTTACACGTGCACGGTGCAAGTGCCGCAGCCTCCACCGAAGGGTTGGCGAGCGCAGCGAGCAAGGGCACGGCCCCCTACTAGTTTGATATTTTACAAGAATAACATTTGTTTGAACATTACTTAGTTCATAAATAAGAAAAATACTAAATGAACAAATAAAATGTGAAACATCTGATCACAACACACTCTACATAGTCGATTTGAAACTAGCACAAATACTTCAGACGGTCACCGCTAGACAGCAGCACCAACTTCTCATTATTTTCTCTCTTTTTTATGAATGAGAATTCAAAGGGGAAAAAACAGAGATATAAAAAGTTTACTTTTGAATTCGGTAATAGAATGAAGAAAAAATGTCCATTAAATCAAGTCGAAATTTTAATTGAAAAATAATCTAGATATTTCATTTCAAATCTACAATTCCTAAACTTTTATTATTATTTGGCTATATATTCTGGAATATTAGAATATTATTAGTCACACTATACACACTACAATAAAGTAAAGGAACTTATAATTAAAATAATAATAAATTAAATGAATGAATATAATGATTATAAAAACTTCATTTATGGGTAGTGTTTACAGAAAGTTTCACTTTGGATGCCTACTTTTAATAAGTCAATCTTCAGGTAGATAGTGAACAAAGTTTCAAGTATTTCATTTCATTCCTTCCTCAGCTTTACGAAGTATAGGGGAAGTTATGTAATCGAATTTCTTAAACTTCTCTGGCATGTTAATATGTTTTTTTTTTTCCAGAGGTGTCCTCTTTTTTCTTTTTTTTTTTACAATATTTCGGGACACTTACACATCCCTTCTTCAGGTCATTATGAACTGTTCATAGAAGAAGGGACGTGGAAGTGTCCAAAAATATTGTCAAAAAAAGAAAAAAAGAAGATACCTCTGGAAAAAAAATGCCGGGAAAAATCAACTGTTATGTAATCGGTCAAAAGCCGGAGTTTTCAATGGAAACTCATATTTTCCGACCTCCACACTTCAAATATGAAAAGAAATGTCGATCTGTGAACACAATACCTCTCTACAGAATGAATATATCAACATATTAAAAATACCAAATTTAAACAACGAACTAAAGACACCGCCAGAAAATGAAAATAGTTTCTATCTTTGTCTTTTAGAGACGAAAAAGTAAAACTTGCAGAAATATTTAATATTCATTAAAGGAATATCCGGCTTACGATTGTGTATAAACGAATACTAATAAAAAATAATTATTTATGTGTAAATCAGGATATAATTTACGTTTGTTAAATAAGAAGTCTACTAAGTTTGCGCTCAAAGTACGATTTGGACTAAAAATAAATAGTTTACTAAATAGAGACTTTTGAATCTTCGTACTAAATTTTGTTCTGGTTCATTCATTACATGGGCAAGTACCTCAATAACTGCCGAAGTAATGAATGTATCGACACGAAACCTTACATGTGAATCCAAAACAAAATAAGGACGATATGGATGAAAGGAGAGGGCCTAACTCAAAACCTATTAACTGTCGATGTTATGAATATATCAACACGAAATTTAGTATGTGGATTCAGAAGTCCCTTTGACACCTAATGTTTTTACTTGAAAATAAGACTATAAATGAAGTTTGTTAAATAAGATGTCGTCGGTGAATCACAGGCATTGTTCTTCCCCAAACAGAATTAATCAACTAAGTTTGCGTTTGATGTACGATTTGGACTAAAAATTAAACTCAAAAATTACACTTTTTTGTTTACACACAATTGTTAAGTTTAAATTCCTGTAACGCATATTGAATATTTCTGCAATTTTTTTTATTTTATTTTCGTCTCAGAAGATAGACTTTCGTTCGTTGGTAAAATTTTATTTTTTTGTGCCTCCACCCAAATCGCTAGCGTTAGTTATTGTGAGTCATGCCCGGGCCTTTCAACTTCGAGGTCATATTGCCCTCTACCACTTTCGTCGCTCTGATGGACATGAGGCCGACTCGTCCTAAATTTTGCCTACCCTAAATTTTTATTCACCTAGGGAGTCTTTAACGAGTACCTGACATCGTCCAGGTTCAGGACCATTGCTTAGCGTCACATCCAAAGGACGGCGTGCACGCTCAAGTTTATTTTATCTCCCAGATAAAATAAAATAAGGGCCTCGGCCGCGTTTTGAACTGCGTTTTACCAAATCGGTTTAATTTTCACTGGGAAAGTACCTGGGGGGGGGGGGGGGGGGGGGGAGTTCATCGACACTTTTTTGGTTTTACATTCTTGTGTAATTCATATCGGGCAGAAATGTCTAAAGTCTCAAATTATAAAAATAAATCTTTTTTTTCAAAATTAATTATTTCTTAATTTATCTTTAATTGAACAAATTAAGAGGATGTAAAGAGATCAATTCGACATAGGTTATCAAATGACCCCGTTTTTATTGCTTTGTTTACCAGGTCTGTAAATAAATGTAAATAGGAAAAGACCAGGAAAACCCGAGCTTGTCCTAAGAAGAAGAACTGTTAATCACAGCTGTGAAGACCAGAATGTTGTCTCCCCTCCAGACGACTATATAACCAGAGCCAGAAGAATGGTTCCTCAGTCCTCACCAGAACTTCTTCCGAACCTCAAAACACATTCAGTAAGTGTACTTTTTGTGACTTTTATTTCCCCAGCTATTCAGGAAATTTCGTGTCGATACATCCATTCTATCGGAAGTCATCACGAGATCGAATTTCTGACCGATTACATAGACGTGAAATTGTATATATCCAGAATTCCATGAGAACGACATCGATTGATTTTCAGTCAAATCGGCCAAAGGGAAGGTAGTATTGACAAAATTTCATATATAAATTCAAAACGATACTTAATAATTTTCAGCGGAGTCGAATAAAATAGTAACTATATTCCATCGAACGTCGAAAACAACATCGATTTTCTGACATTAAATACAGATAATTGAATTGGTAGCATCTGAAAACTAAAAGTCAGGCCTTACACAAATTGCACTTGCCATATTTAATAATGTATTATACTTACTGCATACAAATAATGGTTGGTTAGAATTTTTGGAACATTAGATCCATTACCTATCTTATATTTTTATAATTTTATTTTAGTTTAGAGGTTTGTTGTTTATGATTTAGTTTTTCAATCTAATTTCTTCTTGGAACAAGTTTAAACTTTTTTTTAAAACCTTCTTTAAGACATTTTGACCACGAGAGTGATGGATGCAAGCCTGTGGGGATCCTAGTGTCTAATTTGGATGGTTGCAAATTTATAATTATAAAGGTCGAGATTACTGTATACGGAATGAAAGTTAGCAGCATCAAGTAATAAATAAATAATACAGCATACGAAAAATATAAATAATTAACAGCAAAAAAACTTGTTATCGATGCAAGCTTCAACATAGTCTTTAAGTTATATAACTCCGAGTACCGGAGCTTGCAAAAAGAAGGCCTTATAACAAAATTATGATGCCAATCTGTCAACTAACTTAACTGAAACTTGGCGCAAAGTTATAGGATTGGAGCAAAGTTCAGGAAAAAATATTTTTTTTCAATTAGGGTAGGAAGGAAGGTTGCTACCCTTCTAATTTACAGTATATAATATATATATATATATATATATATATATATATAATTAGCAAATATGAATATTTAATTTATTTATCATAATTATTAGTGTTTCCTTTTTAGTTATTCGACGAGAATGCTTCGCTTGACGATTTTAGTGGTAGTGGGTCTACTGTCGATCGTCTCCTGCTCCCCGTTTGACGATCGTCGCACCGGCGGCAAGCCGGGGCCCTACACACTGCCCCAGTTGCCAGGTGTTGGACCCCCAATCAAGACATTCCCCGACAGAAATGGAGGACTTCCTGACAATTATAGGGTCAGTTAGTTTCTCTTTAGTCAATTTACCAGGACCTTGTTTAGTATATAAGCCATTGGTAATTTTTCTTCGCCAACTTCTGACTAGCAGTGGTGGCAGACCGAGAAGGAGAGTAAGAGCTGAATGTATATACATCAGGAAAAAAACTAGTTAGTGCCTTCCTAAATAACATAATACTTAGGCCCGGCTCCATCAACTTTGATCAAGAAGCAATCATGATTAAATTTTTAACAGAGAATAGCAAAATATTCCATTATCAAATTTCGGTCAATGACTAGTGGGACTGCAAGTTCATTTCTAACGGCTATGTTTTGAAGGCGCCGGTAGCTTTGTGGTATGCGTGCTTGCCTTCTGAGCTCAAGGACGTGAGTTCGAAACCCGGCCGAGGCCCTTAGTTTATTTTATCTGGGAAGTAAAATAAACTTAAGCACGCCTTCCTTCGGATGGGACGTTAAGTGATGGTCACGAGCCTGTACGATGTCAGGTACTCGTTAAAGACCCCTGCCCTAGATGAATAAAAATTTAGAGTAGGCAAAATTTAGGACTCCCATAGTAGAGTAGGGCTTATGTCCACCTGAGTGACGAAAGAGCGCTCTGGTAGTAGGCGATATGACAGTAGTTAAAGCCCGGGCATGAGTCATAAAACCTAACCTAACGGCTATGTTGATTGGTCGATAGATACATTGGTTGATAGTTCCCGCAGGTGGCGGGCGAAAGAGTGCATTAGTTGACTGATAATATTTGTTTGTGAAAATGTGCTGTACGATGAAAAGTACTTTGAAGTTACATTAATAGTTAAGTGAAAAGGTAGTCGATAAATAAAAAATACGATCGTGTTGCACATATAATTCATAACAACAACAAAATTGTTCTCTTGTTATCTATTCGCGTTGTTTATAACCTCAAAGTTTCTGCCATGAAATTAACATAACCCAATGTTTTGTATTTCCTAAAGTTGGTACACAGTTTGTAAATATTATATCAACGTAAGAAATGACAAAACAATATATTAAAAATTCACATTGTTTTTCTTAGACTTCAAAGAAGAGGAAGTAAGAAGAAATTTTAATTAAATTTCATGAATTTAGGTACATGAAAACAAAATCTACATTCTTTCTTATAATATGCTTCAATACTAGAAGCAGTGTCAAAGGTATCTTTTCTATACTTGAAACCATAGAAAAAATCCAGTTTATCGTATTTATTATAATCTTCAGGTTGTACTTTTAACGATCGCGATCTTCTGTCTAGTAAATTGACAATATCTTCATCATCAGAAGACAGAACATTTTCAGAAAAAATATTCACAACTCTACAGTAGTTTTAATCATGATTTAAGTAATCTAATCATCCAAAAATGAGTGATTAGTTTAACCATTGGTTTAATCTTACTATAGACTTGATTAAAATGATGCTGGAAATTTTTTCTTTGATTAAGTGCAACTCACACTTTCAAACCTTCAATCAGAGATGATGGAACTTCATTTTGGAAGGATTGGATGTATATTATGTTAGATGTCTGAGCACAACCCAATAAATAGAGATTTTTTTTTTTTTTTTTGAATTTTCAAAATATATTTTCAGGCAAGAGGCAAAAGGGGCGTTGAAGAAATCGAGATGATCCCAGTTTTTGAAGATGACCAACTGGAGCCTTCTCAAGGACAACCTGTGGTAATGATCATCAATTATTTTTCAATACTATCTATAGATCCCAACATTGTCCAAGAAAGTTACAAGTACTACATTTTACTAGTAACTACCTACATTTCATAAATCATAAGGAATTTTGGACAACTTTGCGAAGGATGCTCATATTTTTAGACAACAATTTTATGATCATGTTTTCTAATAATCAATTGTCTTATTGAAATTTTTTTCGACAAATGAATTATATTACTTGAATGTTTCAGCGTCTTCCGAGAATGGCGCTTCCATACCATGAAGAACCACAGGTAGGACAATCAGAGACGCATTTAATGCACATTTAATCATATATGATTAATATATATATTACCTGTACGTATACATATATATCAAATTTTATTTATATCAGTTCATTTGGCTAAATAGCTTTAGTAGAGTAGATTAATAGAGAGCCTAACCTTTCTTCAGTGAAACCAAAATCAGTGTACATAAAACAAAAAGTTGTTTTGTGTAGAATCATAATAAATTTGGTGCATATTGGCTACCAGCTATTCTCTACAAACATTGGCACATTAAAAATTCACACCAAAGAATTCGACTATTCAACCAATATAAAAATAAATAATTCGTTAATAAAGATAATTATAAATTAAAAAATTGCAAGGGTGACAATAGCTTTTTAAATTCCAATATATATTTTTTTTTTACTCCCCACTATACGAAGTATCGATGTGTTTCTATGATAATAATATGTATGATTTGTTCATTGTGACCCGAAAAAGAGACATGGAAGTGTCACGAAATATTGCCAAAAAAGAAGGAAAAAGACACTTCTGAAAACAAAAAAATAATAATAAAAAACCGAAAAAGCAACACGTTATTTAATCGTTCAGAAATTCTACGATATGTTAAATTTTCTCCGGATTTTATGTTTTCCGAATTCCTGAATGCAATAATGAGAAAAAATATGTCTTGTCTGTGTGTGTGATTCTCTGATAACCTCTGATAGAATGAATATACTCGTATCAATTCCATGATATGGTGGAGGAATAACCCTACCAACTGTCAACAAAATCCGCCGAAGTGGAATCGGGAGGAGGGAGGGGCCTCGAAACAAAAACCTTGTAACTGTCAATGTATCAACATAAAATTTAGTATGAGGATTCATAAATCTCTTAAGTAAGACACATGTTGATCTAAAACCAAGTGCATAACTTAGTTTCAAAAGGGGAAGTAATACATAGCAGTTATGAATAAACCATAACTGGTAGCACTTATCCTTGACATCTCTAAATTGTACCAGCAAAAATGTTACCTACTACTTATTATTATTATGTGATAAGTAATGCGATATACAATCGCGCCCTCCGATGAAAGAATCACAGGCGTTTTGAAGAAAGTGCGGGACCTATTCTCAAAGTAAGATCAAATTTCGTATTCAATTTTTAACTGTTCTTTTATAATTTTTTCAGACTCGCAGTTGGAAACCTCAAATACCACTCAAACCTTCTCCGTTTATACCAGAGCAGCCACGCACGATATACAAAGTTTAAAATAATATTTAGAAATTATCATTTTTTATTTTTTATATATTATACATTTTATTTTTAATTTGTCTTTCTATCACCTAATCCTAAATTGTTGTAGTGACGGACATCGAAGAGATTTCAATTTATTAAAGACCATCTTATGAAGACATTTTCACAAGACAAATGAAAAGCCTAAAGACCTACTGAAGTCTTTGTTTACAATAATATCAAAGACACACGTCTCTTTTTTGAAGTACTGTCGTCTAACTTGCCCTAATTAGTTCTTCAGAGAGAAGGGTCATGTAACGATGAATCAACAAAATCTTAACTATAAGAACCCTCAAGACCCGGGGTTTAGTCGGTACTGTGAGTTCAGTGAGTGTCAGTCAGTCTGGAGTTCGAATACAATTAGTAGCATCTGTAAGTTGTAGTTTAGTTTCCGTCTGGTCTTCTCATAATTGATATTGTCTTTGATCAATAAAACTGTTGGGAATTTATATCATCTATTCATTCTCGACTCCCAAAGGTTCGGAAGCACCTTCGTAGCCTTGCCCTGGTGTCAGAAACTCTCCTGTGTGGATACCAGAAACACAGTTTCTTTTACGACAGTACAAGGTCCTGCAATTAACTTCCCCAGGACTTTAATCAATCATATAAATGTTGCTCCTCTTCCAAAACAAGTCAAACATTTCCGCTAACATTCAATAGTTGACTGACATAGGGGCTCCTAAATTCTCATACTAAATTTTTTGTCGATAAATTCATTACATCGGTAGTTATTTAGGGTTTTTGAATTGAGCCCCCTCGATCTGAGTCTACTTTTAGAAAAACAACAATCAAGATATCGCTTAAATTTAATGGGATATGTCCTCTTTGGGTTTTGACTTAAATATGAAATTTCATGTCGATACATTCATTACATCGATAGTTTTTGAGTTGAGCCCCCTCTGATCCTCCTCTTCCTTTCTGCCGATTCCGATGTGTCGTCCTTATAGGGTTAGGTCGTATTAGTCCTATCTCATTTTAAGGACAAATTAAAGAACGGATATTTCATAGTTGGTAACATTCAATTTTTCGAAAGGACTAACCGTTTTCTGGCACATCAAGGAAACGTCAAAAATATGTGTATCAAAATACAATTTTGGACGATTTTTGGTATATATCTTGCAAACCAGTCGACCTACAAAAAATCGCATTCCATATTAACGAAGTCTTTCAGTTTTATCAACAACGTTTACTTGAAGAGATTTTTAATTAGGTCATGAATAAAAGTGTTAACTTGTAAAATGTACTTGGACCCGAAGTAATCTGGTCTCAACTTTCATTTGATTTCGGCAAAAATCTAATCAGATCTAAGATAGCACATGTGACTTCATCATGTCATTCAACTTTATAATAGTTTCAACATATTCAGTGGACTTTGAAATATAAAAATTCATTGAAAACTCGATCTCAGGTTTTCATTTTCACACGATTATATACAAGATACAAGAAAGTAAAAAAGACATGAAGAGGTGAAAAACAGGAGGAAATTAAACAATAATTTCAAAGAAGATTCAAGTTTTATAAAGTGTGTCAAGACTAAAATTTTATTTAGAACGAAACTAATTATTAATAATAATAGTTAATATTATGAACAATAATAGGTATGGAAACAGTATCCTGGTAAGAACTAAACAGACAAAGTATAGTAGTGTTCAATTGAATTAAAAACCAATTAAAGCTTTCCTGTGCTTTCTTTCTTTTTAGAGTGTTCGAAACCTATGTGATTGGGGGCCATGGTGGCCGTGCGGGCTAGAGCGTAGGGCTTTGGTCGCATGGTCTCACCATGGTTTGCGGGTTCGAATCTCGTCCGGGAGTGAGTTTTATTTCGTAGATAGAACTCCCTCCCGGGGCCATGGATGTCTTAAATAATTATACATAACACATTGACATGGCTAATATGCACCGTTCATAAAGCCAAAAGAAAAAAAAAAAAAAAAAAAAAAAAAAACCATATGGAATCAAAATAATTGGTATTTAGTCCAGAAATATTAGGTTAACACTCCAAAGTCCTTAGAACATTTAAAATAGTAATTTATTAAGTTATATTATAAATATAAATTGTAATTTGTTAACGTGTGGTCCAGATATTTGAATGTTTATGTTTGAATCCACTCTACAAGAGAATCCAATCAAGTCAATTGTAGCACACTCTACAGAAACCGAGTGGAACTAACATGTTCACAGATTCACCGCTTGGTAGCAGCACAACTACATACTTGATTTTCTGTATTTTAGTGCTATCCAATCTTTTTCATATCACAGAACATTAGAAGCTAAAATTTGTGGACCACTCGGATGTATTGTTAATATTATTTAAACATGTTACAATTAATAAATTAATAATTTATACTGAATTAAAATTATAAAAAAAAATTATCAACAGGATTTACAATGTTCAATGATAAGAGTAGATATTTTCCAGACAATTTGAGTAGCGAGTTCATTCCTGCGGATGTTTAAAAACCACTATAATTGACAATTAACTTTCTTCATTAATTTTTTTTTTTCGACATCACTATTTGACTTAATTTTTATTATAAAGAGAGAGAACATAAGAACATTAACCCAATCTAGCTTTTTATCGATAGAATTCATAAGAAAAACCATGTTTTATGGTCAATAAGATTAATTATTCGACGAAAAAAATTAATACTAGTTTGTTGTGAGATAGTTTCATTAACAATTTAAAGTTTTTAATAGGACGCTATAAGCTATCTAATGTCCTCCTTAGTTTTTTTTTATCTGGGAGAAGAAAAAGCCTTAAGCCCGCCGTCCTTCGGATGAAATGAATGAAATGAAAAATAATCTTTATTCTGGGACTTTCGTCCCCTAAGAATAATAACATAAGAAGTAGATAAAAGAGTACAAGTATCGACCCATTGAGACAGAATAAAAATAAAGGAAAAGAGGTCTCTAGTAATAAATATAAAATGTTAGAGAGAGGCAATGATTAAAACAATAAAAAACTGGGGAAAATTAGTGATAAAAATAAGAATAAAACAAAGTATGAATAATAATGTAAAACATAATAACAATAGTGAGTTATATATGAATTTAATCGCAAAAAAAAAAAAAAAAAAAAAACTGGGCAGATGAAACTGGAGTGTGACAATCTGTCCAGTGGAGTGAGAGACTTATAGGAAGACTAGAACTATCTCATAGGAGCCCGCCTGAGGAATCAGAGGTTTGTTGAGTTAGGAGATAATGGAAAAGTAAGGACTTAAATGAAAGAAGAGAAGGAGCATGGCGGATCTGGAGAGGGAGAGAGTTCCAGAGGGAGTTAGCTTGGATAAGGAAAGAGTTGTGGTAGGTTGTTGTCCTGTGGGAAGGGAGGTAAAGATCCGAGGGGCGGGATCTAGTGACTTTCTGGTGGATATGGGATTTAAATTGGAGCATTTGGAAGATGTAGGAGGGCTTTTGGGAAGATATGGTTTGATAGAGGAAGGAGCCTAGGAAATATTGTCGACGAGAGGATGAGAAGAGCCATTTTAGGTCGGTATAGGAACTAGTAATAGAGGAGTGTCTGGGGAGTCCGAAGATGAATCTTAGAAAGGAGTTCATGACTCGCTTTAGTTTCATGTCGAGCTCACCAGACAGTCCTCCATATGCGAGGCAAGCATAATCAAAGTAGGGGAAAACAAGAGAGGATACCAACAGCTGACGGGTTTTCGTGGGAAGAAGGTGACGAAGGCGTTTGAGGAAGTAGAGGGTTTTGAAGGAGCGGTTGGAGATGTGAGAAACATGGTCTTTCCAGGAGAGGGTTTGATCAAGGATCAATCCAAGATTTTTTACACTGGTGCAGTATTCAATATCGGAGTCATGTAGTCTTAATGGAGGTAAGTCAGTAAGGGAGTTTAGTAGTTTATGGTTACCTATCACAATGGCTTTAGTCTTCTCAGCGTTCAGTGTCAGTCCATGGGACGTTAAGCGATAGTCCCGAGCCTATACGATGTCAAGTACTCGCTAAAGACGAAAAATTTTCAAAAATGTCACTTGGACCATTTTGATTCTAACCCCGTCATTTATTACTTATATAAATATTAATAAGTTAAATTAAATAAAACTGTATTTATTCGTTTCTATTATATTTCAGTTAGTTAACATACAGTTTATTATTAATTTATATTTTTTATTTATTATTTTAGTACTTACGTATATATTTAGTACATATTTATGACGTATCCTTTACCATGTTATGGTTTAACGGAAATAAATAATATTATTATTATTTTAGGGTTATTAGTTTGGAAGATATTAGCGATGAAAGTGTGATATATTTTCGTAGCATCCATGCCCCGATATTACTACCCAGCGCTGGGCTAGCTAGATGTTGTTCTACGTCAAAAATTTAACTGATTACTTATGCAAAGAAGATTGTCTATAGTTAGAAAAAAACAACAGAGTGACCTTAAACCTCTCCCACTAGGCAAGGTTTGTCCAATATGACACCTAGTCCCAGAATGCGAAAATAACAATTTTCTGTGAGTTTTCATTGTAAATATATATAAATATATCAAAAAGTATGATCTAATTAATTGTGTTTGACTTCTTATCTATAATAATAAACATTATTAATTGTTTTAAGATTGTATGAAGTGTTGTCATAATATAGTGACTCATTTGTGTTGCAGTTCCTGAGAGGTTATATCAGCCACTGTAAATAAATACATATATAAAGGTGCTGTGAACATTTAATTACATTCATAGTGTGAAAATTGTATACAGGAAAAATGTAAGTAGTGTTACATACATCATACATTCTATTTTATATTTTCAGATGTGGAAACCAATGGCAATAATGATCTCATTCTCTGTTGGGGCGGGTGTTTAGTGCAAAATGCATACACTTTAGATACTACTTTCAGAAGTTTTACTTTACGATTTATTAGTTATTCTTGGGTGAAATTAGGATCATTGTTAATAATAATATTACTATTATTTAAAAAAATAAGCAATATGTTTTATTAATTTTAAATATATATAATATATTATTATAGCATGACTTCTCCCATTTAATTTTTTCCTTCTCAAAAAATAGCAATACATTTCGTGAAGCACTCCCATCCGATCAGTATCTATAATATATGTGTTCTTTAGGTTAACTATTCCTTCTGTCAATCAGAATCTTGTTTTTATAGAACATATTTATTCAGTCGATTTCTGAATACCAAGTCAGTTTTGAGAAGACAAAAAATAAACGAGAGAAATGCTGTAATAATATATTAAGTATATCCATACACAACCTAAAAAGTAATTAAGTCCAGTAAGAACTCAACATTTAGGTTTTCATGGATTTGGAGGATGGAGGGGTCCCTCGAGTAGCTACCAACCAATCTAAGACAATTTTTATTTCAAAAAGTAGTTTTGAACTCATAGAATTTAGTCACTTTTCAACTGTTAATCAAAAGAAGGTAATCTGAGTGGGTTCAATCTGAGCCAAGAGTAGGGTTCGCACATTTTCATTAACCCGACAATCAGAAATATTAAAAAAAAAAGAAATGGTTATTTAAAACTATGGGCTATTGAATTTTACAAAAAAATATGAATTATATCCTTTCATTTTAGTTTAATTCACTAAAGATCCCAATAAACGTGCTCAATGTTCTATTATTATAGAACGAACAGGCCCTAGAATAAATCCGGATAAACATGGTGGAACAAACATAGCGAATGACTGTAGCGAAAAAACGTAAAGAACTAAATATATTTTAAATGAAAATGTGTACCGTACCATATTGATTTTGTAACTTCACGTAAGATTAGTAGTAACAGTGAAATTATGAAATACTGTTTCCTGACCCCTAATAGAATGGGTAAAAATTTCACGATGATAATTTCGAAATATACTTGTAATTTAGATAACCAGAATGAATTTAATGATAGATAAAAAACAATTCTTATAACCAAGGACGGAGATAACGCAACACACTTCGAAGTAAAGAACTTTGATAAAATTTCTATTATGTAACAGTACATATTTGTTATTTTTTCATATTTGTCAGACATTTTTTAACTGTCATACATTAACAATAAGGATTACTTTGAATAGATGCGTAAGTAAAAAAAGTCCAGATAGAGGATTTTCATGGTAGTATCCACATCTAATAGAAATAAAAGACGTTGTCTTCCCACTGTTTTATTTTATACCAGAACCGGTTTTCGACGCAACAGCGTCATCATCAGTGGTTCATCTATCATAGAGTAACAAAAATACAAATAATAAAAAGTATAAATAATTCATAAAGCATCAGGGTACAGAGTAAGAATCCACATCTTTTTACACAGCACGAAGTTATGTAATCGATCAGAAAGTCGATGTTGTGTTTTCGCTGGAATTTCACCTTTTTCGATCCCCTGATTCAAAATAAAAAAAAAATCTGCCTCTGTGTTTGTGTTTGTGAACACGAGAAAATTAATATATCGAACATGAAATGTCATAGGACATTGAAAACCTCTCAAGGACACATCACCTATTAATGTACCGAGAATCAGCTGTAAGAAAGTGAGAGATCAGAAGGGGACTCAAAACTCAAAAACTTTTATAACTGCGAAATCGGTCGAAATAAAGGAGGACTCAACTGCATCACTTTATTATGAGGATTCAGAAGTCCCTAAGTAATTCAACTATTGATTGCTAGCCCAATAATTGATTTTGGAGAGAGAGCGAACACTTATTCAATTAATTCGTGTTGGGAAAGTATATTGTCAATGATTCACGGCGTCATTTTGGTTGGATGCAAAGACAAATGCAAAACTCAACTCAGTTTAACATGAAATTGATCCAGTTTTTCAGAACAAACAAATTCTTAACAGTAAAGCCGCGGGGATTTCCTAGTTAAAATTGAAATCCCTTCCTTACCTACTTGATTTACTTATAAGAACGGTTCGCACTCCACAAACGTATATTCGTTTATACCAAAACCTGACGATAGTGTAATGTCGAAACTAGTAATTTAATTTTTTTTTGGAATAGACACTTCTTGATAATAAACATTTTGGAAATATTTTAAAATGTTACGACAATAATTCAGAACGAACTTTCACTACACTTGCTAGAATATCGTATAACTTCATGTAGCACCAGTAACGTAACACGATAACAAAGTAAAAATGCCATCAGGGCTAGGACTAGCCACGATCACTCTATAGAGAAATTAACTTATCCCCTCCATAGGTTAGCTCGGTTGCGCACTGGCTTTTTTGCGTATGATGTATCTATATCCTTTCGCATCTTCGTCACAGTTTCAGTCAAGAGATTCCTATAGTACAATGTATTTTGGGGGGTTTACAAATCACAAAAAATGTGACATAACCCACTATAATTTTCCATGAGTCCTTGATATCTTTCTATCATTTAATTATGATGTATTTGTTTTGCAGAATGAAGAGATATTTGGCGACACTCCTGTTGGTACTTCTTCTGTCAGCAGTGACATATGGATATGGGTACGGCCAGAGGTACAATGGCTCGCTTGGGATGAGCCACAACAGTAGCGCATGGAGCGAACGACGCTCGATGGAGCCCCGACGTACATGGCACTCGGCTGGCGGCCCCATGAATGGACTTAACTACAACTCATGGAACAGACCAGCTCAATCCGCATGGAACGCATCTCAGCCCTCATGGAACAACACCTATCCCAGATATCGATACTAACTGAACTACAACAGGCCGATAAAACAACGGATCACAAGCTTCATGGCACATAACATGGAAGTTCCATATTGTGCCACGTAGCAAGAAGGAGCTAACCATATCACATGAACCGACCATAGCACGTTTTCCAATCACCAATTTGTCCCTAATGTTAGTAATTGTGACTCATATCTAGACTATACCTACGAGGTCATGCCCCCACTACCAGAGCTCTTTCGTCACTCTGGTGGACATGATCCCAAATCCCAAGTTTAGTTTCCTAGTGTAGGGTTTTTTTAACGAGTCCCTGACATCATACAGACTTGGGGTAATCGCTTAACATCACATTCAAAGGACAGCGCGCTCAAGGTTTTTCAACCTCTCAGATAAAACCTTGAAGGGCCTCGGCCGCGTTTCGAACTCGCTATCCTGAGCTCAGTAGATAACTTCTGAGTCTTTGTATGTTTACATTGCTATTAGAACTCATACTGTTTATCTGTGAGAAGTCATGGTATCCATCATCAAAGCCAAAACATTCGATATTGCTTTTAGGCATTTTTTTAGGATTCATATGAATACTTAGTAGTTACCAAGGTATAAATAATTAATGTTAATAACCGCTCGCAATCCTGGAAAAAATAAAACAGGAAAAGTTGAGCAGTTCCGAGGATCTGTTGAGATCTTCCCCAACTAAAATAAATAGAGCAAGCTACCATTTTTAACTAATACTTTCCTCCATTATTCATAACATTTCACGATAAAATCCACTTCCAGAACAAAAAAATATTGCAATTAGAATTATACTTTATTGGCTATTTTTCTAAAATCGCATTTCTTCATTTTCCTCAACTATTTAACAATTAAATAGTATATTTTATCTAGTTATTTAATTTTATAATAAAAAACTATTCAGCAGGATTATACCATATTTCCAACTTATTATGCCAATTTACGTTCATGTATTGTTAATTTATAGAAATATAACAATATTATATCAACTATACATTATATCAACAATAAATATAAACTTCTTTCTATATTATAATCATGCACAGAAAAATGATTGTTTATAATTATTTAATATAAGATAAACTCGTTGTGATATTTAATAGAAACTTTAATTTGAAAACCTTTCTTTATTTATTCATAAAAGGCTACAAGAAAAGACGTTCAATATTTTATTCATCAATGCATGGGATGCGGTATTTAATATTCATTGAACTATATTTGATGTAGTGTTTTTCTTTCTTAAATAAATGACATTAAACACCTTAGCGTTCTTTTAATACTAACCTGCATCACACTGCCAAAGTCTATAACCTAATTTTACTTCCCCAGCTGTATAGGGGAAGTAATGTGATCGGTCGGAGTTTTCAACGGAATTTCATGTTTTCCGACCTCAGGATTACAAATATGGAAAAAAAAATGCTGTCCGTATGTGTTTATGTGAACACGATAACTCCCGATAGAATGAATGAATCATCACGAAATGTTATATACGAATCCAAAACCCTCCAGCGACGTCGAGCGATTTTCAGCTAAATCGACCAAAGGAAAAAAGGGGACTAGGTAAGAAGCTCCACTCAAAAACTGTAATAACTACAGTAGTAATGAAGGTTTCGGCACAAAATTTCATATATGAATTCAAATAAATAAGAATGTCCCAATGAGGACCTGTCAAATTTCAGTCAAATCAAAGGAAGGGAAGGGGGTGATTCAGGGGAGCGGGATATACTGAAAAACCCTAATAACTGCGGTAATAATGAATGTACCGACACAAAATTTAGCAAGAGGATTCCGAAGCCACTATGCAAGTCAAATATGAAGTTATATCTTAAGCGGTCGATTGGCTTTGGAGGGAGAGAGAATACGTCATTGATTAATTCTCACTGGGGAAGTACATAGCCGGTGATTCATCGTAGACTTTTACCAACATCTTTGTTACCTAACACGGCGACATGGCTAAATCAATCGTTGACACTGATTGTCGTAATGTGTACAGCGCCCTAGATAGATTGGTCTAGTATGCAGTGTTGGTAGAGTTACAGTGACGACAATGTAGCTGCAACTCCCCGTATGGACAGATAGATTCGGTGTAGCGACACTCCTCTAGCCAGTTACAACCTTCTTGGAAAGTTTTGCGAGACTTGACATTTCAAAGATGATGTGTACGAGAGAAAAAAAATTGATGAATTTAATAAATTGATTTTTAGTTAGTTTTCAGTTTATATCATCCATATCACTGCGCCTATAAAATTTTGATTTGTTCCAGCTGAAATATCTTATAGCCCTCAAAGAAAAAGTTCCTTAAAGTTTTGGTGAAAATTAATGGTGGAGGGATCAAAACGACTCGTAGGAAATTCGTAAAATGTAAATATATTGGAGAGGAAGTTCTACACTCACCAACCAGAGCGTTGTTACCATGAAAACTAAGCCAACAATCAACTTTTTTTAATTTTTTTTTTACCGAGGCCCTTAGTTTATTTTATCTGAGAGGTAAAATAAACTCAAGTACGCCGTCCTTCGGATGGGACGTTAAGCGATGGTCCCGAGCCTGTCAGGTACTCGTTAAAGACCCCCCCTATCCTAGGTGAATAAAAATTTAGGGTAGGTGAAATTAAGGACTCCCTGGTAGAGTCGGTCTCATGTCCACCAGAGTGACGAAAGAGCGCTCTGGTGTAAAAAAAAAAGTCTACAACCCACTGCTCATATTTTAATTTTTTAAATTTAATTTGGTAAATGAAAAATAATTTTAATAAATTAAGGTAACACTGTAATCGATTTTAAAGGTGGGAGGGGCAGCACCTCATTCTCGTCAAAGGAACATTATGTTATGTTCGTTGCATATTATGTTTGTGCATAGACAGAGAATGGTGGGGATTGAAGATAATAGTTGACAATTTAAACTCTATCAGACCATCTGGAGGGGCGTCACTGACAGTTGAGTGAAGCTGCCACAACTAGAATCACAGCTTCAAACCCAGTGTAAGTAAAACTGAATGATTTTAATTTTCAATATCACTATTAAATTATTTTATTTGAAAAAGTTCCACGTTTTAAATATATATCATCAAAATTTTAACACAGGTTTCCTGAAAAAGCAGACTTATTATAAGATGACCTTGCTTGTACTGAACGGATTTTGTTTATCATTTTCAAGAGATTAACAGCATTCATTGTTTAGAGTGATTTGAGTTATGGCTCGGAATACCTAATTCTACCTCAAGCTGAAATCTACCCCTAATCCAGTTTATCTTAATATTAATTAAATAACATGACTTTCTTACACCCCTACATTTTTAAACATCCACCCCTCACCCTCAAATTAAATAATTAATAGCATTACTTATAAGGAATATGGCGCCGGTATGCGTGCGTGCTTATTGAGCTCAAGTTCGCGGGTCCGAAACCCAGCCGAGATCCTTAGTTTATTTTATCTGGGAGGTAAAATAAACTTAAGCACACCGTCCTTCGGATGGGACGTTAAGCGATGGTCCCAAGTCTGTACGATGTCAGGTACTCGTTAAAGACCCCTACCCTAAGTGAACAAAAATTTAGGGTTGGGAAAATTTAGGACTTCCAAAGTAGAGTCGAGCTTATGTCCACCAGAGTGACGAAAGAGCGCTCTGGTAGTAGGCGATATGGTCTCGTAGTTAAAGCCCGGGCATGAGACAATAACTTTTTTTTTTTTTTAAATCGGAAATTGTACCAATTTTTATGTATAATGTTTTTGAAGTTTCTTTTTTTATTTAAATATATACGTACTAAAGATCAAAAATTTCTACAGAACTTGAAGACTAGTTGGTGATCCCAGAGAAATTTAGAAACACATAGACTTGGAAAAGATTCCTTAGAAAGACGCGTTGGTTGCTCAGAAGGAACATGCTTGCTTACTGAGTTCAAGATCGCGGGTTCGAAACCCAGCAGAGGCCCTTAGGTTTTTTTTTTTTTCTGGGAGGTGAAAAGCCCTCGAGCACGCCCTTCAATGTCAGGTACTCGTTAAAGGCTCCTATCATAAGTGAATAAGCCTAGATGGGCAAAATTGAGGACTCCCACAGAAGAGCTCATGTCCACCAGAGCGATACGACCTCATAGTTAAAGCCCGGGTATGATTCACAATAACTAACTTCCTTAGAAAAGACACGTTAATCACTACAAACCGGAATTTCATAACTGTAATAATAACTGAGATAGGTAACTGAATTCTAGCTCGGGGAGTTTTTGATTCGGATATCGAACTGTAAAAATTGGAATCTGGCCTGCGGACAAATTTCTTCAATAGGAGTTTCATTGATGATACTTTTGCAAACGAGAGAATTACAAAAAGCCTAAGAGTTACCTAACAAATTATTACCAAATGGTTACAAACTGTTTTGAAAGTTACTAATTCCCACGTACTGTAATTAGTGACATTTCTTAAGCATACGTTTGAAAATATAAAATATGGTTGAAATGCATTCAGTACTCGCACGAACAAAAAAAAACAGAATGTGGTTAAAAGTGAAGGACTTAGGAAACGAAGGATTGGGAATAAGAGATGACTCATTGATTGAGTGAGAATTGTTTGTTTTTGTGACTCATGGCCGGGCATTAACTACGAGGTCGAATACTACCAGAGCGAGCTTTTCAGCTTTCTTACAGTCCGACTCTATAGTGTGGGTCCTAAAGGCTGCGTAGTTAGGTCTTTAACGAGTACCCGAACAAGCTATAGACCTTGGTTAACGTCCACCCCAAAAGACACCTTCCTAAAGATTATATCTCTGGTCAAGTACAAGTACAGTTTAAATAAATTATGTTTGCGTCATTATTAATCATAATATGATTTAGAAAGTATATTATACTTTCTAAATCTATAGGAGCGAATGAAAATGAAAATTGTTAATATTTTTTTGGATCGTGAATGATGTCTCTCTAAAGTTGATTTAACCAAAAACACCTTCTTCACTTGGAATAGTCTGCCGTAGTGAATAAATGGTTAAATGCAGTTATGTCGTGAATGATTCCTCAAAGAAGTAGATTAAGTTGATTTAACCGAGAACATACACAATTTTACGAGATACCAAGAAACCCACATCTTTATAATTCCGAAAGTATTAGAGTCCTAAGCTCCTAACTTCTTCACAGTGCGGAGATGACTTGGGAGATGATCACAGTACACTTAACTTATTTTTCAGCAGATATCTATTTATTGAACAATCACTTGTACATATTTATATATAGTAAAATAAAGTATTGTAAACGTGCGAAAATCCGAGATCGAGGTTCCAAAGGATTTTCACGTTTCAGAGTCCCCTGAATAGGATTTGACCATTTCTCGATTGTCTGCCTGAGTGTGAATGTGATTGGAAAGTTGTGAGCGCTTTACCGCTAACTTTGAACTTGAAATTTGGAAGAAGGGCTCACATGTGCTCAATTAGATCTGATTAGATTTTAGCCGAAATCAAACGAAAATTGGGACCACTATACTCCGGGACCTAAGTACTGCTTATGTTTATGACCTAATCAAAAATCTTTTCAAGTAATAGTTGTAGGTAAAGTGAAAAAAGATATTTATATTAAATAAAATGTTTGCAGGTCATTCGGTTTTCGAAATACATGTCGAAAACCATCTTGAAATGTAGTTTTGAAGTCCTCAGATTTGAGTGGAGGGAGGATCAATACGACAAAAGTTATTATAAGCGCCTCAAACATTAAAAAATAAATTTCTGTAGGGAATATTTCAAAATATTGTTCAAATTGTACCACGTAGCAATGAATTATAAAATATTTTTGAGGGTGATGGTAGCTCAGTGGTATGCGTGCTTGACTTCTGAGCTCAAGGTCGTGGGTTCGTAGCCCGACCGAGGCCCTTAGTTTATTTTATCTGGGAGGTAAAATAAACTTAAGCACGCCGTCCTTCGGATGGGACGTTAAGCGATGGTCCCGAGCCTGTACGATGTCAGGTACTCGTTAAAGACCCACACCCTAGATGAATAAAAATTTATGGTAGGCAAAATTTAGGACTCCCACAGTAGAGTCGGGCTCATGTCCACCAGAGTGACGAAAGAGCGCTCTGGTAGTAGGCGATATGACCTCGTAGTTAAAGCCCGGGCATGAGTCATAAAACCCAACCTAACCTAAAATATTTTTTATTATTGGTAGTTTTTTGAGAACATTTATAAAAATGAAGAAAAAATAAAATATAAATGATGTGGCCATTACAGGAAATTTTTATACCGACGACGCTTACAGATCTCTCTCTCCTCCTTCCCCTTCCCAATATTATTTCATACTGGCATTACTGGGTATAAGAATGTCTACTCTCAAGATAACGCTGTTCAAAGAGACAAAATGGAATGATTTTGGTAAGGGGAGGGGGAGAGAGAGATCTGTAAGCGTTGTTGGTATAAGAAATTACTGTAAAGGCCACATCACATATTTTTTATTTATTCATTCTAACTTTTTAAATTACGTTAAAAAAAAGTCAGACAGATTGACGAGGGAAACCTCGAAAGCCGGCTATCACAAAATACCTGTGAGAGGTTTTTATTGCAACCTGTGAAAAATATCTCTTGTTATACTATACTAAGCCTTAATGGGAGAAATAATGTCTATAGTTTGATTTATCACCTTTGAATTCTGATATCCTATAATAATTAACATAATAATGTTCCTAAGTCAATTGACACCTTAGAATTTTCTTCAGATTTAGATCAAAGATCTTTGACAATCTAATATCCTTCTGTAATCAAAGCACTAATGAGATTCAAAGTTCTCGCATCTTTCATTTGGATCAAGATTTCTAACTAAGATGAAAGGGAAGCAATCATCTGCTCCTATGACAGCTAATCCCTTCATTAGCCATATACCTTAATTATGTGACGTGAACAAAATCGCTGGTACGCTGATCCTATGATCAAAAATGTTGTTTTGAATTGTTTTGGCAAATAACTCTTAAACTGGACTATTTACGAAAAAACAAAATTTCCAGAATGTTTTGATTTGACGCAAAAATCCTATGTTTGCAACTCTTATACTTTCTAAGCTGTCTTTATTTTCCTCCAATTTCCGCCAAAATCTAAAACACAAAATTGTCCGATCCTCAATTTTAATTATACTATCACTGCATCTATTTTTTTGTTAATTTTATTTATTTTTGTTGTCCTTTTTCAGATGTTTTACTTAATTTAATGTTACTTTAAACCTTGTCTGGCTATCTTCACCGTTCATTTATATTTACCTTTGTATTTATTAATCCATTCTATATTTTTTTCAAATATTTCCTTCTCAATATTTATAAATATTATTATTTCTATATATGATTTTTCCTTAATTAAGCTGTTTATTTCAATTAATCTTTTTTTTTTATTTTTTATTCTTATATACTATATTTCTTGTTTATTTTTCTCCATTGTAGCACTAATTTAATTTTACTTCCTAGAGCGTATGATATTTTATTTTATTTTATTGTCTTTATAATGATTTAAGGTATTGACAAAAAAATAGTAAATAAAAAATGTCCACTTCCCCATCTATAAGAAATATTGGAAGTTGTGTAATCGGTCAGAAATTCGATGCTGAGTTTTTAACGGAATTTCATATTTTCCGACCACCTGATTCCAAAAATTAAAAATAAATTCTGTCCGTCTGTGTTTTTGTATCTGAACAATATTATATTTCAAGAAAGAATTTCGTTTTATATATTTATCACAAGTTTCCACAATATGTCCGCGTTTTTCAGCTTAGCACGTCTCTCTAATGTAAGTATTAAAATAAGAAAAATTTGGGGGCCATGGTGGTCGTGCGGGCTAGAGCGTAGGGCTTTGGTCGCAAGGTCTCACCTTGGTTTGCAGGTTCGAATCCCGTCCGGGAGTTAGTTTTATTTCGTAGATGAAACTTCCTCCCGGGGCAATGGATGTCGTAAATAATTAGGTAAAACACCATTATAAGAGTCATGGCTAATATGCATCGTACATAAGGCCAAAAAAAAAAAAAAAATAAAAAAAAAATATCTGAACACGATAACTGCCATAGAATGAATGGATTAACACATTTATGTGTATGCAGGACCCTCTAAGAACACCTATTGATTTTCAACCAAATCTGTCAAAAGAAAAGAGGGAAGGTTAAACACAAAATCTCTAATAACTGCCGCTTTAATAAATGTATTGACAAGAAATTTCATATATAAATTAAAAGGTACATAAAGATGATGTCCATTAATTTTCAGCGGAATTAGCCGAAGAGGATGGCGATCAGAGGGGGACAACTCAAAAATACCAATAACTGCTGATGTAATGAATTTATCAACATGAAATTTTATAAATACAATCCAAACCCCATAAGGATGGCGTCTATCAATTTTCCGCGAAATCGGTCGAATACGAAGAGAATCAGAGAAGGAGGCTTGACTCAAATACCATAATAACTGCCGATGTAATTAATGTATAGACATAAAATTTAATAAGAGGATTCATAAGCCACTATGTAAGTAAATATTAAACGGTGAATTGGCTTTGATGAGAGAGTGAAAACTAACGGTGATTCACTGACGACATTTTTCGTTGATTTATTTTCTTATTGATTTTTTATGTATTTATTCTTAAGATACTCCGGTCCCAGAATGAATTTTTTTTCTTTTTACTTCATTCATTCTACACAGAGCAACGACTCCTAAAGTACAAAATCCCGCCTAAATTCTCTTGCTTATCCTTTTAATCCCATCCGCCGATCTTAAAAGAAGTGTGCAGTTCCTCCTAAAGGTGTATTATAAAACATTGTGTCTCTATTTCAGAGTCATGTCCCGAGATGTGTTGTTCATCCTTCTGACACTCCTGGCAGCAGTCCTAGCACATGACAGACAAGGGCTTTTAGAAAAGCATCCTCCACTGGAGACTGAAGGACTTCTACCGACGTTGTCTGTGCCAAGAGGTCGGGTCTACAGAGCAGTCGATCCATTATCCCTTCAAATGGTATGGAACATACTTACCAAGGTTCATTTTGAGAGCTAAGTTGGGATGTTTTAAATATAAAAGTACTTAACTACGATGCAAACTAGCTTTGAAAATAGTCATATTTCGTAATATTTTAAGTAATAGTTGTACCAAAAAATTTATTGAAAATCATTTAAAATGAAAGAATAAAAAAGATATTGGCTGACCTAAATAGTTAGATTAAAAAGTAGTTGAATGTAATTAGTTTGTGAGAATAATGTGACAAAAGTTCTATATTTTGTACGTCTTCAAAATAATAATTATATTTAAAAATATACTGTTTATAGATTATGGTTTTATTTAACAAACCAAACGTGGCCTAATAAAATTCAATAATTATTTCAGGTTGATAATAAAAGTAGTTAAACAATAAAAATAAATATATATATTTTTTTGGCTTTATGTAGGGTGCATATTAGTCATGTCAATATGTTACATCTAGTTATTTACGACATTCATGACCCCGGGGGGGAGTTCTATCTAGAAATAAAACTCACTCCCGGACGGGATTCAAACCCGCAAACCACGGTGAGACCATGCGACCAAAGCCCTACGCTCTAGCCCGCACGACCACCATGGCCCCCCCAACAAAAATATTTAACTACTCACTTTTTTGAGTTAAATTGAAAACGATCATTACCAAAAAGTAAATGACAAATAATTACAAAAAATATTTTCCTCTTTAATTACAAAAAGTGATTCGCAAAAATATATATTTTTTTTTATAAATATTCAATATTTCCCAACTCTGTTTAATATTGTTTAAAATGTTAAAATATTTATTTAATAAGATGAATGAAAGTAATTGTTTTCCTTTTAAAATATGTTTTAAAATATATATAATCAGTCCAAAGAAAAGTGAGGGATTGGGGACTTCAACACAAAAACAATAATAACTTGCAATATATATTGAATTTATCGATATGAAATTTTATATTTGAATTCAAAACCCTATAAGGATAACATCTATTAATATATTTCTTGGTGGTACGCGGATGTAGCGGAATTACTTGTTAAATAAATAATACAGATGTATCAATCCAATTTATATTTTATTTTTATCACAACTAGTTTCGACAATTTGCCATCTTCAGGTGACATATTAGAGAAGGGGTCAAATAAATGGACATATATCAAATAGGGACTAGTTGGAAACTGAGCATTGCCGAAACTAGTTGTGGTAAAAATAATATATAAGTTGCATTGATGCATCTGTATTATTTATTTAACATATATTAATTGTTTGCGAAATTTGACGTAGAAAAAGGGAGGGACAAAAGAGGAGAGCCACACAATCTAGTTGCGAAGTTAGGCAACTATTAATTTGTAGACCAAACGGTCCATTGGTCTTGGAGGGAGAGAGAAAACTTAGTTGATAAATCCGTGCTGGGGAAGTACATTCCCAGTGATTCTCCAATGACTTCTTCTTCTTCTTGAAATAACATTATTTAAATTGTTTCCTTATTGTTTTGTCAACTTTCCCTTATTTGTATTAATTTATTTTATTTTAACTTTATACGTTATGCGAGTCTAATGACAATTGATGTAAATTTATTCATTGATTTTTTTTTACATATGATGCACATTTTCATCAAGTAGGAATGTGCTGCATTTGTGATTCATATTGTTCCCTGATGATGCAGAAAATGCAAAACCTGTTGTGAATTGAAACATATTTTAACAGAAAGAGAATAACTTTTATTGACCTTCTTAAGAAACATTTTGTAAAATCGCTACTTTAATAAAATTTTAGATAGAAGATAGCTACAAAGCAGAGCTGGAAATGGACGAGGAGCTTATATTGTTACCGTTTGGTCTGCTTGAGGGAGTAGTATACGGAAATCCACAGGACAAGCTTCAGGTAGGACATTTATACTTTACTCTGAAATTCTGATATTAAGTATATATGTGGTAAATGTGAGTATGCGGTGAATGTGGACATTATATCAGGTTAAGCTGTACTGCTTCGCTAAAAAAACCGATGGGAGTTTTCGTCGGAATTTCATATTTTCCTGACCCCATGATTTCAAAAATAAAAATAAAATATATAATGTCTGTCTGTTAGTTAGTTATTATGACTCATGCCCGGGCTTTAACTACAAGGTCATATCGCCTAATATCAGAGCGCTCTTTCGTCACTCTGGTGGACGTGAGCCCGTCTCTACTGTGGGAGTCCTAATTTTTGTCTATATCTACAGGGTCAAGGGGTCAGAACATCGCTAAACTCCGTATAACTAACTGGGGAAGTGATAAAATACGTAGGATTTGTTCGCTTCTTAGATTACACTAGTGAACTACCAGCTTATCGAGAAACTAATCGTGGCTATGAAGATCATCAGAATGACCTCTTCCACAGCCATACATCCTGATCCTCTCTTCAGCTGCTCCCAGAGAGGTGGCTCCTTGCTTCCTACAGAACTCCTTACACCCTGATCCTCTCTTCAGCTGCTTCCAGAGAGGTGGCTCCTTGCTTCCTACAGAACTCCTTACACCCTGATCCTCTCTTCAGCTGCTCCCAGGGAGGTGGCTCTTTGCTTCCTACAGAACTCCTTACACCATGATCCTCTATTCAGCTGCTCCCAGAGAGGTGGCTCCTTGCTTCCTACAGAACGCCTTATACACTCTGTCGGCTTCCTTTCATCATGCTACGCCCACCTTCATCTCACTATGCTTTGCATCTTTTTATTAGGCAGGTTTTAGATAGTTAAGTTTTATATAAGGAAAAGGCCACTTCCTACTTCATTAAAAAAAAAAAGTCGTCGATGAATAACCGGCGATGTACTTCTCCACGAATTAATCAATTAATTTTTCGCTCTCCCTCCAAAGCCAATCGACCGTTTAAGTTATAGTTAATTTCTGAAACATGTCCTGGTAAAACTAAAATTCAAATATAAAATTATTACATTCTGAAAAGATAAACAAACTTATATGTGATTCGCTTGAAATGATGTTTGTGTAATAGACAATGATAACGGATGAATAGACATTATTATAAAAAAGTTTGTTTTATTTATCTATTAAAAGTTTCCACAATAAGTCCGCCTTTTTCAACTTAGTTAATTAATTCTAGTTAGGAAGTAAATTTCTGGTTATTCACCTAGGACTAGGTTGATTACGCTGAAAATCAATAGGTCCTTAGATTAGGTTAGGTTTTATGACTCATACCCGGGCTTTAACTACGAGGTTATATCGCCTACTAGCAGAGCGCTCTTTCGTCACTCTGGTGGACATGAGCCCGACTCTACTGTGGAAGTCCTAAATTTTCCCTACCCTAAATTTTTATTCACCTAGGGCAGGGGTCTTTAACGAGTACCTGACATCGAGCAGGCTCGGGACCATCGCTTAACGTCCCATTCGAAGGTGCTCAAGGTTTTTAGCACTAATATTCGTGTAGAGAACTGTTTAAAGTTTATACTATAATATATGTTTATACATTATAATTAATTTCTCTTATTATTTTTCTCAGAAAAGAAGCCGAAGAGACACTCGAGAAGACCCAAGAGGACAACGACGTCATCAGAACAGCATACACAATAGGAAGCGATGCAAGACGAACTGCGGTCCCAGGAACTAACAAAACTGCAACCATCTCCTCTCATCAACAATATTTTCTCTTCAATTTTTGTAATTAATCTTTAATTAATATATTTTAATACATGTCATAACACCCCTCCCAATTAATAAAGAATATCAACTTTAAAAAATGAATAATGGTCTTATTTGCATATGAAGTAGATTTTTTCACAGATTGCAAAAGAAAAATGTAGTCTCACCTCTCACAGATAGTATTACTATATGCAAGCCAGCTTTCGATGTTGCCCTTAATATTTATATATACATTTTATATTACTTTATTATGTTACCTATTGATTTTATTTATTTATACTCATTCATTTTAGGGCATGTAGACAATAATTTTATATAGGCACTTATTTTAGAAATTAAAATTTTATAATGTTTTTTCTGTTCTTCATAGACTGCCTCATTGTGACGGAAATCTTGAATGCCGGCTAGAATAATGAAATCTGTGAGAAATAAGATTACATTTATATTTTTTAAACTGCGAAATCAAATCACTTCTCACTACATCAGCCATCATCACATTAAGCAGATTTTTCATCTATTTTCTGACTAACTTCTGTAATGCAACTAAATGTCCTCTTATTAAACCTAACAAAGTTAAACAGTTCACACTGATCTAACCCATTTTCGGTCAATCTTCAATTTTTTTATAGAAATAAAAGACGTTGTCTTCCCACTGTTTTATTTTTATTTTTAGACCAGAACCGGTTTTCGAAGCAACAGCGTCAACTTCAGTGGTTCATCCCACCCACACAGCACAGCGGTTAGAAGACAACTGGCCAGTTGTAAGCCCAGTTGTAACGGCACTATAAGCCCTCTGATCTCATGTATGTTACTCTTCTACACATTAAATGAAACCAAATTAAGAAAATCACTTCTAGGTTTCGTTATCGAGTTAACCTTGGGGAGGATTTTGTGAGGCAGTAATTGAAACATTATCGATATTCGGAAGTTTGCCTCCTAAAATTAATCATAACTGGCCAGTTGTCTTCTAACCGCTGTGCTGTGTGGGTGGGATGAACCAGTGATGATGACGCTGTTGCGTCGAAAACCGGTTCTGGTCTAAAATAAAACAGTGGGAAGACAACGTCTTTTATTTCTATTAGAAATCTCGTCCCACAACATCTTACTATCACATATGATCTTCAAATTTATTATAAATTTAACTTTATGATTAATTTTAGGAGGCAAACTTCCGAATACCGATAATGTTTCAATTACTGCCTCACAAAATCCTTCCCAAAGTTAACTCGATAACGAAACCTAGATGTGATTTTCTTAATGACGATAACATTTTAAAAAAGCATTTGCGAACCCACGTTTATAGGAACTGTTATTCTTATTTTGATCACCAGAATACACTGACAAAGTATTGCACTTTTGGTTACATCCTGTATAGCTATGAGAAATACAGAATTATAAAATACTACATGCAATTACATTTTCAAGAAATATTGAGCCATAAATAACAACTATACATAAAAGAGAAAAAAAAAAGTGTGCAAGCGGATGTAAAAAGCGAAAAACAGAGAAAAACACACATTAAATCATGCTTTTAGTCACAAAAATAAATCTCTCACCTCAGTTTTGGGTTTAAGAGAAGAAAAAGATCCGACGAATATCTAAAGAAAAAAAAGAAATATGTTAAATATCCGATCACCAAATGTTAGTAGTAAGTGTATGAGAGCTGTTAGTAACTAAATTAATATGTGAATAATTTGTAAGTAATTATATTTAGTAATCATATATAGTTAGTAACGAAGAGGAAGGATTGTAAAGACCTTTACAATGAACCTGGGGCAACAGGACATCAGGAGGACAGAAAACAGAAAATTCAGTTGAAAACTCGAATTTTTCACCGATTCCATAACTACCCTTATACTTCGTATAGCTGATGAGGTAAAAAAAAAATTTTAATATGTCCAATATAAGATGAATATATCCTTAAAAAAAACTATATATATTATATATCGTTTGTTAATGTTTGACAAGTGTATCTTTTACTACTTTGATTTAAATAAAAATATGTCAAATATGTAAGAATAACGCCTAGGCGTCGAAATGTCACCCAGCCGAAACACACACGCCGAAATGTCCCGCGCCGAAAAGTCATGGACCCAATCCTGGACAGTACTGACCTATTGTGGATATACTTGTTAGTCCACTGGCTGTTGACTAATATCCTTGAAAATATAGATATATTTTTCTTTCTTTTTATTACTATACGATCTTGAGCAACATCCGGCCAGCAACCCGCCCGAAAAAAATAAAACATAACAACTCGTTTTTGTTCAGCCATTTTGACAAATAATATTATTATAAAATACTATGAAAAGGTGGGAAAAAAGGAAGAAAGAAAACATGGACTATAGGAACAATGGAATGAGAAAATGTATATTTTACGAAAAATCGCACGACAAACATCTCTTCTAACATAGAATTAACTTTTTTTTTTCAGGAATCCGGCTTTTTCATCAGCTTATTTATTACAAGAAACGAAATATATATTTTATTTATTTATATATTTACAACGGCATAACATTTGCCATTAGCAATTGCGATAAGTAGTACAGTGCCAAGTATGTGGCTGTACAGCTGAGGTACGTGACCGAAGAGGAGTCCAGGCTAGTCCTGGAGCATGTCCCTCTGTCATATCCGCTTGAGGCGTCGTGGTGGATTTGTTGGGAGAGTGTTTGTAGATAATTCTTGTATAAGCGGATTGGCGTGATGATGGAGTTTGTCGTGAAAAGTTTGATATCGTGTCCTGATAACAGAAGGTACAAATGGGATGTTGAGGTCATTATAATGTGAGGTTGGAAACGTAAAATGGCGCATTGGCAATGTGGCGTAGTATAATGGATTGTATTGACTGATGAAATATATATTAAATTATTTTCTCTACAGGCTTCAATATGTATATATATAATATTTTTCCATCCAATTTTGCAAATTTTTGATCCTTATTTATTTTATTTTTTTCAAGGGTAAATATATAATTGTAGCTCAGTGGTATGCGTGCTTGACTTCTGAGCTCAAGCTCGTAGGTTCGTAACCCGACCGAGGCCCTTAGTTTATTTTACCTCCCAGATTAAGCACACCGTCTTTCGGATGGGCGTTAAGCGATGGTCCCGAGCCTGTACAATGTCAGGTACTCGTTAAAGACCCCTACCCTAGATGAATAAAAATTTAGGGTAGGCAAAATTTAGGACTCCCACAGTAGAGTCGGGCTCATGTCCACCAGAGTGACGAAAGAGCGCTCTGGTAGTAGGCGATATGACCTCCATAGTTAAAGCCCGGGCATGAGTCATAAAACCTAACCTAACCTATACTTTTATTTATCTAGGACTGCGCTCCATCTTGCGGAGAACTGAGAAATTCAAACAAAAATGAGTTTATTTTATCTGGAAGGAAAATAAACTTAAGCACGCCGTCCTTCGGATAAGACGTTAAGCGATGGACCCCGAGCCTATACGATGGTATATTAACGAGAAGGCTTGACACAAGAACACTAATAACTGCCGATGTTATGAATGTATCATCACAAAATTTTATATGTATAAGAATCCAAAACCCAATAAATACCGATGATTAGTGAAGGTGACCTAACCTATCAAAACGAAATTCAGAAGTCCCTGTCAACAGATTTTTTAGATATCAACCAAATCGGTCAATTGGGTTTTAAGAAAGAGCCAACATTTAGTACAGTAATTCGCGCTGAAAAAGTCGATGGATAACACAAAATTCAGATGAAAACTCAACATCGAATTTCTGGCGGAGTGAATAACTTCTCCTATACTTCGTATTTTATTTCCTTCCTTCTAACCATGGAAGTTTAGTTTTAAATATTCAATAGAAGAGAATGAAACAGCTTTTTCAAGAGCTTTCATGGCACTTGACGTCCGTATTCAAAGGGAAACATTTTAAAACATCCCACCATTTTCCCGAAAGCTTTTTATATTATTTTTTTTTAAGCTGTTTGGCTTTCCGGGGAAAAGTTACTGACATCATAAAAGGCTGGTGTAAAAAAATTAGAACAAAAGATTTATATGGAATTTATTTTCCAAAATTATAGTTAGTTATTATGACTCATGCCCGGGCTTTAACTACGAGGTCATATCGCCTATTACCAGACCGCTCTTTCGTCAATCCGGTGGACATGAGCCCAACTCTACGAGGGGAGTCCTAAATTTTGCCTACCCTAAATTTTGCCTACCCTAGGGCAGGGGTCTTTAACGAGTACCTGACATCGTATAGGCTCGGAATCATCGCTTTACGTCCCATCCGAAGGACGGCATGCTTATGTTTATTTTACCTCCCAGATAAAATAAACTAAAGGCCTCGGCCGGGTTTCGAACCCACAACTTTGAGCTCAGAAGGCAAGCAAGCATACCACTGAGCTACCAGCGCCCTCTATATATATTATATAATATTTTATGACGGTAGATAAAAGTACTTGTTAAAGTATAAATTACGAGGGCGCCAGTAGCTCAGTGGTATGCGTGCTTGCCTTCTGAGCTCAAGAACGTGGGTTCGTAACCCGACCGAGGCCCTTAGTTTATTTTATCTGGGAGGTAAAAATGACCCTTAAGCACGCCGTCCTTCGGATGGGACGTTAAGCGATGGTCCCGAGCCTGTACGATGTCAGATACTCGTTAAAGACCCCTGCCCTAGGTGAATAAAAAATTTAGGGTAGGCAAAATTTAGTACTCCCACAGTAGAGTCGGGCTCATGTCCACCAGAGTGACGAAAGAGCGCTCTGGTAGTAGGCGATATGACCTCGTAGTTAAAGCCCGGGCATGAGTCATAAACCCTAACCTAAACCCTAAGGATAAATTACGAATGATGTCGCTTTAACTGGTTTTCTTTTTTTTAGGTTCTACGAGACCGAAAAACACCATATTCCTTTTCATCTCAAAAAGAAATTGAAATAGAAAAAGCAAATGGTTACGAAATTTTGCTAAACTAGCTTTGATAACAGCAGGCAATATAACCTATATCAAAAACTATAACATATATACAATGGTACAACAGCACAATGGTGATGTGAAAACAACTATGTTTAATGTAAAGATGCATTTCAAAGGTAGCAAAATAAAGATCTAGTCGACTTCGCACATAATTTATTATTTTTATGCTAGCCGGCTTTCGAGATTGCTTTCATCATCAGGCAGTCCGGTTTAAACAGTTTAATTTTTTTTTAAAGTGAATAAATAAGATAAAATTCATCCAATAAATAAAAAGTATATAAAACTATTTAAAAAAATAACAGTTTTTTTTTTTTAATAGTTTTATATATGTTTTATATACACTTTATATTTTTAATTTAGTTTTATATATTTCTAGCTTAGAGCACGCTGTCCTTCGGATGGGACGTTAAACAATGTTCCCGAGCCTGTACGATGTCAAGAATTCGTTAAAGACCCCTACTATCCTAGGTAAAAAAAATTTAGGGTAGGCAAAATTTAAGACTCACATAGTAGAGTCGGGCTTATGCCCACCAGAGCGACAAAAAGAGCGCTCTGGTAGTAGTCGATATGAATTCGGAATTAAAAGTCCGGGAATGTTACAATATCTATTTTTTATTGATTGAAGAAAATAACTTATTTATTCACTTTTAAAAAGTATTACGTTATGTTTTATCAAATTGCTTAACGATACTGTCTTTTTTCATTTCTCAGTGATAAAACATCGATAGCGAAGCCGTCATTCTGAAATCACACTTTTCAATGATGAAAACAATTAATTGAGTCATAACGTGGAGCGTTGAGTGTTTTTTATTTTGTTGCGAGCTGCCCAGGTCAGTCATCTTGTCCAAGTGTAGGCCAAGATAGCGGACTGTATCGGAGGTCGTGAGTGGCACATTACTGACAATCACAAGAAGGTGCTAAGTTGAATGGTGAAGGTGCTATGTGTAGACGAAGATGTAAGTGCCTACAGTAACCTGGAATATGGTGGCTCGTTTGGAGGTTGATTCAGGCGAGCACTAGCCTGCAAAACTGGGGAAAGTCAGTTATTGTGGCAAAACTTGCACAGCAAACATGTATTTGTAATTATTTACAATTAGTTGTATGTTATGAGGTGTACTATATTTATTTATTATAAACTCACGTACGGGCTTCAACTAAGGAGTCATATCACCTACTACCAGAGCGCTCTTTCGTCACCGTGGTGGACATGAACCCGACTCGATGGGAGACCTAAATTTTTCCTGCAGTAGATTTTTTATTAACCTAGGGTAAGTAACTTTAAAAAGTACCTGACATCGTACAGGCTCGGGACCATCGCTTAACGCCCCGACAGTGTGCTGTTCATTTGACCTCCCAGATAAATAAACTAAGGGCGACAGCCGGGTTTCGAACCCGCGATCTTGAGCTCAGTAAGCAAGCACGCACACCACCGGCGCCCACTATAGTACTAGTCCCCATTTCAATTTACAATATCATCATTACTTATTTAACAAAACAATTTTTATTTTATATATAAACTTTCTTCATACTCTTTCAAGTTCTGTCGTCGTTCGTTACAAGCGGTCTATGATTTTATTATCTCAATTTTATTTTTTCGAATACATGATAAAGACTTGTAAATGTGAAGATGCATCTAACAGAAACAGTACTCCTTCACGAAAGGACCAGTATTGTAGTATAAAACTAACCAAATAGTATATTACCGACCTGGTTTAAACTGCTACTACTTTTTAGTTTGTAGTTCAAACTTTGAACATCAATAACTAGCTGGTAAATGACAATATTAAGCTCAGGAAAAAATATGTAAATATATATAAATCCACCCTGGTTATTTATTATTACTCATGCCCGGGCTTTAACTACAAGGTCATTTCGCCTCTTCACAATATGGAATGCTGGTGCAGGTTGTAGAGAATAAAAATGAGAGTGTTTGTTATTATCATATATATAAAGCTGAAAATGTATGTGCGTTGTACCGCACTCAACTCACGAATGGCTTGATGGATTTGATTTTTTTTTTTTTTAATTTGTTCGTCATCGTCTGTGGAAGATTATAGGCGTATTAGTACCTCAATATCTGGTCCATCCCAGCATCCACCCACGCAATCTTTGTAACTCAAAAGCCACTGCAATGATTAATGAGGAATCTTTTTGAATAGATAAGTTTTATCCACCGGAAGGTTAAGGTCTATTTTTTAATCAACCCCTGGTCCATCCCAGCATCCACTCACGCAATCTTTGTAACTCGAAAACCATTGCAACGATTAATGAGAAATCTTTTTGAATAAATTATTTTTAGCTCCAAAGCTAGCGTTACTACAGTTGAAGGACTATAAGCCTTATTCCGTATGAATAATTGAAAATTATAACATCATGAATGTACTGTCGAGGAACTGAATAGCCTTATAGGAGATATTGGGAGAAAAGTCAAAGTTCCCCGGGCAACGCCGGGTATTACTGCTAGTTTTAAATATATATTCATTTCTTGTGTTTTGTATGACTTATTATATTATCATATATTCTTATAGTCAACACTTCTGTTTATATATATATGATAGTAAGATGTTGCCTTCCCACTGTTTCATTTTTACCAGAACCGGTTTCAAACGCAACAGCGTCATCATCAGTGGTACCATCTGTAATAGAATAAATAAATTATACAAATAATGAAAAGTATAAATCTTAAAGCATCAATGTAGAGAGTAACAAATTAAAGAAATATTAACTTACTTACCCCACCCATACAGCACAGCGGTTAAAGGACAACTGGCGTAGCTCAAAAGTGTGGGGGTAGCTATGTTCACTCACTCTCTCTACCTACAAAAACATTCGTTCAAATATACCCAATAACTAGAGATTTGAGAGAGAGATTTGTTATAATTATTGTGTATATTTGAATGAATGTTTTTGTAGGTAGAGAGAGTGAGTGAACATAGCTATCCCCACCCCTTTGAGCTATGCCAGTTGTCCTTTAACCGTTGTGCTGTGTGGGTGGGGTAAGTTATATATTTTTTATTTTGTTACTCTGTATCCTGATGTTTTAAGATTTATACTTTTCATTATTTGCATTATTTTTTTATTATATCATAGATGTACCTAAGTATCACTGATGATGACGCTGTTGGGTTGAAAACCGCTCCTAGTTAAAATAAAACATTGGGAAAACAACGTCATTTATTTCTATGAGCTTCTGCTTATTTTTTTGTACAGATTGCAGAATAAATAAATAAATAAAAGTTTCTTTAAACAATAATAAATATACTGTATTTAAATAGGGGCCAGTATTATAGTACACATTTCATTTAAATACATTTCAACATATCGTTTATTTCAATAGCTGGTAATTTAATGAATAATACAAATAAATAAACATATGTAAAACTTTTTGATATAAATAATGTCTAACGTCAATGTCTAGAAGGCGGCACTACAAAGACGTTCTTCAGTTCAGGTCTCTCGTGATGTAGGCGTCAAATAATGGCTGAGAGTGTGTTTTTGTCACATCATACATACAAAATGTGGTGCTTAAATTAATTTTCTTATATAAAAACATTTCATTTCCCCTCCTATAAGAGTATAGAGGAAGTTATGTAATTGGCCAGAGTTTCAATGTTTTGGTATCATCGGAATTTCATGTTTTCCCGGCCCCCTAATTCCAAAAATGAAAGAAAAAAAGAAAAAAAAAAGCGTCGGTGAGTCACCGGCAATGTATTTCCCCAGAATGATGACTTACACAAGGACTCGATAAATGCAATATATCTACAGTTATTGAGGTTTTTGAGTTAAGCTTCCACCCCCCCCCCCCCCCCCCCCCCCCCCCCTTGGACCAATTTCGAAGATAATTAATAGATGCCAACCTGTTTACAAGAATGAAAAAAAAAAAAAATCGTCGGTGAATCACCGGCTACGTATCCTATGTAGTAGTACAGTCTTTAGAAAATTACATACAACACATATAGACATATATACAATAATGTGACCTTTTATGAAGACAAACTCAATGGCCTAAGCCGTCTTGAGGAGTCTAGATTTACATAAATAATATTGTCTTATAAACTTATAATATTATTTCTTATAAACTTATTAACTACAATTTTTTCTTTCTAAAATACAAATAAAAATCTATATAATAAAAATGAGTGCTAAATTTTGCTAAGCGCAAAACTCGAGAACGGCTGGACCAATTCGGCTAATTTTTTGGAAAATTGGATGGAAAAAAAAAAGGATGTGTGAAGTCTCAAAATTTGAAAGGGGGGGGGGGGCCTAATATAAAGATAGTGATAGGTCTTTAACGGATGATCCGATTGACATGAAATTTCACATGTAGTATTCTTAAAGGTCAAATTGAAAAATACGGTACGTGACATCTCAAAATTTTGAACGGGAGGGGGGGTTGTGGGGGTAGGCCTACATATAAAGATAGTGATAGGTCTTTAACGGATGTTCGGAATGTCATGGAATTTGACATGTAGTATGCTTAAAGGCCAAATTGAAAAATACGCTACGTGACATCTCAAAATTTTGAACAGGAGGGGGGGGTTATGGGGGGGGCCTAAGTATAAATATAGTCCTAGCTCATTAACGGTTGTTCGGATTGTCACGAAATTTGACATGTAGTATTCTTAAAGGCCAAATTGAAAAATACGGTACGTGACATCTCAAAATTTTGAACGGGAGGGGGGGTTGTGGGGGTAGGCCAACATATAAAAGTAGTGATAGGTCTTTAACGGATGATCGGTATGTCATGGAATTTCACATGTCGAATTCTTGAAAGTCAAATTGAAAAATAAAGTGTGTGACGTCATAAAAGGGAGGGGAGTTGTGGGGGTAGGCGTAAATATAAAGATACTGATAGGTCATTAACAGACGATCGGATTGTCATGGAATTTCACATGTAGTATTCTTAAAGCCCGAATTAAAAAATAGGGTGTGTGGCATCTCAACATTTTGAAAGGGAGGGGGGTTTTGGGGGTAGGGCTTAGCATAAAATAGTTGTAGCTCATTAACGAATGGTCATGGAATTTCACATGTAGTATTCTTAAAAGACAAAAACAAAAAAAGGATATGTGACGTCTCAAAATTGTCAACGGGAGGGGGGTATGGGGGGGGGGGGGGGGGGGGGGGGCAAGCATATAACTAAATAGTAGTTTCAAAAGCAATATTTAAAAATTGGCTGTGACCCTTTTGGACGGGAGGGGCGGGGGTCCATTAATGCCGAATGAATCTCACATGGAGCTTTCTTAAAGATGGGAAATAGCCCTAATTTTAATGGGGTGGGTTTCCTAAGCATGTATTACCTTGAAGGTGCACCGTTGCACGATAAATAATAGCTCTCACCAGCGTTCTTAAGCACAAAATACCTAGGGCATCCGCTGTTGCAAGGCACATACTAGCTGCGGTGCCCTGCGTTCCTAACTACGTACTATCTGTGTTGCCCAGCGGTCCTAAGAACTAAAATAGCTGGTTGCACGGAGTTGCAAGGCGCATACTATCTAAGGTGCCCGGTGTTCTTAAGTAGGAACTTGCTGTGGTTCCAAGTAAAAAAATAAAATAAAAAAAAAATCCAGTCGAATAGCTTTTGACAGAACGACGTCTGTCGGGTCAGCTAGTAAAATAATAAATATATGTTTGCTCCTATTTATTTATTTAATTCAGTTTTTGAAATCGTAAGCCGTTTTGCAATAATTTGCCAGTAGTTGCCAATCTCTACCATTTAATAATTCCAACATAAATTAAGTATCTATGTTGTTTTTAAATATTTTATTTTTTAAACCATCATATTTGAGGCAGGTAATGAAGAAGTGATATAGATCTTCTTTACAGGGGATGTAACACATTGGGCATACAAAGTCCATATCTTCGGAAGTATATTGATTGATAGGTGTATAGCTTAGATGCAACAGTTCACCTCTAAGTTTAATTATTAATCTAATACTTGACAATGGTAGGTCACTCTGTAAGTAACTATTAACTATGTATGCTCCCTCCAAAGCCAATCGAACTTTTGATTGAGCGAAGACTCAATATTTGAATTACACAGATGCTTCTGAATCTTCATAGCTAATTTTGTGTATATACATTCATTGCATCAGTAGTTATAGAGTATTTAAGAGTGATATCCATATAGAGCTTTGAATTTACATATAAAATTTCATGGCAATACATTCATTATAACGGGAGTTATTAGAGTTTTTGTGAGAAGCCTCCCTTCTCATCTCCCTCCCATTTGGCTAAAAATCTATAGGTGTCGTCCTTAGAGGGTTATGGATATGCACATAATGATGCCTAACTCTTAATAATATAGCACCATTTCGATATAAATACAGGCATACAATACCTACATTTTTGTGACAAAGGTGCATTACTCAACTCACTGGAACAACTAGAAATAAATAGAGCGCTACAAAAAGGAAATTGTATGAACGATCAGACCAATCTCAAATATTCACCCCCTTTTATCGCCAATAATATAAATACAGGCATACAATACCTACATTTTTGTGACAAAGGTGCATTACTCAACTCACTGGAACAACTAGAAATAAATAGAGCGCTACAAAAAGGAAATTGTATGAACGATCAGACCAATCTCAAATATTCACCCCCTTTTATCGCCAATAATATAATCCTCCAGTCTCTGTGTATACGTACTTACTCTCTCAAAAAACTGTATATTTTATTTTATAAAACTTTTTATTTTATTTTTATTTATATATTAACAATTGTTATATTTAATTCATTTCATATATGCATTTAATCAACACATACTATTTCAAATTTTTTATTTTTAAGACCCCAATTTGGGACGAAATGTCATTTTTTATGTTTTTACATATTTCAAATATTAACTGTACAGAAAGGATAGGAAAACCCCGTAGGGGCTGAAAAAGGATACCTACCTACCGCTTAGATTGTAAACTACCTACCTAGTTGAACTTCAATTTAGTATTTGTTAAGTCGTGGCTGAAGATGGTAGCAATACCGAAAGTACTCCCATATTATATATTATTTGTGAAATAGACAATATTTTTTAAGAAACATACGTTCTCTTTATTTTTATTGATTTTTAGCCGGTCAATTGGTTTTTGAGGGAGAGCGAAAACAGTTAATTAATTCGTACTGGTGAAGTACATTGCCGGTGATTCACCTTTCTAAGGGTCTCATTTAGGATACACTAGCGCAGACCATTAAATCAGCAACTAACTACATGTTGAAGCATGGGGAAAAAAAATTGGAAGACAAAGAAGAAAATGTCAGTAAAGGAAGAACGTGAAGAAACAGTTACGTAAACTTCCCGTTGGATAATCAGATAAAAGTCTCATTAACATACATATAATTCTCAACCTGGGTGTCTCGTTTCTGGTAATAACCTTAACTACATACATGAAACAATGGCAGAGATTTAACCTTGTTCCTATATATGCTCGCCATAATACATATGCTTCCTGGAAGATCAAAATTGACTCTTTATAATTTAAACAATAAAAAAATAAAATAAAAAATAAAAATTAATTTTAAAAAAAATAATAATAGAAATGATACTTAACATTTTTGCAGAGATATTGTGAAACACTTGATAAAAATAAAAATAAAGAAAACGTATGTTTTTTAAAAAATATTGTCTATTTCACAAATAATATATAATATGGGAGTACTTTCAGTATTGCTACCATCTTCAGCCACGACTTGACAAATACTAAATGTAGTAGTATTTGTTAAGTCGTGGCTGAAGATGGTAGCAATACCAAAAGTACTCCCATATTATATATTATTTGTGAAATAGACAATATTTTTTAAAAAACATTTCTTTATTTTTAATAATAGAAATGTCTCCGTGAAGTCATGAAGAATATGTACAAAATAATAACTATGTATACAATGAGAAAATAATTACAACTACAATAATAAAAATATAAAAAAATAATATAATAATGATAACAAGAAGAAGAATATGGATATAAAAAATTATATGTATATTTTTTTTTTTTGGCCATATGTTCGATGCCATGTCACTGTGTTATCTATTTATTTTAAGACATGGCCCCGGGAGGGAGTTCTATCTACAAAATAAAACTCTCTCCCGGACGGGATTCGAACCCGCAAACCATGGTGAGACCATGCGACCAAAACCCTACGCTCTAGCTCGCACGGATTTGACAGGTTATGTCCACATTAGTTTTGACTTCAAATATGAAATTTCATTTTAATACATGCATTAAATCAGCAGTTAACTTTTTGTGTTAAGGCTTCCCTTAATCACCCCTTCTCTTTGGCCCATTTGGCTGGAAATCTGTAGGTGTCGTCGTTCGAGAGTTCTAAATTCACATATAAAATTTCGCGTCGATAAATTCATTCTATGGGGAATTATCGTGTTCACAGACACACACACAGACAGAATTTTTGTTTTCAAATTTGGGGTCTGGAAGTCGGAAAACATGAAACTCCACATCGAATTTTACACCGATTACATAACTTCTCCTATACTTCGCTGGGGAAGTAAAAACGTTTAGTTATAAAAAAAGTGATCGGTGAATTAACGCCGATATATTATCCCATCGCGAATTAATCGACAGTTATTATAGTTTTTGAATTGGGCCCCCCACCCGCAGTCCCCCCTCCCCTTTGACTGATTTGACTGAAAATATATAGGTATCGTCCTTAACCAGGTTTGGATGTACATATAAAATAATATAGCGATACATCCATTTCATCGTTAATGTTAACAATTTTTTGAGTTGAGCCCAATCCTCTGAATATTTTTTTTTTCATTTTTGTAATTAAAGGGATGGCAGACATGAGATTTCGGTGAAAACTCAACATCGAATTTCTAACCGATTACATAACATCCCGTATAACTCAGAAAGTAAAATGGACGATAAGCGGTTGGCTTTCTTTGAAGACAAATTTAATTTTGAGTGGTGTTCGACACCAAATCGAAAAATTATACTAAATAATTCGGTTATGAAGCAATTATGTTCGATTTTTAAATCACCATAAATTACAACAAAAACAAAAATTAAGTTAGTATAAAAAAATTGGAATAAAAAAAAAAGGAAAAAAATACATGTACCAGATGAACACGACAAAACGATATTGTCAGATCTAATCGAAATCTATATTGGCCCACACAAAGCTGGTAACGGGAGGAAAGCTGCCCGACTGACATGGTTCGTGGGTGTATACCTACATGACCTAATGGGAAATTTAATATATCTTAATAATATACTTCAAGTTATATTCTTGTTTTGGTTTTATAACCTAGCCAATCTACACAGTTTGGGAATCACAATCACCAGTCGTCGGAGTATCACCGGCAATGTACTTCCCCAGCACTAATTAATTAAGTTTTCGCTCTCCCTCCAAAACCCCCTCTGATTCCCTCTTCCCATCCGCTGAAAAGTAATACCCCAGGCGAATAAAACATTAGGATAAGTGTTTGCGCTAGCAAATAATTTTCTTTTTATTTAGTATATTGTTTTTTTTTATATTTTGTAAACTCGAGATGAGTATTTTTATTTATAAAAAATGGCCCCACCCCCTGGAAGCCTTCTCTATAAACATAGGAGAGGATTTACCTATGATAAGCCTAGAGAGAGCAGTATTCCATCTATTCATGACCAGTGAGGTGTGCACCCTACACTGCACACACGCATCTACTTTCATTCAGTAAGGTCCATGCACCTCTATGCCGCCACTACCACGACTGTGGCCTGTCTCTACATCAAGACCCTCAGAACATTTGCTGAGAATTTTGGACGAAACTGGGGCCCCCCACCGGTATTTATTCTAGTTTATTATTGGCCAATAATTGCTAGTACACTTTTGCAGTATAATTTTTATTTTATGTCATTTTTCATGAACATTCTAAGATGAGGAGTATATATGAGGAGTTTGGAGCCAGAGCGGACCAACCCACAATTTTTTGGAAAATGAGTTATTAACATCCTGATTTTGGCATAGGTTCCCTTTTTTCAAAACCAGTGTGGATCACTTAGTTTCTTCACTTCAGTGACAGATAGCAGCACTTTAAGTTTAGTCCACAAATATATTCTGCATATATTTTCAAAGTCACAATGGATCATACGGCCTTCAAAAACTTTATAGAACACAAAAAGGGATCACTCATCCAATACTATTCTAAAATTTCAAATATAAATAAATATTTGAGGCCCATTTATGGAGATAAACAAAATGTACTCAATTTTCAATTGCCATTTTCTTCCTGTTCAGTTTAAACCATTTGGTCCGCTCTGGCTCCAAACTCCTCAATGTTCTTTTCTTTACGTTTCTTACATACAAATATATATTGTTTATTTCTTATTATTGTTCGGAACCGGGAATTTAAGCTCCTCCCAGGTTCAACAATAAGCAAAATTTAAGAGTACCAGAGTAGAGTTTGGTTCAAGAGAACCAGAGCGACGAAAGAGCGCTCTGGTAGTAGGCGATATGACCACGTAATTAAAGCTCGGACATGAGTAATAATAACTAAATAACTGTTGTATTGATCAGGTGTCTCGGAAATTGAATCCGAACTGGAAGTTAGGTCTCTTCGTAGCACGTGGAGGAGGGGGAGAGAAGTCCTCCGCATCTCCATATTTTCGTTTATTTTTTAATAAACACCTTAGAGTCTTTGCGTTTAGCACCTTAGTAATTGTTAAAAAGGTTACTTAGCCAAAGCAGACACCATATTTCTCCTATTTCTTCATTATATTTATATTATTTTCAACATTTCTGGCTGGAAATGGGGTTTTCCTAGCTCCCTGTACCTGGTGCCTTCAGCACCCCTGTATTATTGTACCATTTCATTGCAATGTAAGACTCCATCCAGTGTACATGCCTTCTCCCCAACCCTGCTTATTCATAGTAAGTAAATTTAATTTTGACTCTTTATTATGTTCTACCTATTTGTCTATTTCCATGATTATTAACGTTTATGTTTAGTAATGTATTCATATTTAATTTTAATTTGTATTAGTGTACGTTCATGTTTATGGTTAACAATGTATATTTAGTTTTAACGTTTATTAATGTATTCGTAGTAAGTCAGGTTCAATTTTTAACTTGTTACAATGCCTATTTTAACGTTCAGTAATGTTTACCAACACACTAATTTTGTTCAATTGTGATTCTATTCTTGATCCCCCCCCCCCCCCCCCCCATGTTTGTACGCCCTGATGATGATATAAAATATATCGAAACGTTGGAGTTTGAATAATGTTGCCTGTTTTCTTCCATCTTTGACTGCCCCTAATATTCCTACAATTAGAATCTACAGTCGCTAATCAATATCTACTTTATTTTTTAATATTTTCTTATATTATTGTAGAAGGCCTGGCTGCAAAATTATTACTCACTCATTAGAAAATTATTACTCACTTTCTTGTCCTTGAACGGATTTTTTTTGTCCAAACTTTTGTTGCCCACCCCACGTTTTTGGCTATGATCCGAGAGAGATGAAACATGCACGTTTGGGGACGTAGTTGTCCGATTATGAAGCTTCAAATTTACATATGAAATGTTGTGTCTACATTCATTACGACGGCAGTAAATAGAGTTTTTGCGTTTAGTATCTCCTAATCTTTCCTTTTGGCCGATTTTGCAGAAAAGCAATAGGAATGAGGAGGTAGGAAAACGTAAAATTCCGGTGAAAACTCAACACTGAATTTCTGACCTTTTACATAACTTCCCCCATACTTCGTACAGCTGAAGAAGTAAACATTATTTACATAATGATCATCAAATAAATCATAGGTCAGTTAGAGCGATCTTGTATACTCGTATCAAAAATAAAAAATTGAAATATATACATATAAATTTAAATTTTGTCTAGTGAATACAACCAAAAAACGCGAGTGTGACCTAGTTAGTGTAAGGCAAAAAAAAAAAATTAATTGGGGATCATGGCAAGCGAGTCTGACTAGCCTAAATCTGCCAGGTCTTGATATATTTTGTTACCAGGACTCCACTGACCACTTACCACAAATTATAGAAGTTGAATACGTTAATGTATCTATAAAATATATTCACTTTTGGGTTGTGTAAGGAGATTCCGATTTTATAAGGATATACTTTTTACAGATAATATCTGTAGAAGTATATATTATATACTTCTCCCATTTATTTGTCTAGCAATTATAGACGGGAAGAATGCCCGAAGTAGCTTTAAGCAGGTTAGTAACTTTAAACAGATTAGTAACTTTAAACAGATTAGTAACTTTAAACAGTTTAGTAACTTTTAGGAGGTTAGTAACTTTAAGCAGGTTAGTAACGTTATCTGCCCGGTTAGTAAATTTGTAACGAACACAGGACTACAACTCAAAACTTTTAGGAATAAGTTGAAATTGTCAATGATTTTGAGACTGGTGATCTGTGATCCCCCCCCATCCCATATCCTGTTCAAATATTTGGGACGACATCATAGTCTATGATTTTTCGGATTCTTGTACGATGTCAGGTACTTGTTAAAGACCCCAAACCTAGTTGAATAAAAATTTAGGATAGGCAAAATTTAAGACTCACATAGTAGAGTCGGGCTTATGTTCATCGGAGTGACAAAAGAGCGCTCTGGTAGTAGGCGATGTAACCTTGTAATTAAAGTTTGGGCATGACTCATAATAACTAACATATAAATAATAACAGTTATTAAATTCAAAACCGTGGGAGCTGGTCATAAGCACAGAAACTGATACTCGAAGTCACAGTATCCTGTAGTGTCTAGTTTCACCAATCTTGGCCAACCGTTGTTACGTACGTATAGTACAAAAGGATTGCATTTAGAAGGCCTGGCTGCAAAATTATACTCACTCATTATTACTCTCATTTCATGGTTTCCGACCCCTTGGTACCAAAAATGAAAAAAAAAAAGGTGTTTGTGTGTTTTTGTGTGATCTGTGAACACGATAACTCTCGATAGAATGAATGTACCCAAATGAAAAAAAATTAGAGGGAGCTTAACCCAAACAGACCAATAAATGTCGATATAAGGAATGTATCATCATGAAATTTCATATTTAAATTTAAAAAAAACTATAAATACAACACCTATTAATTTTCAGATAAATCAGCTGAAGGGAAGAAAGTGATCTGAGAAGGGCTCGATTCAAAAACCCTAAAAACTGCTGATATAATGAATGGATCGATATGAAATTTAGGACGAGGATTCAGAAGCCCCTTTTTAAGTCAACTACTGTTTTTTAGCCCAAACGGTCGATTGGTTTTGAAGGGGGCGCGGAAACTTTATTGAATAATTCTTTATTTTATTTTTTTTTTCAAAATAGATAATAAAGAATTTCTCCAAGGTTACTGAAATGCTACGACTAGTTAGAATATTTACTCCCAGATTATTTATTGTGAAGCAATTTTTATTTTTATTATTATTATTATTATTACTAAAGCTAGAGGACTTGGAAAAAGAGTCCTGTCATTTATTTCCTTCCAACAAATAAATTTAATATTATACGTTCGTATCAGATGTACAATTGTCGGATGCGGGGGTTTCATAAAGCGATCCACCCACTTAGATCGCTATTATGTGTGTATTTATTGTAAACATATATTGTTACCAACACCCACTAAATAATAGCAAACATAATTCCATGTCAATTTCGTAATACGAATCATTTTATTAACAGATAAATCGGTTGGACAGGTATCTCTGGAGTAAATGAAAAATAAAAACCATTGAAAGAATGACTTTTATTTAAATATGTATGTTGTGGGACAACCTTGAGCACGCCGTCCTTCGAATGGGATGTTAAGCGATGGTCCCGAACCTGTGCGATAACTCGTAAAAAACATGGATAGGCAAAATTTAGGATCCCCATTGTAGAGCTAACAGGGAAGGGATAAAAGCATCGAAAGCATAGGTCCCTAGATGTACACACCAGGTGGTGGACATATATTGAGAGTGCTGGTGTATACACTTAGGGACCTAAGCATCCAATGCTCTTATCCCTTGTTAGTTTTACTACGGGAGTCCAAAATTTCGTCTTAACAGGTTTAGTTATCTAGTGTAGGGGGTCTTTAACGAGTACCTGACATAGTATAGGTTAGACTGCTAAGGATTTTTTAGCCTACCAGATAAAAATAGTAGTCGTTGAATCAAGTTTTCGCTCTCCCTCCAAACTCAATCGACTGTTTTGGCTAAATCTCAATATTTACTAACATAGTGACTTCTGAATCCTCAGACTTTTTTGTGTTGATCATTACCATCAGCAGTTATTCACTCGGGCAAGGGTAACAAAATATTCCAGAAAAAATTACGGTTCCTCTGTTTGATGTTAAGAATAAATTAATCCAAATTTCACTCAAGTTTCTGTAAAATAAGAAGTTGATAAATTTTTTTTTTTTTTTTTTTTTTTTTTTTTTTTCGTGTAAGTTCATGGTTGGTTGATTTCAATCGTTTCGTGACTTCGAACTCGTTTTTAAGATTACTTATAAAAACTAAACAGAAAGTTCCATAACAAGGTGAGGTTTTCTTATATTTTGTAGCTTCATATTTGATCATTGTTCCAGAATATAAACCACGTTTTTCATTTGTATTGACTCAAAATTGAAAATCTTTCAAAAACTTAAATACAAATATGTGAAAACTTTTTTATACAAACCACTTTTGTTTTATTGTACAGCCTAACTGCTTTCTGAAAGTAATTTTCTTATACTCAGTAATACCAGTATGAGAGAGAGTGAACTGAAAAAAAGTGGTTGGTATAAGATAGTCCCAATGGCCACTTTTTATCCTTTTTAATAAAACTAACAATAATAAAATTATATTTATAAATTAGTTGTCATGCGGTACAATTTGAACATTGCTTTGAAGTGTATCCTGTAGACATTATTTTGGGCGCAATAACTTAAATTTTATTGGTCATAACCCAAATTTGAAGACGTCCCATCATCCTCTGATAGGACAAACCGTTTTCCCGTGAATCCAGCAAACACTTGAAACAATGGGATTCAAAACGACATTTCAAGACGGTTTTCGGCATGTATATAGCAAACCGAGCGGCCTGCGAAAAATCTTATTCGTTATGAAGGTGCCTTTCAGATTTCTCTACAATTTTTACTCGAAAAGAATTTTGATTAAGTTATAAATATAAGCGATATATTGTAAAATGTACTTAGTTAAGTGAATGTCGATTTCAGCAAAATGTAATCAGATCTTATTTAGTACATGTGACACGTTCATCCAAATTTCAAGTTCATAGATACAAATGTTTATGTATTGGAACGCTCACAATCTTCCAATCATAAAAACGCACAGACAACCACGCACAGGCAAACATCATCGCAAAAATGGTCACAATATGTACAAGGGACCTTGAAACGTAAAAATCCATTGAAAACTCGATCTCGATCACACATCACGGCACTATCATTTACCAAATTTTGTTGAAAATCTCAGCATAATGTGAAATACAAAAAATAAGAAATTGATTCTTCGTGGAAGAACACAATGTTATAATATATTTGGCTAATTTTTTATCTTAAGATGCCTGTCTCTTATCTCAGCCTAAACATGAAACTGATATGATTTTGTTGATTTAACACTGCTTTTTGTTTGAGGAAATAAAAACAATAAAAAATAGATCAAATTATCGATTTCGATAAAAAACGAGAACAATTTTTGCGACGTTCATCTTTGTAATGATAGATATTTTTCTTTTCATTCATCAGATAGACTAATAATATAATAGGTAGATCCTCATGCAGTTAAATGGAGGTAAAAAAATACATAATGTAAGAAATACACAATACATTATGAAATGAGTGAGAGCTATAAGAAAGCAAAACCCACAAACTGAAGTTAATGGATAATCATAAGTAAAAGAGAAAGAGAAGAAAAAGGGAAAAACTGTTGTTCCGGAAAACTGTTATCAATTTATTTAAATGTGCTCTATCTGATGTTTAAACATTTTTTAGTTACCTAGTTACTCAAGCCCGGGATATAGCTACAAGATCATATCGCCTACTAACAGAGCGCTCTTTCGTCGCTCTGATGGACATGAGATCGACCCTATTGTGAGAGTCCTAAATTTTGCCTACCCTAAATTTGTATTCACCTAGGGTATACTTTAACGAGTACTAGACATCGTACATGCTCAACGTCCCATCCAAAGGTCGGCATGCTCAAGGTTTTTTTCAAATGAGCCTCGACCGGGTTTCGAACCCGCGATCTTGAGCTCAGTAAGAGTTACTTTACCTTTAAAGCCGCAGGCGAGCTAGTTGTGGCTGAACCAGCTCACATTGTGAATATTATTATTGTATATATAATATTGAAAAAACTATATATAATATAATTACGTTGATGGAATTCGAATAAAGAAGTCACTAAATTCCCCCAAGTTGGCACCAAATCGTTCACACATTCCTAAAGTCAACACATTAAGTAAAAAGAACTTTTCCATCTATAGGACACTGATCCACGTGCTCGCTTTGAATGTGGAACTTCTGGTTTTGGTTCCACGGCAATAATAATACACATTTCTATAAAAACATATGATTATCCTATAATCCGAGCTGAAATTGTCAAAATCTATAATGGTTTTTTTTTCAAAAATACTAATAACAGGGGAGTTGAGGAGGATCCTTGAGGGAGGCCTGAGGAGACTGGGAGAGAGCGGACTGTACTTTGTGTAATAGCAGTGTAGGGAGGCACGTCACCAGGTAATCATCACCAGGGAGGCCATGCAACGGCATCAACTGGATGAGTTCCAAAAACTCTTCTCCTTTATGGCCTGCAGAAGATCGACAATACGGAGCTAACTGAATATGGGCCACAAAAACCTTCTTCAGCCAAAGCCGAGAATATATTATTACCTGAACGTAGCTCTACAATTTTATAGAAGAAACTACTGGTCGTTGAAAGAGGTACATGAGGACTATAGGATACGCGTTGACGGACAGTAGCTTTGAACAGAGAAAGATGAGTTCCTTGAGGGAAAGAGTGGCACGATTCGCTCGGGATAGCCAATAGGAAACCATAAAAACGACGCGGTCGCCATGGGAACGTCTCCCTGTTGCCATTTGGGAGGGTTGTGGAGTTTCCTTGGAGTTTGGCAACGCCGCCACCTACTCCTTGAACTGGCCACACCCCCCAGAAGGGCCAAGATATACCGGCTCTACCATAGGAGATTGGACAGAACGCCACTGTAATACTTCTGGATAGGAGGAGCTACAAGGTCAGGGCAGCGACCGATAGAACGAACTTTAAAGCCCGAAAGTGGAGAAGCTTTAGTTTAGATACGGCTGTTATAGAATGTCTATGATTTGACGAACACTGGTTGTCACTCCATTTAATACTTGAGGTCGGCCATGATGTTCCGCTACTTCTGTAACCCAAATAGACTGGTACAAAACAGGAGACATTTTGTCGGCACAACACAGAACATTATAACCCATTGTCGTCCAACACTGACTAACGGAATTCTTAATTGCTTTTATAATTATTTTTATATTTTTTTTTGTAAATTAGAAGGGAAAAAATAGAAGAAACATTATAAATAAGGAGGAACACGAAGGTGTGGGAAAGTTCTTAATAAACATTTTCACATGAAAAAAACATCATAAATCTTAAAGAAAGAATTCTTGTAAATTGTAATCACTCAATATATGTGTTAGAATTAAATAATGTTAGCTGTTATTTTCTTTTAATTCCCCCCCCCCCCCCCCCCCCTTAAATAAATAAAATAAAATATATTTTAAAAAGCATTGACAATCATATACAATGTAATTTCAACAGAATTAAATAAATCAAAATATGAATTCCTAACTAAGCTCTTCCATTAGGAAATATCGTGAAAATTAGCAAACATGTTGAAGAAAGAAGGTCTTTGAGACTGACAGACAGAATAGTTACCAGATAGTTGTGAATTTACCGAACGTCCGGACGCGCCTTGACTCTCCATGGATACAACCAGACCATTGGACGTCACAGGTGCTATCAGGTCACGGCGACTTCAGCGCGAAGCTCTTCTTCTTTAAGAGGGAGAACAGCCCTGCCTGCTCGTGAGGCGGCGTCGAGACTGCGGATCTCGAATGCCCGCTATTCGACGGGCCTAAGGCGGCGCTGCCGGGACTGATGACGGAGGCTGGCTACCTGATGTTTGGTCGGTTCGTCTCCTCCTATCGGAGAATCAAGGAAGCTTACTAACCCGGCGCCGGGGGCCCCGCCGACAGGCGTACGGCGCCTACCCCCGGCTCAGGGACGCAAGCAGAAAAGAACCCCCGACAAGATCCCGAGTCCACTCGGCGTAAAGCGCCGCAAACCAAGGAAGAGTGTAGCCATCGAGCCGGTCCAGCCGAAGAAGGTTACCCGTTCCCCCAACGCAATAGGGTGATGTGACCGACTCCCCTCAGGGGGTAAGGAGCACCCAAAAAAATAAAATAAATAAATAAATGTTGCGAATGTGAGGCCGGCCTCCTCTTAATAAGGGAATATTTGCCGAGGTCTAGAAGGGTCCTGGAATTCAAGGACCATGTAATAGCCTCAAGTCACCATTTTCTAGCCGTCAAAAATCACCTAAAAGCGACGAATGAGCGTTCTGGTAGTAGGCGATATAACCTTGTTAATGACCGGGACCTATTTAAGACTTTATAACTTTTTATTTTTACTTATTTATTGCGAAATGCTAACTTGAACTGTCGCAGTTTGTGAATTCTAGTGATCCTTTTTTTTTTAATTCTTGGTTTATGTATGTTAAAAATATATTATTATATTATATGGGATATTGTTTGAGCTCTGCTTAAGAGGGGCATGAACATGTTTGACAAGTGTAACGTTTGTAGACGTTGTTTGTAAAAATACTTTCAAAATAACTTGTACAGAAAGTAATCATAGCTAAGCAACCCGCCATTACTATGAGGACGTGTTGGTCCCATTCCAGCATCTTAATGAAATAACGGCCAAGACAACGATAGAGTACCTTCACCAGAGAGAATTTGCTCAGCTCGTCTAAATGGATTCCGTGAAACTATCACTAAGCAATCCTCATGCTGAGAACCCACTAAGAATTTGCGGACCTAACTATAGCAGAGCGTCGATTAACGGAAGTAATTAGGGACATATATAGTTCCAATGATCAAAAGTTTATATAAACGAACTTCGGTTGTAAAGGTTAGAAAAAATATTAATCGATTGCAATAATAATCGAGAGTAGCTGAATCAACAGCAATGTACATCCTCAAACAGAATTAATCAATTAAAGTTTCGCTCTTCACATAAAACTAAACGGCAGTTATTGAAGTTGAAATTGATTAATAAATATGTATATTAAAATATTGAAGGCGCCGGTAGCTCAGTGGTATGAGTGCTTGCCTTCTGAGCTCAAGAACGTGGGTTCGAAACCTGACCGAGGCCCTTAGTTTATTTTATCTGGGAGGTAAAATGAACTTAAGCACGCCAACCTTCGGATGGGACGTTAAGCGATGGTCCCGAGCCTGTACGATGTCAGGTACTCGTTAAAGACCCCTGCCTGGGCGAATAAAAATTTAGGGTAGGCAAAATTTAGGACTCCCATAGTAGAGTCAGGCTCATGTCCACCAGAAAGAGCGCTCTGGTAGTAGGCGATATGACCTCGTAGTTAAAGCCCGGGCATGAGTCATAAAACCTAACCTAACGTATTAAAATATATTAAATTATTATTTATTATTCTACCATTAACCTAATAAAAAAAAAAGTTATTAAAGTTCTTGAGTTAAACCCTCCTCTTTGATCCCACTTTTCCTTCGGCCGATTACGCTGAAAATTAATAGGTTTTGTCATTAACATATGAAAATTTGTGTCGATACATACATCACACTGGCCAGCTATTAGTTTTTGTGTCCTTCCCTATGCAGATCATCAAGGTGTTGTCCTGAATACACTTATAAAATAAATAAAGATTATAAAGTCGATATATTCATTCCGTCCGGTGTTATCATAATCACCGATGAACGGGAACATATAGATAGGATTTTTTTTTTTTCATTTTTCGGAATCAGAATGTTGGAAAACATGTAATTTCGTTGAAAACTCAATCTCGAATTCCTGACCGATTCATACCTTCCGGAAGAAAACCCCAATAACTACCGTTGTAATAAGTCAAAACTCAATGAGAACATAACCTGTCAAATATTAGCGATATCGGTCGAAGAGAAGGGGGTCAGGAACAGGACTCAATTCAAAAACCCTAATAACTGCCGATGAAATGAATCTATCGACACAAAATTTAGTATGAGGATTTAGGAGCCCCTATGTAAATAAACTGTTGAATATTAGCGCAAACCGTCGACTGGTTGTGGAGAGGAAGGCAAAAGTTAATTTAATAATTCGTTTGGGGAAGTACGCAATGTACCTGCAATAGGTGATTCACCGATGATTTTTTTTTTTTTCTTTAAAGAAAGAACAACCGATAACTGACCGTATAGGGGAAAAAATGAGATTCCTGATCACAAAAATCACAGTAATTACAAACTGATTATACTTAAAAGCAGTACAGAAGCATGACAAACTATAATTATCGAATGAAAATGGTGGTGAGGACATAACTATTATTCCAATGAGATCACTGAATCAAAGTAATGAAACGAGAATTGAGTAAGTCTCTTAATAAAAATATATTTTTAGGCAATACTCTCGTGATCAATGGGCGTTAAGGTTAGGCATATGTAGCTAGAACCCATCGCCAGTATTTATCACATTATAGATAACCAAGAAGTGAACCAATCACTCAATCAATTATTGATCGAACATCTGGCCAAGTTACACGAACGTAATACTAAAATGAACGTGTATGCATGGAAATTGACGCTTACTTATGTGCAATCAGTGGTGCAACTAACATGAAGCTCAAGCTTCAGGCCCTCAAAGCCAATGGTGCTCGCTAATTTTACACAGACGATTCTACGCTTACTCTTTCAGTAAAATGTATATTTTGAAAATATATTATAAATTAAAAAAATATGAAAGAATTGTAATACCAAGTATTTTTTGAAATAAGGTTTCCTTCTTATTGACATTCGAGCAGGAGTCGCTAGAGGCGCTTCGATCGATTTGCCGATAACGCCTCTACTAGATGTAAGATATATTGTAACCCGAATGAGGGACTGGAAGTGTCCTGAAATATTATCAAACGAAGTGGAAGACATCTCTTGTAGAAATTCCGGAAAAGAGTAACATCCCTAAAAAACAGGATAAAATAATGAGGACCTTATCCCTTATCGTACTTTTTTTTTTTTTTAATATAATGAAATTATTGTAATAATTTATTTATACATTTATAATTCCAAATGAGTTTTTTACACCAGTATACCATAAAAACAATTCCCCAGTTTCTTCATGTTCTAGTTAGTTTTTATGACTCATACCCGGGCTTTAACTAAGTGGTCAAATCGCCTACTACCAGAGCGCTCTTACGTCACTCTAGTGGACATCAGCCCGACTCTACTTTTTTTGCCTACCCTAAATTTTTATTCACCTAGGGTAGGGGGTCATTAACGAGTACCTGACATCGTACAAGCTCGGGACCATCGCTTAACATCCCGAAGGGCCGCATGCTCAAGGTTTTTTCACCTCCCAAGGGCCTCTGTTGGGTTTCGCACCCGCGATGTTGGTATTATGCAGAAAACTGATAAAAATAGAGAAGAGTACGATAACGAATTAGAAACAATACATATTTTTACTCCCCCCCTTAAAAAAAGTATGCAGGAAGTTATATAATCGGTTACAAATTCGATGTTGAGTTTTTACTGGAATTTATTGTTTTCCGATCCCCTGAATCGTATCAATTTGCGACACCTATCAATTTTCAGCAAAAACAGTTGAAGGAAAAGGGGGAATCAGAGGAAGAACTCAACTCAAAAATTCCAGTACATACTTAGTTAATATTTACCACCTATTTCCTTACTAAATATGTGCGGGGGGGGGGAGGGGGGGGGGGGGGGGGGGGCGCTCGTTTAAAAGAAAATGCCCTGGGCCCCCAAAACTCAATGAATAGTTCTTATATAACTTACATTTTCATGGCGGCTTTCTTCTCATTTCCATACAAGATTTACATCGATCCTGTACAGATTTACATTCGCTAGAACAGCCAATCACAAGAACCGTTTCAGAATATCATCTCGAATTTCCCGCCTCTGCGTGGGTTCTCACTAACCCACCTAATTTATCATATTAGTATTCATGAAGGACAATGCAGATTAAGTTTACTTTCGTCGTTGGGGTCAAACAATTACCAAACGTACGAGTATGTCCGAAGATGTACGATTCATAAATCATTCCTAATTTCTACACATATTTCACCAAACTTAAGTATATATAATACTAATTTTCGTATTTAATACATGCCAAATAAATGACCACTATTTTGATGAAGTGAATGAATATACATTGAATATATGATTTATCTATACCGGTAAACCACCCACACACGCATACGAAATTGTCTTCATTCGTAGTGTCTTATTAATTTTCAGACGTATAACTTAGACGATTGTAAATATAATGTTCATTTTCATAATGGAAAAATAAATAACAAATAATAATTGATGACATATAACAATAACAGTCCTAAAAGCGTATTTTGAGCGTTTTTCAATAATAAAACAGTTTCTGGATATCCATGGCATTGTCCACTCCAATAAACTTTTTGCTCCTAAATACTCATACCAAATTTTGTGTCGATAAACTTATTATATCGGTTATTAGGGTTTTTTGAATTGAGATGAGAGCTCAATGGCACTTTAGCGTTAAGCATATTATCCACCTCAGTCTGGGGCAAACTTTAGGGTCGTAGATCAACTAGATTTTGGCCGAAATCAGATGAAAATCGAGATCACATTACTTCGGGGCCTAAGTACATTTTAAAAGATATCGCTTATATTTATGACCTAATCAAAAATTGTTTCAAGTAAAAGTTGTAGAGAAAACTGAAATATACATTTTATATGAACTACGATTTTTCGCAAGTCGTCCTGTTTTCGAGATAAATGCCGAAACCCGCCCTGATATGTCGACTTAGGATATTTTAAACGTATTCCTTGATTTTTAGTTGCACAGTTTGTTTCTCGGATCAATCTACCTGAGCTCCTTTTTTTATGAGAACAAAACAGCCAAAAAACTGTATGCCCACGCCTCAATTTAATATAACGGTGTCTAAGACCATTTGGAGGGCCAGGGGAGAGACGTAAGAGCGCCATTAACGCTAGAATACACTCAATACTCAAATTTCCAAACTAACTAGACAAGGAAACTAGGTGACTTTTTTCCGGCATCAACGACAATGTCTTGAGCTTCATTTGGCAATACGGTAGACTCTCCCTTATCCGGCGTTCTGTTAACCGGCGCGCTGCCTTATCCGGCGCTCGCAAAATAATATAAGATTTGTTAAACTAAAATTATCATTCAATTATTAGATTATCAATTATATGAGCCACGTGTACTTACGAGCACATAATAATTCCGTAACTCACAAATATTTTATGTATTTTTATTGTACATACATACATATGTACATTGTATTTATAATGAAGGGAACGCTAATACAATATTTTATTACTTCACTTAAATAAACGTAGATTTCAAAATATCTTTTTAATGCTTGGATAAATATATGTATATATGTACGTGCCTACATATAATAAATCAATGTTCAGTATGTACGTATTTGTCAATTTAATAAATGTTATCAACAAAATACATACGTGTTTTATTCCTTAGCTCACCTAAAAACACTTTTTTTATGCTTTAATTGATATATTTTTTCTCATTAATTGATGATTTCCGTTATCCGGTGTTTTATGTTATCCGGCGTCACGTCGGTCCCGGCAACGCCGGATAAGGGAGAGTCTACTGTATTTCGAGACAATTCCAGAATAAATTGTTTTGTTTTTTTACCTAAAAAAGGGACGTGGAAGTTTCCGGGAGTATTGTCAAATCAAGCTGACACCTCTGGAAGAAATGTAAAAATAATCAAGCAGAGAAGCCCAAGAAACGAATGGAAACTTCAGTTTACGCAGGATAATTTCTAAATAATACAAAAGAGCATTGGGCATAAAAGCAGAGCTGACATATGGGGAAATTAAAATTTTTTGGAGCAGAAATTCCTGTCAATAGCGACTATCAGAATATACAGTATACAATTTGAAAATGAGCTTGGTAACACTGAAACCTGTGCGTGGAACACGAGAAAGGTTAACATACGTTATCTGGGGTGGATGGCTTGGGAAGTTCCTCTGATATAGAGACGCCGGGTGGTAGATACCGGCGAACAGTGCCCCGTATATAGACGGTCGACCGAAGGAGAGCTTCGCCCATCACGGACTGGGGCTGGCAAGCCCCCCACCCAGCCAGCCCATTCACACCGAATCACGACCTTGGCGGGGAGTGGGTTGGCGGCAAGTGGCGAACTCACCTGGGAGTTGTCGGCGAAAAGGCGGGAGAAGGTATCGGAGAATTTGGGGAATCTGAGGGGAATGGAAAGATGATGTCCGGGCTTTAAACAAGGTCATATCGCCTACTAACAGAGTGCTCTTTTACTGTTCTGGTGGACATGAGCCCGACTCTCCTCTAGGAGTCCTAAAACCAGCCCAGGTTTAGTTACCTAAGGTAGGGAGGGGTCTTTAACGAGTACCTATCATTGCGAAGGCATGGGACCATCGCTTAACGTCGCTTAAAGGCTCAAGTTTTGACGTGAAAACGTCTATTCGCTCATTAAGCACAGTGATAGCCTGTCAAACTTTCTTGTGTTACAAAATACCGTCAGATATCAATCGAAAATAACTACGAGACTAATAATGCGATAACAACGGTAGAGGTCACAATGGATAGAGCATGTCTGTAGGTGTTTGTTGTGCAGTGTTTGTTTTGTCTGTGACGTTATCGGGCTACTGTGGGCACCGGCGGATGATTGTTGCGAATTAGCGTTGTGTAAAATTAGAAATTAGTCTAGCGTGATAACGCGTTTAGATAGGACGTTGATTCGGGTGTCATTGTAAAGAGCTTGAGGAGCACTACTAGGACTCAAAGTGAAACAATAAAAATACTCGCCGAAATATATGTAAAAATCGGTATTAAATTGAAAATTGTATACAAATTAAAGATGTCATCTCATATAAATCGTAAATATGCGCGGAATTATAGAAAACGCAAATCAAAGAAAAGCTCACATCAAAAGGAATTAAAAAAACCTAAAAAGTCTAGTGCCAAGCAAATGCAAGAGCTACGACAGCATCGAAAAGAAAATGAAAATGATTCTATCCCGACGTTTTCACGGAAAATCTACGGCGTTGACTACGCCTTAATGTTTTTAAATTTTTTTACCTCCCAGCAGAAAAAAAAATGCTCATGAGGTTTTGGATTTACAAATAGAATTTTAAGATATATTCTTTACACCGGCAGTTATAGAGTTTTTGCTTCCTTCAAGAGGAATCTAGTCGGAAATCATGAAATTTCTGTGGAAACTAAGCATCAAATTTCTAAACAGATTACATTATTTCAAGTCATATTTTCATCAAGTTAAATCAAAATTGAAACTATGGTAGAGAAGTTATGCTCCTCTAAAAGTCCAACATAAATATGTACTTTTCTGGGGCAAAATTGTGTTCCATTTGATTGAAATTTAATACATGAGAGGATCTTTGGAAAAGTTATAAATAACAATTACAAAAGAATTTCAAAAATTTAGTTTCAAGAGAGAACCGTGTTTCTCGTTAACGAGACTCTTTGAAAACAGGAGAATTCTGTGAATGGTCTTATTTCTTAGGTCACGCAAGACATCTGCTAAGAGAAAGCTAGTAGATCTGCTGTTCTTTTCTCGTTAAAAGACGTTTCTACAGTATTGCAAAATAAATGACAGTAAGTTAGCAGTTACATTTATTCCTTGTGAAGTAGACAAGAGAAAGTTAAAAGACAAGAATTCTGAAGAATGGAACTATTAAAACTCATTGACTTGAACTCATCAGCATATTACTTCGTTTAAGGAAATGAAGAATCAGGATTTCAAATAGAAAATAAATGTCTCTTATTTTCACTTCTATGAAATCAGTGCTCAGAGACCTCTAGAGAATAGTAAATTTCTCGGTCGTACTAGATCGGCCACAAATTAGATTGTGAAGAAGTCGTCATAACAGCCGACTAAACATCTGGTACATCTCGGCTGCTTACTCATGGCCACTGCAAGAAGGACGAAATCATAAACCATGAGGAATGACCTCCAGAAAAATAATAATACTGTCGAGACACCCAAAAATACAATATAAGGATTTAGGATGGATTTAGTTATTTTGACTCATGCCAGGGCTTCAGTTACAAGGTCATATCGCCTACTACCAGAGCGCACTTTCGTCACTCTGGTGGACGTGAGCCCGACTCCTAAATTTTATTCACCTAGGATAGGGGCCTTAAAAGAGTACGTGACATCGCTAGGACCATAGTCTTAACGTCCCATTCGAAGGGTGCTCAAGATTTTTTTTATCGCCCAGGTAAAAAATTTAAGGGCCTTGCCCGGGTTTCGAACCCGCGATCTTGAGCTGAGTAAGCTAGCACACTACCTCTGAGCTACCGGCATCCTCTATTTAGGATGGATGTTATTATTTCACCTTAATTTTAGTGCTATACAAATCAATTTTAAGGCCATTACTGAGGTTCTTGTAACTGTTATCCTATGAGATACTAACTAAATAGTTAAGTGTTCATTATTTAAGTTTAATCGACTGGTGTTCAGAGATATTATTCACTTATTATTTAATATTAATCGATTGAGTGTCATATAAATCACTTTTGAGGTCATGACTAAGTTACGGTTGTGAGGATTGGATTGGAGTTTGCTCCTCTAAAATAAAACCTCTCCAAATATTTCAAAATAAATATAATTATTTATTTTGATAAGAAAGTCGTCCCTACTTCACCGATAACTTAACATTCCCCGAATAGAAGAGTTCATCAGACTCCAGTCTTCAGCAAGTGTGAAGAGCCATCAAGAACAACCTCGACTAGCTTTCCGAGATTCATTTACGTCAAGCGTACTATTAGCTCAAAATACGTAATCCGGCCGAGGCCCTTCGATTATTTACATAAAAAAGTTAAAAAAAATTGAGCACACCGTCCTTCTGATGAGACGTTAAGCGATGGTCCAAACCTAAGTAGGCAACAGACTCCTATTATAGTCAGGGTCACCTCCACCAGAGCGATGAAAGAGCGCTCTGGTAGTAGGCGATAAACTCCGGCCATGAGTCCACAATAACTAACTAACAGAAGACCAAAAACAAGATCATTATAGACATTGAGTCAATGGAATCGTTATTATAATTTTTACTCCCTTATTAACTTATTTATATTTATTAACTAACCTTATTAACTTATAATATTTATTTATTTGAACATTCATTGCATTTGTTAAGAAAACATAATTTAGACAACCTTCGGCCCATAAAAAGTTATTGAAAGGTTTGTTTACCAGTTCAATATACAATATGTTATTCATAATATTTATGAAAATAAAGATTATTCTATTTAACAATTTTTTTACTTTTTTCAGCATAATCATAACTTATTTATATTTTACATTTTCTTAAATATCAATAATACAATAGATCGAAAATGTTAGAATACGCTCTTATAAGAATCTGTGCTCTTCGAATTCTGAAGTCTATATCACGAAATCCTGAAAACCAAAGAGGGGAAAATGTCCTCAATTTCAAGCGAGCTCCCATCGAGAATAACTTCTTTTTTTAACGGTACGGTTCCTAATTTCCTCTTGGGCGGTCGGTGTCTTACATCTTTTCTGTGCAGACACCGTGACAGCGGCCGGCGATGACACAAAAACACCGGGGACACAGACAGACTCGTGTCAATCCTCCCTCGTCCCGGGACAATACCTCTTCTAATTAGGACGACAAGGACAAGAGGACAGAGGGACAGGTGCTCCATGGACAAGGGACAGAAGCTAAAGGACCGCATTACTTCTAGTGTAGGCGGACTTTTCGAAAGCTCTTGAGAAGTTCTTGGGACTTTAAGAGGATAAAATGCGCAACGATGATGTCAACCTTATGGCAAATTGAATGAGTTTTTCACTTTCTAATATCTTTTGTATAATGAAGTGCGTATAAAGGTACATTTTATATTCAGCACATTTAGTCCAAGGTCGCACGGTTTACGAGATAAATGCCGAAAACCGTCCTAAAATGTCATTTTAAAAACTATTTTTTAACCCCCGACGCAAAAGAAGGGGTGTTATAAGTTTGAAGCCTTTGTCTGAGTGTGTGTCTGTCTGTGGCATCGTAGCTCCAAAACGGCTGAACTGATTTCAAAGCGGTTTTTTCGTTTCAAAGCGGTTTTTTCGTTTCAAAAGCTGGTATTTGCGAGATGGAGTATTGGTGGAAATCGGGTATGCCGTCCAAGATATTCAGGTTTCATCAGACCCTGTGTAGGGATCTCGGCCTCTATTACAGCCAGAGACTTGAAGTTTCAAATGTTTATAAATTTCAGCGATATAGGCTGACGGGAAGGGGGGTTCAGGGGAGGGGTCTCAATTCAAAATCCCTAAAAACCGTCGACGTAATGAATTAATCGACACATAATTTAGTATGAGGATTTAGGAGCCCCTTTGTAAACAACTGTTGAATATTAGCGCAAACAATAGACTGGTTTTGGGAGAGAGCGAAAAGTTAATTGATGAATTCGTTCTGGGGAAGTACATTGACGTTCATTCACCGACCACTTTTTTTGTGTGTACATATGTGTGTATCAACTACAACAAAAACTAAATGAGGAAAACAAGACAGGCAGGATTAGGATGTCTCAGAGGATATTCCTCCAGTTTTCTTTCCAATGAATCCTTTTAACCTTGGATATTAAGAGGACTCTCACCTACACCACTGGAAAATACATCCCTCAAGACAACTCATTAAACAGGATAAATGGGATCGTAGACTGTGCTAACTCTACAAGAAACTGTGGGAATCTAATGTTTCCGTTCAACGTCTACGTACATCATCCTCACTGGGCTGGCTGTAGTAATTAAAGGCAAAGGCCATGTGAAACGAGAACAAAAACAATAAAATATAAAGATGCCACCTTTGTCAGGTTTATAAATAATTGCGAATAATTAAGAAACATTAGCGTATCATTTGTGAGCAAACGAAGGTAAGGAAATAGGCGACACTCGCAAGACATCTACCCCGCATCCTCACAGTTACATGACTATGATGTAATAAAAGTAGTCTGACATGTTACTTTTGATTCACTTACATGAGCCTGTAATGGTTTAAAAGAAAAATCAATTACATCACTCGGTTATCATAGACTTAACTTTCTTATATCTTTAGTGAAACAAAGTACCTATTGTAAAAATAAAAAAATCCGAGATCGAATTTTCAACGAATTTTTACCTTCAAGGCAATTAAACACATTTTATCTATTATATGTGTGTGTATGTGGTTGGAACTTATGGAAAGCTCTAACTCAGAAACTAATGTAGCTATGATACTTAACATGTTTTGCAGAGATATATGCACGGGCGTAGCCAGGGGGGGCACGTGCCCCCCCCCTGGCCAGAGCAAAAAAAAAAAAGATAAAAATTAAATATCTAAAAAAATAGTTTTTATTAAAAATGGATTGCTTGCAAATGACCAATAGGATCTTCAAATTTCCCGTGCGTCTGATTCCTAATTCCTCTTCCTGATTCCTCTGAGGAAGATACTGGAGGGACACCCGGGAGGACAATGAAGAAGAGGTAGACCCCGCTTACGTTGGCTGGAGGACGTGGTGGACGACCTCAGAACGATGGGTGTGAGAAGATGGAGACGGGAGGCCGAGGATAGAGAAGAATGGCGGAAGATCGTTGCGGAGGCCCGGGTTCTACAAGTAAGTAAGTACACTCATTCTATCGCCAGTATTAAAGTTTTTGTGTTAAGCTCCTTCCCTTTGATCAATTTCGCGGAAAATCAATAGGTGTCGTCGCTAGAGGGTTCCGGATTCACATGTAAAATTTCCTGTCGAGACATTTATTCTATAGGGAGATATCGTGTTCATAGAACACAAGCATTTTTTTTTTTTAAAATCTGAATGTCGGAAAAAATGAAATTTCATTGAAAACTCCGCATAAAATTGTTCACTGATTTCATAACTTCCCCTATACTTCGTATAGCTGGAGAAGTAAAAAGCATCCTTGCAACATTGAGGATTACTAAAAATTTCAGAGTATAAAAAATATACTTACGGATAGTTCCTCACTGCGATAAGCCGTCAGAGTTTGTTCATCCTGAAGCAGCACGCAAAAGTATGGCTCCCAAGTCAATGCTGGCACTCTGTCATCTTTCAGACTGTTGGCTGGTCTGTGACCAATCTGAAGCTCTTTGTCTGCGAAAATAAACCAAAATATGGAGATTAGAAATAATTCAGTTAGCAATGGCTATTCAGACTGTGGGAGTCAACAACTGGTTTAATAAATGTTGGACTGATACATCTTATTACTTTCTTAATTAAGAAAATATTTTTAAGAACTCATAGATCGAAAATTTAGTTAGTTATTATACCTCGTGCCCGGACTTTAACTACGAGGTCATATCGCGCTCTTTCGTAGCTCTGGTGGACATGCCCACCTCTGCTCTGGGAGTCCGAAATTTTCCCAACCCGGTTTATTCACTTAGGATAGGGGTTTTTAACGAGTACTTGACATCGTACCAGCTCGGGACCATCACTTAACGTCCCAGCCGAAGGACAGCAAGCTCAAGGTTTTTTTATAAGCTTTATTTGAATAAACTAAGGGTATCGGCCGGGTTTCTAACTCCTGATGAAATAATATGTTTTTTTTTTTAGCCAAAACAGTTGGCATTATAGAGGACTTTTGTCGATGATTTTTTTTGTTAAATAGTCGCAATTAAGCTCTAAAAAATGAATTTATTTCGTTGTTGGTTTTGGAAAAATTAAAATGTATCATCATTCAAGAACAGTAAAATAGTAACAGCATGAATGTCAAACAAAAGTTACAAAGGAAAAACTTTTATATCCTCCAATGGGAGAGTTCATAAATACATGATGGCATATATTACTGCGGGTGGATTACATAGGAGCATTGTCAGGACACAACATGTGAGGTCTGCATACATGGATAATAATAATAGGTATTTATTTCCTTTGAACATAACATATTTTTTTTTTATAACGTCCACTCTAAAGAAAATAAATTTTTATTTTGGCACCATAGAGGAGGGCTATGTTACCGGTGTAATTTACAAACATACAGGTCCCCGGAGAGAATCTTTGAAATAATAGAAACTGGCAACAATAAGCAGATATTTTGAAATACGTTGCTAAGCGCTAGTATTTAAACTATTTTCTATAGAAGTTGATGAGGGCGCCGGTAGCTCAGTGGTATGCGTGCTTGTCTTCTGAGCTCAAGATCGTGGGTTCGAAACCCGATCGAGGCCCTTAGTTTATTTTATCTGGAAGGTAAAATGAACTTAAGCACGCCAACCTTCGGATGGGACGTTAAGCGATGGTCCCGAGCCTGTACGATGTCAGGTACTCGTTAAAGACCCCTGCCCTAGGTGAATAAAAATTTAGGGTAGGCAAAATTTAGGCCTCCCACAGTAGAGTCGGACATGAGCCCGACTCTACTGTGGGAGGACATGAGGCCACCAGAGTGACGAAAGAGCGCTCTGGTAGTAGTCGATATGACCTAGTAGTTAAAGCCCGGGAGTTAAGTGTTGATTATAAATAAAAGGTTTTTTAAAAAGCAAAGTTTATTTTACCTTATTCTAAAATACAAAACTAGTCTATGATACTAACTCTATAAGTCCTATCTGACTACTGAAGATGATTCTGTAGAGTCGGTGGGGGTATATATAGGAAGCTGCTGACTTGGTGGATAGATAACAATAGATCCAGACATAACTCCTCCTTTCGTAAATTTAGACGTGTCCTCACGTCGTGGTGTGTAGGGGAAGAGCTGGGTAGACTGAAGATTCATGAGGGGCCTCATCTTGTTGTTGTTCGATTGCTGACTTTGCGGCCTTGATGAGGATCCACCTGCAAACCTTTTTTCTGAGTTTAATTAATATGAGTGTGAATAAGATGAAGAACAATAGGCTTATTAGTGCATATATATATAAGGTGTGGTCTATGTGGTCTTCTTCATCGAGGATCTCAAGTGGTTTCATCTGAAGATTAAGCATGTGAAGTTCTTCAAAGGTTAAATTCAATGAGAGTACTTGGGTATCAAGTGGGAGAATTTGAAGAGGTTCTGTTTCAGTGTAGCGGTACATTGGCGAATAGTTACCGAGTTTTTCGTTGGAGTCTAACTTAAGGAGTACTGTGTCTTTAATATTAATATTGAATGTTATATTATTTTTATATATAGATAATATAGGTGTATTGAATATAAGATATTGATTTATAATATTAATATATTTTATAAATGGTTTAGGTTTAGAAATACTGTATGTTTTACAATGTTTGTTATTATTATCAACTAGGAGAGTGGTAATACAGGGATTGACAATTTCTGTTACATTTGTGCAATAATAATAGTCTAAAATGAATTTGCATGCACCTACGTATGTTACATTTGGTTTAAGAACCAAAGGAGGGTTGGATTGAATGGTGAGTATTTGGTTATCGTTCTTCTGATATGGATATGACAGGAGAAAGTAAGTTTCGGTAAGGGGAACTTGGAGAGGAAGTTTTAGGAAATAATGCAAATGTGTAGGAGTGATGGAACATTGAACTTTTCCTATCTGCCATAATATTTCTGGAGAGTCGGAAATTAATTTTATATTATTCTTAACAGTTAGAGATCTCAATTCGTTCTTTGATATAATACTATTATGGATGATATTCATCCTACAAAATTCTAACGATGTATCTAAATCACTAATCTTATTAGCTAAAAGGGCAATATTAAAATATAGAAGCATGTAATGCTGAGTAGATGCTAAAATACTACTTATATTATAGTTTAGTAACTTCTTAATCCTAAAGTTGTTTTGTTTAATTACATCTAAATCCTTATTGAACTCATCAATTAATTTCGTGTTAATGGTTAATTGATTTTCAACATTATGTTCCACATGATAGTTGTTGGATTCCATTTTATTAATAATTTTGTCATAATGTTCCTTATCATCGGCATCTAAATTGCCCGTTACCCAAGAGATGGCAGTTCCTAGGGCATTAACAAGGCCCCTTTTACCACGATTATGATTGGCGGGTACTCGAGTATTTGCAAAGATATGGTCTAGTTTATCCTGTACATAAGAGAGATGGGCTTTGAGTGTTTCTACTTGAGCAACAGAAAGATGACTTTTTAGGGAGGCTATATAAGAATCGTTTGCATTTAATTTTTCTACTGAGTTGAGTGTTACAAGAATATTGGTCAGTTCTTCTTGTAATATTGTTATATTGATCGAATGTACGTATGTAAAATAATTGGTGATCATGTAGGAACTCTGAATTTTTACGGGAATAATTCCTGGTCCTTTAGATAAATCGGTGACTTTATAAGTGGCAAGGCCCTGGCTGAGGAGAGCTATCAGGAGCGACTGCAGGATCGGTGCTTTCATTCTGTCTTCTTTCCTGTAAGAAGAGGGTTGAAGAATTAGTGTTCCTATTTTCAAATTTTCTGGGTCTCCTCATTTGACTGGGATGAATTTTAATGTTTTTATTTCTACCGATTTTAGCAGTTTGTTTATTCCTATCATAGATGACTCTTTTAAATTTGTTTTTCGCTTTGTTTCTTACATTTGTCTGTATGTAAATATTGCCATGAGGTATTGAGACGATTTCTCTGTTTTCGTTTAAATTTGTGGTCCTATCAGATTTTTCTTTTTCTATTAGGGTTTTAATTGCATTGTGGATAGTTTGCTTTTCCTTATGGTATTCCTCTGTTTTTTGTTCCAAAATGAAATCATGAGATATTTTAGAAGGTGTTGTTATTCCAAAAGTGATTTCGTTAGGAGTTAGTTTTAAATTGCTATTTGGAGTATTATTATAGGCTATGAGGGCAAGTTGCAGGGTTTTGTACAATGTAAAGTTTTTATTTTGGGTTTTTATTAGATTCATTAACTCGATGAGTGTGGAGTGAGCTCTGTTAATTAGGCCATTAGAGTTGTGATAATTTGGGGTAGTGAGGCGTAATTTAATGTCATTGTATTGTAGAAAGTTTTCTAACCCCTTATTGGCGAATTCTGGACCGTTATCTGTTTGAATTTCTAGGGGAGTTGGGAAGTTACTGAGATAAATTTTTAGTTTGTCAATAATTTGGAGGCTGTTAGTATTAGTGATAAGGGAAGCGTACAATTTTTTTGAAAAGCAGTCGATAATAGTCAGTATCAGTTGGTTTTGATAATGTAAAGTGTCCATCTGTAGTCTTTCGAAGGGTTTGTTAGGCGTTGGAGTAACTCGAAATTCCGGCTTAGGGGGGTGACGTTCGTATTTAGTTGTTTTGCAGATGTGACAGTTGTTTACGTACTTTGTAACTTCCGTAAGCATTCCTGGCCAGTAATATTTTTTCTTTAGTGATGTAAAGACTTCGTTGATTCCCCTATGACATGTTTTACCTATGTGTTTTGCGATTATTAGTTCTTGCTGTTGTTCTTGGTCTTCTATATCTTCAACCATATGGAGATATCTCTTAATTTTGACAGTAGGATAGCTGGTTTCTATTATACTGTGGAATTGTTTGAAAATCTCGTCTAAAATATCGTTTTCTATAGCTAGCTTTGCGTCAGAACAATATATACCGTAAGTTATATTGGGATCCAGATATTCTAAGCAACTTTTCTCTAAGTCTTTTACGTAAGGCCAGGCCGTGTACCATATGAGTCGTTTTTTTGTTGAGTTGAATAGTGGGATGCGTTTCGTCAAGTTGGGATTACCTCTCTTAATTATAATTTGATATTTTTCTAAATTTACGAATTTGTTTGGGTCATTTATAATTCCTATTTGGCTGTTTGAGCTCATTTGGGAATGGACTGTTACGAGGCTGTCTGAGTCGTCATTGTTTGCTACTGGGCAAGTTTCCGGGGCTAAGATTTCTTCTTCAATTTCTATGTTGAGGTTTCTAGCGAACTGTTCTATATCCTCATCATTGAAAGTTTCTACAGGAGGGTTGTCTAATGATTCAAGGAATTTATCTACTGCATCCTGGGGGTTAATTTCATTGTCTGTACTAGTGTCAAGTGCGTTACATTCTTGGGGAGGATTCCTAGAGAGAGCGTCTGCTACGTAATTACCTTTTCCATTTACATGTTTTATTTCAAAGTTGTAGTCTGCTAGATGGCATTTCCATCGGAGCATTTTTGCGTTTGGTTCTTTCATGTTGTGCAGATATTGTAATGGTTTATGGTCAGTCTGTATTATAAATTTGCGTCCGTATATGTATGGCCGAAAATGTTTGCATGACCAAACGATGGCTAGTAATTCTTTTTCTATTGTGCTTAGGTTTTCTTCATGTCTGTTAAGTGTTCTAGAAGCGTAGGCTATAGGAAGGTCCTTTCCGTCAAAGTTCTGTGAAAGTACCGCTCCTACTGCGTAATTTGATGCGTCAGTTGTTAATATGAAAGTCTTGTCGAAGTCTGGTAGTTGAAGTATAGGGTTGTTTTGGAGCATATCTTTGAGAGTTTGTATAGCTGTAACGTATTCTTTGTCGGTTGGGTTTATTTGTGTATCGTTTTTGAGCATATTTGTAACGGGTTTGGCAATTTTTGCATAATTTTGAATCATTTTCCTATAATATCCAGTCAATCCTAAAAACTGTTTGATTTGCTTTTGGTTTTGAGGAATAGGGAAATCACTGATAGCTTTTAATTTTGTTGGATTAGGTTGGATGCCCTTTTCTGATATGATGTGACCCAGAAATAGCAGTTCCTTTTTAAAGAAATCTGTTTTGTCCAATTGTATTTTTAAATGGTGCTTTTTAAGGAGTAGGCATACTGTCCGAAGGTGTTTTATGTGTTCTTCGAGACTATCTGAATAAACAATGATGTCATCCATATATACTAAAACGTTTGGAATTCTTGCGAAAATGGAATTCATGGCCCTTTGAAAAGTTGGAGGCGCGTTTTTAAGACCGAAGGGCATTCTCAAAAACTCGAAATGCCCGTCTTCGGTGCTGAAGGCGGTCTTAGGTATTGATTCAGGATCCATTTGGATCTGATGGAAACCGGAAGCCAAATCTATTGCACTAAAATAAGTGGCTCTCCCTATTTTCCCAAATAGATCTTCAATATTTGGTAGAGGGAACCTGTCGTCAATAGTTTTTTCATTCAACTTCCTGTAATCAATAACCATCCTAACTTTTCTTTTCCCTGAGGCATCTGGTTTCTTAGGTACAACCCATATCGGGGAATTATAGGGAGACGTGGACCCTTGGATTATTTTATTTTGAAGAAGTTTGTCTATTTCTATTCTAATGTCTTCCCGAAAGATTTGAGGGTATCGATAATTTCTAGAGTACACTGGGATGTCGTCTTTAGTTTTTATGGAATGTGTTAATAAATTGGTTGCGCTTAATTGGTCCTCTTCTCTCTTTATGATTTCAGGGAAGTCTGTCAGTAAGTTGATTAATTTAGTCCTTTCCTCTATGTTCATGTGCTCTGTTCTAATTAATGTAGGGATTTGTTTCTTTATTTCTTCTATTTGATTACTATTTTCATGGAGTTCGTCACTAAGAATGTCAATTTCGTCTGTTTCCATTGGCTCGGGACAAATGGTCATGAGCTCCTGAGAAAGGACCCGACATTTAACTTTATTACCATTTAGTACATAGACACCTTCTTGTATTTCGAAATTTTTATTTTTTTTTTCTTTAATTAATCCCGTCCTTAAATTATTCTTATTATTTACTGGTAATTCTACATAATTTACGCCTACTTGTAATTCTATCTTATTATTATTAATAGTGTCCTTATTGATAATATTATCCTTAATTCTAGTTATTTTGTTGTTGTGGTTTTCTGTCATAGTGTAATGAAGCTGAAACTTCCTATAGTTACTATTCAAAGTGTTAGTTTTAAAATCAATGTTAAGGTCAAGATCTCTCATGGTCTCATTGCCTAAGAGAATATTATATTTGTCAGAAAAAGGAAAGATGTACATTTTTACCCATTTATCTATATCGAAGTATTTTTTCAAATTTATTATAATAAATTCTCCTCCTTCTCTCCTTCCTGCTGGAGTGATTATGACAAATTTCTCTTTATATTTACGGGTGTTGTGTGATATTATTTGGGGGTTAACGTAATTTTTACTGGAACCTGTGTCTATTAACCATGTGTTGCCATGATTATCCAAATAATATGGAAGAGTTTTATTAACTGTATTTAATTCGAATGGGGCTGAGTTGGGCTTACACAGTTCTGACTGTTGCCGGAATTTAAAAAAGATTCTTGACTGGATTTAGCTTCAATTTCTAATTTTTCAATCCTTGACATTAATGCTTGTATTGTGGAATTTTCTGTGGGCTCTTGATATTCTGGGGATTGCTCATAGTCTTGAATGTGTGTTAACTCGTAGGGGGAAACAAAATTTTTGACATTAGGGCGGTTCCATGTTCTCATGGAGACAGTAGGTGGGAAACCGTTGGGGGGTCGTGCATTAAATTGAGGTCTAAAAGATTGTTGGCTTTGTGGGGGACGATATTGCGGTCTGGGGGAATACTGTGGAGGGCCATATTGTGGTCTAAAATGTTGTGGGTTTTGTGGAATATGATCGTGTCGTGGGTAGCTGGGGGTAAACTGAGGTTGAGTTTGATTTTGGTATCTTGCGTGATTAGGCTCGCGTCTCATGTTGGGTTCAAATGGTTTTTGGGAGCTGCCACCCTTTCTATATAGTTGCTCTATGATAAAGGAGCATTTTGTATTCAAAATTCTACGCATGTCTTCTAACGATTCGGGGTTAAATGACATGATATGGTTTGTAAGTTGCCAAGGGAGATTAGAATACATGTGGTTTATTATTTCCTTTTCTACATACGACATCGAGACTGTTAGAACGTTCTCAGCCACTCTGTCTATACTATATTTTGCATAAATCAGGTGTCTTATGTTTTCCAGGCGATTTAAGTATTCAGTGGGGGTTTCCCTTGGATAGGGTTTTGAGCTATATATTTCGGCTTTGAGAGCTTCGTGTGTTCTGGAGTCTGCAAAGTTTCTTCGTAATAGGTTTAATAATTCGGAAATGGAATTCACGGGGTGGGTAAGTATCAGCGATTGGGCTGAGCCAGTAAGTCTGGCCTTAACTTTGCTTAGTAACAAAAAATGATTTGTGGCTCGTTGGGCTACATTTTCAGCACAAACGGCGGAAACAACCCCTTCTACAGCGGAAATGAAGTATAGTAGTTCTGTTGGGTTCCCGCCATAATTCGGGATATGATCATAATCCTCACGTCTGAGGTCATGATTTATTGCGGCCATGTTAGGTCTAAGAACCGCAGGTCTCAAAATATTTCGGGAGTGTGAAATTTTGATGAGTTCGTACAACAAAAGAATACACTAAAATGTTAAGATGTTAAAACGACAGTACTCAAATAGTTTTGACTCACAGTTACGATGTCTTCTTATGTAGCGATGATTAATCCTTTTGATGGGGAAGTGACCACACCTCGGGCTTAACACAATCACTGTTCACAAGGTCTGATTACCGCAGGTAAAAGACTAAGTCTACGTCAGCGCACAATCTTCTTCGCGAACGAAGGTGACAACTGGTCACAAAAGGCAAAAGATTATCGGAACAAGTGGTCACAATATATCGCACTGACTCACTGCGGTCCCTGTTCGCTGGGCGCCAGTTAAGTGTTGATTATAAATAAAAGGTTTTTTAAAAAGCAAAGTTTATTTTACCTTATTCTAAAATACAAAACTAGTCTATGATACTAACTCTATAAGTCCTATCTGACTACTGAAGATGATTCTGTAGAGTCGGTGGGGGTATATATAGGAAGCTGCTGACTTGGTGGATAGATAACAATAGATCCAGACATAACTCGGGCATGAGTCATAAAACCTAACCTATAGAAATTTATTCTACATTTTTTGGGTTGCTATAACATTGGTCCTAATCTCAAATGGGGGCATTTCGTTAGTTGGAAATTTAATAAGAAACATTTTTGGTAAGTACCAATTTTTCGATAGGACTAACCAATAAATCAAGCAAAAAAAAATATTACATTTTAGGACGGTTTTCTGCATTCTTGCAATCTGAGCACCCTTCAAAACATTGTACTGCATATAAAATGTGCATCATAATATTCTTTATAACTTTTATTTGTAGTGATTTTAGATAAGTCATAAATATTAGTGGAACAAAATGTATTTATATTTCTTGGTGGTAGGCAGATGTAGTGGACTAACTTGTTAAATTAATAATAAGATTTATCAGTCTCACATATTTTTTATTTATATCATTTGTGGTATAAATAAAAAATATGTGAGACTGATAAATCTTATTACTTATTTAAAATGTATTTAGGTCCAAAGGTAAAGATTCGTAATTTTCGTCTGATTTCAGCCATAATCTTTAATTCTGATGCAATTTCTGCATTGAAACAAGTCATTGCTACTATCTTTTCAGAGTCAGAGTGATCATTGTAGATGTTGATTAGCGACTGTAGATAATAATTGTAGGAATATTGAGGGTCAGTCAAAGATGGAAGAAAACAGGCAACACTATTCAAACGCCAACGTTTCGATATATTTATATTGCATATTATATATTATATCAGGGCCTACAAACATGGGGGGGAATCAAGATTAGAATCACAATTAAACAAAATTAGTGTGTTGATAAACATTACTGAACGTTAAAATAGACATTGTAACAAGTTAAAAATTGAACTTGACTATTATGAATACATTACTAAACGTTAAAATTAAATATAGATACATTGTTAACCATAAACATGAACGTACACTAATACAAATTAAAATTTAATATGAATACATTACTAAACATAAACATTAATAATGGAAATAGACAAATAGGTGGAACATAATAAAAAGTAAACATTAAAATGACTTACTATGAATAAGCAGGGTTGGGGAGCAGGCATGTACACTGGATGGAGTCTTACATTGCAATGAAATGGTACAATAATACAGGGGTGCTGAAGGCACCAGGTACAGGGAGCTAGGAAAACCCCGTCATAAATGTCACATTCCAGCCAGAAATGTTGAAAATAATATGAATATAATGATTGAAATTGGAGAAATATGGTGTCTGCTTTGGCTAAGTAACCTTTTTAACAATTACTAAGGTTGTTGGTGTCTTTAAACTCTAATAAACATATATAGATAATAAAAATAGATAACATAGATATTGGAGACAGAATTATAGTGTCAGCAATTACTTAGGTTATTAGTGTCTGTGCGGAAGTTGACTATATCTAGTGTTTTAGCTATATACACCATTTCCAATGTCAGTCTCTTATGATAATTATGTTCTCCATGGAGTATTTTAGTTGAGTTCAAATAACAAACATACAGATAGACATTATTCAGGTGGCTTCGAAAAGTGATAATGATTTGAAAACTCAATGTCGGATTTGTTAATTATTTCAATGTTTTCTTATACTAAAGATATAATGAATAAATATAATTTAAACATATTTAAAAAGAATGCGTTCGCTTCTATGTTCGCGCCGGTCCTCGTAAAGCACTTGTTATAGACGATTACAAATTTGAGATGCGTCATTGGAAAACCGACAGATAAGTCTCACGGTGATGGCTAAAGTAACTGAGACTTGGAGACTATACTACTTAAGAAGTGACAGAAGTACACTTGTCAAGAGTGTACTACTGATAGATTGTAGATGTTGGGTGACGAAGCAACATGTCATGGACATACTTCAGCATCATCATCTAACGTACTCAATATGTCCTGAGGGAACCTGGACTGAGAGTGAAGCTGATGGACACTGCAGAGGCTATCTTATCTGTATGAAAAAAAAAAAAAAAACTTGAGCATGTCGTCCCTCGGATGAAACGATGGTCCTGAGGAGTACGATGTCAGCTACTCGTTAAAGATCTACCCATGGTAAACCTGGCTAGGCAGAGTTTAGGACCAAAGTGGAATCGGGCTCATGTCCACCGGAGAGACAAAAGAGTGCTTTGGTAGTAGGCGATATGACCACAATAACTGTTTTCTTATATACAGCCGGAGCGTTTTTTTTCCACACTTTTATCCATTTTTACACACGAAAATCTCGCGAAGAAAACGATTATGAGTTTAAAATTGAGTTTTTTTGTGTAGAGGATGTCAGGCATCGAATTTAGCACCCAATTTACTAAATTGGTAAGCAGGAGCGACATTTTTGGAAAATTTCAGCTTCCAGCCATTTTAGATCCTAAAAAATCCCAAATAAACTCTTTTATTAAAGAATGGATTTATTTATTTAAAACGATGAATTAATCGACATTAGTAAGTACGATGTTGAGCAATGATATGGGCATGGCTGTACAGCTAAAATTTCCGCTTTACCAAACCAAGATAAATAGATATACATATAATAATAATAAATAAATATTATAACACGTCTAAAAAATGTGCTTGAAGATATTTTCTAGGCATGTATCTCGTAAAGCTGGCGGCCTTCGAAAATTTATATTTCGTATAAAACGTGCCTCTCAGTTATCTCTACAATTTTTATCTGAAGAGACTTTTGTTTACGAGATTTTTGTTTAGATCATAAATATAAGCAGGATCTTGTGAAATGTACTACGGAACGAAGTAAAGTGGTCTTAATTTACGTCTCATTTCGGTCAAATTCCAATCAGGTTTAAGTTAACACATGTGATAATGATGGCCTTGAACATGTCCAGAAGAAACGTTGGACCTAAGCATAAAATCCCAATTTCGTGAGTGAACTTTTATTCAAGATCACATTTTTATTTATTTATTTACATATTTACAAAGACGAATTGTTCGTCATTAGTAAGTGCGATGTTAAGGAATGACATGGGCGTGGCTGTACTGCCGAGGTACGTGACCGAAGAGGAGTCTAGGCTAGACATGGAGCAGGTTACTCTGCCACGCCCGCTTGAGGCGTCGTGGCGGATTTGTGGGGAGAGTGTGGATAATTGCAGAATAAGTGGATTGGCGTGGTGATGGAGTTTGTTGTGAAAATTTTCGTAAAATGGCGCATCGGCAATGTGGGGTAGTATAATGGATTGTAGTGACTAAAGACGTTGTATGTTTGATTTTTTGGCTGATCCCCATATCTCAATATCTTAAGTCCATATGGATTTTAGTATAGTGTTGTATACGTGAAGTTTGTTTTCAAGCGATAATGTCGATTGTCGTCCGATGATTGATTTCAGTCAATCAAAGATCACCTTAAGACAATCAAATCATTTTGAAAAATGATCTTGTGATGTTTTGGAGCACATTATCAGCACAAGTCACGACACTGACCTTGCCAGTTTCCGCCACTATTCTTCCCAAACCTGTTAAGAATTACCCTTCTGACCATCGCCTGGATGAAGGTCGCCGATGAGTCACCGCTACCAAATCTCGCTAATTGGATAAAGATGTATTTTTTTTTTGGATACAGGATGAATAAAATCGTCAAAAAAATTAATTAAAAAAAAAGGCAAAGGAACATATTACCTATTGTATTCGTCTATAATTTTCTCATGTTTGCGGTCTTGTGGTTATCTTAAGGTCGATGGACTCCTCGAACTTGGATGGTACCAGTCAGTCAGTGTCGAGGGAATGTGGTGTATTTCCCATGGTCCACCGACCAACAATCTAACATTCATATAGAGAAGTTTTATGCTCCTTATTTAAAGATATGCCAATTTCCTCGTAGCTGGTACGGTTTTTGAGTTAATAATAATAAAATAGCTCTTAAATTACATAGATCACTTGGTATTAAAACTTTAATGTGAAAAAGAAATGTGGACATTCCCTGGAAAATGTATACATTTCAATAGAACTCGGAGAATGTATATTTTTTTATTTTATTTTTTTTTTTTTTTGTTTATTTGGTATATTTACAATCAGTTTCTTAAACTTCTTTTTACCGACAATATTTCGGGACAATTACAAATCCCTTCTTCCGGTCACTATGATGGTTCATAGTGACCGGAAGAAGGGACTTGTAAGAGTCCCGAAATATTGTCGGAAAAAATAATAAGAAGACACCTCTGGAAGATATGCCGGATATAAATTATCTTTCTGCTTCGAAAAAGTCAATATTTTATTCATAGAAAGAAAACGTTGTCTTCCTAGTTTTTATTTTTGAGTAGAACAGATATTAGATGCGACAGCTTCATCATCAATGGCACATCCCACCCGTACAGTGTAAAGGCTGAAGAACTACTGGCCTATTCATTGTTCGGGTGGGATGTGCTGAAAGAATAAAATGTCGACCCTCTCGTTGGTCGTGAACAAGTACAAGTTCCTCTGAAGTTATTGTATTTGTAATGAGAGCGAAAATCAAATTTGTAAATGTATTTCATTCGTAAAACATGGTTATATTCACTTTCGTCAAATGGCTAGGGGGCTTTTGCACATTGACCAGTGAATATACACATTAACCGCTCCTCTCACATTGACCATAATAACATATACAAAACATTGGGTTATATTCATTTCGGGGAAATAAATAGCGTCCCGTTGGCCGTTTCTTCTACGTCTTACGTCACTTTTACCATCACTTCTTCTCTTTGATTAAGAGTAAAATGTATCTGTATGTAGAAATAAGCTTCTAGACGATGAAAGAATTACCTAAATCGATTAAATAGTTACCTCGAACACACAAACATTCTCTCTTTATATAGCTCAGAGGCAGCGTACTTTGTTATTGAGCTCAAGATTGCGGGTTCGAAACCCGGCCGAGTCTCATAGGTTTTTTATCTGGGTGAAGAAAAACTTTGAGTCTGCCCTCCTTCGGATGGGACGTTAAGCGATAGTTCAAACAAAACCTGAGTAGGCCAAGATTAGTACTCCCACTGTAGTAAGGGCGGATCCAAGATGTTCACCAGGAGGGGGTAAAATTTCGTTGGTTCAAGATTTGGATGTTATACCCTATTAACAAGATTTGGAAGGATGAAGGACAAAGGGGCTAATATTTTGGCTGGTTTAACGAAGCGCATGAATTAATAATCAAGCCTGAAATATTATTATAATAGTAACAGGTTGAGTAAAGGTCTGAGTTTGTAAACGAAAAACGTCATTAAAGTCTGAGTGCAAGACCGCAATAGGTCCTACGCGCATCACTAGGACGTCTTTCCCAATTTAACGTGCATATTTCTTTATCCTTAACAAAACTGACTTCTGAGCCTCTGCGTTAGGACCCCGCCACTGCACTGTAGAGTACACCTTGTAATTAAAGCCCGAAATCACATTAACTAATTAAATCTTTAATTTTGATCGCTTAATCAATATTTTAATCAACTTAGTCACAATTTCAGAAAAGTGGATGAATGGGGCTCGTTACCAGGGTTCCTACCTTCCCTTCTATCTATACGTCAGATAGACAATGTTGGTATGATATGCAGAACGGGCCGGCAACGCTAGTTAATGAACGGGTGAGCAACTCCTGAACAAAAGGTGGGCTCCTTGTAGAAAGGTCAACAGCCCTCTGGACTTAACAAGATCAGCACTGGCTGGCAGCATCAGCAGCTTCTTAGCCTCCTTCCCAAGACAATCTTCTGCAATGTACTTCCCCAACAATAATTCATGAAATGAGTTTTCGCTCTCCCGCACAACCCAATTCACAGATTTGGTCGAAAATCAAGTTTTACTACACATGGACTATTGAATCATCATTCTAAATCTCTTGTTAATAAACTCGTTACTCCTAGAGTTTTTTGGCCAATTTGGCTGAAAATCAGTTCCGAATAGGTTTCCTTAGCGTAGAAATTTTTAGTTGGTTTAAATTTTATAGGGTTTTTTTTTTTTTTTTTTTTTTTTTTTTTATTTATTTATTTATTTATATATTTACAACGGCATAATAACATTTGCCATTAGCAATCGTGATAAATAGAGCAGTGTCAGGTGCGTGGCTGTACTGCTGAGGTACGTGACCGAAGAGGAGTCCAGGCTAGTCCTGGAGCAGGTCCCTCTGCCATATCCGCTTGAGGCGTCGTGGTGGATTTGTGGGGAGAATGTTTGTAGATAATTCTTGTATAAGTGGATTGGCGTGATGATGGAGTTTGTCGTGAAAATTTTGATATCGTGTCTTGATAACAGAAGGTACAAATGGGATATTGAGGTCATTATGTAATGTGAGGTTGGAAACGTAAAATGGTGCATTGGCAATGTGGCGTAGTATGATGGATTGTATTGACTGAAGGCGTTGTATGTTTGATTTTTTGGCTGATCCCCATATCTCGATGCCGTAAGTCCAGATGGGTTTTAGTATAGTGTTGTAAATGTGAAGTTTGTTTTCAAGCGATAATGTCGATCGTCGTCCAATGATGGATTTCAGTCGTCCAAATCGTCTTTTGAGGTCTGTGCGTTTCAGTCTGATATGAGTTGTCCAAGTTAAACGTCTGTCTAAATGAAGTCCTAGATATCGTACAGTGTCGGATGCAGGAATGGGCTGGTTGTTAATGTAAACTGGTGGACAAGTGTTGTGTCTGAGGGTAAATGTGGTTTGCAGAGATTTGTCTCCATTAATTTTTATTCTCCATTTGTTGGCCCAATCTGTTAGCTGGTGTAAATGTTCCTGTAAGTGTGAGCTTGCTTGTGTTGGGTCTGAGTGTGTTGAGAGAATGGCTGTGTCGTCTGCGTACGTAGCGAGTAGTGTGTTTTCGTGTTGTGGAATGTGTGATGTGTAGAGAGAGAAGAGTAGGGGACTGAGGGAACTTCCTTGGGGGACTCCAGCTTTGACCTCCAAAAAATGCGATGAAAAAGATCCCTCAGACACCCTAAAGTTTCTGTTCTCTAAGAATGACTTAAGTATTAAATAATATGTGTGAGGAAGGTGAGTTTTAAGTGTGTATAGCAAGCCTGGGTGCCAGACACGATCAAACGCTTTTTCAATGTCCAGAAATACGCCTGTGCAAAACTCTTTTCTTTCAAAGCTGGTGGCGATGTAATCGACCAAACGATGGCACTGGTGTATTGTCGAATGTCTTTGTCGAAAGCCAAATTGATGGTCTGGGAGAAGGTTGTCTTGTGCAGTGATGTAGGTTAGTCTGTCCAGTAGAAGTCTCTCTAGTGGTTTGGATATCACAGGAAGCAGACTTATAGGACGGTATGACGAGGCCTGGTCTGGGGTTTTCCCTGGTTTGAGAATCATCCTTACTACTGACATCTTCCAGACAAGGGGATAGTAACATAGTCGTAGTACTGAGTTGTATAGGTTCGTCAAGTAAATTAGTCCTTTTCTCGGTAGCTGTCTTAGTATCTCAGCGGTTATCAGATCATGACCTGGAGATTTGCGTAAAGGGAGTTGTTTGATTGTCAGTTCAACTTCATTGGGATTGAATGCCTTTGGTGGGGGAGTTAGCTGAAGAGGGGTGGTAAGTTGTGTCAGTACTCGGTCTGTGTGTTGGTCGTCTCCTATGTCCTCGTGGGGAGTGAATACTTTGGAAAGATAATCAGCGTAGAGGTCTGCCTTCTCCTGGTCTGACCTAGTCCAAGCCCCGTCATCCTGCCGAAGGGGGTGTGATACCCGAGCATTGCCAAGAAGCCGCTTCGTCGCTGTCCAAAGTGAGTTATCTCGAGCCGCCAGAGTCGAGATATATGTCTCATGTCTGTACTGTTTTAGTTTGGAAAGTTCTGTAGAGAGGGTTCGCCGGAGTTGATTGTATGTCTGTCTGTCGGAAGGGTACCTCGATCTTTGCCATCGAGACCTGGCCGCTCTTTTCTCTCTTATCATCTGCAGGATGTGTGGTGGGAGGGATATGTTGTTGTGTGAGCGTCTTGGTCTGGGTGGTCGGCAGGATTTTGTCACAGCTTCTTGAATCCAAGTTGTGAATTTACCTGCTGCGTCTTCAAGTTCGTCTCGTGTCCGTATGGTACTGTTTAAGTTTATTTTGTCCTCCAGTTCTCCTCTGAAACAGTCCCAGTTTATTGGTCCTGTTATTAGTGATGGCCTCTGAGGCCGGGCCAGGGGTTTGGAGCCTAGTTCAAGTAAAACTGGGGAGTGGTCTGATGATAAGTCGTCTAAGGCAGTCACAGAAGTATGAGATGCGTTTATATGGGATGTAATAAAATAGTCGAGTAAGTCAGGGGATTTAGTGATGGATGTGGGCCAATACGTTGGTTGTCTTGGGGCTATGATGTCATAACGGGAAGAATTTAGTAGTCCAAGTAGTCTCCGTCCTCTAGTGTTGGTCGTGCGGCACCCAAAATGCACATGTTTGGCGTTCAGATCGCCACCAGCTATGAATCGTGAACCCAGGCCTTGGAGGAATGTGGTCATGTCGTGTTGTGTCAGTGCTTTGTTGGGTGGGCTGTAAGCTGAACAGATTGTTAATGGGCTGGAGTTGCAATTAATAGAGACGGTTGTGTATTGAAGTGACATGGTAGGTGTTTGTGGTATGACGGTGTGCTGGATGCTGTTATGTATGAGGATGAGGCTGCCGCCATGTGCTGTTCCGTCAGGATGGTCTGTTCTGTATGTTACGTAGTCCATGATGTGAAAGTATAGTTTGGAAGTCAAATGTGTCTCAGTAATTAGTGCTATATCAATTTTTTTGTCGTTAAGAAGTATTTCCAGTTCATGTTTATGGGAGATCAGCCCATTGGCATTCCACAGTAGGAGTTTTAGTTTGTTATTTGTGTGTATTGTGTGAATCATTTTGATAGTTTTGGAATGAGCTCTGAAACAAGTGTTGTGAGGAGGGTGATGAGGGGTGTGATGACAGATTTGAAATCAGCGAGAAATGAGGTGAGCGTGTTGGCGATGTCGATACTACCTGAAGCAGGCATGGGAGGGGGGACCGTCTCCGAGGCGGCCGCATCTCTGTAGCTCCTCTCCGGCCGGACCCCAGCAGTAGGGGCGGCTGGCATTGCAGCTGGGTAGTCAGTCTGGCTGAGTGGTGGCGGCCTCCGGGCGGCTTCCTCCTGGCTGGTTCTTCTGTTCTTCAACTGCTGGTAAACCATGCAGCCGCGATAACTGGCAGGGTGCGGGCCTCCACAGAGAGCGCACGTAGCTGGAGTGTCTCTCGTCTTTTGGCAGTCCTTCGTAAAATGGTCCTGGCCACATTTCACGCACTTTGGTGGGTGGTTGCAGTAACCCCTCGTATGGAGGAGCTCCTGGCAGCGGTGACATTGAGGAATGACTCCTCGCTGTCGTGGCTCTTCTACAGTTATTCTCTGGCAAGCCAGAAATTGTAGCTTAAAAATATTTTTATTGGTATCACTAGGGTCTAGATCTACAAAAAAAATAGGAAGTGGAATTTTGGTTTTCCTGTTGAGAGCGTTAATGACGCTCCTGACACTGTAGCCTTGCTTCGTCAGGTCCTCTTTTATTTCTGCGACGTCAGTGGATGGGTGAAGTTGTTTGAGAACTATACGAAATGACTTTTCTGTTTGGAGCTGGTACGTGTGGAAGTCAGCCTCACGCATCTGTAAATATTTAATGGTTTTCCGATAGCCATCTGAACTACTGGTCGCGATAGACGTTTTATTGGCTTTAGTTTCTAGTGTGAATGAGTCCTTCCCAATGAGCGCAAGCAGGTCTTCTTTTAATCTTTTTATGTCGTTCAGATTTCGAGTATATATTTTTGGAGGTTTTTTTTGTAATTTTTCTACTGTTGGCTCCTCATCCATTTTTTGAGAATCATTTCTTTCTGTATCATGTACTATAAGCTTGGTGAGAGGCTGAAAAGGATTGGGCGTAATGAAATTTGGAATGGTGATTTCGTGACTTTTGAAAAATTTTTCAGGGATGGGTGAATGAGATGAAGATCGTTTTGATTTTCCCTGGGCTCGTGTGGGTGCGGGGCTGGGTGATGGTTGAGTGGTCATGGCTTACCTTCCGTCTTCAAGTTCCTTTGGGAACCCGCGGGGCAGCAACAATAGTCCGGGTAATATTTAACGAAAAAACAATAAAACTGATAACACTAAACACATAATAATTAAAAATGAATGTTAATAAACTGAAAAAGATAGGGTTAGGTTAGGTTTTATGACTCATGCCCCGGCTTTAACTACGAGGTCATATCGCCTACTACCAGAGCGCCCTTTTGTCACTCTGGTGGACATGAGCCCGACTCTACTGTGGGAGTCCTAAATTTTGCCTACCCTAAATTTTTATTCACCTAGGGCAGGGGTCTTTAACGAGTACCTGACAACGTACAGGCTCGGGACCATCGCTTAACGTCCCATCCGAAGGACGGCGTGCTTAAGTTTATTTTACCTCCCAGATAAAATAGACTAAGGGCCTCGGTAGGGTTTCGTACCCACGTTCTTGAGCTCAGAAGACACTGAGCTACCGGCGCCCTCCCCTACCCTAGGTGAATAAAAATTTAGGGTAAGCAAAATTTAGGACTCCCATAGTAGAGTCGGGCTCATGTCCAACAGAGTGACGAAAGAGCGCTCTGGTAGTAGGCGATATGACCTCGTAGTTAAAGCCCGGGCATGGGTCATAAAACCTAACCTAACCTAACCCTATAAAATTTAAACCAACTAAAAATGTTTACGCTAAGGAAACCTATACGGAACTGATTTTCAGCCAAATCGGCCAAAAAACTCTAGGAGTAACGAGTTTATTAACAAGAGATTTAGAATGATGATTCAGTAGTCCATATTTAGTAAAAATTGATTTTCGACCAAATAATCGGTCAGAAATACGAAGTTGAGTTTTTAATAGAATTTCATGTTTTCCAACACTCTATTCCAAAAATTAGAAAAAAAAACTGAGTTTTATAAGTATATCCAGAAAACCTGTTGATTTTCAGTCAAATTGGCCAAATGGAGGGGGAGGAGTTGGGGAGGTTTAACACAACAACTCTAATAACTGTTGTTGTAATGAATTATCAAAATACGAAGTTGTACACATAATTCCATAGTGTTAATAAGTCAAAACCGCATGAGGACGACACAACCATTTTCCGCGGATTCGGATGAAAGAAAGGCGAGATCAGAGTGGGGCAATAACTGATGTACCTAATAAATGTTTCTACATGAAATTTCATGTTGAATATCAAAATCCCATGAGGACAATAACTGTTAATTTTCAGCCAAATCAGATGAAGGGATACCACTGAGCTCCCTTCGCCTTCATAGATTCAAGTGTCTATCGGTAGACATTAAAGATCCTTTATCTTGGTCTATTTGGGTTCTTAGGCTTTGAATAAGTGTCGTTCTTATGAGGTTCTGGATACAGATATCAAATTTCGCATAGATATATATTCACTCTGTACGGAGTTATCGTGTTCACAGACGGCACAAATACACAGAAAATGTTTTTTTCTCATTTTTGGAATCAGGGGGTCGAAAAACGTGAAATTCCGGGGAAAACTCAACAGTTTTTGACAGAGAACATAACTTCCAATATTCTTACTTCGCATAGCTGGAGAAGAAAAAATTGTCTGTTTGTCTTTTTAAGTGTCTGTGCACTCGATAACTCCCTATGGGGTGAATATATCGTCACGAAATTTGATATCTGTATCCAAAACCCCATAAGGACGGCACATAACAATTCTCAGTCAAATCGGCCAAAGGAAAGATGATCTGAGGAGAGGGAGCCCAACTCAAAGACCTTGAAAAATATCCATATAATGAATGTAACAACACGAAATTTCGTATGAAATTTCAGAATTCGATAAATTGTTATTTTTTTGGTTCAGAGGGAGAACAAAAATTTAGTTGAACAATTCCCGTTCCCCAAGGACGGCTTAAGCGTCAATGGACTAGAGACCTCTTAGCAGCAGCAGTGACAGTGATTAGTTATAAATGAGAGGAAATCAGTGACTAGGGAGTGTCACCACTGGGTGATTTCTTCTTGACAATTCGACATTGCCATTATCTCTCTATTACCACATTTGCTTGTTGTATTTATTTTTATACAGTTGTAATTATCTTTCTTGCTGGTAGGCAGATGTAGTGGACTAGCTTGTTAAATAAGTAATTAGATTTATCAGTCCAACATTTTTTTTTTTTTTCAACTTATTGTACTTTTGATAATTGTTACGTATTTTTAAATTGTTATATTTTATTTTTAACTTATTTATTTATTAGTTAATGATTGACATGAACTGTAAAAGCTCGTAAATTCTAATCTAATTTTTGGTTTATGTATGTTCAGATTCACCACCTGATGATGACAAATGCCGAAACTAGTTGTGGTTTAAAAAAAAATATATATATATATGTTGGACTGATAAATCTAATTACTTGTTGTAAATATCTGTTTGTATGTAAATAAAAAAAAGGATTTTTTCAGGCTTGGTTAATGATATTCCGAAGAGCCACTGGAATCTGTTGGGATCATTTCACAATGATCTCATTGATTATATTATAGTAGCATAGAGCCTATTGGCAGCGAAGGATACCGTTCCAAATATTTGTAGTTCAAATGACATTCCCCTGAGACCACCTAAGTATGGTCTACTTGGGAGGACAATATGATCAGATCACCCAAGAAGTCAAGGGCCACAAAGACGAACCGTTAGGGTACCGCTCTCAGCGCCGCCATTGAGAAACAAACTACAGTGAATATGAATAGGTTAGCATAATAATAACATCAGTGTTGAATATATCTCAGTGGACAGAAGCTGCGTACTTAACGAATTTATATTTTTTTTCATTTTCTTATATTTTAAGTATTATGTGATGTAAAACATTTACACAGATTAAGTATTACTTTACTATAAAGTATATACTAATATTGTATAGTATATATTTAAAGTATTATGTGATGTAAACAATTTACACACATTATGGTTATTAATATATTATAAAATCAATTATTATTATTTGTATAAAAACAGCTGTTAGGAGTGAAGTAACTTAAATAGTGAATAAATATACAGAGATGGACTAGTCGCATTTTGTTTTAAAACGAAATGTGAACAACCAATGAATGTAGAACAAAAGACGACGATCAGCCGTTTCAAATTGTGAGAAACAGTCTAAGTTGGCTTGTGGAAGTGGACAGTCTAGAGAGAGAAGATGTAGAGGAGATGTAGGAGTGAAAATTATAATATTGGAAGTATGTAGAACAGAAGAGGTACTTTTTTATTTATATGTATATATGCCCAAAATATAAAAGAATTATAAATAGTGGCAACTATAATACAGAAAAAAGACTGACATAGTTTTAAGTAATTAGTTTGTAAGATTTTTCTTGTAATTTGATTTTTTTATTTGATATATTATATTGATTTTATTTATAATGTAGATTTAGGTGAATAAACCCAATATTTGTTCTCTTATTCTATGCTATTCCTTTTCCGTGTAAACCCAGTAAGATAATTTATACCTTTGAATTAGATTTAACATAAAAAAAAAAAAAAAACAAGATGGCATCTCTTTAGTAAATTTAGAAGAAATTCAATTGAAATAATTATTGTTATCGTGCAAAAATCCGAGATCGAGTTTTAAATGGAATTCTACGTTCCGTGATTCCCTGAAAATGTGTTGATCATTTTCGGGTTGTGTATATAATTGGAACATTGTGACCGATTCAGAAACGATTCTAGTAATGAACTTAAAATTGGAGATCAAATCAGATTTTGACCAAAAAAATGTATAAGATGATGTGGCTGAACAGGATTTTTTTATACCGACCATGTTCTTTACAATCACTCCCTCAGTTCAAATTCATTTCAAAATTACTGAATATATGAAACTGCCTCAAGAGCCGTGCAGAACCTTTGGCGAAGGCGTGCGAGGCACATTTAAGCGCCTAATAAGCCTGGAGGCCGCCCTGAATTTTCTTTTCCATATTTTGAATCTATCTACCTGCATTTATAGAGAGACTGACGGGCCTTTCGTTATTATCCATCGAAAGTCATCTCATGAATTCTAATGACACAAATTTTATATGTACATATATGTAAATTTTATGACCTATCATTATTATGTTCATAGATAATAATTATGTTTAATAGTTCATAATATAATGTTTCAAAATAAAATATTGTTGTCGTTACACATATTATTAATTTCCTGGCTCAATTATTTATTTGGAAAATAAAAATCATTAACTTATTCAGAATGAAAAGGGTGGAAAAACATAAAAACAATCGGGTAGTTTGATTGTGACGGTATCGTTATTTGCACAAGGGAGTACAATACTCGTTGCACGGCCCTGACTGACTCTCATAATGACGTTGTGCAATGAAACAAAAAACGGCTGAGCATTGAGAATATTACCTACAGAAAATGATGTTATATTCATGAAATGGTCATATAGGTACTACCTCAAATTTGAGGAGACAATACGATCGGAAATTTATTCTGGAACTATTTTGGAAAACAGATTTTTCGATAGGACTAACTGTTTTTGCGTCAATCGAGCTAATATCTAAATAAATGAGTTTGAAAACGGCATTACAGGACGGTTTTTAAACATGAAATTCAGTTGAATTTCTGGCCGATTACATAACTTCTTCTATACTTGGTATACCTGGGGAAGTAAAACGTTTGATAAAGTCTTTAAAAAAAAAGACAGGGTGAAGAACATTTGAAGATTGTTAAGAGGAGCTAGTTAAGTGATGATGGGAAAACGGAAGGTGATGTGAGAAAATGGAAGAACAAAGGTGAATACATGTGAGAACAGGAGGAAGGGTGAATGTATGCAAGGTATCAAGGTACACAACAGTCCCAAGGGCGGAATCATCAAACTATCTGATCTGGGTGTACATTTATACGTATTTATTAGGGTGATCCAAAAATGATAATTAAAAAAAAAAAAAACGTGCACCCCCTAGTTTGTAAGAACTCGACGAAAGAAAAATTTTGGCGCCAAAAAAAACGAAAAATATTTGAAATAACCCGTGCCCCACGGCATTTGAATTTTAAATGGAATTTAACATGGGTTCTCATATGTATTGAAGTTGAAACAATATGGCGCTTCCATGTTTCATCAAAATGGGCTAAAAATTTCCCACATTATGGTTTTTGGGGTCGGAGAACACGAATTTGACGTCAGAAAGTTTTTCTGACACATGACAGCTGTCAAAAACGCTGTCAACAAAATGACAATAGCATTTTTTCTCATTTAACAATCGGTAAATTCATTTTATTAAGTGTTTTGGAGGTCGCTGATTACGAATTTGATGTCAAAAAATAATTTTGATTCTTGACATCTCTCACAAATGCTGTCAACAAATCCGTGTAATCGAGAGGAAAATTGGAGTTAATACCAATGTCCGAAACACAATTCAATAATTTTTTCATTTGGTTTCTGGACATAATCAGAACAGATAAATTCTTCCAGTCATTTTCAGTTTTGATATCTTTTATTTACAAATTACAGCGACTTCAAAGACACTTAATAAAATGAATTTACCGATTGTTAAATGAGAAAAAATGATATTGTCATTTTGTGGACAGCGTTTTTGACAGCTGTCATGTGTCAAAAAAACGTTTTGACGTCAAATTCGTGCTCTCCGACCCCAAAAACCATAATGTGGACAATGTTTAGCCCATTTTGATGAAACATGGAAGCGCCATATTGTTTTAACTTTAATACATATGAAAACCCATGTTAAATTCCATTTAAATTTCAAATGCCGTGGGGCACGTGTTATTTAAAATATTTTTGGTTTTTTCGGCGCCAAAATTTTTCTTTCGTCGAGTTCTTCCAAACTAGGGGGTGCAGGTTTTTTTTTTTTTAAATTGTCATTTTTGGACCACACTAGTACCTATTTATGTTATGAATGAAAGAGCAAGAAACTTACAAAACTCGATCAATCTATTTCTGCTTCTCAATTCTTCTTTTAATTATTTAACTGTCAAATTTGGTATGGGTTTTTGAGACATTTTTTATTGACTATTTTACTTTAGTTAGTTATTATGACTCATCATGCTCGGGCTTTAACTACGAGGTCCTATCGCCTACTACCAGAGCACTCTTCCGTCACTCTGGTGGACAAGAGCCCGAATGGACTATGGGAGTCATAAATCTTGCCTACCCTAAATTTTTATTCACCTAGGGCAGGGGTCTTTAACGAGTACCTGACATTGTACAGGCTCGGGACCATCGCTTAACGTCCCATCCGAATGATGGCGTGCTTAAGTTTATTTTACCTCCCATATAAAATAAACTAAGGAATCGGCCGGGTATCGAACCCACGATCTTGAACTCAGAAGGCAAGCAGGGATACCACTGAGCTACCGGCGCCCTCAACTATTTCACTTTAAATCTAGCTATTGTATACATAGATCACTAGGTTACTTTATCGGTGCTGCCATCTACTTTAGTTTGCCGTTCAGGCTTCCTTATTTCGTTATATAGACAATTATTATATTTTTGTTAGGCCGATCGGCTGATCCACCACTTGCCTAGGGGCCGATTTGGGTGACAATTGATACATATCGTCCTTTTAGGGGTTTGAATACATTTTCATGTCGATATATTTCTTATAATGAGGTTTCGAATTAACTAATAAATTGTGTCAATAAATTCATCACATTGGCAGTTATTAGAATCAAAGGTGTTGTCCTTACAGTTCTGTATACACCCATAGAATTTCGTGTCGATACATTTGTTACTTTTGGGAATGAGGAGGTCGGAAAACATGAAATTTCGGTCAAAACATCGAATATCTGAGGGAGTAAAGAAACAAGAAAAAACGATAGGAAACGTGGTCAGATTTAACTGGCGGACTACGTTCGTCACAACGAGGTTCATCCGTAAGTTCAACGTAAGTAGACATAACATTAATTCTGATTGACATGATAATCCCCAGTCAATAAAGTCAAGCTAAGGATCAAAAATGATGACATAGCGAATGCTCAACTATAATTTTCATGCTATTCAGTGACTAGTAGGTTTGCATAATGAGGTCATATTCGGCCCCACCTCAGTCAAAGTTCACAGCTATATATATACAAGGTATAATATATAGGTATTATACATCATGAACCCACATATTTTTTTTTATCTAAAAAAAAAAAGCTATTATTAATCTTTTGTATTTATATAAAAGCAAAAAATAGATAGACCCCTTTTTTGAGGAAAAAAAAAATCGTTGAATCACCGACAATGTACTTCCCCAGAAGGAATTGAATATTAGCGCAAATGGTCGACTGGTTTTGGTGGAGGAGCGAAACGTTAATCAATTAACAGTAAGCCTCTCCCCTATTCCTCCCCTTCCTTTCGCCGATTTGGCTGATTATTATCGATTATAAACGATAGGTGATGTAAAAAGGAGCCGAGAGATTCTGAATATGAGCAGAATGGATCTAAGAGCTATGACAGGGCTGATTACAGGACACTGTCATATGAACAAACAGCTACACAATATGGGCATCGATAGATGCCCTCTGTGCAGGAAATGTGGCGAGGAAAATGAGACTCCGGTTCATATTCTAAGAAGATTTCACTGCTTCGGGGCTGCCATAACGGAACCGAAGCAGGTAATGGAAGGAACCTGCAGAAGAATCCTGGACTTTATTAGAGGGCTGATATAGGCCTACTCTGGCCGCGGTGACACAAACAGCCCTCAGGAAAAAAAAAAAAAAAAAATAGGTAATGTCCTCATGGGGTTCTGGTCACGAATATAAAATTTCGTATCGATACATTCATTCTATCGGCAGTTATCGTGTTCACAGACACAGAGAGACACTTTTTTTTTCATATTTGGAATCTAGAGGTCGGAAAACAAAATTCCGTTGAAAACTCCGCATCGAATTTTGACCGATTGAATAATTTACCCACTATCACTTTTTTTTTTTTTTATTTTTGGTATCAGGGGGTTGGAAAACATAAATTTCCGTGGAAAACTAGATATCGAATTTCTGACGTATTGCATAATTTCCCCTATACTTCGTATAGATGAAGAAGTAAAAAGTTGTCGTTGGATCACTGGCAATGTACTTCCCCATCGCGAATTTCGAAGACAGGAATTTTTTTCATTTTTGGAATCAGGGGGGTCGGAAACATGAAATTCGTGTAAATGCTGAATTTCTGACAGATTACATAACTTCCCCTATACTACCTACAGCTGAGGAAGTAAAAAAATAAATACATAGATACATTTTGAACTACATGAAATATTTATATTAATATTTTCTTCGATCAACTGATAAAGACAGAAACTACGTCCCTATCATGATTAGTGGAGCTACCACGCGGCCAAAACATGAACTAGTTCATTCATTCAAGATCTGCTTGGAGGGATGCTGTTTCACATTTCTCCCAACTTTCACATTATCTTTTTACATTCTGTTTCATGAAATTTAGGTATTATATTATATACTATATATATACAACAATATATATACAACAATATATTAAAGTACAATAATTATTGTTGTAATGAAGATGTACATTTTTAGTGGTTGAAAGAAAATTATATCTTATTTCTATTAAACTGTTCAGAATTTAATTACCTCGAATGTTTATGACCTTATGTCATACAACAACGTTAAGATGATCATAAACATTAATGGGTATGTGAAATATCTAATATTTTATGTATTTCAGGACAAATAAATAGAATAAATTGAAACGAAACCTGACTAAGATAAACAGATTGCTTAAAAAAAGCCATGGGACGAGAAACCGCGGTCCCCAAGGGTATTGCAAAATATTTTTTAGCTCCCAAGGTATAAGATGTATAGGAGAAGTTACTAGACGTTGAATTTCCCCCGGAATTCCATGTTTGCCGATCCCCTTATTCTAAAAATGATAAAAAAGAGTCCAGAATCATATAGCTAAGGACAAAGGAGGGATAACAGGCAGACTCAACTAAGAAACATTAAGGCGTAGTCAAGGTCCACGCCGTAGATTTTCCGTGAAAACGTCGGAATGAAATCATTTTTCATTTTCTTTACGATGCTGCCGTAGCTCTTGCATTTGCTCGGCACTAGACTTTTTAGGTTTTTTAAATTCCTTTTGATGCGAGCTTTCCTCTCATTTGCGTTTTCTATAATTCCGCGCATATTTAGGATTCATATGAGACGACATCTTTAATTTTTTTGCAATTTTCAATTTAATACTGATTTTTACATATATTTCGGCGAATATTTTTATTGTTTCACTTTGAATCCTAGTAGTGCTCCTCAAGCTCTTTACAATGACACCCGAATCAACGTCCTATCTAAACGTGTTATCACGCTACACCATTTCTAATTTTATACAACGCTAATTCGCAACAATCATCCGCCGGCGCCCACACTAGCCCGATAACGTCACAGGCAAAACAAACACTGCGTTTGTAAACATATCGAACCATCGCCGCCCGAACTCATCTTTACCATATTATCAGACGTAAACAATACTATGAATTACATACATGTTCTGTAGAATATATTCTTCAGCTAGAAAGGACACCATGTTTCTCATTATGAATTCACCAAATGACATCTAGCGTGGGATATCGTATGTATATCATTAATACTCGTATTTATTATATATCCGTCAATGTCAGATTCTAAGCATACTTGCTGAATTTTCTTTCGTGACGGCAATATATTTTTTTTTCTTTTCCTTGCGTAATTCCACTTATCGAGGTACAATTGGCAACAAATTCCTACACGAATAGTAGAAAGTAAGAAAAATTATTTGAGGGAAAGAGCATACATAACAAAACATATCTACGGGCAATTTACAATTTCTGGATGATGACATTTTACCTTAAAAGACCAATCAACTTTACTTATAACCACAGAACTGTATCTACATTCATAAAAAGGAAGACATTTTATGAAAAACATCGATGTTATATCGATATATATATTGAAGTTTTGTTAAAGAAGTCGATATATAGAAGCCTTCCAGCTTTATATTAATGATTAGTTTGTTCAACTACGATTGCTAGGAAAAGCGGTAAATTTGAAATTATTTAAAAACCGTTAAAATATCGAAAAAGAATCGACATCTGCAATAAATGAATGGCATATTCGCCTTCAGCACCATTACTTTCATACACTAAAAACAAAGAAATAAACATAAATAATTTTTTGTTACGTAGTGTTATTTATGCAATGTATCTCTCACTTGTCGAGTAAGATCTTCGGGTGATTGTAGCAGGCAAGTTCTTTATAAGTGGTGGAACTGTCAACTAGTCGAACATGACAAAGTTGAAAATTTAATTATGAACATTTTCGATAAGAACAAATTTTTCGATAGGACTAAGCGTTTTTCCATAAATTGAGAAAACATCTAAAAAAATGGGTTTCAATACATTTCCGGACTGTTTTCGGCATTTATCTCGCAAACTGGTCGACCAGCAAAAAGTTCTATTTGATAAAAAAATGTACCTTTCAGCTTTTTTGATTCATTGATTGAATTCATGTAAGCGTTATCTTGTAAAATGTACTTAAGCTTACTAACATTACTTCAAAATATTTTCTTACGAAATTTATTTTGTTTTACATTCTAGGCGCTATAACTTACGTCGTATTGGTCCTATCTCAAATCTGAGGCATTTTAACAATTGGAAATTTAACAAGAAACATTGTTGGTGATAATAAATTTTTTGATAGAACTAATTGTTTTCGGGTAAATCAAGAAAACGCCTAAATATGTATTTCAAAACAACATTGCCGGAAGGTTTTCGGCATTTATCTCGACAACCGACCAACTAGCAAAAAATCCTATATCATAAAAAATTTGCCTATGAGTATTCTCTACACTTTTTATTTGAAGAGATATTTGATTAGAACATAAATATAAACGTTATCTAGGGAAAATGAACTTAGGTCTGGAAGTAGAGTGGTCTCAATTTTAAGTGCTCTCGACTTCAGGCAAACTATGTTAGCAAATTTGACATTTTCATTTCAAATTTCAAGTTTAAAGCTACAATAGTTTCTAAGTTATAGCGTTGTGCTCACAAAGTTTCCAATCACATACACACAAAAAATCTATATTATCACGAAAATGATGCTCAAAATATAAACATATTCAAGCTAGAAATTATCTTGAAAATTTGAATCGAATATTTTTATGTATACATAAATATTTTTACACGATCACAATACCTTCTTTTACAGTAGGTATAAGAAAGTATAAATACATTATCTTATTTATTTAAGTAAATACAAATAAATAAAAGAAAATAAATGTATCAGACCTTGAGAAATAATGAGTCAGGTGCTCTCTAGTGAGAGGGTACGCAAAGGTGTGTTTAAAATGTTAATTACAGAAAAAAAAAAAATACAACATGGTATTTTTACTGTGGGTAGATAAATATCTGAAGAATTGTAGGTCTGATAACGGAAAGCGGGATTAAATACACAGAGAACAGTTGTAAAAAATGGTTAAGTAATCTGAGGAACTGAAGAAACCCAATACATTAATTGTTTTTTTCTTTATAACCTATAATATATAATATATATTTTTAATTTATGCATACAATAGTCAAGGTTTTATAGGTCAAAGACAAAAAAAAAGTCGGTGAATGACCGGCTATGCACTTCCAGAGCGCGAATTCATAAAATAAGTTTTCGCTCCCCCTCTCAAATATATTTACCGAGTTGGATGAAAGTCATTCAGAATCTCTCTCCCCCCCCCCCCCCCCCCCCCCCTCCCCTTCCATCATTCCTTAAACAACCCTTTTTCCCTTTGGTCGATTCGGCTGAAATTTAATAGGTGTTGGTCTTATGCGGTTTTGGCAATTTCATATATAGGGGAAGTTATATCGGTCAGAAATTCGATGTTCAATTTTCACTGGAATTTAATACTTGTAAATACTTTTTTTGTCTTTCTTGTATCTGTGAACACAATATCCCCTGAATGTATGTATTGTCACAACAGTTTATATTTATGTATTCTGTATCCAGAAAGCCCTGAAATTGGACAAAGGAAAGGGGAGGATTCCGGGGGGAGCAAAGCACCAATAACTGCCGAAGTAACGAATGTATCGATATTTATATTGAAATTCAAATCCTCATAAGGTCGACACTTTCTAATTTTTAGCGATAACCGAAATCGGCCGAAGGGAAGGGGTAGATCAGAGGGGAGGGTTCAACTGAAAAACCTTAATAACAACCGATGTAAAATTTATTATAATTCAGAAGTCTCTATGTATCTATATTATTGGTTTTTATCCAAAACGATCGAAAATTATTTCGTGGTTTTTTTTTTCCACATAAATGTATTATAAATTTATTATTATTTATATTAGCGCAACTACTACTCAGGCGAGAGGCTAAAATTATATCAACGCAGCTACTACTCAGGCGAGGGGCTAAAATTATATCAGCGCAGCTACTATTCAGGCGAGGAGCTAAAATTATATCAACGCACTTACTACCCAGGCGAGGGGCTAAAATTATATCAACGCAGCTACTACTCAGGTGAGGAGGTAAAATTATAGTGGGATTTACACTGAGAGGGATAGAGGGTATTATGAGATAAATTTGAAAATACATGTGTAATGATAAGAAAGGCTATGTACGTGTGTGTGTGTCATACTGAATAGAAGTTTGGAAAGAGTCCACTTATCTGGTTTGAATAGGGGCGATAACAGGTTAGCTAACTGAACTGTACCAGTATGTAGACACTGACAAGGTCAGACCTACCTGCGCCAGCAGCCATATTGGAGGACAATGCTGTAATGCCCAAAACTACTTTCACTTTGATCCCAGACAACTAGAGCAGTTGTCCACTCTCATTACCTGTCATAACTAGAATAACAGGGATAATTAAAATATTAACATGTTACATTATTATAAATTGAGAGTTATTGTGAATCATGCCCGGTCAAGGTCCTTTCGTCCCATCCGAAGGACGGCGTGCTCAATATTATTTACCTCCCAGATAAAAAACCTAAGGCCTCGGCAGGGTTTCGAACCCGCGATCTTGAGCTCAGTAGGCTAGCACGCTACCTCTCTATTCATTGGGTTCATTGAATAAACCCAACAGGTTCATGAAACAAATCCATTAACAAATTTTAAGTAGAAAGTAGAAAATCTATATTTTTAACCCCTTTAAAGAAGGATCAGATCTATCCCGAAGGCCTCCTAGTAATAAGGGTCTACGTCGAAGATTGAGGGCCAAGAGGTACTACTGGAAGGGAAAATAAGGTACGTATCAGGAGTGGCCAACCCGCGGCCCGCCTTGAATAATTTTACGGCCTGCGAGATTCATCAAAATTTTACAAAATATGTTTTTTTGTGCAATATTTTTGTTTTTAGTGTAGTGTTTTGTAACAAATATATAAAAATAGTTTTTTATAACACTTATGTCAAAAAAGAAAAATTTTCTTCAGCTTTTGAATCAACTTACACCTGCGAATCGTTTTTTTCGAAAATGAAACTTACCAAACATAAATCACGCTCGAACTTAACGGACGAAAACCTGCAACATCAATTACGATGTTCAAATACACGCATTGAGCTCGACTTGCAAAAGCTAAGTGAGTAATAATAAAACAATAATAATAATTCATTCTGTTTTAAATTTTCACTCCAAAAAATTTTTGTAGCGGGTTCAAATCTAATATGGGGATATATAATTTTATATGCGGCCCACGGGATTATAATGAATTTTCAAAGTGGTCCGCAAGATCATTTGGGTTGGCCATCCCCTGGTCTATATCATAAAGTGTTTTTTTTAAAGTAAGAAGATAAACCTATCAGATCGAAGAGGTTACCCTTTGTTGGTATTAGTAGCATGGATAAGGTCTACGTCAAAGGTTGAAGGCACCCTTTAAAAGTAAGAGTAGATATACCTATAAGAAGGAAAGTTTACGGCACCCATTGATGGTATTAGAAACAGGAATAAGGTCTACGTCAAAGGTTAAAGGCACCCTTCACCTTAGAATAAAGTCGATGTCAGAGGTTGAAGGCGGTAAATACACCAAATTATTTTTTTCTTAAGTAGGTATTTGTTCTTTTTATTCCTATTTCACAATATGCCTCTTTCAAAAATAAAAAAAATATCTTGTTCTCATAATCCGGTTGACCAGGTATTATAACTGCAATACTTCGGTTCAAATAAGGTGAACCTGTATATGTTTTTTGCGGCATGTTGCAATCCCTATCACATTCAAATGGCAACAAGAGATCGATCAGAGTATGATGTCATCTCGCTACTATCTCATTCTCATCTTGTCTTTGTCTCATAATTAGACAATTAATGTGTTTCTGAGCTACCGGTAGGAAACCTTGCCTTCATGATCTTCCATTTCAGCTTCAACTACACATTCAACCAGCTCCAACTCCATTCTTCCAATCTAACTAAGCGTCTAACAATTTTTCTTAAGAAAAGGAGTAATTAATAACTTTGATTTAGAGAAGTTCATTTTAGTGAAAAAAAAATTCAAAAAAAAAATTCGAAGATATCTCGTATATTCGAATTTTTCAACGCCGAGGTCCTGAATGAACCCTGGTGGCTAAGTTCAGCAAAGATTCCTGTTTGATTTAGCAACCACTCCCTGCTTTGTTATTTGGCTTAGAAACAACTCCTACTTCGTCCAGCAACCATTTCCACTAGATACTGTTCTGAGTAGCCCCACTTCATCGGAGGTCAGACCAGATATTGTCCTCCGACCACCTTTATTGTCTCATGACGGATTCAGGTGTACCAAATTTACAATTCTATTTGTGCTTACATCTGATTACATTTTGACCGAAATCAGACGGAAATTGAGGCCACTTTATGTAGGGGCCAAATACATTTTACAAGGTAGCGCTTATAATTTTGAATTAATCAAAAAATCTCTTCAAATGAAAGTTGTAGAGAAAAGTGAAAGGTACAATTTATATTAAATATAATTTTTTGTTGGTTGATCGGTTTATGAGGTACAGGCCGAAAACGGTTTTAAAATTTTGAAACCCATTTTTTCTTATATATTTGCTCAATTGCATTGTCATGTCGGCAAATGGGAGTGATCTGAACATAAGTGGCTGATTTAAGAAAGTCCTGGATGTTATGGCCACGTCACATTTTTTTTTTTTTTTTTTTCATAATGCTTTAAAGCCTGGAGTCCCTGACGGACCAAAATAGAGTAGAGTTGAGATGGGTGCCAGGGCATCAGGGGTTTAAGGACAATGAAAGGGCTGATCAACTGGCCCGGTCGGGAGCTTACAAAGAACCTATAGGACCGGAACCCTTCTGCGGGATCTCTAAGAGCACCCCAAGGGCGGCAATAAAACTTCGGGGGAGGAATCCCAAAGCAAAGACATTCAAAAGTCTTTATTGCGGAACCCTCAGAGAAAAGCTTCTGAATATGAGCAGAATGGATCTAAGAACTATGAACAAACACCTACACAATATGGGCATCGCTAGAAGCCCTCTGCGCAGAAATGTGGCGAGGAAAATGAGACTCCGGTTCATATTCTAAGCCGGTGCGGGGCACTAGAAAGCAGACGTTTCCACTGCTTCGGGTCTGCCATAACAGAACCAAAGCAGGTAATGGAGGCAGGTAACCTGCAGAAAAATCCTGGACTTTACTAAAGACGCGGTGACACCATCAGCTCTCAAAAAAGAGAGTTGTAAACACAAAATCAGTAATTACATAATACAGAAGAATGCAATTAATTAATAACCCCTCAATTATTACCCCGTTTTTGCAAAATTCCTGTTACCCTTCATATTGAACAAGGTTGAACAACCTCTAGTTGATTTGTTTTCGGTTACGTAATTGGGGTAGTAGTTAATGTTTTCAAAACTGACATATCTCGTGTCCAAGGCGAGCGAGACATGCTGCCCCTTCCAGTCTCGTCTCTTTTCTAATGAACCTCTGGGTGACTCTAAATGGTCATCAGTGTCAATATTTCTCGTCAAGAGTGCAGGACTGGGGCTTGGGAAAGTCTTCTGATGTAATAGTTGTTGTTATTTAAATAATAGGAACCTGGTTAAAGAACCAGCTTATATTGCTTTCATTTATGATAATGCCGTATTTTTCCAATAATTGAGTATCAAAAGGAAAAGAAAAAAAGTCGTCGGTGGATCACCAGTAATATACTTCCCCAGAACGAATTAATCTATTAACTTTTCGCTCCTCCTCTAAAACCAGTCGACCTTTTGCTCTAATATTCAATAGTTGACTTGTATAGGGGCTCAATAAGGCATTATCATAAATGAAAGCAATATAAGCTGGTTCTTATTATTTAAACTAGCAGTAATACCCGGCGTTGCCCGGGGAACTTTGACTTTTGTCCCAATATCTCCTATAAGGCTATTCAGTTCCTCGACAGTACATTCATGATGTTATAATTTTCAATTATTCATACGGAATAAGGCTATAGTCCTGCAACTGTAGTAACGCTAGTAAGTTTTTACGACCACAGCTGGTATGCGCCTTTCGATGGCGGAAACCACAGCTAGTGAATACTTAGCATCGCTGGACGTCCTAGCCAGTGCGTATTTAAGAACGTTTGTGACCACAGCAAGTATGTGCCTTGCAACGCTGGGCACCACAGCTAGTACGTAGTTAGGAACGCTGGGACTGAGCACTACAGCTAGTAAGTGCCTTGCAACAGCGGACCCCACAGCTAGTACGATATTAGGAACGCTGGGCATCACAGCTAGTAAATGCCTTGCAACAGTGGACCCCACAGCGAATACATAGTTACTACTACTACATGTGAAATTCATGACAATCCGATTACCCTTTAATCATTCAGCATTATTTTTATGCTTAGCCCCCCCCCTCCCAAATTTTTAACATGTCACAAGTGTATTTTTCTATTTGGCCATCAAGAATACTACCTGTGAAATTGTGATACAATGACAATACGACCAACCGTTAATGAGCTAGCACTATATTTATACTGAGCCCCCCCCCCCCCCCCCCACAACCCCCCCTCCCGTACAAAATTTTGACCCGTCATACCGCCTATTTTTCTATTTGGCCTTCAGGAATACTACATGTGAAATTTCGTGACAATCTGACCAACCGTAATGAGCCAGCACTATATTTATGCTTAGCCCCCCCCCCCCCCACAACCCCCCTCCCGTTCAAAACTTTGGGTCGCCACACACCTTATATTTTTATTTGGCTTTTAAAAATACTACATGTGAAAGTTCGTGACAATGCGAACAACCGTTAAAGAGTTAGCACTATATTTATACTTAGGCCTCCCCGACAACCCCCCCTCCCGTACAAAATTTTGAGCCGTCACACCGCCTATTTTTCTATTTGGCCTTCAGGAATACTACATGGGAAATTTCGTGACAATATGACCAACCGTTAAAGAGTCAGCTCTATATTTATACTTAGGCCCCCCCCACAACCCCCCCTTCCGTTAAAAATTTTGGAACGCCACACACCTTATATTTCTATTTGGCCTTTAAGCATACTACATACGTAATTTCATTACAATCCAACAATTAGTTAATGAGTTAGCACTATTTATATACTTAGGCCCCCCCTACAACCCCCCCTCCCGTTCAAAATTTTGGGACGCGACATAGCCTATAACTCAATCGGGCTCAAAAGAATGCTACATGTGAAGTTTCATGAAGATCCGTCCAGCCGTTTGGGTGTGATGCTGGAACAAACATACAAACACACACACAAACCCCGTTTCAGCTTTATTAATATAGAAGAAACGCTCAGCATCACAGCTAGTATGTGTTCTGCAACGGCGGACCCCACCGCTAGTACCTAATTAGAAACGCTGGGCATCACAGCTAGTATGTTTTTGCAACGGCGGACCCCACAGCTAGTACGTAGTTAGAAACGATCAGCATCACAGCTAGTATGTGTTCTGCAACGGCGGACCCCACCGCTAGTACCTAATTAGAAACGCTGGGCATCACCGCTAGTATGTTTTTGCAACGGCGGACCCCACAGCTAGTACGTAGTTAGAAACGCTCAGCATCACAGCTAGTATGTGTTCTGCAATGGCGGACCCCACCGCTAGTACCTAATTAGAAACGCTGGGCATCACCGCTAGTATGTTTTTGCAACGGCGGACCCCACAGCTAGTACGTTTTTAGGAACGCTCGGCCCTACAGCTATTAAGTGCTTTGCAACAGCGGACCCCACAGTTAGTATGTAGTTAGAACCACTGGGCATCACAGCTAGTATGTGTTTTGCAACGGCGGACCCCACAGCTAGTACGTAGTTAGAAACGCTCAGCATCACAGCTAGTATGTGTTCTGCAACGGCGGACCCCACCGCTAGTACCTAGTTAGAAACGATGGGCATCACAGCTAGTATGTTTTTGTAACGGCGGACCCCACAGCTAGTACGTAGTTAGAACCACTGGGCATCACAGCTAGTGTATTTTTCTATTTGGCCATCAATAATAGTACATGTGAAATTCCATGACAATCCGATCATCCGTTAATGACCTATCACTATCTTCAAATTTAGGCCTACCCCCATACCCCCCCTCCCGTACACAATTTTTTGACGTCACACCCTATTTTTCTATTTGGCCTTTATGAATACTACATGTGAAATTTCGTGACAATCCGATCATCCGTTAATGAGATCACTATACTTATACTTAGGCCCCCATCAACCCACCCTCCCGTTCAAAATTTTGTGACATATACACCCTATATTTCTATTTGGCTTTTAAGAATACTACATGTGAAATTCCATGACAATACGACCAACCGTTATTGAGCTAGCACTATATTTATACTTAGGCCCCCCCGCCACTACCCCCCCCCCCCCCCCCCCGTACAAAATTTTGAGCCGTCACACCGCCTATTTTTCTATTTGACTTTCAGAAATACTACATGTGAAATTTCGTGACAATCTGAACAACCGTTAATGAGCCAGCACTATATTTATACTTAGGCCTATCCCCACAACCTCCCCTCCCGTTCAAAACTTTGGGACGCCACACACTTTTTTTTCCTATTTGGCTTTTAAAAATACTACATGTGAAATTTCATGACGATTCGCCCATTAGTTAATGAGTTAGCTTTATATTTATACTTAGGCCCCCCACAACCCCCCCTCCCGTTCAAAACTTTGGGACGCAACACACCTTTTTTTCCTATTTGGCTTTTAAAAATACTACGTGAAATTTCATGACAATTCGCCCATTAGTTAATGAGTTAGCTCTATATTTATACTTAGGCCCCCCCACAACCCCCCCTCCCGTTCAAAACTTTGGGACGCCACACAATTTATTTTTTTACTTGGCCTTCAGGAATACTCCATGTGAAATTTCGTGACAATCCGACCAACCGTTAAAGAATTAGCTCTATATTTATACTTAGGCCCCCCAACAACCCCCCCTCCCGTTCAAAACTTTGGGACGCCACACACCTTTTTTTCCTATTTGGCTTTTAAAAATACTACGTGAAATTTCATGACGATTCGCCCATTAGTTAATGAGTTAGCTCTATATTTATACTTAGGCCCCCCCACAACCCCCCCTCCCGTTCAAAACTTTGGGACGCCACACAACTTATTTTTCTATTTGGCCTTCAGGAATACTCCATGTGAAGTTTCGTGACAATCCGACCAACCGTTAAAGAATTAGCTCTATATTTATACTTAGGCCCCCCCACAACCCCCCTCCCGTTCAAAACTTTGGGACGCCACACACCTTTTTTTCCTATTTGGCTTTTAAAAATACTACGTGAAATTTCATGACGATTCGCCCATTAGTTAATGAGTTAGCTCTATATTTATACTTAAGCCCCCCCACAACCCCCCCTACCGTTCAAAACATTGGGACGCCAAACACTTTTTTTTTCCTTTTTGGCTTTTAAAAATACTACATGTGAAATTTCATGACGATTCGCCCATTAGTTAATGAGTTAGCTCTATATTTATACTTAGGCCCCCCTTACAACCCCCCCTCCCGTTCAAAACTTTGGGACGCCACACACCTTTTTTTCCTGTTTGGCTTTTAAAAAGACTACGTGTGAAATTTCATGACAATTCGACCATTAGTTAATGTGTTAGCACTATTTATATACTTAGGCCCCCCTTACAACCCCCCCTCCCGATCAAAACTTTGGGACGCCACACACCTTTTTTTCCTATTTGGCTTTTAAAAATACTACATGTGAAATTTCATGACGATTCGCCCATTAGTTAATGAGTTAGCTCTATATTTATACTTAGGCCCCCCCAAAACCCCCCCTCCCGTTCAAAACTTTGGGACGCCACACACCTTTTTTTCCTATTTGGCTTTTAAAAATACTACATGTGAAATTTCATGACGATTCGCCCATTAGTTCATGAGTTAGCTCTATATTTATACTTAGGCCCCCCCACAACCCCCACTCCCGTTCAAAACTTTGGGACGCCACACACCTTTTTTTCCTGTTTGGCTTTTAAAAAGACTACGTGTGAAATTTCATGACAATTTGACCATTAGTTAATGAGTTAGCACTATTTATATACTTAGGCCCCCCCTACAACCCCCCCTCCCGATCAAAATTTTGGGACGCCACATAGCCTATTATTCAATCGGGCTCAAAAGAATGCTACATGGGAAGTTTCATAAAAATCCGTCCAGCGGTTTGGGCGTGATGCTGGAACAAACATACATACAAACAAACAAACAAACAAACCTCGTTTCACCTTTATTAATATAGATTATATCACAATGTACACAAGTTTTAATTTGTGTTCATATCTATACATACATCTTTTTTTTTTTTGGCATTTTTCTTCCATAGTGGATCGGTGTCACCATATTTAAAGTGAGTCTGAACGTTGTGCTGACGTTGGCATAATCCGAAACCAGCACACTCTATGGCTCTGTCAGTTAACAAATATTAAATCTATAAACCGTTAAAAAGCAAGAAATTTGAAGAATGGAGTCTACCGAGCTCAGGATCGCCACTTACAAATCTTACTGAGGCACTTAGGTCAGATGTTTTAATCGGGAAGTGAAAAATAACTATGAGCACGTCGTCCTTCGGATGGGACTTTAAGCGATGTTCCAGGACTTTTTCGAATGTGAGGTACTCGATAATGAGACGTATGTTATGTAAATAAACCTGGGTAGGTGAAATTTCACTTAGGTTGAAAATAGCCTTGAGCACGTCGTCCTTCGGATGGGACTTTCCGGATAAATCTGAATCTGTCGTATCAGTTTTAACAATTATTAAGCCAATAAACCGTTAAATAGCGCAAATTTTTTGAAAAACATTTTTATTTTGATTTTTGTGTAGGATTCAGATAATCCGGTCGTTCTCTATCAGTTTTAACAAATATTAAATCTATAAACCGTTAAAAAGCGAGAAATTTCAAGAATGGAGTCTACCGAGCTCAGGATCGCCACTTAGAAATCTAGTTGAGGCACTTAGGTCAGATGTTTCAATCGGGAAGTTAAAAAACACTTTGAGCACGTCGTCCTTCGGATGGGACTTTAAGCGATGATCCAGGGCTTTTTCGAATGTGAGGTACTCGATAATGAGACGTATGTTATGTAAATAAACCTGGGTAGGTGAAATATCACTTAGGTTGAAAATAGCCTTGAGCACGTCGTCCTTCGGATGGGACTTTCCGGATAAATCTGAATCTCTCGTATCAGTTTTAACAATTATTAAGCCTATAAACCGTTAAATAGCGCAAATTTTTTTAAAAACATTTTTATTTTGATTTTTGTGTAGGATTCAGATAATCCGGTCGTTCTCTATCAGTTTTAACAAATATTAAATCTATAAACCGTTAAAAAGCGAGAAATTTGAAGAATTGAGTCTACCGGGCTCAGGATCGCCACTTAGAAATCTAGCTGAGGCACTTAGGTCAGATGTTTTAATCGGGAAGTGAAAAATAACTATGAGCACGTCGTCCTTCGGATGGGACTTTAAGCGATGTTCCAGGACTTTTTCGAATGTGAGGTACTCGATAATGAGACGTATGTTATGTAAATAAACCTGGGTAGGTGAAATTTCACTTAGGTTGAAAATAGCCTTGAGCACGTCGTCCTTCGGATGGGACTTTCCGGATAAATCTGAATCTGTCGTATCAGTTTTAACAATTATTAAGCCTATAAACCGTTAAATAGCGCAAATTTTTTTAAAAACATTTTTATTTTGATTTTTGTGTAGGATTCAGATAATCCGATCGTTCTCTATCAGTTTTAACAAATATTTAATCTATAAACCGTAAAAAAGCGAGAAATTTGAAGAATGGAGTCTACCGAGCTCAGGATCGCCACATAGAAATCTAGCTGAGGCACTTAGGTCAGATGTTTTAATCGGGAAGTGAAAAATAACTATGAGCACGTCGTCCTACGGATGGGACTTTAAGCGATGTTCCAGGACTTTTTCGAATGTGAGGTACTCGATAATGAGACGTATGTTATGTAAATAAACCTGGGTAGGTGAAATTTCACTTAGGTTGAAAATAGCCTTGAGCACGTCGTCCTTCGGATGGGACTTTCCGGATAAATCTGAATCTCTCGTATCAGTTTTAACAATTATTAAGCCTATAAACCGTTAAATAGCGCAAATTTTTTTAAAAACATTTTTATTTTGATTTTTTTGTAGGATTCAGATAATCCGGTCGTTCTCTATCAGTTTTAACAAATATTAAATCTATAAACCGTTAAAAAGCGAGAAATTTCAAGAATGGAGTCTACCGAGCTCAGGATCGCCACTTAGAAATCTAGCTGAGGCACTTAGGTCAGATGTTTCAATCGGGAAGTTAAAAAACACTTTGAGCACGTCGTCCTTCGGATGGGACTTTAAGCGATGATCCAGGGCTTTTTCGAATGTGAGGTACTCGATAATGAGACGTATGTTATGTAAATAAACCTGGTTAGGTGAAATTTCACTTAGGTTGAAAATAGCCTTGAGCACGTCGTCCGTCGGATGGGACTTTTCGGATATATCTGATTCTGTCGTATCAGTTTTAACAATTATTAAGCCTATAAACCGTTAAATAGCGTGAATGTTTTGAAAAACATTTTTATTTTGATTTTTGTGTAGGATTCAGATAATCCGGTCGTTCTCTATCAGTTTTAACAAATATTAAATCTATAAACCGTTAAAAAGCGAGAAATTTCAAGAATGGAGTCTACCGAGCTCAGGATCGCCACTTAGAAATCTAGTTGAGGCACTTAGGTCAGATGTTTTAATCGGGAAGCTAAAAATAACTTTGAGCACGTCGTCCTTCGGATGGGACTTTAAGCGATGATCCAGGGCTTTTTCGAATGTGAGGTACTCGATAATGAGACGTATGTTATGTAAATAAACCTGGGTAGGTGAAATTTCACTTAGGTTGAAAATAGCCTTGAGCACGTCGACCTTCGGATGGGACTTTCCGGATAAATCTGAATCTCTCGTATCAGTTTTAACAATTATTAAGCCTATAAACCGTTAAATAGCGCAAATTTTTTTAAAAACATTTTTATTTTGATTTTTGTGTAGGATTCAGATAATCCGGTCGTTCTCTATCAGTTTTAACAAATATTAAATCTATAAACCGTTAAAAAGCGAGAAATTTCAAGAATGGAGTCTACCGAGCTCAGGATCGCCACTTAGAAATCTAGCTGAGGCACTTAGGTCAGATGTTTCAATCGGGAAGTTAAAAAACACTTTGAGCACGTCGTCCTTCGGATGGGACTTTAAGCGATGATCCAGGGCTTTTTCGAATGTGAGGTACTCGATAATGAGACGTATGTTATGTAAATAAACCTGGTTAGGTGAAATTTCACTTAGGTTGAAAATAGCCTTGAGCACGTCGTCCGTCGGATGGGACTTTTCGGATATATCTGATTCTGTCGTATCAGTTTTAACAATTATTAAGCCTATAAACCGTTAAATAGCGTGAATTTTTTGAAAAACATTTTTATTTTGATTTTTGTGTAGGATTCAGATAATCCGGTCGTTCTCTATCAGTTTTAACAAATATTAAATCTATAGCAGTTATACCCGGCGTTGCCCGGGGAACTCTGATTTTTCTCCCAATATCTTCTATAACGCTATTCAGTTCCTCGACAGTACATTCATGATGTTATAATTTTCAATTATTCACACGGAAAAAGGCTTATAGTCCTTCAGCTGTTGTAACGCTAGTAAGTTTTTAGGACCCCTTGGCACCACAGCTAGTATGCGCCTTTCAACGGCGGAAGCCACACCTAGTGAATACTTAGCATCGCTGGACGTCCTAGTCAGTGCGTACTTAAGAACGTTTGTGACCACAGCTAGTATGTGCCTTGCAACGCTGAGCACCACAGCTAGTACGTAGTTGGGAATGCTGGGCATCATAGCTAGTATGTGCCTTGCGACGGCGGACCCAACAGCTAGTACGTAGTTAGGAACGCTGGTCACCACAGCTAGTATGTGCCTCGCAACAGCGGACCCCACAGCTAGTATGAAGTTAGGAACACTGGGCATCACAGCTATTAAGTGCCTTGCAACAGCGGACCCCACAGCTAGTATGTAGTTAAATACGCTGGGCATTACAGTTAGTAAGTGCTTTGCAACAGCGAACTTCACAGCTAGTACATAGTTAGGATCGCTGGGCACTACAGCTAGTAAATGCCTTGCAACAACGGACCCCACAGCTAGTACGAAGTTAGGAACGCTGGGCACTACAGCTAGTAAATGCCTTGCAACAACGGACCCCACAGCTAGTACGATATTAGGAACCCTGGGCATCACAGCTAGTATGCTTTTGCAACGACGGACCCCACAGCTAGTAAGTTTTTAGGAAAGCTGGGCCCTACAGGTAGTAGGTGCCTTGCAACTGCGAACCCCACAGATAGTATGTAGTTAGAACCACAGGGCATCACAGCTAGTATGAGTTTGGCAACGGCGGACCACACAGCTAGTACCTACGAGTGAAATACGCTGGGCCACACTGCTAGCGCCTTGCAACAGCAGACCCCACAGCTAGTACGTAATTAGAAACGCTGGGCATTACAGCTAGTAAATGTCTTATAGGTGCCTTGCAACAGCGAACCCCACAGCCAGTACATAGTTAGGAACGCTGGGGCTGAGCACTACAGCTAGTAAGTACCTTGCAACAGCGGACCCCACAGCTAGTACGATATTAGGAACGCTGGACATCACAGCTAGTAAATGTCTTGCAACAGTGAACCCCACAGCGAATACATAGTTACTACTACTACATGTGAAATTCATGACAATCCGATTCATGACAATACGACCAACCGTTAATGAGCTAACTCTATATGTATATTTAGCCCCCCCACAACCCTCCTTCCTGTTCAAAATTTTGGGCCGTCACACACCTAATATTTCTATTTGACCTTTAGGAATACTACATGTGAAATTTCATGACAATTCGACCATTAGTTAATGAGTTAGCACTATTTATATACGTAGGCCCTCCTTACAACCCCCCCTCCCGATCAAAACTTTGGAACGCCACACACCTTATTTTTCTATTTGGTCTTCAGGAATACTCCATGTGAAATTTCGTGACAATCCGACCAACCGTTAAAGAGTTAGCTCTATATTTATACTTAGGCCCCCCCCACAGCCCCTCCTCCCGTTCAAAACTTTGGGACGCCACACACCTTTTTTACCTATTTGGCTTTTAAAAATACTACATGTGAAATTTCATGACGATTCGTCCATTAGTTAATGAGTTAGCTCTATATTTATACTTAGGCCCCCCCACAACCCCCCCTCCCGTCAAACTTTGGGACGCCACACACCTTTTTTTCCTGTTTGGCTTTTAAAAAGACTACGTGTGAAATTTCATGACAATTTGACCATTAGTTAATGAGTTAGCACTATTTATATACTTAGGCCCCCCTTACAACCCCCCCTCCCGATCAAAATTTTGGGACGCCACACACCTTATTTTTCTATTTGGTCTTCAGGAATACTCCATGTGAAATTTCGTGACAATCCGATCAACCGTTAAAGAGTTAGCTCTATATTTATACTTAGGCCCCCCCCACAGCCCCTCCTCCCGTTCAAAACTTTGGGACGCCACACACCTTTTTTACCTATTTGGCTTTTAAAAATACTACATGTGAAATTTCATGACGATTCGTCCATTAGTTAATGAGTTAGCTCTATATTTATACTTAGGCCCCCCCACAACCCCCCCTCCCGTCCAAAACTTTGGGACGCCACACACCTTTTTTTCCTGTTTGGCTTTTAAAAAGACTACGTGTGAAATTTCATGACAATTTGACCATTAGTTAATGAGTTAGCACTATTTATATACTTAGGCCCCCCTTACAACCCCCCCTCCCGATCAAAATTTTGGGACGCCACATAGCCTATTATTCAATCGGGCTCAAAAGAATGCTACATGGGCCGTTTCATAAAAATCCGTCCAGCGGTTTGGCCGTGATGCTGGAACAAACATACATACATACAAACAAACAAACAAACCCCGTTTCAGCTTTATTAATATAGACTTAAACGTTCCGCTCAACATAGGGTACGTGACATCACCCAACACTCCTGCCAACTTCCTACTACCATCTCCAAAGCCCACTTATATTCCACATTTCTTCCTTGATAATTTTAGTTGGAACCAAACGGTAACTTATTTTACCATACATATGGAGTCTACCGAGCTCAGGATCGCCATTTAGAAATCTAGCCAAGTCACTTAGCTCAGATATTTTATTCGGGAAGATACAAATAAATTTGAGCACGTCGTCCTTCGGATTAGACTTTAGGCTATGATCGAGGGCCTTTTTGTATGTCAGGTGCTCGATAATGAGTCCTATGTTATGTAACTAAACCTAGGTAGCTAAAATTTCACTTAGGTTCAAAAAACCTTGAGCACGTCGTCCTTCGGATAGGACTTTCCCGATATATCTAAATCTGTCTATCAGTTTTAACAAATATTAAATCTATAAACCGTTAAAAAGCAGGAAATTTGAAGAATGGTATTTAGCCCGACGTTTTTCGAAAAACATTTTTATTTCAATATTTGTGTAGGATTCAGATATCCCGGTTGTTCATCAGTTTTAACAAATATTAAAACTAAAAACCGTTTAAAAGCGAGAAATTTGAAGAATGGAGTTTACCGAGCTCAGGATCGCCATTTCGAAATCTAGCCAAGTCACTTAGGTCAGATGTTTTAATCGGGAAGATAAAAATAAATTTGAGCACGTCGTCCTTCGGTTTGGACTTTAAGCTATGATCGAGGGCCTTTTCGTATGTCGGGTACTCGATAATGAGTCGTATGTTACGTATCTAAACCTGGGTAGTTGAAATTTCATTTACGTTAAAAATAACTTGAGCACGTCGTCCTTCGGTTTGGACTCTAAGCTATGATCGAGGGCTTTTTCGTATGTCAGGTACTCGATAATGAGTCGTATGTTACGTATCTAAACCTGGGTAGCTGAAATTTCACTTAGGTTAAAAATAAATTTGAGCACGTCGTCCTTCGGATGGGACTTCCCCGATATATCTGAATCTGTATATCAGTTTTAACAAATATTAATACTAAAAACCGTTTAAAAGCGAGAAATTTGAAGAATGGAGTTTACCGAGATCAGGATCGCCATTTAGAAATCTAGCCAAGTCACTTAGGTCAGATGTTTTAATCGGGAAGATAAAAATAACTTTGAGCACGTCGTCCTTCGGATGGGACTTTCCCGATACATCTGAATCTTTCTTTGGTTGACCATCTTCGTTTCTGGATGCTGCCTATCTACCAACATAGCTGTATTAATTTGCAACAGCGGACACCACAGCTAGTACGAAGTTAGGAACCCTGGGCACCACATCTAGTATGTGCCTTGCAACAGCGGACCCCACAGCTAGTACGAAGTTCGGAACGCTGAGCACCACATCTAGTTTGTGCCTTGCAACAGCGGACCCCACAGGTAGTACGAAGTTCGGAACGCTGAGCACCACATCTAGTTTGTGCCTTGCAACAGCGGACCCCACAGCTAGTACGAAGTTCGGAACGCTGAGCACCACATCTAGTATGTGCCTTGCAACAGCGGACACCACAGCTAGTACGAAGTTAGGAACCCTGGGCACCACATCTAGTATGTGCCTTGCAACAGCGGACCCCACAGCTAGTATGAAGTTCGGAACGCTGGGCAACACAGCGAGTATGAGCCTTGCAACAGCGGACCTCACAGGTAGTACGAAGTTAGGAACGCTGAGCACCACATTCTAGTTTGTGCCTTGCAACAGCGGTCACCACAGCTAGTACGAAGTTAGGAACCCTGGGCACCACATCTAGTATGTGCCTTGCAACAGCGGACCCCACAGCTAGTACGAAGTTTGGAACGCTGAGCACCACATCTAGTATGTGCCTTGCAAGTAAGATGTCACATAGTGTATTTTTCTATTTGGCCATCAAGAATACTACATGTGAAATTCCATGACAATCCAATCATCCGTTAATGACCTATCACTATCTTCAAATTTAGGCCTACCCCCATAACCCCCCTCCCGAACACAATTTTTTGATGTCAAACACCCTATTTTTCTATTTGGCCTTTATGAATACTACATGTGAAATTTCGTGACAATCCGATCATCCGTTAATGACTTATCACTATACTTATACTTAGGCCCCCATCAATCCATCCTCCCGTTCAAAATTTTGTGACTTATACACCCTATATTGGCTTTTAAGAATACTACATGTGAAATTCCATGACAATACGACCACCCGTTAATGAGCTACCACTATATTTATACTTAGCCCCCCCCCCCCCCCCCCACAATCCCCCCTCCCGTTCAAAACTTTGGGTCGCCACACACCTTTTTTTTTTACTACATGTGAAACTTCGTGACAATGCGACCACCCGTTAATGAGCTAGCTCTATATTTATACTTAGGCCCCCCCACAACCCCCCCTCCCGTTCAAAACTTTGGGACGCCACACACCTTATTTTTTTATTTGGCCTTCAGGAATACTACATGGGAAATTTCGTGACAATACGATCAACCGTTAATGAGCTAGCTCTATATTTATACTTAGCCCCCCCCCCCCCCTCAACCCCCCCACCCGTTCAAAACTTTGGGACACCACACATCTTATTTTTCTATTTGGCCTTCAGGAATACTACATGGGATATTTCGTGACAATACGATCAACCGTTAATGAGCTAGCTCTATATTTATATTTAGCCCCCCCCCCCCCAAACCCCCCACCCGTTCAAAACTTTGGGACGCCACACACGTTATTTTTCTATTTGGCCTTTAGGAATACTACATGGGAAATTTCGTGACAATACGATCAACCGTTAATGAGCTAGCTCTATATTTATACTTAGCCCCCCCCCCCTCAACCCCCCCTCCCATTTAAAATTTTGGGACGCCACACACAATATTTTTCAATTTGGCCTTTAAGAATACTACATGTGAAATTTCATGACAATCTGATCATCCGTTAAAGATCTATCACTATATTTATATTTAGGCCTACGCCCACAACCCCCCCTTCCATTTAAAATTTTGGGACGCCACACACAATATTTTTCAATTTGGCCTTTAAGAATACTACATGTGAAATTTCGTGACAATACGATCAACCGTTAATGAGCTAGCTCTATATTTATACTTAGCCCCCCCCCCCTCAACCCCCCTCCCATTTAAAATTTTGGGACGTCACACACAATATTTTTCAATTTGGCCTTTAAGAATACTACATGTGAAATTTCGTAACAATCCGACCAACCGTTAATGAGGTAGGACTATTTATATACTTAGGCCCCCCTTACAACCCCCCCTACCGTTCAAAATTTTGGGACGCCACATAGCCTATTATTCAATTGGGCTCAAAATAATGCTACATGTGAAGTTTCATGAAGATCCATCCAGCCGTTTGGGCGTGATGCTGGAACAAACATACAAACAAACCCCGTTTCAGCTTTATTTATATAGATAACAACTATTACGCCAGAGGACTTTATATGTTCATTCTATCGGGAGTTATCGTATTCACAAAAACACAGACATACAGGACTTTTTTTTTTTTGTATTAATAGGTCAAAAACTCAACATCGAATTTCTGAATAATTAAATAATTCGCCTATACTTTGTATAGCTAAGAAAGTGGAACGACTACCAATATCTCGAAAGTTGTGGAATAAAATCTTCACTGGAAACTACTTGCGATTAAATTTGGGAAAAAAGATGATATCAAACACAAAGTTGTGAATATTATGTTTTCTCTGGTCTCCTTTGTGGCAATCTTGTATGACAACGTCACATGACGGGACAAGTAGTTGACGTTGTCAGTGCAGCGCTGTCAACCTATTGAAACGGGACAAGAGAAAGGTAAAAATGGATTTTTCATATTACAGAACAGCTTAGAGATCAGTGAAAACTGTTGGAAATTCTAGAGGTAACAGAAAAATATATACTTCGCGTGAGATTGAATTGAGTTTACATCAATCATCACGAGAGATAACATGATGATCCAGAAAAGGAAGTCATCAGTGGATCACAGGCAATGTACTTCCACAGTACAGAATAATTAATTAGGATTTACCTCCTCCTCCAAAACTATTCGACCGTACCTAATAATAATAATAAATTTATTTCCGTTAAACCAATACATGGTAATAGGATACGTCAAAAGAATTTATAACTACTTGAGTCTAACACATCTATGATTGTAGTAATAACAAAACTATTAAAAAAAGTAAAATAAATTGATAAAAACTGAACAAATAAATACTTAAAAATATATGAGTATATAAACAAAATTAATACAAGATACATTTATAATAAGTAGACACATTTTTCAATTCAATAAAAATTAAGATAACTATTTTTCAAAAAAAACTCTTCGGAAGTGTTTTTATCCCAAAGATGTTTCGGGACGTTCTTACGTCCCATCATCAGGTCCCAATGTGCGAGATATAGAAAAGAAAAAGAAGACAATGTAACTATAACAATATATGAATAAATAAAACAATAACGTACATTGGACTGACCTTTAAGATGTGGAGGAACTCTGCCCAAAAAATAAAAATGAAAGCTTTGTATCAAATAATGTTTGAATATGAAACACGATTCTTTATTGTGATTATATTATTCTTTTTGAACAGTGAGAATAAAATTCCGTTTCCGTGTATAGGGTTTCCTCTAACATGATAATTTTTAGTTGAAATTTAAGTTTTTTTATTGTATCTATTGACTTCAAGTAATGGGGAAGGGCATTAAATAAATTAATTTCTTTGTGAGTTATACTTTTTTCAAAAAGAGAGGAGCAATGTTTAGTTATTCGAAAGTCTTAGATAGGGGCTTCAAATCTTCAAATGTGTATCGATATATTCATTACATCGACACTTGGAGTTTTTGAATTGCAACATCCCCCTAATCCTCCCCATCCTTTTGACTGATTTCACAGAAAATTAATAGGTGTCGTCCATTTGTGATTCTGGATACGAATTGAACTAGAACGCTAAAACCTAGCCACATGAATCTTATTTATAGAAATTGAGTGAATGATTCGAGCCAACCCCCACACGTTTATGAAACTAACATTTCAAACCTAACAAACTTCAAGGTCAGAGTATACTAAATACTTAACAGGATAAAGAGATGTACTGAAATAACCGGTGAAACATCGGCCACGTAATCATATTTCGATACACTGGTAACTTATGCATAACTACTATAATAAGTGTGGGTAAGGAAAACTTTCCACCTATTATTTTATAAATCAAAATGAGTTGTCGACACTATTGTGTCATCCTCAGTTGTACATCATAACACATATTATTAAAATACACAACTTTTGGCATCATGGTAAAGAAAATAAAAAGCTTCCCCAGCAAGAATTAATTAATAATCGCTCAACTTACAAAAAAATCGGCCGTTTGGGCTAAAATCATATAGAGACCTCCTCCTCTTACTTCTGCACTACGCGATTTCATGGAAAATAAAAATTTGCCGTCCTTATAAGATTTTGAATGAAAATATAAAATGTCCTGTCAATACATTCATTACATTGGCAGTTATTGGGGTTTTTGAGATGAGCCTCCTCTAAACTCTTCCTTTCTTTCAGGCGATTCCGCGGAAAATTTATACGTGTCTTCCTTATAGAGTTATGGATATACATATAAAATTTCGTGTCGATACATTTATTCTATCAGGGATTAACTTGTTCACAGATCCATACACACAGACATTTTGTTTTTCATTTATGAAATAAAAGGGTCGGAAAACCTCAAATTTCAGCGAAAACTCAACATCGAATTTCTGGGAAAGTAATAAAAGACATAACCTCTGTTCGGACGCCACTGTGTTCATCATTCATTGTTGGGGAAGTAATAAAAGACATAACCTCTGTTCGGAAGCCATTGCGTTCATAATCCATTGTTGGGGAAGTAATAAAAGACATAACTTCTGTTCGGACGCCACTGCGTTCATCATCCATTGTTGGGGAAGTAATAAAAGACATAACCTCTGTTCGGACGCCACTGCGTTCATCATCCATTGTTGGGGAAGTAATAAAAGACATAACCTCTGTTCGGACGCCACTGCGTTCATCATCCATTGTTGGGGAAGTAATAAAAGACATAACCTCTGTTCGGACGCCACTGCGTTCATCATCCATTGTTGGGGAAGTAATAAAAGACATAACCTCTGTTCGGACGCCACTGCGTTCATCATCCATTGTTGGGGAAGTAATAAAAGACATAACCTCTGTTCGGAAGCCACTGCGTTCATCATCCATTGTTGGGGAAGTAATAAAAGACATAACCTCTGTTCGGACGCCACTGCGTTCATCATCCATTGTTGGGGAAGTAATAAAAGACATAACCTCTGTTCGGACGCCACTGCGTTCATCATCCATTGTTGGGGAAGTAATAAAAGACATAACCTATGTTTGGACGCCACTGCGTTCATCATCCATTATTGGGGAAGTAATAAAAGACATAACCTCTTTTCGGACGCCACTGCGTTCATCATCCATTGCTGCCAAGCCTCGCCGAGTAAATGAGGTCTCTTCCATTCAGATGACTGAAACTTTTCCTGTTAACCACCCGTCTAAGTCAAGTAGTTCCTGGGGTCAGGAACACGTCACAGCACTCAGAACTGCTGCACTCATAGGAAAATGTTACATAAACTTTTTTTAATAAAGGAAACAGATAGAAGAGAAAAATAACGGTAGTATTAAAAGGGAACTAAGTGTAAAGAACTTTTACCGTAAGTATAAGAAAAACAATTAAAATAGCAATCTGTGAACTAACCAGAAAGGTAAACCAAAGAGGAAATTGAAATAAAGATACAGAAGCTATAAAGATGTTGACCTTTCAAGTTCGTAATTTCTACTACCAGTAATTGTTACTAATGGCCGGGCTTTAACTATGAGGGCATATCGCCTTCTACCAGTGCGCTCTATTGTCGATCTAGTGGACCCGACTATGCAGTGAGAGTCCTAAATGTTGCTTACCCACGAGTAACCGACATCGCAAAGACTCGGGATCATCGCTTAACGTCTCATCCTAAGGACGGCGTGCTCAAGGTCTTTTTACGTCTCTGAAAAACCTGATCTGCCAGGTTTCGAACCCGCAATCTTGAGCTTAGTAGGCTAGGTAGCTACACTTTCTCTGATCTACTAATGTTTACTACCATATTGTCACGGACTTCTAACATCTGTGTGTTTGGTTGTGTCTATTTGTGACGTAATAAAAATTAATTCACACTACGATAAGTAACTCTTTATTAAATAATTTATACACATTGTAATTATTAATATATTATAAAATTAATTATATTTATTTGTATAAAACAGCTGTTAGAAGTGATGTAACTTGAATAGTGAATAAATATATGAAGTCGCATTTTGTTTTAAAACGAAATAGAACAACCAATAAATGGAGACAAAAGACGACGATCAGCAGTTCTGATAGCGTGGACCAGTCTAAGTTGGGTTGTGGAGGTGAGAAGGTCTGAGGAGAGATGTGAAGGTGGACCGTCTAGTAGAGAGAGAAGTGTTTTGAGGCTTAATGTATGGTGAACTTTGATGTAGGTGTGAAATAACAGTGAAATAGATGCACAAAGGTACTGTCATTTATTTATATGTACATATATATGCCCAAAATAACATTTGATATAGTTTCAAGTAATTAGTTTGTAAGATTTTTTTTTAAATTGAAATTATGAATTTATTTAAAATGTAGATTAAGTAAAATAAACCCAAATATTTGTTCTCTTTTTCTATGCTATGCATTTTCCCTGTTAACCCAGTAAGAAAATTTAAACCGTTGGATGAAATTTAACATTTTTGCAAATTTAGAAAAACAATATGGCATCTCTTTAGTAAATTTGGAAGGAATCCAAATGCAAAGTTTGTTCATTGAAATTTTTTAAAATATGTTCACTTTCATCAAAATTGAACGTCATGAACTTTCGATAATTTCTTTAGGGCCCTATTACTGCGAAAATCAAAATTTACTAGAAGACCTATAATTTCTACAGGAAATATGTTAATAATATTTATTATTTATTCTTTTTGTTTTAATTATTATTAATTCAATTATTTTTATTTTATATTTAATAATTACATTTTATTTATCACAATTCACTATTCTTCCAAAGTACACGCTTATCCGGAAGTAAAAGTTAAAATCATACGACGTGCCAACACAATTTTCCCCATTTGCACTACAGTTTGCGAAGTTAAGTGTGGAAGAAAATCCTTGAGCAATACATCATCCACACAATGTGTCGCCATTACCCGGTGACGTTGCTGATTTTCTACACAAATCCTAATCTAGCGCTAGTAGCACAATGACTGGAAGCAATAGTGATCGAGTGTTTGGCGAAAAACGAGTTCTGAGGGCTGAATTTGCAGCAACGCGATGCATCTTCAATTTTTCGGTAAAGTAGTAGTAAGTCTGGTTCACTGTGTAGCCTTGGGGGAGGTACTCGTGGTGAACAACACCCTTAGCATCAAAGAAAACTGTCAGCATCACCTTGACATTGGATCGAACTTGGCGAGCTTTTTTGGGTCTGGGGGACGTTTGGACCATCGTTTCAATGTCATAACCGTAAACCCATGGTTCATCACCTGTTATGATCCTTGACAAGAAGTTTTCATCTTTTTCTGAACGATCAAGCAGTTCCTGACAAACCTGAAAGCGACTGGCTTTTTGGTCGTCCGTTATCAGGCGTGACACAAATTTCTTAGTAAGTCTGAACTCTTCAATGAATACAAACCCCCCCCCCCCCCCCCCCCCTCCCCCAATAGTGTTGGGAGGCTATTTGCTGAGACTGCAGACACAACGATTTCCCCCATTTATCACTGAACCTCTGGTACACCCACATTTACCTAAATGCAACTAAATCCAATCACCATTCACTTTTGTCCTTCACCTTTTCTGTGTAAATTGTACAGGAGCACGAAAAACATATTTATTTTAAATCTGATCAAAGTAGTATACCTACTTAATGTTAGTTGTAATAAAACTGTGATGTTTGTAATAATGTGTAATAACATTGCAAGTAATGTAAGTAAATATGCATAAGTTGCCATAAAGTAAAGTGGGCGCATTTTATGTTGCAGAGACAGGAGTAGACGTAGACAATAAGTACGCCAATAGCTCAGAGGTAGCGTGCTTGCCTACAGAGCTCAAGATCTCGGGTTCGAAACCCGTCGAGGCCGTGTGGTCTTTTATCTGAATGGTGAAAAAACCTTGGTCCCGACCCTGTGTGATGTCAGGTACTCGTTAAATGTTAAGTTTTCTTTTTTATCTGCCAGATAAAATAAACTGAAAGCCTCGCCCCGGTTTCGAACCCGCAAACTTGAGCTCATTAAAGAAGTACAGGTTAGGTTTTATGACTCATGCCCGGGCTTTAACTACTAGGTCATATCGCCTACTACCAGAGCGCTCTTTCGTCACTCTGGTGGACATGAGCCCGACTCCACTGTGGGAGTCCTAAATTTTGCCTACCCTAAATTTTTATTCACCTAGGGCAGGGGTCTTTAACGAGTGCCTGACATCGTACAGGCTCGGGACCATCGCTTAACGTCCCATCCGAAGGACGGCGTGCTTAAGTTTATTATACCTCCCAGATAAAATAAACTAAGGGCCTCGGTCGGGCTACGAACCCACGACCTTGAGCTCAGAAGTCAAGCACGCATACCACTGAGCTACCATATGCTTAACAGCTGTTGATCAATATCTATACTTTTTTTTTTTAGAAAATGTTATCTTTTCAAGGCTTAAAAACTCTGTGCACGGTAATCCTACTTCAAATTTAATTTAAAAAAATGTTAGTCAGAAATTTCATAAAGAATATTTTCTGTAATAGACCATTTTTTCATAGAACCAACAGTTTTGGCGTGAATCAAGCAAATGTCTGAAAAAATGACAGGACACGAAGTGCATTGGATAGACGGTGAACATAATTAAGTCAGAATTAATATAAACTAGATAATAATCGAAATTAATGTAAAGCTTTATAAAAATAATACTTAACATTTTTCGCAGAGATATTGTGAAACACTATAAAAAAATATGAAGAAAAATGGTACATTTAGTATTTGTTAAGTCGTGGCTGAAGATGGTAGCAATACCGAAAGTACACCCATATAATTTATATAACTTGTGAAATAGACAATATTTTTAAAAAACATTCGTTTTTCTTCATATTTTTTATATAAAAATAGGAATTAATGTAAGCTATATAAAAAAAGGAATTAATATAAGCTTTATAAAAAAGTCAATGAACTTATATCTAATGAAAATTCTTAAGGACATAAAACTACTGATTTTAAACAATTAAATAGGAAGAGGAAACTATAATGTAACGATTTGACAGTTCACTGAACGGCAATGACCATTGATGGCAACTTTCAAAAATAGAACAATACCACAAACAGTTAGCAAATGGCAGTCAACCCAAACGGCATTCTGGGTCTTATACAGTTACAGGAGATCAATAATGTTTACTTTCACTGCCTTCAGATATAGAAAGTATTGAAATAGCCAAAAATTTCCATTTTCTAACGTTCTAGCACAGCGATAGTCCCGAGCCTGTGCGATGTCAGGTAATCATCAAAGACCCCTACCCTAGGTGAATATACCTGATTAGGCAAAGTTTAGGACTCTCAGGGTACAGTCGAGCACATGTCCAACATGAGCGACGGAAGAGCGCTCTGGTAGTAGGAAATGGCCGTAGTTAAAGCCCGGACATGAGTCACACTGACTATCGAACTAGCCCGGAGGTTTAGTCACATTAATGATTTTTAGGGCGGTGTTTTGTGACTTAGAACATTCCGGCATATCTAAATTTTCAAGGCTCCTATGGATGAAAAGCCACAAAGCTAGAGAATGAGTGACACGAGACATGGTTAGATAGCTGGTGGACGTGAAGTGAAGGGGCAGAAGAGGACAGGGTCCGTGGTCTCATGGCCATCCCGACAGTAAAGAGAGGGTCCTATCATGGGATACGTGGCCACCACCCACGCTTCTCCCAAAATCATACTTGTACCTTGGGAAACTACCCCTTTCAGCCGTCAGTTTCACCCCGAAAAAATAAGAAAAAAAGACGTCCCTACCTAATGCCCATCATCAGATTTGAATAGCCGTTGGCTTTGAAGAGAAGAGAAAAAAATTATATAAAAAAATTGTTTTGCTAAACTTTCACTTCAACAAGAAAACCAACCGTTTTATTTAGAAATTTACAAAATTTGGAAAGCTGAGCTTGTAGTTTCATTCTTACTTTCTTTATACCTTTTGTATCCTCTTTAAGGTCTGTCAAATCTACGTTTAATCATTATTTTTTATTATATATTTATATACTAGTCTATTCATCTTGGTTTTTATTTTATGTAATTATACTATAATTTAATTTTCTTTTCCAAATATGTATATATCGCATTTTGTGACCTGAGGAAGGGACGTAAGAAACGTCCCGAAACGTCGTCAAAAAAGACCCTTCCAGAAAAGTTATCAAAAATTATTAATCTTCTCTATAATTATCTTAATTTTAAGTAGTTAAAAAAGTATCTACTGTATTTATTATATACTGTATAATACTATTATTTTTGTACTCATATTTTCAAGTATTTATTCATTTCATTTTATTTTTTAGTAGTATTGTTAATTCTAATTCATGTTTGTCTTAAGACTCTTAAGTGTTAATATCTGTTTATGTATCTCATTTATAAGCTATCTTAATGAATACATTCTTAAGACTTACCCTATTACAATGTTATGGTTTAACAGTAATAAATATTATTATGAAGAGGAAGTATTGTAACCGGAGTAAAATTTAGACCATTTTACCTCAGGGCCCAAGCATATTTTAAAAGATACGGCTTATATTTATGGCGCTATGAAATATCTCTTCAAATGGAAGTCGTAGAGAGACTTAAAGGGCACATTTTATATGGGGATACGATTTTTCGAAGGTCGGTCTGCTTGCGAAATATATGCTGAAAACCATATTTTTTTAGACGTTTCATAGATTTACGCAAAAACGGTTAGTCCTATCGAAAAAGAGGTTCTTATAGCAAATAATTCTTATTAAATTTCCATTTCAATAAAAAAATGTAAATTAAATTTCAGTAGACAATTATTCATTATAAGTAATGTTTAAGTTGTAATGTTGTAACACATAGCCACGAATTTTAAAATATATTTGTATTAACGGTAATTTTTATTAAAGAGGATCAAAAATAAAATAAAATATATGGCCACCCACTACCAAAGGACTTTTTTTATACCAACCACTTTTGTACAGTACACCCTTCCTCCTCTTAAATGCATTTCATCATTCTTGCATTAGATACATGGAAGTCACTCAGAATCACACTGCAAAATGAAACAAAGAAAACCGCTGACGCCAGCCCATTACTTTCATATACCCAATGACTCTAGTTTGAAATAAATGTGAGTGGAGGAAGGGAGAGGGAGGGTGATCTGTATAAAAGTGGTTGGTATACGTCATGTTCTGGCCACATCACATATATTTATTTTGAGCATTGAAGCGACTTGAACAATAATATTACGTCAACCCTTAAGGCTACCTTACACGGTCAATATTATTGAAGCAATATATGGTAAAAAAACGGTAGCCCTCACACGACTCAATAATATTGATCAATAAAGTGTCAGTTTCAATTGTGCAGTCAAGGAGGATGGATCATATAACTAAAACAATCATTAATAACAATTATTACCCCTTTTGAAATGACAAAATAACCACTTTTATTATTATTTTATTTTCAAAATCGATGTAAATACAGCACTACCTCACCTCTATGCACATTAAAATAAATTTCCTTTCTTCTTCTTTTTTATCTTGTGAACACTTCTTTCGCTTCTTTTCACTATCAATTTCACATTTTATATCAGTTTCCATCTCCAAAGCAAACACCCTCTACAGCGTCTGTAGAACGACTGACGTTTTATTGCACAATATGGTGTATACCCCTCACACGGTGTCCATAATATTGACGGCGCCGCAATATATTGACGGGACTTCAATAAAAATCATACGGATTTTATTTTTTTCAATATTATTGTTTCAATTTACTCCTTACACATTTAATATATTGATCAATATCGATATTGCTTCAATAATATTGACCGTGTAAGGTAGCTTTTAAGGTGGTTCACCGACAGCCTTCTTTATTTCTATTTTGATAGCGGAACTTGCATTTCAAGTTGTAAGATCAGCTCCCAACTTCCTCAAAATTACCGGATGATCTTTATTATGTGGTCAATTTATACAGTCTTATTTCCTGATCAGATAACGGGCAAAAAGTACCTTTATAAGTCTCTTTCGAAACACAAACTACTGTATCTTCGGTACATAATTATACGAAAAGTTTCATTTTCTTAGTTAATACATATAATGATAAACAAAAAGAGAAATGTATTTTCAGTATGTACATAAGTCTTTCAGTTAATATTTACTCAGTTATTGTGTGACTCGTGTCTGAGCTTTAACTATGAGGTAATATCGCCTACTACTAGAGCGCTCTTTCGGCGCTCATGGTAGACATGAGCCCCACTTTACTGTCTAAGTCCTAATTTTTTCCTCCCTAGTTTTATTCACCTAGGGGTCTCTTTACGAGTAGCTGAGATCGTACTCCCGTGATCTTGATTTCCAAAGTTTACCTATACTAAAAGTAAATAAATTTAATTCAAGTGAATATATTTTTATTCGTTTTGAAGGAAGGCCTGAATAGGAATATAATTATTATATTCTTGGAACAGCTCCAATTTGTGTGGCTTCAACGATGTTCAGGATACACCAACAATTCAACTACACGTGCCAACACTATCAAAACAGGTTACTTATTACATATTATTATTTTGTATTAAACAATTCGTTAAGTTATTGTAATGGCACGATAATATTTAGTAAAAAACATTAAATATTTTAAAAATATTTTGGAAGTTTCTAACAGAATGATCTAGTTTTTAAGGTCTTGGACAACATATTTCTCTGGTGTAACTAACTGGCTTTTTGTGAAATACGGTTGCAGAAAAAATTCGCTTTAAATAATAACATTATCATAAATTGTAATTGTGTTTTGTTTATAAACATTAAATCGTAATTTTTCCCAGCGGAATATCAAAAAACAACATTATTTTGGCGAATTTTCAATGAATCAGACAAAGTAAAAGATTCAAAATAATTCTTCTATGTTCTTGACATACTGAACATTAGCGTAGAATCAGCTGCTCAGAACAGTTGGGAGTTTACAGGATCCCACATGAACATTCAAAGGAGACAAACACAAAGAACGGTACGTTATTGAAGTGAGCTGAAGCCTGCTATAAGGTACCTTTACAGGACCATAATGTAACCATAATTATAGGATGGGATGAATGGGATTCACCCTGCTAAATGGTCCTGAACGTATCTTAGTATTATAGACAAAGGGATATCATTAGGATGGAAATAAGGAGGCTTAGTTCCTGAGCATCTCTTTCAATGAAATTCCCCAGCTCGAAGTAATCAATTAAGTTACCGCTCTCTCGCCATAACCAACCGACAGTTTGGGCTAGAAATCAATAGTTGACTAATATAGGAGCTCCTGAATCCTCATACTAAATTTCATGTCGATAAAGTCATTACTTCGGCAGTTAATGAGGTTTTTGAGTTGAGTCCCCCGCCTTCCCTTGGTTGATTGGCTCCAATCTGGGGACTTCAATCAATTTAAAGCCCTATAAGGAAAATATATAATAATAAATTTCGACATGAAATTGTAATTTTAAATTCAAATATTGCACTTATTAATTTTCCGCGAGAGGAGGAACTGACTCAAATAACTGCCGATGTAATCAATCAATGTATCGAAACAAAATTTATTAAGAGGATTCAGAAGACATTATTGAGAAGTCAAATACAGTAGACTCTCCCTTATCCGGCGTTGCCAGGACCGACGTGACGCCGGATAACGGAAATCATCAATTAATGAAAAGAAATATATCAATTAAAGCATAAAAAAAAGTGTTTTTAGGTGAGCTAAGGAATAAAACACGTATGTATCTTGTTGATAACATTTATTAAATAGACAAATATGTACATACTGAACATTGATTTATTATATGTACGTACATATGTACATATATTTATCCAAGCATTAAAAAGATATTTTGAAGTGGAAGCCATTGTTACTTTATAACTTCAACAACATAAACAAAAACGTCGCACGTGAATAAAATAAAATGATAAACATTCAATTTCACTAACGAAAAAAACGATCCAACGATTCTTTTCACTATGAGAATCAAATGAAAACTGAGAAAAAGAGAATTGGTGTAAAGGAAAAAATAATAGGAGGAGAGGGTTTCTGTGGGAAAAAATTAAACTTTGCCTTTACTAGTTGAGTGTTCTTCTATTCTAGGAAACATTTTTTATGAATGTTTGATTTTCAAGTACTTATTTATTATTTATATTTATTTATAGTATATTAGTGAAGTTATAAAATATTGTATTAGCGTTCCCTTCATTATAAATACAATATACATATGTATGTATGTACAATAAAAATACATAAAAGATTCGTGAGTAACGGAATTATTATGTGCTCGTAAAATACACGTGGCTCATATAATTGATAATCTAATAATTGAATGTTAATTTTAGTTTAACAAATTTGATATTATAATAGCGGGAGCGCGCCGGTTAACAGAACGCCGGATAAGGGAGAGTCTACTGTATTGAGTTTTAGACCAAACTGTCAATTGGCTTTGGAGGAAGAGCGAAAACGTAGTTGATTCGTGCTGGGAATGTACATAGCCGATGATTTTTTTATTTGTTTTTATTTACTGAATTCAAATAAGACGAGAAGAGTGGACTAGTTGAGATTGCACGCCACACACGAAGCCCACACAGGAGGCTCAGTGCCGCTTCACCACAGCCTCAACTATTGGATGGATCTAAGGATCTCCTGGGAGTACAATAACCTGATTAGTGCCACTAATAAAAAAGGATTATCGCACAACTTTCTAACATAATCTCCATGATGATAACGAAAGTTACTTTCATTGAGAACAATTAACCTGCTCAAAACCCTGTCCGAATTTCCAGCCCTTGGATTCATTTAAATAGTAAAAGGTCTATTCATGAATTAAATTATGTATTCTTAGTTTCTTAACTTACTTACCCAACTGTACGAAGTATAGAGGAAGTTATGTAATCGGTCAGAAATTGAATGTTGTCTCGTTTTACCGTAATTTCATGTTTACCAACCTCTTTTTTTTTTATGCATATTTACAATTGGTACGGACAGACCATAAGTAAATTAGTTGAAAATAGGTAATGATCAATTTATGTACAGTGATAACTAAATACAAGAGAGAAAAAAATTAAATTAAATAAATAATAATTTAATGTAGGTATTTTAATAATTCCAAATATTGGCCCTTTTTGGTCTCATTCTATTTAATTTATTTTTTCATAATTTAGAAATACAATTTTTCATCCATCAGGACATTTTTAAGTAGAAACTGAAAAATATTACATAGATATGAACGTCTAAAAATTAACATTGGTAGTTTAATATCAAATCTAAATCTTGTTTCTCTTACTTACATTATAACATCTTCATTTCTTGTTATGCTATGAAACATTATTTTTTATAACATAGCGTGTCCAAATTAACATATATTTCCAACATCATAATTATGCTTCTGTAAAAAAGTATTTCAAAATATCTGACTGTATATGTTTAATATTACTTATAATTATTGAAAATATTAGAAATCATTGTTCTTTGGTTCAAAAATTTTTGATTTTGAAAAATTAAATAGAATGAGGCCAAAAAGGGCCAATATTTGGAATTATTGAAATACCTACATTAAATGAAATTAAGAAGGTCTCTAAAAATCGTATATACTGATACGAATTTGTGGATAAATTATAATTTTAAAAAATAAAATAATAATAATAAAAATGTCTTTGAAGTCATGAAGAATATGTACAAAATAATAACAATGTATACAATGAGAAAATAAGCAGACATTGCCGCAAAAGACGCTGCACTCTCCCCTTTATTGCCTCAACAAACAGTTAACACAGCACCAAGACCTTTTGACATACTTCAAAAAAAAAATTGAACAACACTGGAACAATGAATGGACTCAGACGAAAGACAACAAACTCCGAAGAATAAAAGAAGCCGTGGAAACCTCCAAGCACCATGAACAGACGAGACACGATGATCATCACAAAACTAAGACTGGGACATGAGAAACTGATACATTCCTATCTACTTGTTGGACTTGAACAGCCGACATGCTCCTGCAACCAAAACTACACAGAGCTCACAGTACAACAATACTGACGGACTGCACAAACTACACTGCATTAAGAAACAAATACAAACTACCGACTGACATGAAAAAACTACCTCAAACACCCAACGACGTTTACAACGGACTCATCCAGTTCCTTCATGACGCAAAATTCTACAAGGACATGTAGACACAATAGTCGTCGCTAATGACCCTGAAGTCGATGCGACGTTAAATAAAAACTAAGGAAAAAAATAATAATAATTACAACGATAATAATAAAAAATAAATAATATTATAATAAGAATCCAAATAAAAATATAAAGCCTCTAATTCCAAAAATTAGGCTCGACTCAAAACCCCTAATAACTGCCAATGTAATAAATTTTTCAACATGAAATTTACAATGAGGATTCAAAAGACTGTGTAAATCAACTATTGAATTTCAGAGGTGGAAAGCAGAAATAAAATTGATAAATTCGTCTTGGGGAAGTATATTGCAGAGATTCACCGAGAAATTTTACTTCTCCAGTTGTAAGAAGTTGGGAGTTTTCAACAGAATTTCATGTTTTCCGACCTGTCTCATTGTGTGTGAACACGATAACTGTCGACAGAATGAATTAATCGACTCAAAATTTGTGTATCCTCCATGGACAACTAATTATATTCAGACAAAGAGCCAAAGGGAAGGAGGAGATTAGGAAGAAGCTTAACGCAGAAAGTCTAATAACTGCCTTTGTAATGAATGTATGGACACGAAATTTTATATTTAAATTCAAAGCCCCATGAGGATGGCAGCTATTATTTTTAGCGAAATCGGTCGAAAGTGATGGTGAACTCGATTCAAATACCCTAATAACTGCCGTTGTAATGAATGTATGGACACGAAATTTTATATTTAAATTCAAAGCCCCATGAGGATGGCAGCTATTATTTTTGGCGAAATCGGTCGAAAGTGATGGTGAACTCGATTCAAATACCCTAATAACTGCCGTTGTAATGAATGTATGGACACGAAATTTTATATTTAAAATCAAAGCCCCATGAGGATGGCAGCTATTATTTTTCGCGAAATCGGTCGAAAGTGATGGTGAACTCGATTCAAATACCCGAATAACTGACATTGTAATGAATGTATGGACAAGAAATTTTATATTTAGATTTAAAGCTCCATGAGGATAACAGCTATTATTTTTAGCGAAATCGGTCGAAGGTGATGGTGAACTCGATTCAAATACCCTAATAACTGCCAATGTAATGAATTTAGTATGTGGATTCAGAAGCCACTATTTAGGTCAAATATTGAGTTCTAAGCGGTCGATTGGCATTGAAGGGAGAACGGAAACTTAATTGATGAATTCGTTCTGGGGTAGTACACAGACGGTGAATCACCTACGACATTTTTCCAGATATTCCATATTTTTCGGTAGTGTCGTTCTTTGTTTGACTCGTGTGGTAGGCTATATTCCATGTTTCAAGTGTTTCTATAACATGAAAGACACTATGAGACATATAACAACTATTAAACAGTATCCTTTAGTACTCAAGTCAGTGTTGTTTCCCGTCTGACATATTGTTGTTCTCGGATCACTTTCGCCAAAATTGCTCTACGCTATGATAAGGGCATTGTGCAAAAAGAACCGCACGAGATATAGACCTGTTTCAAAACCAGCCTAGAACAAAACCCGTGACCAATGGGGTTGGCCTTTGTTGAATGTGTGCTTTGCTACATGTTGCAACCACGACTACCCCACCTACAGCTTTGCAACTAAATACTACCCATTCTATGCAGTTATGGTTTTTTACTTTCCCAGCGAAGTGATGTAATCGGTCAAAAATTCAATAGATTCCAAATAGGGAAAAAAATTGTTGTGTGTCTGAGAACACGATAGAATGAATATTATCAACACGAAATTTTATACTAATTGATTTTCAGCCATATCGACCAAAGTTAAAGAGGAGATTTGGAGGGAGGCTTAACTCAAGAACTCTAATAACTGCAAACTCATGCTCGGGAATTACATTGCTTGTGATTCACCGACGTAGTATTAAATTTTAAGTGTATATACATTAGATCGCGGGTTTAAAACTCGGCCGAGGCCCGTAGATTTTTTATCTGGGAAGTAAAGTAGCATTGAGCACGCCGTCCTTCGGATGGGACGCGATGGTTTCGAGCCTGTACGATGTCAGGTACTCGTTGAAGATGAATAAACCTGGGTAGGCAAAATTTAGGTCTCACATAGTAAGAGTTGTGCTCATATTCACTAGAGGGGCGAAAGAGCGGTCTGGTAGTAGGCGATATGGGCATGAATCAAGCTATATAAGAGAGCCTTACTCAGGGATTTCTGAAACATCGTACTAAATTTCGTGATACATTCGTTACGACAGTTATGGTGTTGTGTTGAGCCCCAATCCTCTGCTCCCACCCCATCCCTTTGGCCGATTTGACTGAAAATCAATGGGTGTCGTCCTTATGGGGTTTAGGATTTACATATAAAATTCCATGTTTATTTAAACGGGAGTTATCTTTTCCAGAAAGACAGGCATTTTTACTTCCCGAGCTATACGAAGTATAGAGAATGTTATGTAATCAAAAACAATCTATGTTCACTTTTCACCGGAATTTTTCTAACCCCCTGACCCCAAAAATGATGAAAAAAAGTGTGTATCTGAGAACATGATAACTCTCGACAGAATGTATTTATCGACACGAAATTTCATGTGTGCATCCAGATCCCCCCAGTAACGGTAATTAACGAATTAACGGAAAGCGCAGACCAAATCCAGCAGATGATTTACGAAGGTAGATGAGCCCGTTAGTAGAGTGGCACGACCGTTCAGAACCATATCTTCAGATTCCAGGCCATAGCTGTCAGCAGGGAAGTAACATCGGTGGTGGCAATCCAGAATAGGAAGTCATCTCTATCATGCAGACACTGACGACAGAAGGACGTCATTTAGTAAGGCCATGCTAAACGAATGATAAGAAGGCATACTTCAGTCTCATTATGAATGAATGAAAAATAATCTTTATTCTAAAGGCCTTTACTAATTAATATAAGAAATAATAATTGTTAATGAAGGGCAATAATTAAAACAATTAGTGAAAAAAGTAAAAACGTCGTCGGTGAATCACTTGCAAGGTACTTCCCCAAAATAATTAATCCACTAAGTTGTCACTCTCCCTCAAAAATCGACTGTTTGGGTCTAAAATCTAAAAAGAAATCAGACTCCTCTGAGTCCCAGGATGTAGCGGGGTGGAAGTAAATGAACAAGCCGTCAAACTGGCTCGTGTAGCAACGGAAGAGGGAACTTACTGGACCCGTCTCATCAATAGAGATGGATTCCTGGAGGAATGGGCAATGCAGAAAGGAAACTCATCTTGGCGCAAAAAAAAGGGGGTTATCGACAGTTAAAGAATTGACTAAAGGACCGGACCAACAGAGGATGACATAGAGAAAAGTGATCGAGTACCGAACAGGACATCATTCAATAAGAAAACATCTCTTCACAATTGGTCTTGTTTCGGATCCTTCCTGCAGAGGATGTGAAGTGATGGACGAAACCACGCTACACAACCTGGGCGAATGTGAAGGTTATTCTCTTCGTTGAGGGTTCCTGAACCTAGATGAGTGGAAGAAACAGAGGTTCGAAAGGATCCTGCGCTTCATTATAATGTTTACATTTATTTTAATGTTAATTCAATAATTACGTTAGGTTTAATGTTTACACTAATTGTAATTTTTAAATATATTCTGTGGAACCATTTGTCTTCGTTCTGGATGTTTTTTTAACTTTTCATTACACAACCCAAAAGTGATATTTCAAGAATTGTTCCCTAGAATAAAATTAAAAATTACAGATATTGTAATCATTTATGCTAACTAGGCTTTAGAACCAAAAAAAAAAAAAAAAAGAAATGAGAGAATAAGGGGCTGTTCACAAACTACGTCACACCCCTAGGGGGGGGGGGGGGGGGGGGGAGGGGGGGATTCATAACTTATGTGATGATTGTGACGGTGGGTAGGGGGGGGACTAAACAAAAAAAATGACGTCACGTTTATTATTACACTATAAAATAAGGGCGTAGGAATTTTCTAAAAATTAATTTCATGCAAATTTTTTTAACGTTAGTATTTTAATAAATTCATGTTATTAAATTAAAATAACATAATTAAAAAAAATACATTTTATGTATGAGAAACGTTGCCCATCATAAAAAACATCGTGGATCAAGAAGAAGGGAAATACCGATTTGGGAGGAATCGTAATATTCCTCAGTCTTTTTTCATGATTTGGATTATCTCGCTTGAATAATCGAAATGTTAAATACTTAAATCACTGTTCTTTTATTTAATTTATGAATACAGATGAATATAATAATATTATATCATATTATGTATGTTGTATTTATGATAAATTGAAGTTTTATTATTTTTATACAATTTAGTATTTTTTTTTTTTTTTTATTTCAGTTTAAATTGGGGTGGGGGAGGGGTTATGAAAAATTACGTCACGTTTAGGGGGAGGGGGGGGGGGGGGGGGGGTTCAATTAAATGTGACCAATTGTGACAAGGGGGAGGGAGGGGGTTAAAAACACCTCAAAATTTCCTGACGTAGTTTGTGAACGGCCCCTAATATAGCACTGAAAATATATTATTTTAAATAAACAACGTTTCTGCATCTATTTAAAATTATATCCGAGGAAGAATGTTTGTTGAAGTTAAATATACTAGTGAGTATTATATGAGAGCCTTCAAGGCTTTGGATAACGTGGGTACAAAACCCACCCCTGCGATCCATCAATATGGTTCTTCTCTCCGAAAAGTCCACTTATTGATCCGGGTTATGCCTCCCTAGATATACCAAGTACTGAGATCTGACCCTATGAAGGACTTACTTGAAACTTCGTTGGCCAGTCGGTCTTTCTCGTTTCCTGAATCTCCGAATGACCCAATAGTCTTTCTAATAGTATTCCAAGGTGTTTAACTGCTTTGCGCACTCCCTTACAAGCATTGACCTGATTCCAGCGCCAGCAAGTGCTTGGAAGTGTTGCTTGACTATAGGAGATCTTCTCCTCCTCCGTGTCACTATATAATCTCTCTTTCAAGTTGTCTGCAACTGGTTTGTATTCCTTTCTCATATCGTTCACGAACAGAATACCTCTGCTTTCAAATACTATTGAGCACCGAAAAAAAAAATAAAAATAAATAAATAAAATCTTTCAAGATACAAAATAGGTCACATACGACTTTTGAAAATATTTTTTCAAAAGGTCCACACAAGACTAGGTAGGTCACGGTTCCCAAGATTTCAGACTCGCACCAAAGACATGTCGTGTTTTCTATAACTCAGAGAGTGTATGTATACCCGTAAAATCGACTACACCCCAGATAGAATTTACATACAGTATATCTACGGTTATATATTATACTAGTACCGTTAGGTGATAAAACCAAGCCAAATATCTAACTGTAACAAGGAGCAAATCCTTTTTGCATTTGTGACTTTATATAATAATCCCATTCCTAAATTTATATCCCAACATAAAAACAAACACTAAAATAAATATAAATATATTATGTTTAGATGTAAGTATATAGTGCTTTTTTTATGTGACGGCACCTTTCTCTTCTACAGCGTTGGGGAAAATATCAGTACTACTGCAAACAACGTACAATGGGGCTGCACCCTTCCACCCATTTTTTTTTTTGGAAGAATTTCTATTGTGCGGGATCTCAGAAAATCACTCAACACTTGGTGTCTCTAAAGATTACACCTTTTCCAGCAGTCAGTTCACTTCTAGTCGTTGCGACCCTCGAAAGTGTCTTCTTTCTGAAAAAGACTAACATTTGAGCAAAAAATCTTTACGACTAGGAAATATTAGGTGTGCATGTGTTGGCAGCAATGAAACGCCAAGTTGAAGAACCGGGCTGCACTTCTAAAATTGTGGAGTGAAAATAAAAACAAAAATATTTAAAACGTTTCAAGAGTAAGAAAGCTCAAGACCAGACAGTTCTGGTTCGTACAAGCAAGGGCTAATAACATCCCAAGTCACAGGACTGCTGGTTCAAGAAAAGGCACGTGAAAGTCGATCAGTGTTTAGATTAAAAAGGTTAGAGTACAGCATTAAAACATAAAAAATCAAATTATGCTGTACAAAAAACAGACAAAGAAAACCGTTGACGCTAAAACATTTTCATATATACCCAGTTAGTCTTGCCAGTAGAAATTGAATTTGACGGAAGGAGGAGGAAGAGTGAACTGGACGAAAGTGGTTGGTATAATCCTGGCATGGTCACATCACACATGGAGAAAACTATATTCTTGCGGCAAGAAGATATCTTCTTACAGGAAGAAGTAAGTCTTCTTGCGGCAAACTTCACCTTCTTGCAGCCAGAAGATTTTTCTTTTTGCAGCAAGAAGGTAAATCTTCTAACCGCAATATAATGCCTCGTTTACACTATGTAGCAAAACAGCTATATAGCCGAGCTATATAGCTGGGCTACAAGTTTTTGAAAACGCCATCCGGAAACAGCTTATAGTTCAATTCATGAGCTGCATAGCTGGAAATGAGTTTCCCATCGGTTGTCGGTAAGATCAAAGGCAACTATGCAGCTGAGCTATATAGCCGGGCTGGAAGCTTGTTTTTTGTTGTAGCACAGCTATGTAGCTGTCGCCCGAAGACGCTAGTCAGTTGTGTGCTTGCCATCTCGAAGTAAACTGGTTGATTTCATCAAGTACCTGCTCATACAGCTGCTACATCTACACACGAAACGTTTTCAGACATAGCTATATAGCTGTTTTTAGTAATAGCTATATAGCTCAACAACATATAGCTCGGCTATATACCTGTTTCGCTACATAATTTAAACGCGGCTTAAGAAGTATTCACTTTTGCCGCTAAAAAACAAAATTTCTTCCCGCAAGAAAATGCCTTGTTGTTGCAAGTAGATCTTTTCCTAGAGTATATATTAGGTACTATATATTTTTTTAAAAATATTTTTTAATCAATACAATTCCACTCTACATTTTTAATTAGCAGATTATAAAAAAGGAAATATAAGTTGAACTATAGTTTTGGAGATCAACGATATTTACGATAGAAACAGATGCAACAATAATTTTAAAACATTTTTTTGAATGAACGTGTATTTATTTTACTAAATTAGGTGCCATTGAAATGGAGAAATTTCAGAAATATTTTGAATTTTATCAAAAGGAATAAGTAGATAAGGTAGTTTTTTACGCACATAACTTTAGCATTTTATAAGTCTTAGTAATATTATTTATTAGTAAAAAAAGTTAAACTCCTGCACATAATAAGATCTTTCTTCTTGCGGAAAAAAGAAACTCTTCTTACGGCAAAACAATTTTCTTCTTTCCGTATGCCACAAGGAGAAATTCGCATTGCCCCAAGCATATTGCTTTACTTTTCCGTGCATTATTTTTCAATCATTATTTAAATTTTACATTCTAAAACTAAAAACAATATGACACGATCCACCTTTTGACAGCAGTTCTGGTTGCGACGCTATCCACTAACCTATAATACTAAAATAGGTTATTGTCAATTAACTGAAGGAGATAACCATTTGAGGAGACGGTCTCAAGGAAGTGGTCGAACGGATGACATTTGTCAAATAAGACTGTGAGGATGAATGAAGCTAGGACAGACAGGACAACTAACAGAAGATCTCCCGAGGTAACAAATGGACAACCCAACAAGATAATAACGGCCGATATATCCTGAGAGACAGATCCTCATCAAGATCTATAGCAATACACTAAACGGTCGTCAAGGAACACTCACGCCCCAGAGGAACTTCCTGTCAGAAATTCTACGTTGTTTTAATCGGAATTTTATGTTTTCCGACACCCAATTCCAAAATTTATAAAATAAAAACAGTCAATAATTGACTTACATTACTTACTTACTCTTTAGATCATTTACCCGAAAAACAATAGGTGTGTTCCTTATGAAGTTTTGAATATAAATATAAAATTTCACATTGTTACGTTCACTACAACGACAGTTGTTAGAGTTTTTGTGCTAAGCCTCCCCGCTAAATCCTCTTCCATTACACCGATTTGGCTGAAATACATAGGTATCCTCCTTATGGAGTTATGGATACACATATTAAATTTCGTGTCGATACATTCATCCTACCGAGAGTTATCGTGTTCACATACCGACAGAAACATATTTTTTTGATTTTGAAAAATTTGTATTCTTTTGGATAAACTGTATGAAGTACAAATACAATATATACTTCAGTCACATCCTGTACTACTTCATAAGAAAGATCGTCGGACATCAAAATTGTAATCTTTCGGATAAATTATATGATATGATTTGATACAAATTTAGTAAGTCACTTATTGATTTTCAGTCAAATTGCTGGACTGATTGTAGAAGAAGAACAATAGTCTGCAAAGTACCCTGCCGATGATTCACCGACGACTGAAGGAAGCTAGAAATGTTTGCCAACTTTTTTTTTTACTGGATTAGGTGGCAAAAGTTCTTATCCGGATTTGCAAGACAAGAAAATATATCCCTTAGTATTTTTTTTTTTGCTCTTTTGAATTGAAGGCGAAGAGCCACAACGAACACTTCTGATGCAGATAGTTTTAAAGAAGTTGATCGTCAGATAAAGATCCATTTTGAAGAACAAACAGACCGAAAAAAAAACATTATAAAATTATGTGCAATTTACAAAACAGTAAAATAAATAATATTAACAGATCCTCTTGAGAATAAAAGCCACGATCCACAACAGTGAAATAAGAATGAGCAAAATATACAGACGAATAGCCATACTTCCCTGACGCGTATTAAAGTTTTGAAAATAAATGAAAAGAAATTTTATTATTCTGGGACCGAGGTCCCCTAAGAATAAATACTTCCAGAGTAAAGAACAGGAAACAACAAAATATAGTATCAGTACAAAGAAATAAAAAGATAGGTAAATAAAAATTAGTACTACATTGGAGAAAAACTATACAATTAAAAAAATTAACAAAAGCTTAACAGGAAAAAACATAAAATTAACAACTTCATTATGATGAAAAAAAATAAATAAAAGTATCTATATAAATAAAAGAGAATAAGTAAAAAGAAAAAGAAAAAATCTATGTAACTAAGAGAAAAAATAAAATTAATAAAGTTATGGCCCTCCCTCTGAACCCGATTTACCGATTTGGTTCATGAATCATCATACTAAACTTGGACAAATTCGTTAAATGAACAGTTGGTAGATTTCGCTGAAAATTGATAGATATCGTACTTATTGGGTTATGTATTCTGATATAAAATGTATGTCGAAAAAATTCAGAACTTCTACAATTATTATTAGTATTAGGTTTCCCCCACCCCTCCTCGCTCATGCCACGCCTTCCCTTTGGCCGAAAATCAATAGGTGATGGAGGGAAAATATTGTCTTATACGCTTCTGGATACACACAAAGACAAACAGGATTTTTATTAAATTCTTGTAATCTGGTGTCGGAAAACAAGAAATTGTAATGATTATTAATCATTCGACAGTATGTTTTCAATATAGAAGGAATTCGAGTTTCTGTTGTGTAAATGAAAATTCAAAATTTGGCCAAACGTTTCAGAAACTATTTATTTCCTTCTTCATTTACCTATTCTATAGGCCCTGAAGAAGGAAATAAATAGTTTCCGAAAGGTTGGCCAAATTTTGAATTTTCATTTACACGACAGAACCTCGAATTTCTTCTACAATGAAATTGTAACTTCCCCCCATACTTCGTATATCTGAGAAAGTAAAATCTACCTTTCCAACTAATAAATAATAATTGACACAGGTGAGAAATTTAGATAAGAACAACGATGACGACAAATAGACGCTTTGAATAAGCCAAACACTTCTAAATTAAGATTAAACTGTTTATTCAATACAGGACAACCATAAACTCACATTCCGGGCATAATAACACAGTGATCCACAGTTGGTAGTGCAGCTACTTACCTGGAAAAAATAAAAAATAAAATTACAATCCTTTATAAAGATAATAATATAAGTTAAAAAGGTATAATAAATACAAGATTATCATTTAATAATAATTAAAATTATTATTATTAAAATTAAGAATAGAGAACAAAAAATAATAAAGATAATGAAAAATGAATTAAAGTTGAGATTTTCATATTAAGTATTTGTTAAATTAAATTATTTACAGTTTAAGTACAAAGTGGTTTGACTTAATGTTTATTACTTTGGTTTTATTTAAAGTCATTCTAATATGTACCTATGTATATGTGTATGTATGTATATAAAAGTATATATTCTTTTTGTTTTGCATTTCTCTTGACTGTATGTATACAAGTAAATGTGTGCATTTATTATTATTATTTGTTATAATATTTAGAAATTTATTAAGCTGTAATATTCTTACTTTATTATTATATCGGATGTATATTCAAATTGTACTCCAACACGCTACAATAAGCCTTAATAGGCTTCGATGTAGTAATAAATAAATAAAAAATAATAGAACCGACATTCAACTGTGTCATCATCAGTGTCTATTTACTACTACTGTTCCACTAAAGTGTTTCTTAAGATAGCATGGTGGGGATGTGCTACTGATGATGATGCAGTTGCTATTAAAACCAGTTCTGGTCGAAGATGAAACAGTGTGAAGACAACGTCTTTTATTTATTCAAAAATCTCGACCCAGAATATCTTAGTATTTATGTAAGTCAACTGATATTTGAACCAAAACGAAGTCGGAAAAAATGAAATTCCGTTGAAAACTCAATATCGAATTCTGACTTCAACTATTAATTTTTAGCACATACGGAGAGCAAGTTTAATTGATTAATTCGGCCTGGGTAAGTACATTAATGGTGATTCGCCGAAGTTTTTTTTTTTTTACTTTAGTGCGAAATCAATCTTCGTTGAGAATCCAACCAGTAGTAGTGTCATCTAACTTGATATCAACAATAATTTCATTATAAATCAGAATTCGTAGTGAGTGGCATGGATAACGGTTAGCGTTTATGGTCGCAGACTATAGTTGTCGACTTCAAAGGTCGGCAATAATGTTTATGAGCAGTAACCGTATAACAGTAACCGTTATTCACCTGATTACATCACACATACATTACATCACTAATATATAGAAAAATAAATTATAAAGCCCTACTGGAATCAATTGGCTGGAAAATTCAACGCAAAAAAAAGTCGTGAATCACCGGCTATGTACATTCCCAGCAAGAATTAATCAATTATGTTTTCGCTCTACATCCTAAACTAATAAACCGTTTATGCAAAAACTCAATATTTGATTTACCCAGTGGCTTCTGAATCCTCATACTAAATTTTGTGGCGATAAATTCATTACATCGGCAGTTATTGGGGTTTTTTAATTGAGTCCATCTTATCCTTCCCCGTCCCTTTGCCTGAAAATTGATAGGTGAAAGTCCCTATGCAGTTTCGATGTATGTAAAAAATGTATCAAATATATGTAAAAAATTACATTATATACCTGTATGCAGGGGCGTAGCCAGGGGGGCAAGGGGGGTGCGTGTGCCCCCCCTGGCCAGAGCAAAAAACCAAGACAAAAATTAAATAAACTAAAAAAATTGTTTTTATTAGAAATGGATTGCTTGCAAGTTACCAATAGGATCTTCAAATTTCCGGTGCGTCTGATTCCTAAATCAGTAATCAGCTGTTACATAAATGTAAATGTACAAAACAAGTCATATTACATTTATTAAAATATACATATATAAATTCGATCATTTCATTTGCTCTCTCAAAATCGTCATGTATGTTATACTTTATACTCTTAAAGCTGATTTTACGTGCGAAGTAAAAATGCAAAGCGCAGCAGCAGCAAATGGACGATATTGGATGTGAGTCATTTATTTCTAAAAGCACAGAAACCACAGCGTGCATTTGCTGTTGCTATGCTTTGCATTTTTGCTGCTCGTGTAAAGTCAACTTAAGTATTACAGTCAGTGGTTACCTCAGGGGGAGCTTCTGTGCTCCCGGCAGTCTATACCCCCCACCCTCGTAGCCTAACTTTGCCCCCCCCCCCCCCCCCTTCCTGCTCAAAATCCTGGCTACGCCCCTGCCTGTATGTAAAACATTACGTTATATACCTGTATGTAAAATATTACATACCTATACATTCACTTCTAAATGGAGAAACTATAAAAAAAAAGTGCCATAAAAACAGGTTGTGGGATAAAGGACGTGTCTCCAATGTTAACGAGGAGACGACCTATATCGGGGAAGATAGTGGACACCAAGAAAAGTGTCGATGTTCCTATAATATCGTAGTTTAGAAGAGAAAGTATGTAAGTATACCTCAAGTGATAGCTACTATCACAGGTGACTGACCCCAATTTGCAATAACAACCTGCGTATCTGAGAATGCCTTACCATTCGCATTCGGACCTGACCGATTTCTTAATGTTGGTTTGACTTGTGACCGTAGGAGTGCGGAGAAGAACATGAGATCCAGAACGCATAGACGTACTTTTGTTTTGAGTAACCAAGCATAAAAAAACTTTACTCTTTGAGAAGATAAAATCATTCTACGTGGTCAGGCATCTAAGAAAGAAAGTGAATTTATATTTAATTCATATGTCTACCATTTCTGGAGACATATACAAGGGAAATTCGTTCAAGTTTTATAAAGATTAGGAAGGACGTGAGGTAAGAGCAAAGAGGGAAGAGAGAAAGGCGGAGATTTAGTATCAAGATTTAGTGGAGGTTAAATAAGGCAGGTCTTTGCCGGCAAGGCCAGTTTTCTAGAGAACATTGAACTCCAGGATTTATGAAGAGAAGGGATATTTATGGCTATAAGTTGTACAAGAAAGTTAGGAGAAAGGAACAATTTCTGTAATGCATCATGTTAACTGTTTTTTTAAATGTAGAATATATTTTTTCCCATGTTTATTATCATAAAAAGATTCAGAATATCCCCGACAGAAAATTCTGTCACGAAATCTATAACAACTTATTCATCCAAATAACAAATGATAATAGGATATTGTCATATTGAAAAACTATTATTGCTAGCCCAAATACGTCTCCATAATAACAACAGAAATTTTAGTATAATACACGGAGGGTTCAGATATTATAACTACCCTCTCCTACCGAAAAGGATCACCTTTTACACTTTTTGTTCCATTGTCCTTCTTTGAGTATCCACAGACAAACATTTCTCCACAGATATCTTACAAATAGATCAAACAGCGACTCAGAATCAATTCTGGAGTTTTTTGATAATGTAGATGTTAAAAAGAACCATTTATATTTTATTTTTCACTGTAGGTTTAGAAATTAAGAAAATATTAATTGAAAATATTAGAGCCCGACTCTACGGTGGGAGTCCTAAATTTTGCCTACCCTAAATTTTTATTCACCTAGGCAGGGGTCTTTAACGAGTACCTGACATCGTGCAGGCTCGGGACCATCGCTTAACGTCTCATCCGAAGGACGGCGTGCTTAAGTTTATTATACCTCCCAGATGAAATAAACTAAGGACCTCGGTCGGGTTTCGAACCCACGTTCTTGAGCTCAGAAGACAAGCACGCATACCACTGAGCTACCGGCGCCCTCTATTTATTGCTTATATGTATATATATATTTTTTTTTTTTTATGGCTACTACCATTTTACAATTTTCCCCTTTTAAAGGTCATATTTTGTTTTTTATAATTTTGGATTGTATTTGTTCTCTAATTGATTGCACTATTTCTTTCTGTTTCCATTAAATATCATGTTCATATTATTTATTAATTTTAATATTATTTTAATATCTTTATTTAGTTACTAGATTACTTATTTGATATTATTATATTTTTTTATTTTATTTCTATAAGAATATATATTTTGTAAAAAAAAAAAAAAATTCATTGCCATAAAGCAGTGTAATAAAGTGTTTTTCTATCTATAACTGGATATGTCATACAATTCCTAGTTCATTAAAATAGCTTATGGATTATTTTTAAAAAAATACATGTTAGGTATTGTTTTATTTTATCTATACTTATTGAGAACCAGGGGGTCGGCTACATAACTTTCCCTATAGTTCGCAGAGTTGGCGAAGTAAAGTCTGTCAACACACTCCCGATAGAATGACCGAATAGACGGAGTTTTATATGAATATCCTATAAGGATTTTCAGCAAAATCGACCAAAGGGGAGGAGAGTTCAGGGGAAGGGACTCAACCCTAAAAAAACTGCCAATGTAATGAATTTATCGACTTATAAATAATATTATTATTAAATAATTAATATATAGAAGGCGCTATATAAGTCAACCATTGATTATTAATACAAACGGTCGACTGATTTTGGAGGGGGGAGAAAAAAGTTAATTGACTAATTCGTTCTGGGGAAGTATATTGTCGGTGATTCACTGACGACTTTTTATTATTCAAAACTCATCATAATTTAATCCGTACCTTATCCGTAACGATGGGAACGATGCCACTGGTCTACGGATCTTGTAGTTTATAGTCAAGATAAAATCACAAAAACTAGAAGGAACTACTGTACTTATGATGTTAAACGTGAACTTAGCGTTGAACTTGACTAAGTATATCCATTGGGGTGTTCCTTCAAGACATTTTATCAGCCCTCGCCTGGGTATAAAGCAGATGACGTCAGTAATTCTGGATATTCATAAATTGTTAGTAAATACGAAGTAACGAGAATATAAACAGATAAAATCGGGATTTCTCATCGTTACATCGGCAGTTATTACAGTTTTTGTGTTAAGACTCTCCCCTAATCCCTCCCTTTTTTTTTAGATGATTTGACAGAACATTTATAAATTTTATATGTGTATTAAGAACTCCATGTTTTCAATGAAACAGCGTCATCATCAGTAGCACATCCCATCCGTATAGCGTAGAGGTTAAGTTGACATTTAACGTAGGGGATGACGCTGTTGCGTTGAAAACCATTTGTGGTAATTTTTCCGCGAAATCAGCTGAAAGGAAAGGCGGATCAGAGGTGCACAACACAAAAACTCTAATAATGACTGACGTAATGAATGTATCGACACGAAATTTAGAATGAGGATTGAGACAACAATTGATATTTAGCCCAAACGGTCAATTGGTTTTAAAGAGTAGAGCGAAAACTTAATTAATTCGTACATTTTTGAATGAGGGGATCGAAAATTATGAAATTTCGGTGAAAACTCAAGACCAAATTTCTAACCGATTACATAACTTCTCCTATACCTCGCACAGTTGGGGAATAAAAACGAAAGTACTTGAAAGAAGGGCATCTGAAAGCATGAGATAAAACGACTGGACAATTCAAAATGACTTAGAGCTACTTGAGAGCAAATCTGTTTCTAATGACCATAATCGAGTAAATTGCATTAGGAGACTTCCGCCTCAACACAGAAAGCCGCGTTGACTTCATATCAGTAGTTCTCGACTCAAGTTAGTCATGGGGGTCATTTCTTTAGAGATTAACGCCATCCAGGCTCGATAGGTCATTTGAAAAATAGTGCCTGAGCAATCGCCTTAAATAATTCTCATTTTCGTTACATAACATGGAAACCCGCCCGAGGCACTTCGATTTTTAATCTGGGAGGTGAAAAAATCTTGAACGATGGGACGTTAAGCTAAAGTCCCGAGCCTGCACAATGTCAAGTACGTTAAGGACCCTAGGTGAATAAACCTAAGTCAAAATTTAGGACTGCCACAGTAGAGTTGGGCTCACATCCACCAGAGCGACGAAAGAGCGCTATTATTTAGTGGACGATAGGACCTCGTAATTAAAGCCCGGGCATGAGTCACATAGAATAACTTACTAATTAAAAGAAATTATGAACGCTAGAGCAGTAACAAAACACTCGGGTTGCTTGATGAAGCGGCTGGTCAGCACTATTGGCTCCTCAGGAGGTCACGCGGCCAATGACGATTCAGTCGTCCAGGAGGGCAGCCCGTCAAGGACCGGATCGGTATTGCTTCCACTAGTGTGTTCGGATGAAGTGTGAATTATTCGTGTAAATTGTTGTATGACTTCGTGTAAGAATAGTATATTGAGATCGAGGTGTAATGTTATGTTCGAAACGTAGTATGATTTTATTTATTGATTTTATAACCCTAGATACTCTTTACTCTCCAGCTATACGAAGTATAGGGGAAATTATGTAATCGGTCAGAAATTCGATATCCAGTATCGATACAAAATTCTATATCCAGTATCGCCTCAAAATTTAATATGATAATAAAATGTCCCTGTGTTAGTTATTGAATTTTAGCTAAAATTGTTTATAGGTTTTAGAAGAGGGCCAAAAACTTCATTGAATAATTTAAGCTCGGGAAACATGAAATTCCGGTGAAATCTCAAAATCAAATTTCTGACCGATTACATAACTTTCCCTATACTTTGTATAGCTGGGAAAGTGAAAAGTTGTGAGGAATCGATCGATTAGGCAAGTTTCTGTCTAATGAAATGAATATCATTTTCAGCCCCCTCCCATTCAACCTTAAATAAGCCCCAACTCAGGGAAATTAACACTCCACCCAATGGCCATATATCGACTTCAACCCTCCAATCGTATTAAATTAAGTTTATTTGCCAGAGAGTACTGATAAGTGGAAGTGGAAAACCTTGATCATGCAGTCCTTCGGGATTTTAGGCGATGGTGCCGATCCTGTACAATGTCATTCAATAAAAACACCTCTACCCTAGGTGAATGAACCTGAATAGACAAAGTTTAGGACTTCCGAAGTAGAGTCCGGGCACTTGTCTACCAGAGCGACGAAAGAGCGCCCTGGTGTAGGCGATATAGTTAAAACTTAGGCACGAGTCACAATAACTAACTGATAAGTAAATATTAACGTATACATTTATTAATTAATAATTCAGAATATTGAGAGGTCAACCTAAAGATTTATGTACTGACTGAAAATATAATTCTCTTTTGGTTTATTATTATATGGATTAACTACACGGCGTTGCCCGGAGAACTTTGAATTTTTCCTATAATATCTCTCATACAATTCCTATGCTATTCTTCGACAGTAGGTACATTTATGATGTTGAAACTTACAATTATTTACATGGAAGTAGGCATTTAGTCAAATCCCGGAAAAAGGCAATGATGTATATTGTTTATGTATGAAAACAAATTTGCAGCGATGGTGACCACAGCTGGTACATATATGACGTGAGCTAGAATTAATTATATGCTGCGCCCCCCCTCTCATCCAGAATTTTGTAATGTCACATAACCTATTTTTCATATGGGCTTATAAAAATGGTACTTGTGAATTTCCGTGGATGTCCACTCAGCCGTTAGTGAGCTAGCACTAATTTTATACTACGTCACTTAACCTATTTTTCAATTGGTATTTCAATTTAACTACTTGTATAATACATTATTATACATGGTTCAAAATTAGTTATAACAAAGTACTCGATTAAATCGATACGAGTAGGTATCGATACTTTTTATTCTATACTTTAGTAGTATTGAAAGTTTTATTAGACACTACTTGTGAGTAAAAGTATCGATACTTTGTGGTATCGATTGAACCCTAACCCGGAGTAACTTTAAGAAGGTCAGTAACGTTATCTGCCACATGAACAAGACCCTAATCTAAGTAAGCATTTACCCAAACAACAATAGAACAACTTCTTATATATTTATGTACCGAAAATACACTAATTTTGCGTTCCGAAAGTCTTATAGAGGTACTTTTTGCCCGTTATTTGAGCAGGAAATAAGACTGCATAAATTGACCACATAATAAAGATCATCCGGTCATTTTGAGGACGTTTGGAGCTGGTCTTTCGGCTTGACATGAAAGTTCCGCTATCAAAGTTAATATTGAAAAAAAAAGGTTCTCGGTGAATCACCAGCTATGTACTTCACCAGCATAAATTTTTCCGAATGAAGTTTTCTCTCCCCAAAGCCTATCGACAGTTTGTTTGGTTTAAAAAATCAATAGTTTACTTAGGAACATCCTCATACTAAATCTTGTATCCATACAACCTCCAAGTTAGGAAACGCGGACATGTTTTAGAAACTTGTAATAAATAAATAAAACAAACTTCTTTTTTGAAATATTGTAATCCATTAAAATAAAGTCGGTGAATCATGTCGGTTTTCGCTCTCCCTCCAAAACCAATCGAACGTTTTGGCTACAACTCATGTTTGACTTACATATTGAATTTTGTGTCGATACATTCATTACATCAGCAATTATTAGGTTTTCTCATTGGTCGATTTGGCTGAAAATCAATAGGTGTCATCATATCGTGTTCATAAACACACACAGACAGACAGCATTTTTATTTTCATTTTTGAAATCAGTTCAATCAATCATGGCGCTGCAACCCGGTGACAGGTCCTGGCCTGCTCCACCAAAAGCAGCCAATTGTCTCGATCCTGTGCGGCTGCCATCCAGTTCCTGGATGCGTAATATGTTTCGGGCAGCTTCTGCCACACCATCTGCCCATCTCAGCTTAGGTCTCCCTCGCCGTCTTACTCCATGAATGGGCTCCATTAGCAGCTTCTTAGGCATTTCCTCAGCTTCCATCCTGGAGACATGTCCTGCCCATCAAACCGCGCAATCTTCATGATATTCTGCGCAGAACCTTCCTTTCGAATTTTTGGAATCAGGAATTTGAAAAACATGGAATTCCATTGAAAACTTGGTATCGAATTTTTGACCGATTATATAATTTCCCCTATACTTCGAATAGCTGCAGCTGTAAAATTACTGCTTCAAATGATAATGATTATTTAATTATAATTAGACACTTTTGTTGTTAGAAGACAAAATGACATGAAGATACGATACTTTCTTATACAATACCGTGTACCATAACTAGTATAGAAGAATAATAAGAAAAAATTAAATGAAAATAAACATCCTTTTACTTTACTGTTACTTTATGTATTTATCATCCTTCAACATCATGTATTTGTACGTGACCAGACTAACTGAAACTATAATTGCTTCAAAGATGTAGGAACTGTTTCTTTCTTAACACGGATAGGGATAATCTTAATGAAAAGAAATTAAAGATATGTGGCCATAACAAGGCTTTCTTATACCAACCACATTTTTACAGATCACTCTCCCTTCCCCTTCCCCCTCTCAAATTTATCTCATACTAGCATTACTGGATATAGGAAAATAATGTTAGTTATTGGGACTCAAGCCCGGGCTTAGCAAATAGAGTATATGGTGGGCGAGAACCCGATTCTACTATGGTAGTCCATAGTTAGGGACCATCGCTTAACGTCCCTTACAAAGATCGGAGAGCTCAAGGTTTATTTCGTCTCTCAGATAAAAAACTTACGGGCTTCAGCCGCGATCTTGAGCTCAGTAAGCTAGTATGCTACCTGTGAGCTACCGGGGCCCTTAAGAAAGTAAGTGTGTGCGTCAGTTGTTTTAATTCTTTTCTTGTTCAGAGTAATTCTGACAAAAGTGTTTGGTATAAGAAAGTCCTATAATGGCCACATACCTTATATGTATGTATATTTTTATTGTTTTCTCTTTTAATAATTTTTTTTTTTTTTTGTAGCCTTATGTACGATGCATATTAGCCATGTCATATTGTGTTATTCTAATTATTTACGACATCCATGGCACCGGAAGGGAGTTCTATCTTCGAAATAAAACTCACTCCCGGAAAAGATTCGAACCCGCAAACAATTAATAAATGAAACTATCAATAATAACGATATTTTAAAATTTGTTGCTATGCGATACAATTTAAATTTAAATAGCTAACTCAGTGGTATGCGTGCTTGACATCTGATCGTGGGTTCGAAACTCAACCAAGGCCCTTAGTTTATTTTATCTGGAAGCTAAAAAAAAAACTTAAGCACGCTGTCCTTCGGATAGGACGGTAAGCGATGGTACCGAGCCTGTACGATGTCAGCTACTCGTTAAAGACCCCTAACCTAGTTGAATAAAAATTTAGGGTAGGCAAAATATAGGACTCCCACATGAGGGCTCATGTTCACGAAAGAGCGCTCTGGTAGTAGGCGATATGACCTCGTAGTTAAAGCCCGGGCATGAGCCATAAAACCTAACTTAACCATTTCCAAAGGAAAATTATTTCACATTATTTTGGACGCTCCAAACGGAGGAAATGTAATAAGGATCATTTTTGATAAAATTCAATTTTTTGGTAGTTCCAACTGTTTTGGCGTAATTCAAGCAAATGTGTCAAACAATAGGTTACAGAACGACATTTTAGAACGTACGCGAGTGACTTTCGCGTACCAAGCGACCATATATAACATCCATAAATATAAGCGTCATCTTGTAAAATGTATAAAAATGTAATGTTTCAAATCAAATCACATCTAAATTGGAACGTGTGTCACCATCATTTCAAGGTTCAACTTCATTGCCTCAATACATCCTTCCTTATATTATATGTATAAGAAAGTAACAATTTATACTTAACTCGTTAGTTTTTTCCTTCCATAGTTATGTATTATACACGGAAATGGCAGTAATTGAAGAAATAACAGACCACTTTCACTTGGATAATTCATGACATTTTCTTGATTATTTAATTTCTGAAATATTTTTTTTTCAGTTGTTTCTAATTGTGAAAGTTAGGGGATTTAACTCCCAGACTACCTAACTGTGTAAAGGACTCTCAAAATTAGAAATATTCACCATTAACAATAATGGAATACAAGGCCTTGAACTGAAAGGCGAGTACATGAGGGAAAGAAAGCACTGCCCAAATATTTTTGCTAAAGTATAGTAGAAGGTTTCTCGGCCAGCGCCACCTTCATACTTCGCGGAGGATTTTTTTGATGAGCGGTCCATAATGCCAAACCGGTCAAAGTCTGAGACACATCCAGAGAGACATCTGAACAGTAGATCTTGCTCTCCCAGGGTAGTCAAGATGTGATGTACATGAGGGCGCCGGTAGCTCAGAGGTAGCGTCATAGTCTACTGAGATCAAAGATCGCGGGTTCGACACCCGGCCGAGGCCCTGAGGTTATTTTCACCTGTTTGATATGTTGAGCGACGATCTCGAGAACGTACAATTTCAGGTACTCGTTAAAGACCCATACTAGGTGAATAACCTAGATAGGCAAAATTTATGACTCCCAAAGTAGAGTCGGGCTCATGTCCACCAGAGTGACGAAAGGTAGTAGGCGATATGACCTCGTAGTCAAAGCCCGGGCATGAGTCACAATAACTAACTAAACATAAATTGAATATATAAAATTATGAAATTCCTCCCTCATGTTTTTTTTTTTTTTTAATACTGCCAGGTAACTCGATTTTTGATGAATGCTCGATGTGTGGCTATATATTAGGTAACATTGGATTCGTGACGACAGAGTTAATAATATTTATGATGGTACACGAAGACACGAATTTCAGTTTCAGGGACGTGATCACAAACCTGTTTTATTAGTATTAAGATATTTTTAAAACATCAATAGCGAACTGAAAAAAATGTGCTTTCAGAATTTGGCTTTGTCAAAATAGTATTCACAAGTTACTAATGCAGTTAGGCGTTGCTTCTTTATGGGGTACGTTGAAAAATAAATATTTTTTGTTACCAGTTCCTTGAAGAGAATCGAACCTGTAACCTACATATCATCAATGAGGCACATAGGACATAGGGCCAAACAAAATAATAATAATAAGCTTTATTGGTAGGACTGAGCCCATACAATATACAATACAATTATTACGAAGTATAATTATTTCTTATGCATATAAAATTGAACTTAAAATAAAATTTTTCATTGTAAAGGCAATTTTAATACAATAGAAAATAAATTAATACAACTTTTAGTAAAAAAATAAATAAAATGTATGATAAAATAAAAAATATGTGACGTGACCATAACAGTACTTTCTCATACCAACCACTTTTTCACAGCTGGTATTAATGGGTATATGAGAGTAACGTATTGGCATCTCAGCGGTTTTCTTTGTTTCATTGTACAGAATAATAATTATTCTGAGAGTGACTTTGTTATGCCCATCTCAAAACTGAAGGGGAAGTTTCCGAGGGAAAAATCCACAGTCCATGAAAAATCGGGGGATGGCATCGATTGCCAAATTTTTCAAAGAATAAATGCTTGTTCATTTGAACTAACAATACAGACTGTTGCCATCAATCAGTATTATATACATTTTTATCCATGAACTCTATTTTTCAGGAAAAAAAAAAAAAAATTAATACAGTAGGCAGAAATGGCTTTCTTTAAGTAGTAAGGAGAACGTTTTTAGTCAGTTTAGTTTTGACCATGTCAGCTGTATTTCCCACTAAGCTCCTAAGTTCCCACTTGAACCCGGGGGGTCCGCTCCGTGACAATATTCGCTCCAGATCTACTGGTCGAGAGGGCCTGCTTCTCTGTCCCAGTTAACTAGTCCATATCTCCGAAGTGGCATTCCTCCATAGTTACCTGGGATCCAACTGTTCCAATGGTGAAGGGTATTCTAACGAAGGGCTATAGAACTAGAAAAGTCCCAAAGAGCGTCCTTCTCTGTCATGAAGCTAGGTCCAAAGCACTGTCGAGGAACCTGAAGCGCAGTATCTACAGCTCCATGATAAAACCAATCCTGACGAATCTGACCTGTACACTGACCTCACATTTGGAGAAGCGTTTCAGACGTTTGAAAATAAAGAGTTGTGGAAAATAGCAGGATAGAGGGACAGGGAGCTGAGGAACAACTTCCGGAAATACCTGGAAGTAGCAGACATGAGGTCAGGGGGCTTAAGATGGACTGGGGATGTGGAAAGAAACGTATCATGGACGATAAGGTCCCAGGAGGCAGATCAGGAAGGAAGATCTCAGGACTGAAAGAAGGACGACGTGGAACACGATATGGTGAATCGACACGAAATTTTATGTGTATTCAGAACCCAATAAGGACAATACATAATGATTTTAAGCCAATTCGGCCAAAAGAAAGAAGGGGGTAGAAGGGGCTTATCACAAAATCTTTAATAACAGAAGTGATGAATGTATCAACATAAATTTCATATTTAAATTCAAGGACGACCTACTAATTTTCAGTAAAATTGACCGAAAGGAAGGAAGGAGAGGCAGAACAGGAAGTTAACACAAAAACTCAAATAATTACCAATATAATGAATCTATCGACACAAAATTTAGTATGAGGGTTCAAAACTACAGTAAGAAATATATTGATTTCTAAAGAATTTCAGCGGGATCGACCAAAAAAGGGGGCATATTAGGATACAAGAACTTGTGATTCACCGACGATTTTTTTTATATATTTACTGCAATTCAAGATGATTCCTCAACAAGTTAACTTCGCATTATATTAATCACAAGCCACAAAGAGTTCTCAATGTCATACATTGTTTCGTGTGCACTGAAGCGCATCTGATGACACTGAAGATAATACAATTGCAGAAAGGAGTAACATTTTCATAAATATTAAAGACAATCAGTTAAAAATTAATAAATAGATGTTTAATAAAGCTTATACAGAATCTATTGACATTTGGTGAAGATTATCTCGGTGATGGTTCATCGTATGAGAGTCGCCTAGGGTAGAGGTCTTTAATGAGTACCTGACATCGTACAGGCTCGGGACCATTGATAAAAGTATTTCACGTCCCAGATAAAAAGCCTAAGAGCCTCGGTCGGGTTTCGAATCCTCTGCTGCCGGCGCCCTCGATTCATGTTCTATATTACTCCACCAAATCTCAATTTCTTTCTGCTTTCCCGTATTATTAAGCAAATGTGTTCCGTTAGTTGCGTAATAAGAAAATTTCAATGATTTGACTGAGCAATGAGAATTTACATCTGAAAGTTAGAGTCTGTAACTTTTCAAATATTTCTGAAATTTTGATAATATAGGAAGAATGTAGAGTTAGGGTAACAATATTTAAGTGGGTAGAAGCGAAGGAACCATACGACTCAGTGTCATTGTCATTTGGTATTATGTGGGCAGATGTATTGTTTTGTGACCTCGGCCCATTAGAGGAATCCAACAGATGGAAGTCTGGCCACTAAACAAAGACAACATATTTCCTGGACAACTCCACATTTTCTTTACCTACATACAATACAGAACAACAGCCAAGGTTCAACTTTCACATTCGTCACCAAAACGATGCCACAATTACTGTCTTCAATAAAATTATATTTACTTCCCAATCTTTAAGGAGGTAAACGGTCAGAAATTCGTTGTTGAGTTTTCACAGGAATTTCTTGTTTTCCCAACCTTTGATTCCAAAAATGAAATAATAAAAAAAAACAGATGTGCCTTATCCACCCACATAAGCGCACGGTTGAAGTGCAACTTCTTTTGTCTTCATTAACCATGCGAATTAAATAAATAAATAAATATATATAAATAAGAACCATTTTAATCATGAGTATTTAATTATTGTATGGATATAATGTTTTAGTTATTGTGACTCAATCCCGAGGAGTATTAACTACGAGGTCATATCGCCTACTGCCAGAGCGATCTTTCGTTGCTCTGGTGATCATGAGCACGACTTTACTATCCTAAATTTTGCCTACTCTATTATATTCACCTAGGGTAGGGATCTTTGACGAGTACCCGAACCATCGAACCATCGCTTAACGTTCCATCCGAAGAAAGGCGTGCTCAAGATTTTTCACCCGCGATCTTGAGCTCAACAAGCAAGACCGCTACCTCTGAGCTACTAGTTTTAGAGGGAGAGCAATAACTTAATTGATCAGTTCGTAGTGGGGAAGTACATTGCCGGTACGCCGACGACTTCTTCAAAGTATAAACGTTTGTAACTCCCGTTGTTACGTATGTCTGTTTACTTTCGGTGTCTATGGCTAGAGCGTAGGGTTTTAGTAGCATGGTCTCAACTTGGTTTGTGGGTTCGAATCCCGTCCGGGAGTGAGTTTTATTTCGTAGATAAACTCCCTTCCGGGGCCACGGATGTCGTAAATAATTAGGTAAAACACCATTATAAGAGTCATGGCTAATATGCATAGTACATGAGGCAAAAAAAAAATTTTTAAAGTAGGTACATTTTAGGTTAGTATAGGACAATAAAAATATAAGACCTAAAAATATTTAAAATATGGCGGTCGTTTTCGAATTATGACAAAATGGTCAAGGTACCATGTTTCTTTTAGACTGCCCAAAAAGAAGGTTCAGGGCCCATTAAGTCAGTGTAAACAAGTGTGTATGTGTGTGTGAACACGATAACTCCCGATAGAAAGAATGTATCGACAAGAAATTTATATATGTAATATTGAACCAAGTAAGGATTTGAGCCAAATCGGCCAAAGAGATTAGGAAGGCGGCTTAACATAAAAACTTTAATAACTACCGTTGTAATGAATGTCTCGACACAATTGTGGTATAAGCTATAAGTAAGAAGTATTACGTAAGGATCCCGTTCTGTGTGAAGAAGGTAATATAACAGTAAGTTTAGTGGAGGAAGATAAACTGTTGATAAGAGAAAAGTGGGACGTTACTAAGATAGCTGCCAACTAACAGTGGTAATATTTATAGAACGGATCAGTTTTCATTGCACCGTGACCGAGACCGAAGTAGCCTCTTGTAGACATCTTGAATAGAGGACTGAGTGAGCAACCATCTTACCTTCAAGTTCAAATAGTGTCGGTTCCAAGACCATTCACCAGCTATATGAAGAATAGGGGAAGTTATGTAATCAGTGAAAAATTTGATGCAATTCAAAGAAATTTCATATTTTCCAACCGTCTGAATCAAAAAATTGAAAAAAAAAAAAAAAAAAAAAGGTACAGACTGTGCCGCAACCGATGACGGCTAGTATATTCAGTTTTTCAAACTAAAAGAAGCCTTTCTTTCTTTATTTATTTTATATAAATTTATGCTATACACAATTTATGATAACTATCATAATCTATTATTAATTAATTTCACTAGAAGTAAAATGAGCTGTATTATTGTCAATTGTGTAGTACGATTTATTATAAAACAAGTTTCAACCCTTCATATTACATAAATAATACATATTACAAATAAAATAAATACATAACTCATCCTTTTCTTTATATAGAATGATGTCTGTCGGTAAGAAGTTTGGTATATTACGGATAGATGGCGGTTCGCGACTCTTCTACTAACTTTGAGACACAGAGTCTCGAACCGCCATCTATCCGTAGTATACCACACTTTTTACCGACATACATCCTTTTCTTGAAAGATAGTGAGACCATGCGACCAAAGCCCTACGCTCTAGCCCGCACGGCCACCATGGCCCCCGACTTTATGTATATATTTTATTTGTAATATGTATTATTTATGAAAGATAAAGGATTGAATCTTGTTTTATAATACATGTTAATACACAATTGACAACAATAATACAGCTCTAAATTAGACGAAATCTCGAATAATTGTCTCAAAGTTAGTAGAAATCATTTGGGTTTTTATGCTGCAGTATTTAAGGGATGAAAGATGAAGGGTTGAAACTAGTTTTATAATAGATTATACACACAAGATTTCTATTGGCTAACCCTTTGGCCAATTTGACTGAATATCAATAGGTCTCCTCCTTGAAGGGTTCTGGACACACACATATAAAATTACGTGTCGATATATTCATTCTATCGGGAGTTAGAACATGTCTATCATGTTCATAGACACACATAGACATACTGCAATTTTGTTTTCTCATTTTTGAAAACGAGGGGAAGGGGGGGGGGGGGGGGCGAAATTCCGGTAACATGTAATTCCGGTGATTATGCAACATCAAATTTTATAATTTCTCCTCTAATTCCTAAAGCTGGAAAAGTAAAACATATATGGCTACGTCAACAATTATATTACTGTCTCTAATTTCGCACTTATATAAAACCTAAAAGTAGAATTAATAATTATCTCATACGTGATAGAAAGATGTTGTGGGACGACCGGTTTTCGACGCAACAGCGTCACCATCAGTGGTTCATCTATGAAAGAATAATGAATTATACAAATAATGATAAGTATAAATAACTCTTAAAGCCTCATGGTACAGAGTAACAATATGAAAAATTATAAACCTACCCCACCCACACAGCACAGCGGTTAAAGGACAACTGGCATAGCTCTAAGGGGTGGGAATAGCTAGGTTCACTCACTCTCTCTACAGATTCTAATATACACAAAAACTAAAACAAGTCTCTACATAATAGTAACAAAATATAAAATTCACCATACAGCCAAAGGAGTTTTTTGTTGTCATAAAATAAATAAATACAAGTAGGAGATAAATATTTTTAAAAATTGTATTCATTTATTTTTATTTTATTTTATTTATTTTGGGACAACAAAATTCTTTTGGCTGGTGAATTTTATATTATGTTACTATTATGTAGAGACTTGTTAGAATGAATGGTTTTGTATGTAGAGAGAGTGAACCTAGCTATCCCCACCCCTTAGAGCTATGCCAGTTGTCCTTTAACCGCTGTGCTGTCTGGATGGGGTAAGTAAGTTTATAATTTTTTATCTTGTTACTCTGTAACCTAATGCTTTATACTTTTCATTATTTGTATATTTTATTATTCTATCATAGATGAACCACTGATGATGACGCTGTTGCGTCGAAAAACGGTTCTGGACTAAAATAAACCAGTGGGAAGACAACGTCTTTTATTTCTATGAATTATTATCTAGTAAAATAAATAAAAAATAACTTGTTCAACTTTTATATTCTTTAATTTTAAAATAAATTATAAATATTTTTTTGGAATTAGACTAAAGTTATAATAGTTCTCTTAATTTATTTTATTATCTTTCGACTGTATTCGGACATTAATAGTTATCTATTGACCGTCCTACATCGAATGAGTACATATTACCTGCCACAAAAGATAGAGAAGACAAATCAAGTTAACATACAGCTACATAACACTTTACATAAACATGAAAACCAGTTGCCCAGCCCAACGACTTCCTGTGCAAAAACTGTACTCCACATCCGGCTGACAATGTCGATACCGAGGGTCCCGTCATCTAAAGAACGAGCTTCCTGTACAGAAAAATTACTTTATTCTTTATTTTTATCCTTTAAAGGAAAAAAAATAAATATAAGAAAAAAGATCCTCGGTGAATCAATAAAGTTTTCGCTCTCCCTCTAAAACCAATTGAGCGTTTTGGTAAAAATCAATAGTTGACATAAAGGGACTTTGAATCCACATACTTAATTCTCGGGTCGGCAGACTAAAGCACATAAGTCAAAAATATCAATTTTGTTATCTTCTTATTCACGTAAGTCAACTTATATACTTTAGTACATTTTTAGAGTAAACAATATCGAGGTGTGAGTTGAAAAATAAATAAATAACTAAAAATCAATTTTTTGATCTGACCGAGCCCTTAGTTTATTTTATCTGGGAGGTAAAATAAACTTAAGCACGCCGTCCTTCGGATGGGACGTTAAGCGATGGTCCCGAGCCTGTACGATCTCAGGTACTCGTTAAAGACCTCTATCCTAATTGAATAAAAATTTAGGGTAGGCAAAATTTAGGGCTCCCACAGTAGAGTCGGGCTCATGTCCACCAGAGTGACCAAAGAGCTCTCTGGTAGTAGGCGATGTGACCTCGTAGTTAATGCCCGGGCATGAGTCATAAAACCTAACCTAACCTCAATTTTTTGACTTATGTGCTTAGGTCCGCCGGACCTAGAATTTTGCTTTTGAGTTGAGCAACCGTCCTATTATCCCTGCTTTCATTTGGCCGATTTCACCATAAATAAATAAATATCGTCCTAACGGGGTTTTTACATATAAAATTTCATGTCGATATGTTCATTATATCTTCAGTTTTTAGAGTTTTTATGTAAAACCCCTTCATTCCTCCCTTTTCTTTGGCCGTTTTGGCCAATAATCAATAGATATCGTCCTTATGAGGTTCTGTAGGCACTTACTGTACGTCGTTTATCGACTGTTAGAGTTTTTTTGTTGAAGTCTCCTCCCTAATCCTCTTCTTGCCTCTGGCCGATTTGACTGAAAATTAATAGGTGACCTCCTTAAATGGTTCTGGTTACCCATATAAAATTTCATGTCAATGCATTCATTTTATCGGGAGTTGTATTCTCAGACACACACAGATATTCAGCAATTTTTTTTTCTCATTTTTGAAATCAGTGGTTTGAAAAATATGAAATACAGTGGAAACTCAAGTTCGAATTTCTGACCGATTAGAAAACTTTGTTACAGCTGGGGAAATAAAACTTAATAATAACAAGTGAGAGCATTCAAAGTTCAGGAAACATATTGTGAGAAATGACGAAGACATGTAGTATAGCTTGGGTGGTATATAAGCAACGCAAACAAAACGAAAACTACGATAGTTGAGGTGAGAGAAATGACGGTGTTATAGGCGAGCTTGTAAAACTAGTTTTTACGAGGCATTACACGCTTGTCTGTGCAAGGTCAGACTGCCAACGCATCACTGCACGCTCTAGATGATACACTATCTCTTAGTTTCTCTTTCTTTCGAGACCACTTAACTTTTTAAAATTCGTTGCTATCTGTTACAATTTAACCATGGCCATTCGTTCGTTTCCATTTCTGGTGGCCAAAGATGAACAACTGTATTGAGCCTTTCTTTAAAGGCTGCCATCAGACCATCAGGTATGAAAACACGACTTCACATAGACTTCGCAGGCCCCTATGAGGACAAGCATTGGCTCATAGTGGTAGACGCTACTTGGTTCGAGGTCTCCTCTCAAACAACAAAAATGATTATTTTGACGCTCTTACGTACTTTCGCAAGATCTGAATTGCCTAATTTAATAGTATCCAATATCGAACCGTAGTTTACAATCGATATTTTCAAACGTTTTTGCAAAGAGTATAAAAACATGTCAGGTCGTCTCTATAGCATCCGCAAACAAACGGTCTTGCCGAACGAGCTGTCAGAACGTTCCAATCTCGATTTGCAGCTAAAAGGGAACTGAAGAAGATATAAAAACGAGGCTGTACAAGTTTTTGTTTCCATATCGCTCAACTCACATAAAACAACGAAATGAACCCCTGCCGAAATGGTGATTGGTCGACATCTGCGATTCCGGTTTACGTCGATGAAACCTGATGTTGGAGCTGATAAAGAATTGGCAACACAGGTTTATAGACCGGTAATGGTATCCAAAATAAGAGTTCCAAATAACTGGCTACAAAACCTCTGGCGGTTCTGGAGGACCACTCCAAAATATTGGAGACTAGATAACAAGATTGATTAAATTGTAAATGATAGAAGATATTTAATGAACAAAAGAAAACCTCGTAAAAATTAGTTGGCAACTGAAAATATATCAAAACATAGATTAAATTAACATAAAATTGAACTTAATGTTAGGGATGAAAAATATAAAGTTTAAAATAAATAATAAAGGTTCATAAAGTAGGTAAAATAATAAAGTTCTTATGGGATAAGATTGGATGCCGCCTCTGAGATGGGGGGAGGGGGAGGGGGAGGGTGCTAGATGGTCAGATGATGGGTGTGGTGGCATCGCACCGACTGGTGATGGGACAGTGTGGTGATGGGACGATCCGGTGTAATATATGAAAGTACGATGCGGTCTGGATGGCTCCTGGCAGGGTACTGAGTGGCTTAGGCCTACTTTGGTAAATATTGGGGTGGAGTAGGATTAGTGGGGAGGAGTCTTTTAACAGGTCCGACTCTCATGCAAAATAAACAATATAATAAAAAAATACTAAAATGGAAAATTTACAATGAATGCCAAAACAACAGAAGAAGGAAGTCATTCGATAAGGGCCAACAAGTGTGGGTGACCATGCCGGCTAGACGAGGCTCTGAAGAAGGTCGGGTCCTGAAGAGAGGGTCCTCACCTACATCGTCGAGGCGCTATATCTATTTTTCTTAAAAATTCAGAAGATTCTAAAGACGAAGCATTGATTAGATAAGAAAGACATGTATAACTCACCATGTTGGAGATGCAGGATGTACATGTTGGGTGGCGGGGGTGGGAGATGCAGACAAGGACATCCGATGCAGGAGCAGCAAGAACAGTCTGAGATAGTGCCGGCAGGCTCGAACAAGGCCAGATCCAGTCCAGCATCCAGATCCTCTTCCTCGTCTTCTGAGAAAGGTTCAAAGCCGCCATCCTCTATGATACAGTCCCAGTCTTCTTCCAGATAGTCCCGCCAGCCCCGGACCCCGCACTCCATTCTTCTGGCCAGCCTGCCTCGCCTCACACACCCCAACACTCCCGGCACACTCCACTACCTCAACCCAACATCTGCCGGAGTCTTCCTTAGAGACACCTGGATTAGCCCAAATTAAAGAGTATTAATCATCATTATCGTAGCAATTAACAAGTTTCGTTCCAGATCATACATATATTTTATAGTATGGCTCCCGCCACTAAACCACTTTTCTGAAAAGATATCTATTTATTATGATTAGATTTATCTATATTTCAACAAACTATATGTAGTTAGTTACGCGACTCTACTGTCCGGGCTTTAAGTTCCTTATAATGTTTCTTGTTACTAGAACGTTCTCTATTGAGGAAAACCTAAATTTTTCAAACCTAGGTTTAGTTACCTAGGATAGGTACAGGCTCGGGATCTAGGTTTTTTTCCCTCCCAGATAAAAAATCTAAGAGACACGGCTGAGTTTTGAACTCGAGATTTTAAGCTCAGTAGGGTAACACATTCTGGTTTGTAATTGCAAAAATAAAAAACATTGTAACCTTTAGTAATAATACCGTTAAGAATGTAGCTACACTGCTTAACTGTTTTATTAGTTAAGATATCACAGTGTAGCGTGCTTGCCTACTGTGCTCACGATAGGACATTATGCGATGATTCCGAGCATATGAAATGTCATCTACTAGACCCATACCGTAGGTAACGAACGAGCGATCCCCGTTCTGAGTAACTGTAAAAACAAAGGTTAAAATTGTTTTTTTATTTTCATCAAACAACGATTTCATCAATCACAGACAATGTACATCCTCAACACGCATCAATTAAGTTCTCGCTTTTCCTCCAAAACCAATTGACCGTTTTGACGAAAAATCAATAGTTGATTTACACATGGGCTTCTGATTCCACATACTAAACTTCTTGTCAATATATTCATTACCGGCAGTTATTAGGGTTTTTGTTTTAAGCCTCCCCCCTAATAGCCCCAACCTCATGGGGCTCTCGATACACATATAAAATTTCATGACGATATATTCATTCTATCAGGAATGATCGTGTTCATAAACACAGGAGGGTCGGAAAGCACAAAATTCCGGTGATTCTGATTAGAACTGTCTGAATCGTCCCCTAAACTTAGTTATTATGATTCATGACTGGGCTTTAACGACGAGGTAATATCGCCTACTAACATAACACTTTTTCGTCGCTCTGGTGGACATGAGCATGATTCTACTGCGGGAATACTAATTTTTGCCTATTCTTTTGGGTCTGGGGTAGGAATCTTTAACGAGTACCTGACATCGCATAGGCTTGGGATCATCGCTTGACGTCCCATCCGAAGGACGTGCTTAAAGTTTACTTAGTATACTTAGGTGCTTAAGGTATAACGAGGGAAGTAAAAGTGAGATGAACTTCCAAACCGTCAAATAGGTTAATATGCCGGCTTTCATTTCTATCCAAATGGTTACTTAGGTTCCGTTATTTCTTTAGCTGTGTGTATTAGGTCAAGGTATTCGAGTTGAACCCAATATTCTTTTAAGGTGCGTTCGATGTAGATAAGACTTTCGGACTCCCTATCCATCTCTCTGCACATCAGAATGCAAATAACGAACTGCAAAATGTCATCAGTGAAACATCGACAATCTACTTCCCCAGTGCAAATTAATTCCATTGATTATAATTTACCGATTTGGTTGACTATCAATGGGTGTCTCTGTGACTTCTGAATCATTATACTATATAATTTCGCATTAAGACATTCTGTGATGTAAAAATTTTACACACATTAAGATTATTAATATATTATACAATCAATTATTATTATTTGTATAAAAACAGCTGTTAGGAGTGAAGTAACTTAATCAGTAAAAAAATATGCAAAAATGGACTAGTCACATTTTGTTTTAAAAGGAAATGTGAAAAACCAATGAAATGAGGACAAATGACATCAGATGTTTCAAATAGAGAGTATATAGTGGGAGTTGAGATGTGGAAGTGGACAGTCTAGAGAGAGAAGTGTTTTTAGGGTTAAGGTGTAGTGAACCAGTCTGAGTGAGAGAAGATGTAGAGGAGAAGTAGGAGTGAAAATTATACCACTGGAAGTATGTAGAAGAGAAAAGGTACTATTTATTTATATGTATATATACAAAAAATATAAAGAATTATAAATTGTGGCCACTATAAAAAAAAAGAAAAAAAAAAAAAAAAAAGACTGATATAGTTTTAAGTAATTGCCTAGTTTGTAAGATTTCTTTTTGCAAAATATATTTTTTTTTTATTACCAATCTTAGTTATTCAATTTATAATGTAGGTTTAGGTAAATAAACCCAATATTTGTTCTCTTATTCTATGCTATTCATTTTCCCTGTTAACCCAGTAAGATAATTTATACCTTTGGATTAGGTTGAACATTTTTGCAAATTTAAACAATATGGCATCTCATTATTATATTTAGAAGAAATCCAAATGAAAAATTTGTTAACTGAAATTTTTCTTCAAAATTGTCTCTTGAACTTTCGATATTTTTTTAGGGCCCTTTTCGGGAGCATAACTATGGGAACTAAGGGAGGAAAATAACTGTTTGTACTTGGATAGTTACTTCGGTGAAGAGGGAAATGCTGAGGTCAGTATGGAGGGTCTTGTTGGAAATAGTATGGAGCATTGGCTATTGTACGAAAGATTTTGGATTGAAGGGATTGGATGCGCTGCAGATCGGAAAACTTGCCAGAACCCCATGGCAAGTCCATGCTTGCCAGCCCATAAGTCGGTTTCAGCATTGCATTGTATATAAGTCGTTTTATTTTCAAAGTAAATTTAGATCTTTTGTCTAGTAGTCTTAATAACAATTTAGCATCTGTTCATTTCCTGTCTCTTTAGTCTTTTTTTGAGAGCTCCATGTTAGTCACTTGTCAAGTAAGAGACCTAGATAGCGGACATCACAATGGAGAGGGCATGAGCTGCATTGTAACATAAATGCAGTTTCCGAATGCATTTATTATTAAGTCAACATTGGAATGAAGTCTCTAAAGACTTCATTCCAACGTCGGAGGTCAGCTAACAGTCACTTTTTCTCAGACTCATTTAATAAGAATGTATAAATTAGAAAGATTGAATGCATTATACATATTTATGAATCTATGTAGCTGCACTAAAAGGGGAAAAGTGAATTGGAAAATTTAAAATAATAATTAAAATAAATTATAGTAATTAAAATTTAATTGTAATTAACTAATAAAATAACGATGATGGAGAATAAAATTGAATTTATTCATAAGAAAAATGTAACTTAAATTTTTGTTCTATTACTTTAATGAGGAAATGATCCTGATCTCCCGATTGTTCGAAGGAATCTGGAGGATGAATATTCCGATTGTCCCCGATCAGGTTCGCTGTCTAGCATTCTATCTAGACCAATGATGGAAATAACAAGATCTGAAGTGACGATTTGGGCAATTTCGTTAAACTTTCATGTCGATACATTCATTCTATCGGGAGTTATCGTGTTCACAGAAACATACACACTTTTTTTTAAATATTTGTAATCTAGAGGTCGAAAAACATAAAATTCTGTTGAAAACTCTGCATCGGAATTTTTCACCGATTACAAATCTGCTGAAAAGGGTGTGAAGTAAGGGGTGGTTGGTACTCATGAGGAACGCCCTAAATAACATACTTAATCAATTTTGTTAATTGGAGTTAATTGTAGCTGTGATGCTCCCTTGAGTACCCTCACTTCGTTAACATAACAATTTCTCCTTTTAAAAAGATTATTATCGTCTTTACCTGCCAGTGAAATTTATCCTGAACCATCCAATTCAATTCTGAAACCGCAGCCACAAAGATGAGAACAATTGAGGGGGTTAGAAGCAAAGGGATGTAAGTGACAATTCGGCTGAAATTGAGATATGTGTGTTAACATCTTCCTTGACACCTACCCTGACTACTGGCTAATGATCAGAACGATTGTTAGTACCAGTAATGCTATCTAGTGGAAAATACCTGAAATCTAGTGGGTAATAGCTGAATTTACGATGTTACTATAACTTTTAAGGTAATTATCTCGAAATGACATTTTTGTCACTTACATCCCTTTCCTTCTTATCCCCTCAATTCATCATTCATAGCATCTCAAAACTATATTTCTATGCAACCACCAATTTTAGAGGAAGTGGTCTTTTCGAGAAGATAGACCCCGGCGTCAAACTAAAAGCCTATCCTTAAAACTCGAGGGAGATGGTCGTTGAATCTAAAAATCAATAGTTGACTTACATAATCACATACTGAATCCTATTAATTTTATGTCGATACATTCATTACATCGGCGATATTACGGTTTTTAAGACCACCCCTCTCTGAGGCCGATTCCACGGAAAATTAACAAGTTTTCCTCGATTTTTCTTCATATTTTTGGAATTAGGGGGTCGGAAAACATGAAATCCCTGTGAAAATTGAACATTTAATTTCTAACCGATTACTTAATTTCCTCTGGGAAATCAGTTTCCTCCAATCAATTTCCTCAGCTATACAAAGAGTTGGAAAAGTGAAACATAACCTATCATACTGATACTAGAGCAAAGACGACATACTTTTTCTTTCATGTTTATTGTAATTTTTCAATGAGGAAACATCGAAAGCCAAATCGCAATCTCTGACATTTTTCAATTATGAAAACAACGAGTATTGGAAAGGCTCACCCAACTCATATTCAAATTTTTGAGACTAATGAAATTTAAAAATATGAAGAAATTTCAAAACAGTTGGTCTTTTCAAGGATTCATGGAGGAAAACAAAGCAAAACTAGGCAACAGTGAATCACTGGCTATGTACTTCCTCAGCACGAATTAACTAAGTTTTTGCTCTCCTTCTAGAACCAATTAACCGATTAGGCTGAAGCTGCAGTTAGTTTGGTTGTCGGGAAACACCCCCAAGGACAGGATCACATTTTGGGTGTCCTTGATTCCTGTAAATCCTATTTCTTTATTTGCACTCTCAAATTCCAGCCATCTCCTATGAGGACCCACGCCCTCAGACCCTGCTAAAATTTACATATATGACCTCGTCCCACACTTTATACAACATTTAGTGTCTCTCTACCACTCATTCTACGCGTGGACTAACTGAAACACTTTGCATTTCTTTCTGAAAAAAAAGAGAAAAAAAAGTTCAGAAGAAACGTTTCTTTTACTGAACTATCTAAGAAACTATTTAAATTTAAACAATGCCATTTTTTGATAAAGTTCATTCAACTTGCTTTCAAGGTTTTTTTTAAAGCAATCCTAAAATTTACTTTCTTATACCTATAGTACAGTATCGTGCGAAAATCCAAGATCGAGATTTCAACGGATTTTCACGTTTCAAGGTCTCCACTTTCGCGATGATGTCTGTTTGTGCGTGTGTTTATGTACATGTGTGTGTGTGTATGTGTGTGTGTGTATGTGATTGGAAAATATAGTTAGTTATTATGACTCATGCCCGGGATTTAAGAGGTCATATCGCCTACTACCAGAGCGCTCTGTCGTCACTCTGGTGGACATGAGCCCGACTCTACTGTGGGAGACCTAAATTTGGCCTACCCTCAATTTTTATTCATCTAGGACAGGGATCTTTAACGAGTACCTGACATCGACTAGGCTCGGGAACATCGCTTAACATCCCATCCGAAGGACGGTGTGCTTAAGTTTATTTTACCTCCCAGATAAACTGAGGGCCTCGGCCGGGTTTCGAACCCACGACCTTGAGCTCAGAAGGCAAGCATGCATACCACTGAGCTACCGGCGCCCTCTTTGAAAAGTATATATCACCCAACAGGACGGCTGGGTTGTTTTCAACACAAGAGATCTTAGTAACAAGTTCTACATTTGTTGACAGCAATATGACTCATTTTAAAGTCATAAAAACTGTTGTATGCAATAAAAAAAACCGTAGGTCCGATGAAAAAATAAATATATAATAAGCATAAAGGAGTAATTTATATGCAAACTTAACTGCACTTCTTTTTGCAACAAAAAAGTACATAATAGTGATGCAATCATTATTTTATTTTTCCTTCTCCAGTTATACGAAGTATAAGAGAAGTTATATAACAAACCAGAAATTCCATGTTTTCACTGGAATTTCATGATTTCTGACCCCTTGATTCAAAAATAAAAAAATAAATTTCTTGTCTGTAGAAAACGTTAACTCCCGATAGAAAGAAAGTATCAACACGCAATTTTCTATGTGTATTGAAAACAATGACTATACATATCGATTTTCAGCCAAATCCGCAGGAGGGAAAGGGAGAATTGGTGGGGGGCTGTAAATTCAAAGCCTCAAAAGAACGACACAAATCAATTTTCCGCAAAATCGGCCAAAGAGAAAGGAGGGGAGAGGGGGGCTCAAAAAAAACCCTAATATCTGCTAATATTATGAAAGTAATGGCACAAAGTTTAATATATAAATCCAAGACCCTATAAGGACAAGACCTACCAATTTTCAGCTAAATTGGTCAAAATGAAATAGGGCATCAGAGGAGGGAGCAAAACTCAAAAACCCTCGATGTAACGATTTGATGAACACCAAATTTATGATGATTCAGAAGCCTCTGAACACATCTATTGATTTTCATTTAAATGATTAAATCGGGTTGAGCGATAACATAGTTCATTTGGTCGCGCTAGGGAAAAACATTCCCAAGATTCACCGGCATTTTTTTTTTTAGTAATCCACGAATGAACAAACAGCGAAACCATATTATACTGACTTTTCATTCAAAATTTTCTCTCTACTAATATAGGGCATTTAATTCCTTATAATTTTTGAAGAGCGATGCATCGAGATGTGAAAAAATAATAGAGGAAGGTTCAATTTTATGCATCTACAAATGCACCCTGAAAGATATTTAAAATGGAACTCAACATTTGAAAGATAAATAATAGTTGGTACTAAAATATTCTGAAGGCAATAAAAAATTATCTAGCTTTAAGAAATTCCTCATAAAATAACCTAAACACCATGCATGACTCACGAGATAGTTGTTGTGACTCATTACCAGGTTTTAACTACGAGGACATATCGCCTACTACCAAAGCGCTCTGTCGTCACTCTGGTGGACATGAGCCCACGATTCTACTCCCACAGTAGAATCGGGCTCATGTCCACCAGAGTGACAAAAGAGCGCTCTGCTAGTAGGCGATATGACGTAGTTAAAGCCCGGGCATTAGTCATAATAACTAACTAACTATTTGAGTCTAACACTATGTATGATTAGTAATAACAAAATATTAAAAATAGTGAAATGAAATAAATTTCGAACCCGGGATCTTGAGCTCAGTCTTGCCTACTACCAGTATTGCTTGCCGCATGCTACGTCTGAGTTTCCGGTCCCCTCAAGAGTCATGATATTTTATGATTAACTGGCCTCAATACCTGAGAGCTCGTTTCTTAAATGGTGCTAACAAACAGCCATATAAAACGAACAAGAAAAGACATTGATAAATATCTCCTCAATATAATGTCCTATTTTCTGCATTTTGGTCTGACATACAATTTATCATTGTGTCCTCAAAATATCTTTTTACATGTATGACTACTTATAAAAAAAAAAGGAAGAACTTTCTCTCAATCTATCACACATTGTAAATTACATGGTCGTACTTCAGACAAATTTTAGAATTTAAAACACTAAGTTAACAATATTCTAGAATTTACCAATAATTTTTTTTTTTTTGCTTTTTTATGGTAATTTTTTTATGAGAGATTTGTTCAAAAAAGTTCATTTTGACGCTCCCGTCAGTCCTTTTAGTGAAGCAATACATGATCTCTTGTAAATATATGAATGAATACCCATCAAACCTACAAATCTATTGAAAATTATAGATCTTTTAAGCTTAATTACGATTTTCTGACTTTTAATTTTGCTAGTTTTGTCGATAACATGTCAAAAAAAATATGAGTACAAAAAAAAATTGAAAATCTTAAAAAGATAATTTAATAACTTTATTCACAGAATGCAAAATAAAAATATAGTCTGACCTTTCACAAATTCTATTATTTTATGTAAGCCGGCTTTCAAGGTGGCCCTCATCATTAGGCAGGCAGATAAAACAATTTAAAATACATAACTTAAAAAGTAAATACATAAATTAAATAAAACTCCAAAAAATATAAAATACAAAAACGAATGAAAATTTAACAACTTGAAATTTCATGGACACATACATTATTACTGTTCCCCATACGGAACCCGGTGGCTAGGTGGTATGCGTGCTTGCTCAAGATCGCGGGTTCCAAAGCCTGCCGTGGCCCTTTGTTTATTTCATCTGGGAGGTAAAATAAACTTAAGCACGCCATCCTTCGGATGGGTCGTTAAGCGATGGCCCTGAGCCTGTCGTTAAAGACTCCTACTTTAGGTTAATAAAAATTGAGGGTAGACAAAATCCCATAGTAGAGTCGGGCTCATGTCCAACCGTGACGAAAGAGCTCTATGGTAGTAGGCGATATGACCTCGTAGTTAAAGTTCGGGTATGATAACTAATTACTGTCCTTCATCTGAGTATTCAGGGTATTACATAAAATGTATAAGTTACATAGTTATTATAACTCATGCCCGGGCTTTAACTACCAGATCATATCTCCTACTATCAGAGATCTCTTTCGTCGCTCTAGTGAACATGAGCCCGACTCTACTCTAGGTGTCCTAAAGTTTGCCTACCTAGGTTTATTCACCTAAGACAGTTGTCGGCAAACCGCGGCTCGCGAGCCACCTGCGGCTCTTTGGCCCTTGAGTGTGGCTCTGCCACAAAATACAACGTGCGTGGGTGCGCACGTACAGTGCGATTGAAACTTCGTGATGACTGGTTTTCTTATTTTATTGTCAGTCATTGTCATGATTTAATTTTATCAATAAATATATCAAGTTTTATCCAACGCACATATAGTTTAACTAAGACTTAAAACTTTAAGTAAAGTTTATTAAGTTAATTTTACGGAGCGTTGTGGAGTGAAAGAAGAAGTACCTAGTGTCGAGGATTGAGAAAGGTATGCTGAGATGGTTTGCTGAGATGGACATGTAGAGAGGATGAACGAAAGCAGATAGACGAAATAAGTTTACAAGACGAGTGTGGATGGCAGAGTTGGAAGGGGTCGACCTCAGCGAACGTAAGTACCTCAATCAGATTGAGGGCGTTTTTAGCAAAGGCCAGCTTAGGAGTACCCTAATTAAGTTAATAACAATGTACCTACCTATATAGTTAAAAAGTTTAAAAAATTTGGCTCCTAAAAGAAATTCCAATGGTTGTACTGTTGATATTGGGCTCTGTTGACTAATGAGTTTGCCGACCACTGACCTAGGAGGACGTTGGACGAACGAGTACCTGACATCGCACAGCCTGAAGTGACTATGTTATTAATTTCTAATATTTAATATGTTTTTTATTTAATTGTAAATAATATACAAGAGTTGTGGACAATGAGTTGTGAAGGTCGATGAAGCCCACATGAGCTGCCCTAGAAGGACTTCTAGGAGCGCCTCTGAAGATAACATAATTGAGATCAATTAGTGTCGTTAGCAGTTGACAATGTAATATTAACGTGGAGCCAGCCTCTTCAGCCGAATATAGGGTCCGTCGCTCCTCACAAAGTCACTGTTAGTGTCATCGTCTGTTGGTCACTAGATAGACAAGACTGTGACTTGACTCTTGTTCTTTCCATTGAGAACCAATCAATTCCATTGTATTTACATGAAATAGTCCTGAATCAACATATACACGACGAACTAAACAGGATTGCGACTAGACTGGGTATGGTCCGTTCTGAAACCAGGGTCGCGGTCATCTCTTGTTGAATTTTCAACGGAATTTCATGTTTTCCGACTTAGCGGACAAATTATTTTAAAAATAAAAAAATAAAATGCATTCTGTGGGTCTTCTGTTTCAGCCAAATCGGCCAAAGGGAAGGGCTTAATACAATAACTCGAATAACTGTTGTTGTAATGAATATATCGAGGTAAAATTTTATATTTAAATTGAAATCCCTTTAAGAACGACACCTATTAATTTTCAATGAAGTCGGTCAAAGGGGCTTAACTCAATATTCTAATGACTGAACTATGTAAAGAATGTTTCGATACAAAATTTAATATGAGGATTCAAAAGTGAACTATTGATTTTTAGCCCAAGGGTGGAGTTAAGAACGAAATTTTACATGTATATCAAAAACCCTATAAGGACGACATCCGCTGTTTTTCAGCTAAATTGGCCTAAGGGGAGTGGGGATTAGAGAAGGGGACTCAACTCAAAATTTCTAATGACTATCGATGAAATAATGTTTCGACATGACATTCAATATGTAAATTCAAATTTCCATAAGGACGAAACGTATTAACTTTAGATCAAGTGACTACCGCTAATCTTTAAGGGTCAAGCTGTGATAGTGGTTCGTTATAAACATATACTGTGGGGCAGGCGTCTCGTTACAAAGTTAATGCAATTTTCAATAACAGGTTTCTATTACATACTAAACAGTTTAATTTCTTGATTTTCTGGTCATTTGTTAAAAAATACTACTCGATAATAATGTATAATGGAAACAATAGGCTAAATATAAACTAATGAAAATAAGGACATGTATTCGCTCATTCAAATTAGGGTTTCATATTCCAATGAAACCACAAATTTATAAAAGCTTTCATTTATATAGTTGAAAAATAAACGAAGAAATTAAAACAAATTGTCATGATGTGAAGAAATATAGTACCTATCATTATTAATTTATTTGTGTATAGATAGAAAAATTAAGAATGTTTATAGAAGTATATGTCCAACAATCGCGCATCTAACTCCCAACGTCAGGTTGGCCGAGCGGTCTAAGGCGCCAGATTTAAGCTCTGGTTCCCATATGGGAGCGTGGGTTCGAACCCCACACCTGACAGCAGACATTTTGTTTCATTTTTTTTTCTTCAAATACAAACTTATTTATAATTCAAACCCAAAAAATACTTTTTAATGACTCCAAAACTTTTTTTTAATTATAATTATAATTGATGTAATTTTACGTAACTTTATTCAATGGTTTCAATCGAATTAGCTATCTATATTTATAATGGCTTATGCATTTATATGCCAGCATGTTACGTTGAATAAATACATATTGACATATTTATTACAATACATATTTTACGGTCAACTGTCAAAAAAAAAAGGTAATCACCGGCAATGTACTTCCCCAAGCAAGAATTAATCAATTACGTTTTCGCTTTCACTCCAAAGCCAATGGACCGACCGTTTGGGCTAAAAAAACAATATTAGACTTATATAGTGGATTCTGAATCCCTATAATAAATTTTGTGTCGATATAATCATTACATCGGCAGTTGTTGGGAAAATTTCTCTTGAGCTCCCTCCCTTTCGGCTGATTCCGCTGAAAATGGAAGCGAAAAACTACGAAAACATTATGCAAGTAGAAAATTATAATAGCGTTTATTCTTAATGACCCTGAAAGGAAAGTATAACTTAAAATAAAATGTCTGCCAAGCTATATTTCTGCTGAAGGTGAAGTAATTAATTCTTTAGTGAAAAGAGTAATATGATGGGCCATTACTCACGGAGTAATAAAAAAATATATAGAGTAATAATAAAACTGTATTCATAAAAATTAAACATCCTTCGAAAACTACAAACTAATTTAAAGTTGAAGTACCATAACAGCTCATTAAAGATGATTTCAAAATTTCTTTTACTGGAATCAAGAAAGCAGATCATTTTTAGTTCATAAAAACTTTTACTAATATAAATACATTTTTACTTTCTTGTACCTTTAGTATAAGTATTGTAATCGTGCAAAATTCTGAGATCGAATTTTCAACGTGAATTCACGTTTCAATGTCCACTGTACCTTTTGATCATTTTCGCGATGATGTCTTTGTGTGTATAAGACTGTGAGTGAAACTCAAGAACGTTTGTAGCGATGAACTTGAAATTTAAAATGCTAAAGTCACATATGCTAACTTAGATCTGATTAGATTAGCCGAAATCAGACGAAAATTAAGACCATCTTACTTCGCAGCCCATTATACAAGTTGTGACCTAATCAAAAATCCATTCATGTAAAAGTTGTAGAGAATACTGAAAGGCACATTTTATAAAAAATAAGATTTTCCGAAGGCCGTCAGGTTTAAGAGAGCCGAAATCCATCTTTAAATGTCGATTTTGAAACACATTTTTTTAGACCTAGATTTACGCGAAAACAGTTAATCCTATTGAAAAATTGGTACTTACAAAACATGTTCATACAGTTTTTTTATAAAATTTCCAACCGTCTATGCTCTTTGATTTGAGACAGAACCAATATGAACAACGTTGTAGAGGTGAACTGTTGCATCTAAGCTATACTCCTATCAATCAATATACCTCCGAAGATATGGACTTTGTATGCCCAATGTGTTACAGCCCCTGTAAAGAAGATCTATATCACTTCCTCATTACCTGCCTCAAATATGATGATTTAAAAAATAAAATATTTAAAAACAACATAGATATTTCATTTATGTTGGAATTATTAAATGGTAAAGATTGACAACTACTGGTAAATTATTGCAATAAGGTTTACGATTTCAGAAACTGTGAATTAAATAAATAAATAGGGACAAAGGTATATTTTATTTTATTTTTATTTGTATTTTCAAATGAAAAATTTATAAGAAATAAGATTATAAGTTTATAAGATAATATTATTTATGTAAATCTAGACTCCTCAAGACGGCTTAGGCCATTGAGTTTGTCTTCTTAAAAGGTCACATTATTGTATATAATTATGTAACTACTGAACAAAGTGATAGGGCCCCAAAGAACACAGACAATAAATGTCCATAATAGAAATTTCAAAGTAATGTTTACATTGTAACGCATAGTCAAGAATTTTAAATTAACTTTTATTAATCGATACATAAAAACAAGTGTTGCAATGAAACAGATTTCAAATGATTTCACGTGTGCTGTGTTAACTTACGTAGATCTGAATAGGTTTTGGAGACCTAACTACATTTAACAAAATAATGCTTATATATAGGTATTATATCAAAAAACTCTTCAAATAAATCTTTTATATAAAATAGGATTTTTCGAAGGCCCTGTTTACAAAAACATGACAAAATTCGATCTATAATGACTTTTTCATTATTTTTTCTGACTATCTAACATATAGGTACTTAACTAACCTGCTCGAAGTTCTTATTTGATTTTTTTTTTTTTAATTATTACTGATACACAAGGGTATCAGCTATAACTATGCAGGCTTAATGATACTAACCAGCAAAGCCCGGTAGTAAAATTGATAAAAAAAACTCTCAAATATTTCAAGCATTCCGTCAAGATAATGCCAAAAAAAAAAAAAAAAATAAATTAAATCTCATTTAAGAGCAATTGAAAAGTGGAATTTTCTTCGAACGTAAATAACTTAAAACCTACTTTTTTAAATGTAAAAACTTGTGCACCTTGACCACAGAAATGTCAAGACAGGAAAAATTTTAACAGCGGATAAGGTTTTTTACTTCTCTATCTGTAAGGGAAGTTGTATTATTGGTCAGAAATTCGATGTTGAGTTTTCACCGAAATTGCATATTTTCCGACTGCCATATTTCAAAAATAAAAAAGACTAACTATAGGTTAGGTTAGGTTAGGTTTTATGACTCATGCCCGGGCTTTAACTACGAGGTCATAACGCCTATTACCAGAGCGCTCTTTCGTTACTCTGTTAGACATGAGCCCGACTCTACTGTGGGAGTCCTAAATTTTGCCTATCCTAAATTTTTATTCACCTAGAGTAGGGGTAACGAGTACCTGACATCGTACAGGCTCGGGACCATCGCTTAACGTCCCATCCGAAGGACGGCGTGCTCAAGTTTATTTTACCTCTCAGATAAAATAAACTAAGGGCCTCGGCCGGGTTTCGGAGCCACGTTGTAGAGCTCAAACTATATTAATAACTCCTGGTTAAATAAATGCATCAACCAACATTTTTTATGCGTACCCCAGAACTTTATAAGGACTACACCTCCTGATTTTCTGAAAAATCGGTCAAAAAGGGGGTCAGAGATGGTCCGTTCAAAAATCCTAATAACTACCGAAGTAATGAACGAATCGACACGACTTTTTAAACATGAATTCAGGACTGATCAGGTACATTATCTTACAATTTCCAGGCAAATTGGTTAAAGGGAAGTGGGAGATCAGAGAAGAGGGCCTAACTCAAAAAACTAATTACTATCAATATAACGAATGTATCTAATATATAATAAGGTCCCCAGTGAGGGGTTATCTACAGATTATTATCCACTGTCAACTCCCAACAGGAACTGTTTATTACACCGATAAGTTTTTCAGCAAAAACCCAAATGGCGTGAATGAAAAAAAAAAACAAAAAAAAGCTGTTAGATTTATTTTTACCTCCTCAGCTATGCAAAGTATAGGGGAAGTTATGTAATCGGCCTAAAATTCGATGTTGACCTCACAGGAATTTCCAGTTTTCCAACCCCGTGATTACAAAAATGAAAAAAACAACACATTTCTGTGTGTGTGTGACTGTGAACACGATAACTCCCGATAGAATGAAAGTATTGACACGAAATTGTACCCAATGTATCCAGAACCCCATAGGGACCGGCCACCTATTGATTTTCAGCCAAATATGGCAAAAGGGGATGGTAGAGGGTGTCTTAACAAAAAACAATCCAATAACTGCCGTTGTAATGAATGGATCGACATGAAAATTCTTATGTAAATTCATAACTCCATAAGGATGAAAACTATCAATTTTCTGTGAAATCAGTACAAGGAAATGGGGGGGATCAGAGGAGGCTTAACTCGAAAAACTGAATAATTTTTTTGTTTTTCATTTTAGTAAACAAATATACGTACATTATAAAGAAAACACGAATGTTTTTTAATATTGTCTATTTCACAAGATATATAAAATATATGGGAGTCCTTTCGGGTACGAGTAAGGATACCTACCTACCAGTTAAATTGTAAAAAATAGTTGAACTTCAATTTAGTATTTGTTAAGTCGTGGCTGAGGGGGCCATGGTGGCCATGCGGGCTAGAGCGTAGGGCTTTGGTCGCATGGTCTCACCATGGTTTGCGGGTTCGAATCCCGTCCGGGAGTGAGTTTTATTTCGTAGATAGAACTCCCTCCCGGGGCCATGGATGTCTTAAATAATTATATATAACACATCGACATGGCTAATATGCCATGGCTAATAAGCCAAACAAAAAAAAAAAAAAAAGTCGTGGCTGAAGATGGTAGCAATACCGAAAGTACTCCCATATATTTTATATATCTTGCGAAAAAGACAATATTAAAAAAACATTCGTGTTTTCTTTATAATTTATTAAGTGTTTCTCGATCTCTCTGCAAAAATGTTAAATATCAAATATACGTATACCTATTTTAATTTATTTTGGAACGATGCCTACATGTATGATCAAGAACGAAAAATAAATTTAAAAAATAATAATAATTGAAAAAGTAAACAAACAACTAATATTTTTAAAAAAGGGCTTACATATAATAGTCCCATATAGGAATTGTGGAATAGTAAAATAAGCACAGGCCGAAAAACAAATCGAACAACACAAGAGGCACAAATCACGAAATAGAGAGGTGATAACAGACGACAAGAGGAGATTTGACGAGAAGCACTGACTCGAGAGGCGAGTGAAGCGAAAGCGCGGGACGGACTGCCGGCCAGGCCTGGCTACAGGTGGGTACGACACAGCTACCGAAAGTACACGACAACACCCGAACTACTTTACCATACCTCATTAACATTTGTAATGTCTTCAGATATTTTTTTTTTAGGGTCCAGTAGCTTGAGTACTAAAAACGGAGGGTTCATGACATTTCGGCAGGGCCCCGTTTCAGCGCGAAGAGGTTTTGTTGCGAGAACACTTCGGCGTTATTTTTACATACATAACTTTTTTTGTCTTGCTTTCATATACATTTCGGGGAGAGGGACCTGTAAAAACATGGTTGGTATAAGAAAGTCCGGTTACATGTGTATACTATTTTTCTTTAATTTTAATATTTTTCAATAAAAAACTACCAATAATAAAAATATATTTTAAAATTCGTTGTTAGTTTAAACATTACTTTGAACTATGTACATCATATGAAAATTTAATGTACATTCTTTGGAGCACTATAATTCGTATAATAAATCGGAGGGCGTTTCAATGGTTGGAAATTTAATAAGGAACATCTTTTGTAAGAACCAATTTTTCAATAGTACTAACCATTTTCGCATAAATCATACAAGCTTCTAGCAAAACAGATATCTTCGAAAATGTGTTTAATATCAAATGTGCCATTACATATTCTCTAAAACTTATTTTATTTGAAAAATGTTTTGATTAAGTCTTAAATATAAGCGGTATCTTGTAAAATGTGCTTAGGCCCAGAAATAATCTTAAATTTCGTCTCATTCAGGTCAAAATCTGATGAGATCTAAGTTAGCACACGTGACATCTTCATTTCAAATTTCAAGGTCACAGCTAATATAGTTTTTGAGTTTTGAGCGCTCAAAGTTCCAAATACAATGCACACAGATAATCTTCACCACAAGAATGGTCAAAACTTGTTCAGAGGCGATTAAAACGTAAAATTCTGGTGAAAAATCAATCTTGGATTTGTGCACGATTACAAGACTTCCTTAAACTGAAGCTACAAGAAAGTAAAAATGTTAAGAAATGTGGGCGATATACATACGAGGTGTGTTCAAAAAATAACGAGAATTTTCGGTTTTTGAAAAGAATTTTATTTATTCGTCTACATCAATGTTATTCACTTCAAAATAATATACACTTATGCCAGCGCTTCTTCCAATCCCCGAAACACTTCTGGAACTCGATCTTTGGGATAGCATTTAGCTCTCTCAGCTATGCCGCTTTTAATCTCATCTATGCTTGGTGACGGCCCTTTAAGGTTCTCTTTATTGTTGGGAACAGAAAAAAGTCACACGGAGCCATGCCTGGCGAATATGGATATGGGGCCATCATTACAGTGTTGTTTTTGTCCAAAAATTCACGAACAAGCAATGAAGTATGAGCAGGTGCCTTATCGTGGAGCAAAAGTCATGAATTGTTTCGCCACAAATCCGGGCGTTTTTTTCGGATTGCTTCATCCAAACGGCATTGCACTTGTAGTAATATTAATTTCAGATATTATATGTAATAATAAGATATGAGCCTAGTTATAACAAATGTTATAAAATGATAATAAAAATTAATACGACTTAAAAAGATTAATAAATGGTAAATAATAATAGTATTATCATAACTTCCCCTATCCTTCGTATAGATGAGAGGGTAAAAAAAAGTTTAAGCTCATCTTGATAATAAATACTTTCATTCTCATCACATTCTTATTAATTATATTGTTGAAACATCAGATGATGCATCATCTCTGAGTCAAGGGCTGCTGGATCAACTTTCGCCAGTCGTCTCGTTCTTGTGCACCTGCCCTCCATGCGCAACATCGTGAATTACCTCCAAATATGATATCTTTGTTACTTCAATATCCATCCTTGCCAAGTGTCCTGCTCATCTTAGTTGGCCAAGCTTACAAAACCTTACTAAGACCAGTTCTTGCCACAAAGCGTATTCCTTGAAACACAAATTAGTGAAAAGTACATTTCAATGTCTCTTAGACTTCTTTCGGAAACAATTGTAGGTTTCTTCCGCCATTTCTCCCACAGGTTTTATCGATTATTGACAATATTTCGGGACACTTTCACGTACCTTCTTCAGGATACAAAATATTTACAAGTTGGTCGCTGCTCAACAATTATGATCCGGAAGAAATTTAGAATTCATATGTGATAGTAAGATGTGGGACGAGATTTCTCATAGAAATAAAAGATGTCTTCCCAATGTTTTATTTTAGACCAGAACCGGTTTTCGACGCAACAGCGTCATCATCAGTGGTTTATCCCACCCACACAGCACAGCAGATAGAAGACAACCGCTGTGCTGTGTGGGTGGGATGAACCACTGATGATGACACTGTTGCGACGAAAACCGGTTCTGGTCTTAGTGGGAAGACAACGTCTTTTATTTCTATGAGAAATTTAGAATTTTCATTTAAAAGAACATCTTCTATTCTAATACAATTTATTTTTATTATTACCTACTTTTTATCCGTAACTTTTTATAAAAATATTTGTTTGATTTACCATTTTTTACTTCGCCAGCTAAACGAAGTAGGTTTTAAGGATAGTTACGTAATCGGTCAGAAATTCGATGTTGAGTTTTCATCGGCATTTCATGTTTTCCGATCCCCTAAAAAAAAAAATTCTGTCTGTCTGTGCGTCTGTGTGTGTGTGTCACACGAAATTTTACAAGACCCCATAAGGACGATATCCATTGATTTCCAGTCAAAAGGAGCCCATATTAGGGGAGGCTTAACACAAACAAAACTCTGATAACTGCCGATGTAATGAATGTATCGACACGAAATTGTATATGTAAATTCAAAATACCATACGAAAGACAATAACTTTTCGCGAAATCGGCAAAAGGGAAGAGGAGGGGGCTTAACTCAAAAAACACCAATAACTGCAAACGTCATGAATGCATCGAAACGAAATTTCTTATGAGGATGCAGAAGTCCCTGTGTAGTTATTGATTTTTAGTTAAAACGGTCAATTAGTTTCAGTGGAGAGCGAAGATTAGTTAATACGACCGACTTTTCTTTTCAAAATTAAATGTTCATTGTTAACTGACATTTAATTATTTCCGGTTGTGACACCAAAACTTGACATTGACTGATTCATCATGTAAATATTTATCAACCTCATTGTGATTTGGATTGTTTGAACAGTTGAAAAGAGCTTATTTTTCAAAATCTGAGGACCAATATTTCAAGAGACAGTATAGACTTTCTTGCAGATTTCTCTTGATGACTTGGAGACCCAGCCCATGTTGTTAACCAAGCCCTTTCAGTCGCTATTTTGGTCCAATAGAGAAGGGGGCGAGGGGTGGACGACAGGGGCCCCTCCACAATACAAAAGCAATAAATAAAAATAGAATAAAATATCGGTGAGTACTAAGAAGAATAAAAAAATTCCGGAAATAAATTAAAATAAACAGTTTAAAAAAAGAAAATGTAGGGACGCCGGTAGCGAGCTAGCCAACTGAGCTCAAGATCGCGGATTCGAAACCCGCTCAAGGCCATTAGATTTTTTATCTGGGAGGTCCTTCGGACGGTACGTTAAGCCTGTATGATGTCTATGCATAATTTAGGACTCCCATGTCCACCAGAGCGACGAAAGAACTCACTGGTAGTAGGATATGACCTCGTAGTTAAAGCCCGGACATGAGTCACAATAACTAACTAAAAAAAACATAAACGACAATTAATGTGAAAAAAAAAGGTGAGTAACATTAGCACATAATTGCTGCAATATGTCAACATTATGTGTGTTCATCGGAAGAAAAGGAAAGAATGAAATTTCAGTAGTAACATTTTTAATTTAATAATATTTTATTTGTTCAGTTCATTTTTTGGTGAAATTGATGCAATCGGCTTAAGATGACAAAAATGAGATACATGTAAATATACAGAGTATAGTTAACTAATATATATATGTATATATTAATTAATGTAAATAACTCATGTCATGTACGTTGTGTAATTTTGTGTCCTGTTAAATACGAATGTCTCCAAATGCGGAGTTATTATCGGCACACAAACCAAAACTACTTTTAATATTGAACGAACGACAAAACGCATGTCAGGTTGGCCGAGCGGTCTAAGGCGCCAGATTTAAGCTCTGGTTCCCGATGGGAGCGTGGGTTCGAACCCCACACCTGACAAATCTATTTTTTAAATAATAATTATTTTTTTAAATGTGTTCTATTTTTTTTTTTTTGCTAATTAATTAGCAACATAAACATCTTACATCTCCCCCTATCATTGTCTTAAATTAAAAAAATATATATATATAATCCTACGTAAATTCTAAGTCATATAAGGACGACAACTATTAATTTTCAGCACTATGCGGTGGAGGGGATAAGGTGCTGAACTCAAAAATCCTAATAACTTACGATGTTATGACATGAAATTTCATATTTAAACTCAAAACCCCATAAGGATGCCACCTCTTAATTTTCCGCGAATTAGATCAAAGGGGAGGCGGGATCAAGGAAGAGGGACTCGACTTAAATACCTTAATAACTGCCGATGTAATGAATGTATCGATATATGTGAGGATTCAGAACCCACTATGTAAGTCAAATATTGAGTTTTAGCTCAAACTGTCGATTAGTTTTGGAGAGAAAGCGAAAACTTAATGAATTAATTCGTGCTGGGGAAGTACATAGACGGTGATTCACCGACGCCGTTTATCATTTGCTCGCTGCTCACGATTTAAATTAATGTTTATCAAATGCAACAGACAACCAGAAAGGTGAGTGCAATGTTTCCACCCAGACTTATAATTTTACAGTAAACGTATGTACCCCGACACATATTAGGTCTTCAGTAGATCTCAAGTTGTAAATGGAAAATAACTGTTATAGTGCCCATTATTAAAATGCAGTAACTGCATCTGTTGCCCTCACATCTCCAAAAGAGACACAGTTTGTCATTTTTTACAAGCGAAAATCAATATCCCCAAATTTTCATTCCCGGATTTCGTATCTAAATATATCGCACGCTGACTTTAGCAGTGTGACAACTCAAAAATCCTAATTTGGGGAATATGCGTTCTAAGTTTTTATGAACATTAATGCTATGTGTTGGTGGCAGAATTTTAAATAAAATTATGTCATTAATTTATCGGTATGCTGTTGGGATGTATCATTCCATACTATACTAATGTATAGCTTTTTGCTAACCATCACTGTGGTGCTGGCACCCCCGGCGGAAAGTTCCAAAATCGAGTACTGTAACAAACGCTTTCACACGGCTCTTACTAACACTAGGATAGTGTCATTGCTGCAGAACTGTTGATCTCGTTTTCCTTGATCAGCCTACAATGATAACTCAAAAATATCGGTTTTTGAGTTGTCACACTGCTAAAGTCAGCGTGCAATATATTATAATAGTCTAAGACCTTTTTTTTTTCTTATTTTAATAATTACATTAGAAAGAACAGCTAAGCTGAGAAACGCGGACATATTGTGGAAACTTGTGATAAATATATAAAACGAAGTTCTTTCTTGAAATATTCTGTTTACAGAAAAATATATATATGAGAGGTTAATGTTGTGTAAGGTGGGTTACTGGTGATTAAAGCTGGTTTTTTACTGTTTGGAAAATTTTGGGAGAGGGGCCCCCGCTGGCTACGTCTCAGGATGGTTAAGGTTGTTTTTTTATGATTTGGGGACATCGTGCTATACTAGAGCTAGGGAGAGGAGAGAGGATGGGCGAGGGGGTGCCTCCACACAGGATGACGTCACATCCTGCGCCAGGACTGGTAAAATACTACTTTAGGCTTAGTTATAGACTAGGACAAGATTGCAGAGTGCGAACCGTTCTTATAGATGATCTACCTCCATCGTGGAATGATTATTCTGAGTGCAGCAACTTGTACACACGCCAACTAGAGTTTAAAGTTTCAAATTCTCAATGGTGCAGAAGTTTCCTTACTAAGATGAGTTAATTTACTGGTTGATATTACGAAATTTTTAGAATGGCTTTTGATCAACAGATTTGCCTATTAAAGTGAAAGTCAGAGGCACTGTGAGTTACAATATATGACATCCAATTAGTTGCCACAAGACTATTGTTTCACGGACTGACGATTTGGTAACCAAGAGTTCAGACATCAGAACAATTATCAGACAGTGGAACAGGCAGAGAGATGAAGTGAGCAGATAGAGCACTGTGTCAAACTGTCCATGGGTTTGGATGAACCGTCTGCAACGAACCGTACCCCCATGTACAAAGCCAAGTCAATCTTCCAACAAACAAGAAGAATGGACGCTGGATAATGAGGCCATCGGGAAAGGCTAAAGGGGTGAAGAAGCAATGGGGAGCGGTTCTTGAGAAGTTACTGGAAAGAGTGAATCGGTTGTGGTTAGAGAATGGAAGAGATGTAGAGACTGCAGACACACAACAAATGAAAAAAGTCGTCGGTGAATCACAAGCAATATACTTTCCCCAGCACGAATTAATCAACTATGTTTTCGCGAATGTCGATACATTCATTACTACATCAACAGTTATAACAGTTTTTATGTTCTCCCTCCTCTGATCCTCCTCTTCCCTTCGGCCGATTTCGCGGAAAATTAATAGTTGCCGTCCTTGTGGGGTTATGAATTTACCTATATAATTCCATGTCAATATATTCATTACATTGGTAGTAAATAGGTACGGTTTTTGAGTTGAGCCTCCTCCTCTGAACTCACCCATCTCTTAGGCCGATATCGCTGAAATTTGCCAGGTTATGTATTCATTGGGTTTTGACTTTAAATATGAAATTTCATGTCGATATGTCCATTACATCTACAGTTTTAGGGGTTTTGAGTTGACCCCCCCCCCCCCCCCCCCCCTGATTCCCCTTCCCTTCTCCCGATTATTGATGTGACGTCCTTAGGGGTCATTCATAAATTACGTAAGACAGGGGGGGGGGGGGGGGGGGGGGGGGGTATAAGCTCAATATTACTAATTCTTACTATAGGGAAGGGGGGTAATTGATCTTATGTAAGTTTTTGAATTTAAAATCTACTACTTTCGCGCTAAGAAATGGCGCTATTGGATAGCGCCTTCTGTACTTGGTTCTCAAATTCAGTATTGAATCCTACAGAAATCATATGGTCTCAGTACTTCTAGACATTTTTTTATTCTATTGTCTCGCTGACTAGGGATTTCCCTACTGCTTGAATTTTGAAAAATAATTGTCATTTTAGTATCATTTATTTATTATACCTGACATGTCTGGATATTTACATCCACTATTATTTAATGCTTGGGTACAAGCTGCTCAAACTGTCTTCTATTTTATCAATACGATCATTTCTTATCAAGGGGTGGGGGGGGGGGGGGGGGGGGGGGGGGGGTAGTTGAAATCTTATGTCATCTTACAAGGGGGGGGGGGGGGGGGGGGGGGTCAAATTAGCTTTAAAATCCCTTACGTAATTTATGAATGGCCCCTTATGGAGTTTTGAATTCACATATGAATATATTCAATCTATCGGCAGTTATTAGAATTTTTGTGTCTCTCCCCTAATCACTCCTTGATCCTTATGAGGTTCTGGTCACACATAAAATTTCATGTCGATACATTCATTCTATCGGGAGTTATCGTGTTCACAGACACACAGACAGTTTGACCGATTACATAACTTACCCTATACTTCGTAACGTAAAAAAAATAATTGGTTAAGGTTCGTTGAGGGAGAGCAGGATAGATTCAGAGATGATGAATAGACTTGCGAGCCTTGGGAAGTTAACTTAGTGTTCATAAAACACTCTGAAATACTTCCATCTTGAAATTATATACCCACTCGTACAGTTGGCTATCCGAAGAGGTATAATTAATTAGATATTAATTAACTATTTTCCCCCCGGAAGATTCCCGTCAGTGCCTAGACCTACGTAATGTTTATGCTCAAAGTTCAGAGAACAATATGTTTCTATTTACAACACTGGCGAGACATGGATTCAATTCTTAGGCAAACTATGAATCTCCCCATTAAGAAGGGAAAGTTTTAGACTTGGTCTATCTAGATGCTGTTGCTTGGTACTTCTGGCAATATGTCTTTAGAGGTGCAGAAATTGATGAGCCCTTACGTCGAGCACTGGAAGAAGAGATGCACAGTTCAGACCAGAGCATTGCAAGGACATTGTCACATCTGGAACCTGGAACAGTTCATGAGGGGGTTTCGAGACTGCAGAACATGTAGTCCTCGAATGTACGCTGTATGACCAGGACAGGGTGGAGTTGATTCGTGGGACCGCATCATACCTTGGATTGGAACTGTGACAACTGGTGTCGGAGACGGCTACCCAGTACTCCGCCGGTTTGTAGGTGCACCCAAAAAAGTTAATAATAAATAAAAGGTTTTCACAACCTAGCGATTACAGACGTTTCGAGAAGAATTCCTATCATCAGTATTTTAAAATGTTTTTCATACAAATCAATAAAAACAACATCGTAAGTAGAAAATTTGGACTGGACTGATACAGTAAAATACTATGGTGTTCTTCTAGACAGACGACTGACCTTCAGACAACATATCAGGCAGAAAGCAAATACTGTGAGCGGACTTGTGTTCTCCTTATTCCCGTTACTCCACAGAAAGGCAGCCCTTAATCTAACCAATAGATTTCTCATATACAAGCTTCTGTTGCGGCCAGTGATAACGTATGCATGCCCAGTGTGGGCCGGTCTTGCAAGCAATACCAACTTGAGAACTCTTCAAGTGGCCCAAAACAAATGCCTTAGTTTGGTTGGTAGCTACTCGAGGGACCTCCATCCTCCAAATCCATGAAGACCTAAATGTTGAGCTCCTATTTTCTATTCATTTCAGTTACTTTGTATTTGTTTTTTTTTTCTTTAAGAGTTTTTAAAAATTTACTTTTAAGCAGTAGGTAGCATTGTTTTTAATTTAACTGATTATTTTTGATTTGTATTTAGTGTATAAGGGTAATGGTTAAGGAACCTTATTGTATAATTGTAGCTCTATAAATGCTACTGTTATAATAAACTCTTCTTCTTTTTCTTCTTCAACATCGTAAGATGTTCGTCAATAATCGATTACAAGTACATTGCCGGTGATTCTAGCGGCCCTCCCAAAGATCTTTATCTTGTTTATAGTGCCGTCTAATAATAATAATAATAATAACAGAGGTTTTAAATCTTCTTATTTTGTGAAGAAGAGCGAAGATCTAGATTGGTTCATGGGCTAGCACTGCCGCTATCATGACACAAATTATATAGCTAGCTTGCCAACGGAGTAGTCACGATTCATCCTGGGGGGATCTCAACTGTTTTCAGTTCAACTACCCGGAAATTAAGAATCAGTTTTTTTGTTAGAATTAATCTATAGGAAGGCGTGACATTTTTAGATAAATTCAGAATTTGAAGGCGTGGCTAGGAAAAAAATAATAAAACTTTGGACTTTTAGGTCCACTCAAAAAAGTCGCAGGTAAATCACCGGCGATACACATCCCCAGCGCAAATTAATCGTATTAGTTCTCATTCTCATTCTGGAACTAATGAACCCATTTAAAGATTAGGTTGAAAAATGTGTTTCTCAGCATCTGAAGCACCATAGTAAATTCCGTGTTGATGATACATTCGTTACAAAGGTAGGTAGTATTAGGATTTTTGAGGGGGTCCCCCTTAGCTTTTCGGAAACTTCGGTAGGTGCCGTCCTTATCTGGGTTTAGATATATCATACATATGAAATGTCGTGCCAATATATTCATGCTATGGACAGTTGTGTTCGCAGACAATGAAACAGACAGGAAACTTTCTTTTTTGGAATGAGAGGGTCGGAAAACATTAAATTCCTGTGAAAACTCAAACGAATTACTAACCTATTACATAACTTCTACTATACTTCGTATAGCTGGGAGTGGTATGTGAAAATTTCACGTTTTCTGGCCCGGTCCCCTGATTCCAAAAATTAAAAAAAAAAAAAAAATTGTCTTTGTATGTGTCTGTGAACATAACTCCAGATAAAAAGGTTATATCATCAGAGAAAGGGGCTCAACTCAAGAAACCTAATAACTATCGATGTATCGAATGCATCAAGATTCAGTTAAGGTAAATTGGATTCAGAGGGAGAGGTAAAGCGTAGCAGTTGAATTTCGCGCTGGCGAAGTACATTACCAGTGATTTACCGACAATTTTTTTTTTTTGCTACTATTAAATTATCCAATAGCTGTTAAAATACCAATATATATTCTTAATTGACTTAATTTTTCCCCCACATTAGTAAAAGATTCATGTCGTGAATTCAGATTATTACCAAGTAGATATATATCACTCTTTGATATACTAGTAGTTGTCATTTCTATCAAAGTGACTTAATTACAACGGTATACGTGTTCTCGTTCTTATTTACAATATTTATTACCATGTTTATTCTATCCTGTATCTGATTTTTGAAATATTATGTAACAGTACACTTGACAAGTCGAACAGTAGTCTTGAGAACCGGACTCAGCGTTACTTATATGCCCTTCATGGGGCCAGACCAAGTACTAGGGATATATACATACTAGAAGATAATTACATGCAAATAATAAATAAAGATGATGTGAATGTGGGTTTCAAAAGTAGGACTTCGCTTAAGGGGATGCTCTCAAAAACCAAAGATCGTGTGGACCTCCCTGACAAATCCGGCGTGTATAGGATTAATTGTGAAGATTGTGAATGTTTTTATCTTGGGCAGACATGCCGGAAGCTGAGGACTAGAATGGGGAACATTTGAGGAGGGGCGACTCTGAATTTTTCCAACACCTCCAAAACACAGTACATGAGACCTACACCATATCCAAAAAAGTAGGAAGATGTACCTTAGAGAGTGTAGAAATCAAATTGGAAACGAGGAAGAGAGAGTCCCCCCTCCTCAACTCTAGAGAGGGGATGAGAGGTTTGTCCAGTCTCACGTACTCCGTTCTCCCAGTTGTGACTCAGATGGGAGATAGGAATAACTTATCTATCCCCATCCATGAAATTTTAAATTGATAATGTTTTTAGATGTTTTATTTATTTTTATTATAAACATTTTAAAATTTATTTATTAAAATATTTTAACTTTCATTCAAATTTAACCCCTACCCTAGATGAATAAAAATTTAGGGCAGGCAAAATATAGAACTCCCACATAGAGTCGGGCTCATGTCCACCAGAGTGTCGAAAGAGCGCTCTGGTAATAGGCGATATGACCTCGTAGTTAAAGCCCGGGCATGAGTCATAAAACCTAACCTAACCTAAATTAAAAAAAAAAAAATATTTTATCAGGTACCTATGGTTATTTTAAACTTTTTTTACTTTTTAAAATTTAATATACTTATATTTATTCAAATCTTTGTTGCCTTTATATTTTATGATTGTTACCAACAGAACATGTTTTTCGGTTTTTGTTTTTGTTGCTTAAGGATGGTTTCTTTTGTAGACTGCATGATGATGAGGTCAACCTCGAAAGCTGGCTAGCTAATACTAATAAAAAATCTGTGAGAGGTCAGACTCCATCTTATTTGACAACCTGTGAAATAACTACATGCAGACAAGTGAAGATGTTGCTGAGTGAATATTCCAATAGGGTAAAGGATTGAATCTGAACCTAACGGGAGCGAGCTTCGGCAACTAACAGGTAAAGCTGTACCCGTCTCACAGGATACGAAGGGTGATCCAAAAGTTCCAGGACTCATTTTTTATAAATTTATTAAAAACATTACCAAGTTATTGGGCATTGTTCCCTTGGGAAGCTATACATTTTTCCCACCGCCGTTTCCACTGCTGGAAGGACCCTGAGAACTCATCTTCTGGAATGCTGTTCAGCTCCTCCAGTGATTTTTCTTTAATTTCGTCAGTTGAGTGACCCTTTCAGTCGAAGAAAACAGCGTTTGAACGAGGATTGTCTCTGATGATGTCCGGTCTTCTTTGAACTGTTGTACCACCTAGGACACCGTGATCGGCTCAGACATTCATCCCCAAAAGCTTTTTGCAATATCTGAAAAGTTTCTGTAAAAGTTTTACCCAACTTGACACAAACGCGTAACAAATGATCACAAAATAGCCAGATGCTCGGGATATGCTAGGACGAGATTCCACATTCTCCGAAGAGACGTCATAGAGGAAGATTCTAGAAAAATAGAACACGGGAGTACTCTTAGATTCGCTAGGGAAACTGGGGGACTAGGTCCTTCATGAACGACTTGGTATCCGTAGATCTTACGACTAGATACAACGTAAGATGGAAGCCGAGCGCTTCTAGGGAAGGGATAAAAACATTGGATAGTTAGGTCCTTAGGTGCAAGCACCAGCCAACCCAGTATATAAGGGCGCCGGTAGCTCAGTGGTATGCGTGCTTGCCTTCTGAGCTCAAGGTCGTGGGTTCGAAACCCGGCCAAAGCCCTTAGTTTATTTTATCTGGGAGGTAAAATAAAGTTAGCATGCCGTCCTTCGGATGGGACGTTAAGCGATGGCCCCGAGCCTGTACGATGTCAGGTACTCGTTAAAGACCCCTGCCCTAGCTGAATGAAAATTTAGGGTAGGCAATATTTAGGACTCCCCAGGCTCATGTCCACCAGAGGGACGAAAGAGCGCTCTGGGACGATATGACCTCGTAGTTAAAGCCCGGGCATGAGTCATAATAACTAACTATAACTAAAATGTTACGTTTTAAATTGTACAGTACTTCAATTTTCTACGCCTAACTTTTGTTTAGTAATTTTATTATTATCAATAATTTTATTAGTTATTTACTTTGTTAATTCTATATTTCGCGCTTTGAGACCTGAGGAAGGAAAGCATAATAGCCCCGAAATATGATTGTGAAAGAAAACTTATAAATAAATATAAATTTTTCGTATAAATTGCATTCATTTACTGGCTCTTTGAGCAGGAAGCGGCAATTTATCAGAAGATTCTTCAGACAAGATTTCTTGTAGCTTGCTGATATTCTTTCAACTTTCGGCAACAAAAGATGAAGAGCGGGTTGAAGCGACGAACGTAACTGTTAACAGTAGAAAAAAGGGGTTTGAGAAGGGAGACAGTCTCTGTTCGGGCGACTAACGACGGAGGACATAACTGGGTCAGACGAGAACCAGGGTGATACACTTCACCTTCACTGACCAGACGTTCTGTCCCGTTGTCCGAGTTGGTCTCAATATTATGCATTTTGTAATAGGAGCATACAATTATGCACTGAGTGTAATGCCTGAAGCTGAACCTACAAAAAAAAAAAATCGTCAGTAAATTTGCGCCAATTAATTAAGTTTTCGCTCTCCCTCTAAGAACCAACGGACCGTTTTGGTTTTATAGATCTCTAGATCTCTGAATCCTCTCGATCCATTCATTATATAGACTGTGATGTATAAAAAATACACACATTTAAATTATTAATGTTATTAAATTAACTATATTTATTAGTATAAAATAAAATCCAAGAAGCAACTAAATTAGTGAATACTAATATGAATGCATTTTCTTTAAAAACTGTTTTTGCATTAGTGTAGAGAGTCAATGGTGTATGGTCTGGGTTGAGATGTGAAGGTAGACAGAGAGTTGTTGTTTAGGCATAAGATGTGATGAATTAAGTAAGTGTGAATTAACAGTAAAATTGATGCGCAAAGAAGGTACTGTTATTTATATAATTACAAAATATATATGCCCAAAAATATATAACTTTGATTTGAAGAATGGCCAAAATATAAAACAAAACAAAAAAAAAAAGGACTGAATTAGTTTTAAGAATTTAGTTTTTACGATTTTTCTTTTGATTTTTGTTTCAATGTTTAGTTTTTAATTTTATAATTATATAGAAAATAAACCCAATTATTTGTTCTGGTAAATTCTATGCTATTCATTTTCCCTGTTGGCACAGTAAGACAATTTAAAAACCTTTGGATTAGATTTAATATTTTTGAAAAATTTAGAAAAACAATATGGCATCCCTTTGAAAATCAGAATGAAAAGTTTGTAATTGATTTTTTTAAAACTTATTTGCACTTTCTTAAAAATTGCACGTCTTGAACTTTTGATACTTTTTTAGGGCCCTTTTCGGAAGATACTGTAGAAATCAAAATTTAGTAAAAGACCAGTTATACAATTTCTACAGGAAATGTGGTAATTTATTGTTTATTTAATTATTATTAGTTTTATTATATCAATTATTATTTATATTTTTATTTATTTTAATTATACATTAACATTTTTTTTTACAAGACAGTAACTAGGTTTTTTCAGTCGAGCCTCCTTCCTCTGATCCCCCTTCCCTTTGACCGATTTAGCTCGAAATTAATTAACATTCATTAAATCGGCAGTTAATAGGATTTTCACTTTCCCAGCTATACGAAGTATAGAGAAAAATATGTAATAATTCAGAAATTTGAAGTTGAGTTTTCAACGGAATTTCAGAAAAATCTCTCTCTATGTATGTGTCTGTGAACACGATAACTCCAGATAGAATGAATGTATCGACACAGAATTTTACATGTGTATCCAGTAACCCATAAAGACGACACTTATTGATTGTCAATCAATTCGGCCAAAGGGAGGGGAAAATCAGAGGGAAACTCAACTCAAAAATCCTAATTCTAGGACACAAAATTTAGTATGCGGATTTAGGAACTACTATGTAAGTTAATTAATAGCCCAAACGGTCGACTGGTTTTGGAGGGGGAGGGAAACGTTAATTGACAGGGTTAGAATCAAAATGGTCCAAGTGACATTTTTGAAAATGTTTTGTTAAGTGCATAATCGGGTACAAAAATTATAGTTCTGTTCAAGAAAAAAGTTGTACAAATGAAATCCTAGCCAGAGCTGAGATCTAGTGGCAAATCACTTATACCATTTTTGTGACATGAACAAATAACTTAAACATATCAATAGTGACCTTGAAATTAACATTTTTATTTAATTTTATAGTTTGCTAACAGCAACTTTCACCATAAAAGCAGAAGACAAAATATTTCAGGTTTCGATAAATTATAGATTTTTAATATCAGTTAAGCACTTAATGCACAGTTTCTTCAAAGTTTTAAAAATGTCACTTAGACCGTTTTGATTCTAACCCCGTCAATTGTTTAATTCGTTCTGGGGAAGTACAACGACATACATTTGTTCTATGGGAAGTTATCGTGTTCACAGAATACAAACCCAAAGACAGAAGTAAAAATAAAGACAAATGTTGAGCAATATCCGATGTGGGTTTGAATACCCCCAATATAGAAGAGAAACCCATGGGATGTGGACCTGGGAAGGACCATTCTAAACGTGGATTATAACATTTTGAGGGATCTCTTCGAGAGAGAGCTCAGTTTCCCAGCAGATTAGTAACGACTCAAGTTTGTCTCCAAAGGGGAAAACTGACTTGTACCGAGCACGACCGGTCACAGACAGAAAAAGTGCGACACACATCCAGACCCTCTGTCTATCTGTGTCACCATCCCCACCTGTATCATGTATATCTTATTTTTTCATCATAAAATATATGCAAATCACTTTTAAACGTACATGAAGAAAGTTAAGGAAAAAGCGAATTCACCGAGAATTATTATAGTTACAGTGGAGAATCGGTGCAAAAATCTATTTTGAGTTTTCTCGAGAACTTCATATTTTCTGGCCCTTTAAATCAAAAAATGAAAAAAAAAAAATTATTTTATTTTTGAAACTTTTTAAAATACCACATTATTCAATATTATTTATTTATTTATCTTATATAGTCAATATTATTGTATTTTTTTTTTTTTTTTTAACATGCATTCTTTGTAGACAGAGTGATGAATCCATATATAAATAAATTCTACATATACTGAGTTCAAGGTCGCGAGTTCGAAATCCGGCCGGGCCCTTAGTTTATTATATATGGGAAGCAAAATAAACTTAAGCACGCCATCCGTCGGATGGGATGTTAAGAGATGGTCCCAACCTCTATGATCTCAGGTAAGGTACTCCTTAAAGACTCCTATCCGAAGTGAATAAGAATTTAGTGCAGGATAAAGTCCCATAGTAGAATCGGGCTCATGTCCTCCAGTGTCGAAAAAGCGCACTAGTAGTAGGCGATATGACCTTGTAACCTCATAATAACTAATTAACTATAAACAACTTAACAAATAAAAATAAAGTAAATAACTAATAAAATTATTGTCTAATAATAAAAGTATAAACAAAAGTATCTACAATACAACTTAAAGAATATTGGTAGAAGACGTCTGCCAAAGAAAATAAAAATGAAAGCGAAGTATGAATTAGAGACTTATATACGAAACATGACTTTTATATGCTGGTTATTTATTTATTTTTTAAAATAATGAGACATAACTATCCCTATACAGCCGGGAATATAAAACAAAGATGAAAAATTGTGCTTTCCTATTTGATATTCTCTCAATTTTTACAAAATCTGAATAATTATTTAATTAATACATAAAGGTTAGGTTAGGTTTTATGACTCATGCCCGGGCTTTAACTAGGTATAGGGTCATATCGCCTACTTCCAGAGCGCTCTTTCGTCACTCTGGTGGACATGAGCCCTACTCTACTGTGAGAGTCCTAAATTTTGCCTACCCTAAATTTTTATTCACCTAGGGCAGAAGGACGGCATGCTTAAGTTTATTTTACCTCCCAGATAAAATAAACTAAGGGCCTCGGTCAGGTTTCGAACCCACGTTCTTGAGCTCAGAAGGCAAGCACGCATACCACTTAGCTACCGGCGCCCTCTAAATACCTAAGGATATAATGAAATAGTCAATTTAATTTTTATGTGAGTTTACGTTCTTTACTTTGTATTTCATGTAATTTGGAGAATGATACTAAGTCTATACGAGGTCCACACCATCTCTTCTTCATTCAATATTTCACATTATTTTACTCTTTGACAAGTGGAGAGTTTTACGATGGACATGTTGTAATTAAAACAACTTATATTTCTATTTAACAACAATAATTTGAGACTTGTTTTTACTTTTACAACTCTGTATGGCTGGTTGGCCTTCAGCCATATAATTGCTAACTCTCTCCTTGTTTTTGCTGTATATCGCTTGTAATTTCCGTCCTCGTTTTGTCTGCGGGACTTGGTTGAAAATTGATGCTTGTGAAGAAAGTGTTGAAACCCGGTCACATTAAACATTCACAACAGACCACTTTTATTTTAATAGTTATAATAAAGATGAGTTTTCACTGATAGTAAAACATCATTTGTAAATTATGTTTATTGACAATTAAATATTCATTTTACTTTCTTATACTTTTAGATTCAGGACGTATTTGTAATTATACAAAACTCTGAGTTTGAGTTTCGGAGATTTGAATGTTTTGACCATTTTTGCGATGAAGTCTACTACATGTTTGTGATTGGAACATCGTGAGCGCTCGACAAACGATTGTAGCAATGAACATTAAATTTGAAATAATGATCTGATATATGGTGCCTTATATCCCGAAATCAGACGAATATTAAGACCAATTTTCTTCGCATTCTAAGATACAGCTTATATTTATGAATTAATGGAAAAACTTTCCAAATAAACGTAGTAGAGAATACTGAAAGGCAAATTTTATGTGAAATATGTCGCTTAGTTTTTTACGAGATACATGCAGAAAACTGTCCTGAAATGTCTTTTTGAAATTCATATTTTTAGACTTTTTCTAGATTTACGCTAAAACTGTTAGTCCTATCGAAAAATTGGATGTAATCAAAAATGTTCGTTATTAAATATCCAATCGCTAATGTGTCCTCCAATTCGAAATAGGACTAATACGACCAAAGTCACCCCCAAAGAATGAAAAATAAATTTCTAACTGTTTAAATTTTCATGCATAGTATAAACATTTCCAGATAGTTGAATACGTTTTTTTTTTTTTTTTTTTTTTAAATATTTTATTTTATTTTTAAATACAATTTTACAGAAAGGTTCCTTCACCATTACCCTTATACAAATACAGTCAAAAATAATCAGTAAATTAAAAAAACAATGCTACTTTCTAAGAGAAAATTTAAAAAACTCTTAATGAAAGTTGAATACGTATATGCGGGTAGAGAGGCGATGAACTGTGGTCTGGAACCCGTCCAGCCGAGAAGCTGCCTGTTAGAGTGGCCATCCGATGATCCAGAAAATTTACTTATCCGAGAAAGGACCGACTGATTATCCAATACGTGGACTAACACAGATCCATAAAAAACAATCCCTACAGATAACATAAAATGTTATACATCGATATTTTTCAATCGATATCACCCATGTATTCACGTGTATTATGATAATTGCGTCTCTACCAACAGACTCATATTAAACAATACCTGATCTTAAGTGATGTATTAACACAATGTCATGAAGCGTTACACAAATGTAACCTGTAACCCTGGTAACCGATATCTTGAATAACAGCGCCAAGAGGGTTAATCATCAACAGCAGCCCAAGTAAGTTTTATACTCAAAATAAGAGACTATTAAAGTACGATGTAAATAGAATTTATTGCAAAAATAACAAATAAAATTAGCTGCTATATTATAAAAATGGTTTTATTATTGGTGAATATGGTTTTATTAGGAATAAAAAAATATATCCGATGGGACCATTACAAAACTTATTCAGATCAATCCCCCTCCCTGTGACCCACTTAAATTTCTTTTATACTGGCATTACTGAGTTTAAAAAAATAATAAATAAAACTTGATTAATGCAGAAACGATTAATCCTATCGAAAAAATGCTTCTTACCAAAATATTATCCCTACTAAATTTCAAACCATCAAAATGCCCAACTAAATTGAGAATTGTATCGTTTCATAGTACTTAACTTACACTAATTTGTTTATATGAAGAGTATATTAATAAGTTTGTGGTGAAAGTGTCCAAGTCAAAAGTATTTTGAGATATTGGAGATTAAAGAAAACTCTGTTAAATTCCTTCTAAATGCCGGATGGAGGGTCGAGGGATGGCAATAGTATACGAATTATGTTATATATTTTATACGAATAACAAATGTGTGTACATTATTTCAATGAAAGGGTGAGAGAAGTGTAAAAAAAATTATAAATAAATGTATTATTGCAAGATAATATTATACTTACGTCAGTCACAGTTTAATAGTAGGAATGACATTTATTTCCTCTAAAACACAACAGGGTAATTGGATACATTATACAATTGTGTACATCAAGTTTCGAGTTTTCCAATATTAATAAATACAACAGATACTGTTTCATTAAATTTGTAATTATAAATATATCATATAATAAATATTATTCAAGATAAGTCTTCCTTCATGGCGATATTACGGAGTGATTACACGCCCATCCTTATGTCACAAAGAGCAAAACAGAAGAAGAAAAAAAGTACATATATGAATAAATAAATGAAAAAATATCAATAAAGCAAATAGTAAATAACGATAACAATTAATGATAATAATTTAAGATATAAAAAATAAAGTAAATTATGAACTAAATCTTTTTTACATTAAAGCGCAATTTTTATATGATTCTTTTTTTTTTTTTTTAACAACGAGAAAAAAACAATCATTGAATTGTGCATATAAACGTTTTCTTTTAAATATGCTCATAGTTATGGAATTCAAATTTTTTTCACTCTGATATGTATGGACGCATATAATATGTTATTTCACCATAAAATATGCTCCTGACTCTCGATGATGCTGTGCTTTGTTCTACTTTATATAATAATTAAAGCCATAAGAACTTCGGTATTTTCTTACAAAAGGGGTGTGGTATATGGATCCCTGTTTATGCAATAAATAAATGGGTTCGTTTACTTTATTTTTTCGTCCCTTAGTCGATTAATTGATCACGGAATGTGTTTTGCAATTTTTTTCAAAAGTTCAACGATCAATTCCCCCTCACTGCTTCATTTCATCATTTGTATTGCTTCATCCCTTAAAGAAATGTTTTATATTCATAAGCTAGAATAAAGAGCACGAAAAATGAGTTCACCTCCAAAAGCTGGAAATTCTATTATAATCTGTTAATTTAAGGAGTCCACTTTGTTTACAACATTGTGTATTTCGTCAATACTGGCAATGGGTTTTTATTGACTGCGATCATTTTTTTGAAATATAGTATGCAGTTCTTACAAAAATAGTAATAATATTTATTTTCGTTAACCTATAACATGATAATAGGATACTTCATATAATTTTGTACATTAAAATAGCTATAAATTATATACAAAAACCGACATTAAATCTTAAAACACAAACACATATAATAATAATTGTTTCTCAATTTTTTTTAAATAAATAAATATTAGAATATGAATGATATCTAATTCCTAAGACAATAAGTACTATTTGTATTTATAATTATAAACAATTTATATTTATATTTTTTTTTATATACAGGGACTACATTTCAGTGCGATCAGTTAGACGACCAGGTTACAAAGACTGAAATACAGAAAAAAAAAGAAAAAAAGAAAGCGAAATATATATATACATAAAAAAAATAATAAAAAACTGTAAAGTTGATTCCTTTATACATCTTTCTCTGCTTAGTAGATTCCATTATGTTACTTTTTTCAAAAGACAGAAACAATGTTTAATAGATATCTTTATGAGTTATATTTTTAATAGTTTCCCCTAGAAATATATTTTTTGAAACATTCTAGAAACAGTTGCCTAATTAGTTCATTTTAAGTCTTGAGAAAGCAAAGAGCTACATAATATATGATTAAAAGATTTGTCTGCGCAGAGAAAACAACATTATTATTCAATTATAATGAAAAGTTGCAATAATTATTTCACTATTATTAAAGTTGATATTGTAACTGAAGATTCCAAAATCCTTGATTGATATAGGATTGTTTCGGTGCGTTTTCTTAAAGCTACAATATATCCTTCGAAACTTTGTGTAGGCAGTCCAATAATACAGTTACTTCAATCATCCAGATAAAGACAATTCTCAACTCATCGAGTATTTCAACAAGTTTATGTTGTATATCTTGTGTAGTTGTGGCTCAATAAATATATATGTATATTTTTTTTGTCTTATAAAAGTTAGTCGCAACTGTTACCATCACTAAACAACCAGCTACTTAGAGGAAAGCGAAATAAGAATGAATTAAAGTTCAATTAAGTTAAGAAGTGGGGGGTCGCAATTTGAGATTATAACAAGTCACGGTTCCATCTCTTCAGTCTCCTGGGAGGATTGTGTGGCAAGTGTGGTGAAGAAAGTGAGTGGATGTATGGATTTGGGTGGGAATGCAATTTGCTATGGAAACGTTTGTAAAGGTCCTGAATTGTGTCGTGTGTTTATTATGAGGTAATTGTGGAGTGTTCTGTTACTTGAGTTTGGTGGACATTGTGTAATGAGTCTGAATATATTTGACTGAAAAAACCTGGATATGTTTCAGATTAGATGTTTAGGCGAATCGTAAATTTGCGAGCCATATATCCAGCGTGGTTTGGGTAGGAATTGGTAGCAGGTACGCTTTTGTGTTAAGGGCAATTTTCAATGTCTATGCAGAAGGGAATAAAGCATAAAGTAGTCGTTTTAGTGTATTATGAGGTATGTATGAGGGTTCTACGTCAGTCTTCTGTCCAGTGTATATCCTAAATATTCCATGGTACTAGTTTGAGCGAGAGGCTTGTAGCTTCATGTACGGCAGGACTTGAATCTCAACTTAATGTAAATGTTATATGTTGTGATTTAATTTAATTTATTTAAAAGTTATTGTTGAAAGTTAGTAGTTAAATTTTAAGGCAGCACATTGTGAAATAGGCAGGTATTTAATACATTTCATTTTTACGGTGATTGCAGGTTGAAGACGAAAAAATAAAAAACATATGGTTTTGATCGTATAGCTGTATGCAGTTTCTAGAAAAGAAACAATGGCAATTTGAAATGTAATTTGTATCAGCTACTAACCGAGCACAGTGAGCAGTTCCCGAAAAATGTCTGCACCGCGCGGCTCCAAAAAAATCTATTCCGCAAAGAACAAAACTGGTTTAAAATAAAAGAAAAGAAAAAACATTGCAACAGTTAGTTTATGACTCCTGCCCGGGCTTTGACTACAAGGTCATATCGCCTACTACCAGAGCGCTCTATCGTCAAACTGGTGGACATGAGCCCGACTGTAGAAATATACTACTCTAAAGTAGTATGAGAGTCCTTTTGCCTACCCTAAATTTTTATTCACCTAGGGTAGGGGTCTGACGAGTACCTGACATCGTATAGATTCAAGACTTAACGTCCCATCCGAAGGACGGAGTGCTTAAGTATTGAAAAAAAAAAAAAAAAAAAAAAACAGAAAATAAACCAAATAATATGAAAAGTTATTCAAAATGACTATCACATCAGCTGTTTCTCCGATGCTAAAAATCTGAAAAAAAATTAGTGCCTTATGCTCATGAATGATTAGAAATTCGTTTTTAAAATTTTCGAACCAATTGCGAATGAATTAGAAGCGGGCGAATTTTTTCGACATTTATCAAAGAAGTATTATATTTAAAGTGGCGAATTGCATGAAAGAGAATCAAACATGTTTAATTCTATAACGTATGAATACGTTACAAATGAACAAAAATGTTGATAATTTAAAAAAAAATGTTTCAACAGCGGAAACAAATGAAATATATATGATCTTTCAAAAAATCCATGATAACATCTAAAACCAACGAGTAATTGGAATTTTCCTTAGTTATAAAAAATAATAAATATTAGTATATTAGATCCTACATGGACAATTCATATGATTTTTGCAATTACAATGTAATTAACGTATAAGTAGTCATTAAATGATTGACCTCAGCAAGTAAGGTTTCCGTAGTGTAGTGGTTATCACGTGCGCTTCACACGCGCAAGGTCCCCGGTTCGAACCCGGGCGGAAACAGATTATTTAATTTTTTTTCAAACAATATTTCTTTCATTAATTTCCATTTTTTAAAAGTTATTGAAAATTGTAATTAGAATTTGTTTTTCCTTTTCCGTACCCATTCAGCAATTCTATAGAGCGCCACCTGACCCTAAATTCAAAGTAATTAATATGTTCTGAATAATTAAAATATTCAGTTAAATGAAAATAAAAGTCTCGGGATTTGAACTCTGACTTCGCCACAACAAGTGTGCATTGCACTGGGAATGAATGCAATATTAACTATTTTTAATATATATATTTGTCTGGTTGAGCACTAAAGTTGTGCAAAATGTCACTTCAAAACTGAAATTACCATAGCATAAAACGTTGCTTTACGTCAAAACTGATTTACTTGAAAGTTACAAGACAAGAGGTTCACACTATTGTATAGGATACCAGATATCGAGGAAATCGATCCATTAGTTTGGGATATACAACGAACGTTCATCGTAGATATGAACATACCCATGTACATACAGACATTTTCGAGAAATTAACTCATTTTGATGCTGAACCTAAAACATATATAAAAAAAAAATTGAATTTCATCATGATAATATACATAACTTTCCTGAGATAGTAAAAATAAAGAAAATGTACAGTAGTGGCATCTGTTGGCAACTCACAGAACCTTCTACTTGTAACGATAGAGAGTGCTGCCACCTAGGAGACACGACCAGAACCAATATGTCAACATCTTGACTCACCTGAAACATATAAAGGGACAAACTAAGCGTTATTTCTCAGTTCAAAATAAATATACTAATATGTTCTTTAAGCAGATAATATTAAACGAAAAAAGAGGAAGCATGAAGGAAGCATTTAAAAATAATGTCCGACGCTAAGGGGGCAGTGAGTTATACTGGATTAATAATAAAGTAGTGAATCAACTATGAGTGATTCCATAAAAAATGTACTTACTATTTTTAAAAAACTAATAAATTATCATTTATTAATAAATAATTGATTTTATATTTATAATAATTTATTATTAATAATGTATAATGGAATGAGGAGCTCGATATTTTCATACCTAGTTTCCTCAGCAGTTTATGTCAAGGTAAAAGGTACTGTTATGTGGAAACCTCAAAAAGTAGTCTCTGTTAAACTAAAAGAAATACAGGGTTCCAGGTTTCTTTTTTTTTAGAAAAAATATAGTACTCTTTTTTGAACTGGAACTTCTTCACCCTTTCTTTTTGACAACTTATTTCTGTAGAACATTTTAGTGGGAATTTTTTATTATTATTATTATTTTTTGGCAATATGAAATTAATTTGAAAGAAGGAAGTTAGTATAAGATATTCACTCTCAGAAATACGCTGTACAATGAAACAAAGAAAATCGCTAAGGGGCCACGGTGGCCGTGCGGGCTAGAGCATAGGGCTTTGGTCGCATGGTCTCACCATGGCTTGAGGGTTCGAATCCCGTCCGGACGTGAGTTTTATTTCGTAGATATAACTCCCTCCCGGGGCCATGGATGTCGCTGAAATCGCTGATGCCAACACATTACACTTTCTCACCCAGTAATGTGAGTATAACATGAATTTGAGAGGAGGAAGTTAGTATAAGAAAGTCCTGTTTATGGACAACAGACATGCAATTTATGGACTTAGATACTTTAACAACAATAAATAACTATTCAAATTCCTCAAAATGTATTACAATCAATTTTTTTCTTGTATAATCTAGGGCGAATATATATACTCTTTTTCAAATGTTCATGTCTGTCAATCCAACGAAGGAATTAACCTAAAGCCATGTCAAATGGACTCAATTTAATTTGCATGAATTAATTTATTTTTTATAAATTGCCCGGTTTTCTGCCATCATCATTCCTCCAACTTAATGGAGGCAGCAGAGGCCACGGGGGCCCGAGTGATCTCCGATGCCTTCATGCTTCGCCAGTGCACTGCCCAGGCCAAGAACGAGAGACGAAAGGCTGAGAGTCTCTCGGCCAGCTCCGTTTCAGTCCTAATTTTAACGTCTGCCTTTTTATTTAAAAAAAAATACGTGTTCGAAACATGGCCGAGGCCCTTAGGTGTTTTATCTGGGAGATAAAAAAAAACCTTGAGGTAACTCGTTAAAGACCCCCTTTGGTGAATAAACATTTAGCGTAGACAAAATTTAGGAGTCCCATATTTGAGTCGAGCTCATGTCCATCCGAGCAACATAAGAGCGCTCTGGTAGTGGGCGATATGACCGCCGACATATTAAAGCCCGGGTCACAATAACTAACTAACTAAGAAATGAGGAAAAACATAATGTTATAACTTAAAGAAGTCATTATTATGTTTCAGACAATTTATTACTTTAAATTTCATATTAGCTTTCATTAAAGGTTACTTCTTCTAACTTTCAAATTACATTTAATCCTAATTTGTATTTCACCTGACTTAGTTTGTTCAATTTATTAATGTTTATTTATAGGTGTATTTATGAATAGTTTAATTAAACAATTTTTTTTTACATAAGGCAAAAAAAAAATTATTTTAATTAAACTATAAATTCTAAATTTATTTTAACTAAACTATAAATAATTTTATTTTAATTAAATAATAAATACACCTATAAACAAACATAACTCAATTGAACAAACTAAGTAAGGTAAAATACAAATTAGGATATCGCAAATAATTACTTTTTCCCAGCACGTAACACGACATCATTGTTATTTTCAGCCATTTGGTTACCAAGTGCTCATTCCCAAAACTACCTATCCGCAAAAAAAATAGATGAGTTTCATTCTTCAAAGAGTCTTTGTTCTAATGAAGCATCATTAGAAACATTAGACAAGTCGAAATAGAAAAGGAAATTGAGAAAGACAATAAATAAGACAATTTTCATGAAAATTAATCTCATATCCAAAGTGTTAAAACTGAAATGCTGTAATTTCCCTTCCGCTGGCAGTGCAAGGTCCCATGGTGTAATGGTTAGCACTCTGGACTTTGAATCCAGCGATCCGAGTTCAAATCTCGGTGGGACCTCAACACTTTTTTTTTTCTCCCATTGGTTTCATTTTTTCTTTTCTCTAACCGGGATTTACAGTTTTTACACTATATAATTTTTTGTACACGAAGAATTTCATACTTTTCAGATTTTTATTATCTAATCCATCGTTTTTTTTTTTTCTTTGACTGCAATGGCGCACAGAGGGGGTGCCGACAAAAATGGTCTAGTTAGGTATTGTGACTCATACCAGAGCGCTCTTTCATCACTCTGGTAGACATGAGCCCGACTCTACTTATAAGAGTCCTAAATTTTGCCTACCCTAAATTTTTATTCGTCTAGAATAGGGGTCTGACACCTAACAGGCTCTGGACCATTGCTTAACGTCCCATCCGAAGGACGGCGTGCTTAAGTTTATTTTACCTCCCAGATAAAATAAACTAAGGGCCTCGGTCGGGTTTCGAACCTTATCGATCTTGAGCTCAGAAGACAAGCATGCATAACACTGAGCTACCGGCGCCCTCAATATATATATATTACTCCGTATATATATATATCCTTAACGAGTAACGAGTACAGACTTAGTCCCATTGCTTAACGTTTCATCCGAAGGACGACATGCTCAAGGTTATTTTTCTGCGCTTTACTTGTTTTCTTCTTTCTTTGAGTCGTCCTTAGGGGATTCTGGATACTCTATAAAAAATATGCCGAAACACACATTCTGACGTGAGTGATAACTTTACTGTAGAGTTTCTTGTTTTGCTACTCTCTGATTGCAAAAATAAATTTAAATAAATTTTCAATCTATACGTGTTTGACTGTGAATAACCTACGATATACGATAGTATTCACAGACAAACCTACATAGATTGATTTTTTTTTCCTTTTTTTTTGGGGGGGGGGGGGGGGGGGAGGGGGGATCAAAGAGTAGGAAAACAAGAAATTCCTGTGAAATCTCAACATCGAATTTTTGATCAACATTTACATAACTTCACCAATACTTCTCTAAGCTTGGGAAGTAAAAATCATATTGTTGAAGACAGTTGCATCTTTCAGCTGAAGAATGTGAATGGATATTGGAAGTAGGGGGTCGGAAAAAATGTAATTTCAATTAAAACTCTAGATCAAATTTCTGACTGATTACATAACTTCCCCTATACAGTATTATGGGTCTTTAACGAGTACCTACCTGAAATCGCATAGGCTCGGGACCATCGCTTAACATTCAATCCGAAGGACGGCATTGGTTTTTTTTCATCTGTGAAGGTTTTTTCACTACCAGTTGAAATTTTTTATTATTATTTTTTTTTTTTAAGAAAACGCTTAGGAGCCATGGTGGCCGTGCGAGCTAGTGTGTAGGGCTTTGGTCGCATGGTCTCACCTTGGTTTGCGGGTTCGAATCCCGTCCGGGAGTGAGTTTTATTTCGTAGATAAAACTTCCTCCTGGGGCAATCGATGTCGTAAATAATTAAGTAACACCATGATAGGGTCATGACTAATATGCATCGTACATAAGGCAAAAAAAAAAAAAATTTTTTTTCATTAACATCAAACTCTTTCCTAATTCAATTTTTTTTTCTCTTTTGATTGGTATAAGAGAGTAATGGACTCATCACATTTTTTTTTTTTTTTTTTTTTCATGTATATTAAGTAGGTAGGTACTATATATAGCCTGTTGCACCTAGTTAAAAATTAATTATTGTATTAATTCCGTGCATCAGTAATAAATGTGAAAATGTATTCGGGGAGAAATATCAGTATTCAAAAATCTTGTTTTTCATGTTTTCATGTACCAGTAAAAATAATTTCGTCTCTCTTGCCGAGATGAATACCCATTTTCGAAAACATAAAAAAATGTAATTACAGAATTACGTCTTGTGTATGTGTGGGTGTGTGGAAGGAGGGAGGGGGAATGGGGGACAGTTTTCTTGATTTAATCTCTTAATTATTTATTATTTATTGATAGTCTAGTGCTAATATATTTTGTTTGCGATCTGCGGTTATAAATATAAAATGATTAATTTCTTAGCAGAGAGAGGCCGTGGGTAGTGGACTTCTTGCACGGAGGTTCGATAACCTACAAATGATTAAGAGAGGTACACTCTGAAGAAACATAATTTCTTGATTGGACCGGAAGTGTTTGGTTCGTACAGTAGTGCGGCGACTGTGGAAACGGAACTCCTTGAGGCTATGATTAGAAAAAAAAACAAAAAAAACTGGTCTAAACAACAGGAGATCGAACTGGAAGTGAGCGGGCGCGATATGAGAATCCGAAAATAGTTGGGTGGGTGTACTTTGATACGGAGCCAACTAGAGCTGCGCCGGCCGCTAACACCAAAGATACACAATCGAAAATCGTATACTTTCTCCCTGTCAATGAAGGACAGGTCAGAAAACAAACAAAAAAAAAATCGTCGTTTATCAATTACGTTATCGCTCTCCCTCCAAAGCCAATCGACAGTTTGGAAAATTCAATATTCGACTTATATAGTGGCTTCTGAATCCTCTACTATATTTTGTGTCGATATATTCATTACATCGGCAGTTACTAGGGTTTTATAACACATTTTTCCATAGGTCTAACTGTTTTCGCGTAAATCAAGCAAACGTTTAAAAAAATAGGTTTCAGAACGACATTTCAGAACGAATTTCGACATTTATCTCGAAAATATACGCAAAGTATATTTTCGTATAAAATGTGACTTTCAAATTTCTCCAACGACTTTTATAAGCGATATTTTGATGAATTTACTTAGGACCCGAAGTAAAGCGATGATATTACTTCCTCATCAGATATAGGAAGGAAGTTTAGGGGAAGTTATATAATCGATTAAAAATTCGATGCTGAAAAATTAATTGATGAATTCGTTCTGGAGAAGTACATTCACCGACGTTCATTTTTTGTCCGATTTTGGTCAAAATCTAATCAGATTTAAGTTAATTAAAAATTAATATTATTTTTGAAAGAGAAAATAAACTTTAAGGTGACCCGTTTCACAATATAGTCCACTCTGCCTGAGGCTGTGAAGGTAGGGACCCCGGGCGATGGTCTTCCACTTTTGTTAACAATTATCTTCTCTGGCCAGCCCTTACGACCTGTCTTAATTCCAAACTAGGAACCAATATCCAGCAAACCTACTTTACTTGTTAAATGAAAGTTAAACATTCGTCCGAAAAATAGGATACGGATTTTTGTGTACTAAAAAAAAAAGTACAATACAAATTTATTTTTTAACAAATATTTAGGCAAAATTTAGGACTCTCGTAGGTAGAATCGGGCTCATGTCCACCAGAGCGACGAATGAGCACTCTGGTAGTTGGCCATATGACCTCGTAGTTAAAGCCCGGGCATGAATCACAATAACTTACTGAAACAAAAATTAACTTCTTCACAATATTCTAACACAATTTTCCCCTTCTTTCGTAGTTTAATAATGTCAAAGTCTTTTCTGCCTTATTTATTTTTTCATATTCCTATCTGAACGCTTTCATATTCATCTTCTATTCAGATTAATCTTTCTTTTGAAGTTCCCTTATAAATGCATTATTTCTTTTCAGTGTAAAAAAAGTTGATAAAGCAAAGTATTCATCATCTCAAAGAAAATGAGTCTGAATAGTTAAGAAAGTTTTGAGATTAGTGAAAGAGATTTTTTTATACACATAAATTATAAAGTTTAACTTTTTTCCATTTGTGTAGTTTCTCGAGGATCAAAAATTAAAACATTGTTCAGGCATGAAACAAGACTGCTACATTTCCAGTAAATCTTTTCTATCCCTGACACAATATAAATATTCTCGTCACGAAGTCCCCGGCAACTCGTTGTCTTTCCCCATTTCGACTAAGGGTGCCTGGTCTATAATGATCAGAGCAAGGGACTCGATAACAAACTCCAACGTACCAACTTACGTCAAATTTGTTTTCGATGTCCCCAAGAGACGCTCACAACTCGCCCTGGTACTCTCAGTTGAAATGTCTCAAACCCTTCTACCGGTGTTCTACTGAGTCTACCTCCTAGGTTCCTTCCTCTTCCTAATGCTTAAATCCAAAATACCCTACTATCTTTACCATAGACTCCAATCCCTCTGTCCACCAAAGACACCGTTGTTTGTCCAAGCTTACTCTTTCTGGAACTCTCTGCCTCCCCCCATCCGTCACTCTCCTTTTGTGGCTTCCGTCAAAATCTCTCTGTTCCTATTTCTCTACGATAAATATATATTGGAGTTTTAATTTATCCATTTGTTTTTAAATTATGTTCTAATAATGTTTTTTTGACCTGATGATGAGGGCAACTTCCAAAGCCGGCTTCCAAAGCATAAAATAATAAAATATATTAAGGATTAATTATTATTATTATATTATAATAAATATATTGCCATATTAAGGTATATCCGGCACCTGTTGCCCTTCTATCATGCCCTGATCTGTTTGTCCTGGGATGTTGGCATTAGATGAGGACAAGCCATGAGCCAGAAGAGAGAAGGCAGCCCAAGTGCCATATTAAGGTATATAGGGCACCTGATGCCCTTCTACCCTACCCTGTCTGTTGCCCAACCTTTACCGGGATCCTCTCTCCAAAAGGGCAACACTTCACTCCTTCTTCCTTCGACAGCCTTTAACCAATCATATCAACATTGACTGGATCCTATCCTGAAGTTATTTTCATGACATACGTTCCAACGCTAATTCTATCACGATGACCTTTTTTATTTTTTCATTTATTTATTCATTTTTATTTTACTTCTCCAGCTATACGAAATTTAGGGGAGGTTATGTAATCAGTCAAAAATTCGATGCTGAGTTCTCAACGAAATTTCATACTTTCCAGACTGTCCGTGAATACGATATTTCTCGATAGAATGAATGTATCGATACGAAATTTTATATGTGAATCCAAAACCCTCTCCAAAGACGACACCCGCCAAATTGACTGAACGGAAGGGGGGATTAGAGGAGTGGCTTAACACAAAAACTTTAATAACTGCCGATGTAACGATGAGGTCCAGATTTTATCTGTTTATATTCTCGTTACTTCGTATTTACTAACAATTTATGAATATCCAGAATTACTGAAGTCATCTGCTTTATACCCAGGCGAAGGTTGATAAAATGTCTTGAAGAAACACCCCAATGGATATACTTCAAGTTCAACGCTAAGTTCACGTTTAACATCATAAGTACAGTAGTTCCTTCTAGTTTTTGTGATTTTATCCTGACTGTAAACTAGAAGATCCGTAGATCAGTGGCGTCGTTTCCATCGTTACGGATAATGTACGGATTAAATTATTAAGCTCTGAATAGAGTAGATTTTATTTGATGAGTTTTGTATAATAAAATGTCGTCAGTGAATCACCAGCAATATACTTCCCCAGAACGAATTAATCAATTAACTTTTTCCTTCCCCCTCCAAAATCAGTCGAACGTTTGTATTAATAATCAATGGTTGACTTATATAGGGGCTTCTAAATCGTCAAACTATATTTTGGGTCGATAAATTCATTACATTGACAGTTATTAGAGTTTTAGAGTTGTAGTCTCATTGTGAGACGGGCTTTTAGGTAATATCGCCTACTATCAGTGCGCTCTTTCGTCGGTGTAGTGGACATGACCTTACAGTGGAAGTCCTTAGTATTGCCTACCAAGGTTCATTCACCTGGTACAAGGGTCCCATCCAAAGGTCGACATGCTCATTGTTTTTTCACCTCCCAGATAAAAAACAACGTAAGGGCTGAGTTTTGAATCCGCGATCTTGAGCTCAGTAAGAGCACGGTACTTCTGAGCTATCGGCGCCTTCTGCTTTTATTTTCATATTTGTTATTGTTATTTTGTTATTATTATTTTCTGTTCTTATCTCTTTTCTATATTTTGCACATTGTGACCTGATAAAGAGACATAAGAACGTCCAGAAATATCGTCGTGATAAAGACACTTCTGGAAATCATGAAATTCTGGTGAAAAGTCAATATGTAATTTCTGACCAATTATATAACTTCCCCTATACTTCGCAACCATCTGGTGAAAATATGGTGTCGTATTGATGATGAGCCACCATATATGGTGTATAAATATTTTCCTGCCACTTTCCTCATTCCGAAACAAAAAAATCTGACCTTGAGAAGCAGGAAAGTCACATGAGGCCAGGGTAAAGTAAAATTAGATTTTATTATTAAAATGTATTACTTTCCTTTAATATAAGGAAATGTTGTAATCCTGTAAAAATCCGACATAGATTTTTCAACGGATTTTTACGTTTTAATAAGGTCGTTTGAACATGTTTTAACCATTTTCGCGATGAAATCTGCTGGAGTGTCTGTGATTTGAATCTTGTCAGCGCATTTTGTGAGTACGTTTTACTAGATACCGCTTACATTTATTACCTAATCAAAAATCTCTTCGAATAAAATTTGTACAAAAAAATATACGCTTCCTAGATTTACGTAAAAACAGTTAGTCCTATCGAAGAATGTGTTTCAACCAAAAATGTTCGTTATCAAATTTCCAATCGCTAGCGTGTCCTCCAATTTGAGATAGGACTAATACTACCAAGGTTACAGCAAACGAGAGGGCGCCGGTAGCTCAAGATTGCGGGTTCCGCGGGTTATTAAGCAATGGTTCCGTGCCTGCTAGGTACTCATTAAGAGCTCCCTACCTTAGATAACTATCTAGCAAAAATTAGATCTCCCGTCGTAGAGGTCGGGTTCATGTCTACTCTGCTAGTAGGCTATATGACCTCGTAGTTAAAGCCCGGGCATGACCCATAAGAACTAATTACAGCAACCCTAAAAATGGAAAATACTTTTCTAAGCAAAGAATTATATATAAAATACGGTATTATTATTAAGAAAGATAAAAAAACAAAAAAAAAAAACATATATATAGAGAGAGAAAGAGAGAAATAGAGGGCTCAGTGGTATGCGTGCTTGACTTCTGAGCTCAAGATCGTGGGTACGAAACCAGACCGAGGCCCTTAGTTTATTTTATCTCGGAGGTAAAATAAAATTAAGCACGCCGTCCTTCGGACGGGACGTTAAGCGATGGCACCGAGCCCGTACGATGTCAGGTAATCGTTAAAGACCCCTAACACTCTACAATTTAGGACTCCCATAGTAGAGGCGGGCTGATGTCCACCAGAGTGAAGAAACTGCGCTTTGGGATATGACCTTGTAGATAAAGCCCGGGCATGAGTCACGTTCGTGTCAGTATGTGTGGTTGAGTGTCGAATCTTGTAAGACGAACACATGATGAATAAAACCTTAAATGCAAGAAGACAAAAAAATTCATCAACGTTCTTCTGAAACTAGTATGGAGTTAGTAGGTTTCTTTTGATTGTATTCTGTCTTCCAATGACGAGTCACACCTTAATTTCGCTGTCGCAACCACAGACTCATGTTTCTCCATGAGAGATGAAAGCTCATCTTGATTTAGATTGCGAAAATAATGAAATTGGACGCTATCTCTTGTCTCGATTGTCAACAAGATGTTTAGAAGGGTCCAGGGAACCATTCATCTTTGCAAAGACTAAAAGCAATCTAACCAACCCCGGAAGACATTGGGAAAAATGGTGGGGTATCTAATAGGACACAACTCGGTAAGAAAACATCTCTTTATAATGGGTCTACTTCCGGATTGATTCTGGAGAAGATGTGAAGTGATGAAGGAAACCACGCTAATCATCCAAGACGGATGTGGAGGTTATTATTCACAACTCCTGTTGGTAAATCTTAGATAAGGCGTTCCTCAACCAAGATTAGTTGAAACAGAGCTTCAAAAGGATCCTGCGGATCGGTAAAGAGGTAGAAAAGTAGATATTTAAGAACTTTCAATCTTTTTTCGATGTAGGTTTTCAAACATTATCGTCAACACAAGACGTAATGAATTGTGCACAGTGGCGGAGTAAGTTCGTGCAATCGATGCTTGCACGAGAACAAAACCAGCCCCCACGACTACTCCCGCCACCCAAGGCCACACTTGCGCATGTGCATCCCAAGATTTGAACCATTAACCCACAAAAGCAAATCTCTGAATTCAAACTGTCCGCTAAATACTTGTTTCTAATTACACTGAAATAAGTACTCATTGTGCACACAAGAAATGGATAAACCTACTTATTATAGCAACCTACATCGTTTTTCATTACACTGATGTAAATTCTTAACTTTAGGCTGAACTGAGAATATGACATTTGTTGACTTTCGTAATGTCTGAAGATAATTCTTGGATCCGATCAGTTATTTTAGAAAGACCGAGGAATGTAATACAGACACTAGCTGAGAACACTGGAGACGTGTAGAGGGACTGATGTGTGAATGGGACCAGGTCGAGGACTGGTGGCGATGAGCCAAAGTGTTGGAAACCTCATTCATAAATTGGGAATATCAACCAGGCAGCCTTCAAAAATAGACCTAAGAGGAGATGTGAAATACCTACCTACCTACTTACTTTGTGGAAGTAGGCAATAACTATATAACTATAACTGTTTAACTATAACAATAATTATATAACAATAATATGTAACTATAACTATAAAACTATAACTATTGTGACGGTTCGAACGACCTGTCACATGCTGGAAACCCAGGAAAAAGGGTAAATTAAAGATAGATAACATGTTATCTATCTTTAATTTACCCTTATCAAAGTGTTGGAAACCTCATTCATAAATTGGGAATATCAACCAGGCAGCCTTCAAAAATAGACCTAAGAGGAGATGTGAAATACCTACCTACCTACTTACTTTGTGGAAGTAGGCAATAACTATATAACTATAACTGTCTTTTTATTATCTTTTATTTATGATTTCTGCAGAAATCATTATAATGAAATGTATAATTTGAATATTTTCAAATTTGAACATTTAGGCGGGAAGGAGAGAATATGCTATACGTGTTTTTTATGAATACTACGATTGTTTAAATAAATAATTAAATTATAGTCTAGAAAAATTTATAAAATTAAATTAAATAATAATTAAATATTGGTAAAATGAAAGGCATAAAAAAAAATAGTATGATAAATTTATCCACGGTGTGTGAGATTGGAGAGGGGAGCAGAACATGTGACGAACATGAACGGACAGTTTTTAGCCGAACAGGGAGTGAGTAGTGTGTTCCCGACTCCGGTCTGTTGGACCGATTATATTCCAAGTTTTTTGTTATACCACTTTTTGTGTAGTAATTCAGTGTAACCCAAGTTACTTTCCTCCTGGAACAGCACCGATGATGGACCCCTAGTGACCATAGGATCGGACTGGAGACGTAGGATGTAATTGATATCTTCGGATGAACCTCATGAACTTATCGGATGATGGCTGAAAAGCACATGGTGGAGAGAGGCTGACTAGACGATTTTGACTGGAGGAGGAATCATTTCACCAGGAAAACCAGCAACTGGATAAGTAGTACCTTTTATCCACTAAAAAAATGTCAACGATGAATAATTTAATTTTTAAAAAATGCCTAAAATCTAATTTCTGATTAAACTTTTAAATTTCATAAAATCAAATAAATAGTTATGAGTAAATTGATGTGTCCTATCTCATTATTGGTAAATTATTAAGAATTTTTATGATTTGCGGCTTGTTGTATTTTTCATAGTTTCTTTCGAAAAGATTATTAAAAAAACTCTTATTATATTGTCATGAAAAGATATTGAAATACATTGATGTTAAATTTCTGTAATACATTTTTTTTATGAATCGCCCCCTTTGAAATTTTTATATTTATTAATATGTCTGTGTCACCAACGAAAACAGGTAAGAAGGGATATGTATCTAGTATGTTTATCCTCTCCTTACAAGAACCCACAATTTAAATAAAAATTAGAACCCTGAGAATAGAGTCAATAGTGAGTTGCCGTAAGTATTTTGGCTAGTCAAGAATATTTGAATAAGTACCCATAGCTGGTTGTCTCACTATACTACTATAAAACTATAACTATATAATTATGTAACTATAACTATAAAATTATAACTATATGACCATATAACTATATAACTGTAACTATATAACTATAACTATATAACTGTAACCATATGACAAGAGAACACTTACATACAATTAAAATGGGTGATGTAGGAAAGGCCATGAAGCTGTGAGCCCCTGTCTCACTAACCCCAGCACATAACACAAATTAAGGTCCTGGAGGTCAAGGGAGGGAAACCAGACAGAAAATTCTCGAAGATGATGTTTTAGGCCTTCCACCAGAAGGAAATTTTTAAATGAATAAAGAAAATTGGTAGATGAGATATCGGCTATGTACTTCTCCACCACGAGTTAATCGATTACGTATTCGCTCTCCCTCCAAAGTCAATCGATCATTTGGGCTAAAATTCAATAGATGAGTTACATAGATCTTTCTGAATCCTCAGCTAAATTTTATGTCGATACATTCATTACATCGGCAGTTATTGGAGTTTTTTTTGTTGTTAAGCCTCCTCCTAATCTCCCCCTTTTGGTCGAAAATCAATGTTTCGTCCTTAGACGGTTCTGGATACACGTATAAAATTTCGTGTCGATACATTCATTCTACCACACCATGTACGGTCATACCTATTGTTTTTCAGTCAAATCCACCAAAGGGAAGGGGAGATTCATCACAAAAACTGTTTTCAGGGAGATCTAACGAAGGGAAGGGAGATTCAGAAGATCAGGGGAGAAGGCTCAATTCAAAAACTCTAATAGTTCCACATATAATGAATTTCTCTAAACACAATTTAGTATGAGGATTTAGTACCCTCTATGTAAGTAAACAATTGATCATTAGCTCAAACGTTGTAGCTGGTTTTAGGTGTGGAGCGAGGCTGCCAAATTCTGTTTGAAGCTATTAAAAAGTTTCTGCATTTATTTAGACTTATTATCTCTGTTGAGTTAAACTTTGAGAAGGCCCATGCTAGTAAACTCCACTGTTGGTTTAAACAAATGTTGGAGTCGTGGAATATTTAACTAAAGAGGAACAAAGTCCTTGTTGAAAGAGAGAGATGGAGAGAGAGGACTTGAATCACGAGCTTACAGCTCTCAGCACTGAAGGAAGTCTTATTTGGGCTAATTCTCTTTATGTCAAACTGCTCTTGAGAAACACCCAAAACTAGAGTTCCACACATCTAAGGATATCATTTTTTTGGATAAATTAACGTTGAAGTCTACTTTTATATGACATTCTTGTCTTTTACAACACTTATCTTTTTCATATGTGATAGTAAGATGTTGTGGGAGGAGATTAAAGAACAATGCCAGTTGTCCTTTAACCGCTGTACTGTGTGGGTGGGATGAACCATTGATGATGACGCTGTTGCGTTTAAAACCGGTTCTGATCTAAAATAAAACAGTGGGAAAACAACGTCTTTTATATCTATGACAAATCTTTTTATTATACTCCTTTCTCTGATCCCTCTTTCCCTTGGCTCGATTTCGCGAAAAATTAATAGGTGCCATCCTTGAGGAGTCTTGAATTTACATTTGGAAAGTATCAATACATTCATTCCAAAGCAGTTTGTGTTTAGCCCTCCTATTCCCCCTTTTTTCGGCCGATTACTTTGAAAATCAATGGGTGTTGTTATGGGGTTCTGGATAGGCATATAAAACTGGAAGACGCCGGTAGCTCAGTGGTATGCGTGTTTGCCTACTGAGCTCAAGATCGTGTGTTAAAAACCCGGCCGAAGCTCTTAGTTTATTTTATATAAAAAAAAAAAAAAATTAAGCACGCTGTCCTTCGGATGGGACGTTATGCGATGGTCCTCGAGCCTGTACGATGTCAGGTACTCGTCAGATCCCTACTCTAGATGAATAAAAGTTTAGGGTAGGCAAAATTTAGGACTCCCATAATATAGTCGGGCTCATGTCCACCAGAATGATGAAAGAGGTCTCTGGTTATATATATATTAATTAGTAAAAATTTATATCTGTCTGTTATTTTCTTCATATCAAATTCAGACACTTGCCAAAATTATATCTACTATACTTACTCGTATCTGTTTGCATTAAAATTTTCACATAAAATAGCGGTACATTTCTCCCTGTGATATCCGTATCTACCGGGTTTATAACCCCGAGCGGTATTCTGTGGGATTTATATTATTAAAAATGTACATCTATTACCATATCAAAGCAGGTATCTTCATCTTGAAATTGAAACATGTTCTGTAAATGGACCTGTTCGTTAGTCTGCTAACGGCTCCTTTAAAACAAGTACTTTTTTGACAATTTAATTTTACATACTGTCAATCTTTTATTCCACCTTCATGGGAATAGTAACAATTTATTCTTACTATTCCCATAACAAGAAAATTTTATTTTTTATGGATAATTAATTTTTGTTGGTAATTTCCTTTAGAATACAGCTACTATGGGTTATACAATTATATACAATTTATTCCCGGGAAACTTTACTTTCCCGGCTTTACGAGGTATAGGAGAAGTAATGTCATCGGTCGGAAATTCTTTGTTGAGTTTTCAACATTATTATTATCATATTTACCGACCACGTGATACCAAAAATGAGAATTTCCTGTTTGTCTTTGATTATTATCTAGAATCCTGTGGACGACAACCAGGGGCGTAGCCAGGATTTTGACCAGGGGGGGAGGGGGGGGGGGGGGGGGGGGGGCACAGCCCGCAGTTTCCATGGTTAGCGTTGCAGACTTTTTGTCATTAATTTTGGGAGACTCGGACCTCTAGAAGCTCCCCCTGAGGTAACCACTGACAGTAATACTTAAGTTGACTTTACATGAGCAGCAAAAATGCACGCTGTGGTTTCTGTGCTTTCAGAATTAAATGACTCACATCCAATGGCGTGCATTTGCTGCTGCTGCGCTTTGCATTTTTACTACAGCATGTAAAATCAGCTCTAAGAGTATAAAGTATAACATAAATGACGATTTTGAGCTAGGAAATGAAATGATCGAATCCATATGTATTTAAATAAATGTAATATGACTTGTTTTGACACAGCTTAACAGCTAATTGCTGATTTAGGAATCAGACGCACGGGAAATTTGAAGATCCTATTGGTAACTTGCAAGCAATCCATTTTTAGTAAAAACAATTTTTTTAGTTTATTTAATTTTTATCATGGTTTTTTGCTCTGGCCAAGGGGGCGGGGGGCTCGCGCCCCCCCCCCCCCCCTGGCTACGCCCCTGACGACAACCGACCAAAAGAATGGGAGGAATTTGAGGGTTTAACATTTTTAAGAAATATAATAATTGCCGATATAATGAATGTATTGATATGAAATTTCATATCTGAATTCAAAACCCTATAAGTAACACATATTGGTTTTCCAAGATCGACCTAACAGAAGGGAAGAGAGGGAGCTTAACACAGAAACCTCAATAACTGCCCATGTAATGAATATATCGATACAATAGTTTCTATTAAAATCGATAACTCGATAACACTTATCAACTTTCAGTCAAATCGGTCATGATAAAATATATATGTAAGTCAGCCCAAACGATCGAATGGTTTTAGAGGGAGAGTGAAACTATACTTCATTAATTCGTGCCGGGGAAGTACATTGCCGGTGATTCACCGACGGATATTTTTTTTTTTATTTTTAAAATTAAGGTGTCCGTAAAAATGAAATTTTAGTTAAAACTCAAAATTTAGTTGGTATGAAATTTACTATGATGATTTAGAAGTCCTAGAATAAGGCTACGGTTACTGTGCAAGCGAATTCGGATGAAAATGTGTTCGGACGAGTACGTCCGAAATCCTCGTCAGAACAAGGCGGTTACACTGTGCGCGTTTTCTGATAATCTGATAGTACGTTTCTGCCGCCCAGCAAAGATGGACGAACTTGATGAATTTTATTTTCTTGAAAGTCCGTTGTTAATTGTTGGAAAAACAGAGCATGTCAACCAGTTATTTTTTAGTAGAGACGACAAAGGAGAGTTTAAAATGTTATTTCAAGAATTGTGGGACCAACCGGAAAGGTTTTTCGAGTATTTCAGGAATAGACCAGCAACATTTAAATACATACTGAAGGGGATCGAAGAAAAGAAAAGAAAACACCCAAAACAGACGCAGGTCGCACTAAAAAATCAAACTTGTTTGAACGCTCAACTGGTTCTGACGACGTGGTGCATGTTCTGACGTGTTCGTCGCTGCCAGTGTAAACACTCTCATTGGAAAACAGGCGTTTGTTTGTTCGGACGAATTCGTCAGAACTCGCATCCATAGTAACCGTAGGCTAAGGCACCTGTTGATTTTAAAATCAGGGATAGAGCGAAAACATAGTCAATGGATTCTCTATGGGGAAGTACATCCCCATATTGCGGGTTTTAGGATAACAAATACACTATTTGAGAGTCACGCCTAGAATTAAGGTCATAGTGAAGAGTGTTTTGACAAATAGCACGTCTATCGTCAGACGTCGCTAAAGTCCGCGAGAATTTCTACTATATCACTATCACATGCATTCATTTTAAGGGTTTCCCTTTTGATCTTCAGACAGTATCCAAAAATTATTAGAAAATATGGTTATTTTTCGCCCGCTTCTGCATAAAAGTTCGTATCGTAAGAACAAGTGTTCTCCACGTTACTAAACGGGGCAATTAACGATAAGAATATACACCATATATAAGTTCAACTCACGACCATCAATCCTTGACCTATCGAATAATACAGCGTTAGGCACGGTACTTACAAGCCAATTGGCATGCTTCCGACTCTACCACTATTAACCAGAGCATAGATCGCGATAGATAATGGTAAATTCGTGACTCGAATAGAAAGATACTTATATATCCAGTCATTTCCAGGTCGACTACAGGGTCAGTTCCAAGATAGTATTGAATGGCCCTATTGTCTATTTCGCTAATGGATCTAATAGCAACATACTGGTAAACATTAAAAAAAATAAAGAAATATATGTGATTAAGTACTCAAATCCCAGGTTGAGAAATAACAATGTAGTCTGACCTCTCACAAATTTTATAATGATTTGCTAGCCGGCTTTCGAGATTACCCTCAGTCAGTCAAACAAATAATCATGATTTAGTTAGTAGTTGTTTTGTACATTGCCCAGTGATGAGGCCAACCTCGAAAGTCGGCTAGCGTATACATTTTTTTCTCTATATTTTGTTCACTTGACCTGAGAAAGGGGCGCATAATTGTATGCTTGCCTACATAATAATAATAATAAATTTATTTCCGTTAGACCAATACATAGTAGTAGAATACGTCAAAAGAATGTATATGTTACGGTCAATGTGCGAAAACGGTAATTGTAAACAATAACCACTAATTGTTTACAATCACCAGATTCCCCACTTTGACCGTAACATATACATTAAGATAGTTTATAAATTAGATTTATAACTACTTGAGTCTGACACATCTATGATTAGTAGTAATAACAAAACTATTAAAAAAAAGTAAAATGAAATTAATAGAAACTGAATAAATAAATACTTAAAAATATATGAGTATATAAAAAAATTAATACAAGATACGTTTATAATAAGTAGACACATTTTTCAATTTAATAAAAATTAAGATAACTATTTTTCAAAAAACTCTTCGGAAGTGTCTTTATCCCAACGATGTTTTGGGACGTTCTTACGTCTCATCATAAGGTCCCAATGTGCGAGATATAGAAAAGAAAGAAAACAATGTATCTATAACAATATATGAAAAATAATATATATATATATATATATATATATATATATATATATATATATATATAGCTCAAGATCGCAGGTTCGAATCCCAGCTGAAGCCCATAGGTTTTTATCTTAAAGGTGAAAAAACGTTGGGGAAGCCGTATTCGTTAAAGACCCCTCTCTAGGTGAATAAACCTGGTTAAGAAAAATTTAGAACACCCATAGTAGAGTCTCATGTTCACGAGAGCGATGGAAGAGCGCTTTGGTAGTAGGCGATATGACCTCGTAGTTAAAGCCCGAGCATGAGTCGCAGTAACCAATTAGTCTAGTTTAACAGGAATAAATATTATTATTATTACACATTCAAAAGAAGAGGTTCTCAAACAGAGAAATAGTTATTATTTGAACAACAACAAAAAAAATAAGAATAGAAGAAAACTAAAAAAAAGGGTGCAAACTGAGCTACCATAAAAATTGAAGAGACCTAACAAGGTGAAGACACACTCCCTGGAATGAGTCAGAAGAAATTTGTGAGGGTTCCTGGGAGCTCAGCCAAGAAACAAGTGTCTTGTATAGCTCATGTCGGGGTCTCAAGTGTCACCCAAACTGCAGAAACACCTTCAGGAACAGTTGTCGGGGCCAGGCGAGAATCTAGTTTACATGAGATAACAAGTGTCTTGTATAGCTCATGTCGGGGCCTCAAGTGTCATCCAAACAGCAGAAACACCTTCAGGGACAGTTGTCGGGGCCAGGCGAGAATTTAGTTTACATGAGATAACAAGGAACGAAGTATAATTCCAGGCCACAATATTTCAAGAATAGTGATCAATTATTATGGTGTTAAATGCATCCTCTTCCGACCATGATTAATTAAAAGGTAAACTCCCTTGGGCTCCAAAGAAGATTATAGTCGACTGGGTGAAGTTGTTAATGAAAATTAATGAACGTTAAAATGAAGCAACGGAGGCAATGTTCAAGAGAAATTGTAGCTCCCTTAAGGGCCATGTAAACCTGTGAGGTAAAGCCAAAATGTTCTGCCTGAATTGTTATACCACAAAGCCAGAGCATAGATTATGTGTGCTGTGTTTCCGAATTCATATAATAATGTATGAATCCTATTAGAAGGTACACTTGAAACATCATCATGTATTTCCACTATCAACAAGAACAGGGAGATGCTTGTATTAGCTTTGGTTAACAAGAAAAATTCATAATTGGTAAAACTGATACAAAAATGTAATGTTCCAAGAGGGATTAATACCTGCATATAATTAACTTTTATCGTTATGATACTTAACATTTTCTGCAGAGATATTGTGAAACACTCCATTTTTTATTCAAAATAAAAAAAGAAGTAGGTTTTTTTTTTTTAAATAGTGATTACTCACAAAATACATATAATATATGGGAGTACTTTCGGTATTGCTACCATCTTCAGTCCCTTCTCCAGCCCCCGTGAGGTTTGAAATCTTAATAATAAAAGAAAGAATTGAAATAGTATCAGTGCTTTCAATTTGAGACGAAATTTTATTTTTAATGTTTTCCATGTTTGTATGACTTTACTGTATAAGAAAAAGGGGAAAAAACCCGTGGGGGCTGCAAAAGAGACAGTTCGGAATGTGAACTAGTTGAACTTCCATTTAGTATTTTTTGTGGCTGAAGATGGTAGCAATACCGAAAGTACTCCCATATATTATATATATTTTGTGAAAACGACAATATTTTTAAAAAACATACTTTTTTTCGTATTTTTTGTCTTTGTTATATTTTCGAGCAGCTTAAAGATTCATTTTTTTACTTCCCCAGCTAAAAGTTAAAATGGCCCTCCGGTCACTAGGGGGGAATTCAAAGAAACGAGGAAGCAGACCGACTGGCCAAAGAAGGTTCAAGTAAGCCCTTCATAGGGCCAGAGCCAGTACATGGAGATATACCGGGAAAAACCAGGATAGAAAAGTTGATTAGATATCTTTTGGAGAAGTCATAGAGGAGAAATAACCATATCATATGCAGACTGTTGAAGATGTTCCAGGGTAAGGATTTCAAGGTGCTGGGGAATTGGATTCTGAACCTGAACAGGAATCCTCACAGGAGGTCCATTCAATGGATTTATATTATAGAAGGGATATTCCCACCTGTCCAATGTGAAGATGACGAGACGGCAGAACATTTCCTGAGTAGATAGATGCTCGGGATAAGCTCAAACGGGATTCCACATTTTCGGTAGAGATAGGTTCATAGGGAAAGATAAGATTAAACCATGGGAGTGTTCTTAGATTTGCTAAGGAAAATGGGAGATTAGGTCTATCTTCAGATCCAGGTAAAACAGGACGAAGGTAAGGAGGAAGCCCAGCGCTTCCAGGGAAGAGATAAAATATACGAGGGGTGATCAGTTCCAGGACTGATTTCTTAAAATGTATTAAACATTTTTACAAGTATTATTGGACATTCTCCCCTTTAAAGTACTCCCCTTGGGAAGCTATACATTTTTGCCATGTTCAGCTCCTCCAGCGATTTTTCTCTGCCCTTTTTAAGGGTCTCTTGAGTTTCGGACACAGGAAAATGTCCGCAGGGGTAAGCGGTGAGGTCTGGTGACTAATGGTCTGGTGAGTAAGGGGGCTAAGGGATGACGGCGTTGCTCATTCTCGATTATTGCAGTAAAAACGCCATTTTATTGCAATAACAGAGAATGAGCAACGCAGAATGAAGAGGCGCGTTGTCATGGTGCAGCACCCAATCCCCCCCACAGCTCAGGTATCTTCCTCTTCACAGTCTCGTGCAAATGTCTCAGGGTTTCAAGGTACCGATTAATTGTCTCACCTCGTGGAAGAAATTCGTAGACATCTCCCTTCCAGTCGAAGAAAACAGTGAGCATGACCTTTACATTTGATTTAATGAGAGGTTTACCTAAGGGTACGCACCAGCTCACCCAATATATATTTATTTAACCCCAGCTGTACGTAGCATAGAGGAAGTTGGGTAATTGGTCAGAAATTCGAAATGCTGTTTCCATCGGAGTTTCAATTTTTGATATCCTGACTCCAAAATGAAAAAAAAATCTTGTCTATGAACACGGTAACTCCACGGAACTTTATATGAGTACCCAGGTTCCCATAAGAACGGCATCTATTAATTTTCAGATAAATTGGCCTAAGAGGAAGAGAGTTTTCCTGAAGATTGAAAAGTGTTTGTGTAAGACACACAATGACTACAGATTCGAACTGGAGTTGTACATTGTCTATGATGCACCGATGTCTTTTTGCACTCTATAAATAATATTTATTTCCGTTAAACCGTAACATGTATACGTCATAACAAGTATACATTAAGATAGCTTATAAATTAGATACATAAACAGATCTAAGAAGAGACGGACACATATGTTATCAGTAATAACAAAAATAGTAAAAATAAAACGAAATGCACAAAAATGAATAGTACGAAAATAATAATAATAAATACAACGAGCGCCGGTAGCTAATTGGTATGTCCATGCTTACTGAGCTCAAGATCGAGGGTTCGAGACCTAGGCGCTTAGGTTTTTTTTTTTTCTAGAAGGTTAAAAAACCTTGAACATGCCGTCCTTCGGATGGGACGTTAAGCTATGGTCACGAGCAATATAGACCCCTGCCCTAGGTGAATAAACATTTAGAGTAGGCAAAATTTAGGACTCCCAGAGTAGAGTCGAGCTCATGTCCACCAGAGTGACGAAACAGTGCCCTGGTAGTATGCGATATTACCTTGCAGTTAGATTAGTCATAATAACTAACTAATAAATACAGTAGATACATTTTTTAACAACCCCTTCTGCCCTGTTTCGAGAATCCCATGAGGACGAAACGTACTGACTTTCAGCTAAATCGGTCAAAGGGAAGGAAGAGCGAAAGGGGCCTCAATACTTATTATGAGGACGTCGGTAGCTCAGTGGTATGCGTGCTTGACTTCTGAGCTCAAGATCGTGGGTTCGAAACCCGACCGAGGCCCTTAGTTTATTTTATCTGGGAGGTAAAATAAACTTAAGCACGCCGTCCTTCGGATGGGACGTTAAGCGATGGTCCCGAGCCTGTAGGATATCAGGTACTCGTTAAAGATCCTTACCCTAGGTGAATAAAAACTTGGGATAGGCAAAATTTAGAATTCCCACAGTAGAGTCGGGCTCATGTTCACCAGTGTGACGAAAGAGCGCTCTGGTAGTAGGCGATATGACCTCGTAGTTAAAGCCCGGGCATGAGTCATAAAACCTAACCTAACCTAACGCTTATTACATATTTCTTGCTCTGTTCTTTTTTTGCTAGGTCTATATATCAGCCTTCAGTTTTGTGGAAAATCTCAACTATGATACGAGCTCGTATAGCTTCAGTAGTGTTTTGCAGAGTGTCTTCGTACCCTAAAAATTATGAGAATCCTTGTTTTAAAAGTAACAGAAAATTGTAAATGAAAATCATAATCAATTTTCAGTACTGAAAGGAAACAAGACCAATTATTTAATGCAGAGAAAGTCCTCAAAAGTGGGAAGTAATTAAAGAAAACCCCTGAAGGAAAATTTCCTGAATGGTTCCTTTGATAAATTCATTCTTTCTTAGTAAAGACAATTAATTTTTAATGATCTTCTCCACTTAGAGACAATTTAAGAGCCCAACTCGGAGCTGAGAGTTACAAAGAAGGGGAGGGAAACTTAGAGAGACCAAGAAAGAACGTGACCAGAGGATCAAGTAGAGTTTGGAAATAATATCAGGTAGAAGATTTACCACCAGTTTACCAGAGGGTTCTGATGTAGCATTGTACATACTCGTAGATGCAAGGGATCTGCCAATGAGACAGTCTACTTCAGCTGTCGGAGAGGCAAAAGAAAAATGTATTCGCGAACAATTTAGTGCAGTGGGCAGGAGGTCAAATGGAGTGGGAAAAGAGGTGAATCACTGACAAGGTACATCCCCCAGCTCTCAGGGACCTCTCAATCCTAATGTAAAATTATATGATGATACATGATCATGTCTATTAATAAAAAAAAAGTTGATCATCGCCAATGCACTTCATCAGCCAGAGTTATATGCATAAACTAAGATTTAACTTTCTCCCTAAATCTTTTTTTTTTTTTTGGCCTTATGGACAATGCATATTATATTAGTCATGACTCAATACTGGGAGTAATTAGTTATTTATACAACATCCATGGCTCCCGGACAGGATTCGAAGCCGCAACCATGGTGGGTCCATGCAGCCAAAGACCACACTTTTCCTTTTCGACCTATTTGGCTGAAAATCCAATAGTGATAAAATTCCTCTTGTGGGGTTATATACAGGTATAACATTTGGGACGTTAAGTAATGGTCCCGATGTCCGGTACTCGTTGAAGACACCCACCCTAGGAGAATAAACCAAGTTAGGCAAACTTTAAGTCAGGCTCATTTGAAAAAATGTTACAGTTTCCAAAACTCGAAATAAATTGCTTAAAAAAATATATTAGTTGACGGTATTCCTGTTACTTTCTCTTCTTCAGAGTTGGGCCAAAGAGGTACGGCACCGTGTTTACATGGACTAGATGTAGCTATGAAACGTTATGTCAGTCACGCCAATGGAATTTCACTGGTTGTCACGATTTAGTTTCTTTTCTTTTGTCGAACAATGGACGCGGGTAAGCAGAACCCAGCCCCACAGATGTAGACTTGGTTAACAAAGGAACATATCCTGTCTATTTCTGGCGGATTCGCCCCGATCTGTCGAATGAATAATATGTTGTTTATTTTGTTCAAAGCCGATTATCAATGAATATTTCAGTTCTAAATACGTTTTTCTTGTCCTCCAATATCTTAACAATAATCCCATACCTTCAAAAAAAAACATAAAATACAAAAAATTAACAGACGCTACAAATTGTTACCTACTTACACTACTAGAAAAAAGATCTAAATTAACATTGAAAATAAAACGATTTATATACAACGTAGACTTAGACGCACTCTATACCGAGCCAAAGTTGTCGCTCTGGATTAGAATTGCCAGACTCCGTTGAGCTGGACACGTAAGACGGACGAGGTACTTATCCAAAGTAAACTCACGAATAACACCGGATAGTAGGGAGAAGAGTGGGGCGATCAAGAGGAAGATGATGGCTGGAGACGATGAACAGAGACGCAAGACGGTTTGGTGCGGTTCGCTGCTGGAGAGTGGCCCAGGACAGAGCTGCATGGGGACATTTCCAGGCTCTTGAAGGGCTGTAGCGCCTATAATGATGATGAGTATTGAAACTGATGTGAACCAATGTTCGAATCTGCAGCACATTCCTTCAAACCAAAATCCTTCGTACAATAGCCAATGCTCCTTACTATGTTTTCAACAAGACCTACCATACTGACCTCTCCATTCCCTACGTCACCGAAGTAGCTAAATCTAAGTACAAAAAGTTATTTTCCTCCCTAAGTTCCCATAATTATGCTCTAGTTCGTGCCCTCCATTCTGCCACACTTCCTCAACGACGCCTTAAGCGCCAATGGCCTCCTTAGTAGCAGCAGTGACAGTGAGTTATAAATATAAAGGGAGTGTCACCACTGGGTGATTTCTCCCCTCTTGACATTTGACAATATTTCACTCTTTTAGGAAATTTGCATGTATATATCAATGGTCACAGGGAATAAGTTGTTAACTCGTAAAATGGCCAAAATGAGTTAAGTATACTGTGATCATCTCCCAAGCTTTCTGCGCATTGTGAAGAAGTTGGAAGCTCAGGACTCTAATACTTTCGGAATTATGAAGATGTGGGTTGGTATCTCGTAAAATTGTGTATGTTCTCGGTTAAATCAACCTAATCTACTTCTTTGAGGAATCATTCACGAGATAACTGCATTTAACCATCCAGTTAACTATTCCAAGTGAAGAGGAGGTTTTCGGTTAAATCAACTTGCTTAACTTTAGAGAGACATCATTCACGAGTATTTCAAAAAGTATGGTTAATAATTAGGTGTGTATAAAAATTAGGTAAGTGTGGTCAATAATTAGGTAAGTGATGGGGAATGATTAGGTAACTAAGGGAAAATTCAAGAAATGATTAACAATATTCATTTTCATTCAATCCTATTGATTTAAAAGGTATATGATTAATAATGATGCAAACATAATTTATTTATCCCCAAAACTGGATTTACACAATTAATGCAAAAGTAAAAAAGTGGTGCCCTGAAAAGTTACGAATTTAGACTTACCAATTTATTCCCCCAGTTGTAAATTAAAATTGAATTAAAAAATAAATAAAAAGTTCTATGAAATATGTTTAATTTTACCTCTCCAGCTATACGAAGTATGAGGGAAGTTATGTAATCGATCAGACATTTGTTGTTGAATTTCCAACGAAAGGAACTCGCAGATTCCAAAAATGAAAATAAAAAGTTTTCTGTAAATACACCGGCTATGTGCTTCTCCAGCAGAAAACAATCAATTACGTACTCGCTCTCCCTCCAAACTCAATATTTGACTTATACAGTGACTTCTGAATCCTCATACTTCATTTTGTGTCGATACATTCAATACATCGGTAGTTATTACGGTATTTGAATCGAGCCCCGTTCTCTGGTATTGAATTTATATATCAAATTTCAGGAGAGCGCCGGTAGCTCAGTGGGATGCGTGCTTGCCTTCTGAGCTCAAGGTTGTGGGTTCGAAACCCGAAGCCCTTAGTTTATTTTATCAGGGAGGTAAACTAAACTGGAGCACGCCGTCCTTCGGATGGGACGTTAAGCGATGGTCCCGAGTCTGTACGATGTCAGGTACTCGTTAAAGACCCCTGCCCTAAATGAATAAAAATTTAGGGTAGGCAAAATTTAGGACTCCCACAGTAGAGTCGGGCTCATGTCCACCAGAGTGACAAAAGAACGCTCTGGTAGTAAGCGATAAGACCTCGTAGTTAAAGCCCGGGCATGAGTCACCTATAAAATTTCATGTCGATAAATTCATTACATCGGGAGTTATTGGACTTTTTTAGTTAAGCCCCCTCCCTTTTGGCTGTTTCCCCTGAAAATTATTAGTTTTTCGAATTTAAATTTCGTGTCAATATAGTTTTTGTGTTAAGCCTTCCCCCGGACCCCCCCCCCCCCCTTCCTCTTGGCTCATTTGGCTGAAAAACAAGAGGTGTCATCCTTAGAGGGTTCTTGATTCACATATAAAATTTCATGTCGATACATTCATTCTAACAGAAGTTATCATGATCACAGACACACTTTTTTGGAATCAGAAAGTCGGAAAACATGAAATTCAAATTGAAAATTACACATCGAATTTCTGACATTTTACATAATTTCCCTAATACTTCGTATCGCTGGGAAAGTAACAATTGCAATGTGTTTTGATAACTTCCGATGGAATGAATGCATCGACACTATAAGTATTCAGAAGTCCCTGAGTTGATTTTCAACCAAATCGAAAATTATTTTCAGAGGGAGAGCGAAAACTTAAACGATTTATAACGTTAACACACTCAGTATTAACATACTGAGAATATATATTTTACATTTTGCAATAGTACCTATATATTGAAAAATTAACGACGTACCACCAAAAAGCACTTCCAAGTTGACGTTAGACTGGACGCTAAAACCTCCACTGAAGACTTTAAATATTATTCAGTAAAACTCTGTATGTTGTTTACCTACGGTATGTATCCTGAATCTGAAGCCTTATATAGAATATATAATGAAATCCTGACTCAACTACTTCAAGGTCCCAAGAACTTCTTTGTCTGCACTTTAACATAAATTCATGCATCTATAAATTAGAATATGAAAACTGGAATTACTATTCATATTCACTTTCAAAATAAACATTTAGTTTTAAGTATAAGCATTATGTTTTGAGTAACAGATAAGATTATAAAAAATATTTTTGAGGTAATAATTATGTAATTATTTAAACTCACTATCGTCAACAACCCATAAATACCACACATCATTTAAAAAGCTATAAATGGTAAGTTTCCAAATATTTTTTCAAGTAGGTAGTTTTGAGAATATCGGGAGTGAAAGTTAGTTTGTTTTTACGTGCCACGTGAAATTCATTAATTTTTATGCCCGTAAAAACAAAACCGAACTGCCCCGAAAGGACATGAGGAGAAGTGGAACTATATCAACACAAAATTTAGTGTGAGGATTTAAAATGTCCTATGTAAGTCAACTATCGATTTTTAGTGCCAATGTAAGATTAGTTTTAGAGGGAGAGCGTACACTTAGTTGATCAATTAACCAATTATATAATTTCCCCTATACTTCGTTTAGCTGGGGAAGTAAAAGTGAGAAACTCTATCTTACGTTTCATCACGTCTAATATTAAGGTGAAACTATTTTTTTTACAAAAGGATTACGGATGGAATTTCATTGGATACTATATCCACCACCATCAGGGGCATAGCCAGGGGGGGGGGGGGGGGTGCACTTGCCCCCCCCCCCCCTGGCCAGAGCAAAAGAAAAAGATAAAAATAAAATAAACTAAAATAATAGTTTTTATTAAAAATGGATTGCTTGCAAATTACCATTAGGATCTTCAAATTTCCCGTGCGTCTGAATCAGCTGTTGCAAGTGCGGGGCAGGCGCCAGAATTTTATATACATATGGATTCGATCATTTCATTTCCTCGCTCAAAATCGTCATTTATGTTATAATTAATTCTCTTAAAGCTGATTTTACATGCGCAATAAAAATGCAAAGCGCAGCAGCAGCAGATAGATGCACGCTATTGGCTGTAAGTCATTTAATTCTAAAAGCACAGAAACCACAGCGTGCATTTGCTGCTGCTGCCTTTGCATTTTTGCTGCTCATGTAAAGTCAGCTACTATTACAGTCAGTGGTTACCGCAGGGGGAGCTTCTAGAGGTCCGAGCCTCCCAAATTAATAATAAAAATTCTACAGCGCTAACCACGGAAACTGCGAACTGTGCCCCCGGGAGTCTATACCCCCCACTCCTGTAGCCTGGGACTTGGGTCGCAACCATTCGGCTTTATATTTTTAAAAAATAACATAAAAATTAATAAAAATTTGATTATTTATATACTTACATACGCACTTATGTCAGAACAAATTACGTCCCGCATGTTGAACTTTCCGCTAAAACTGCAGCTAGTGTTTCTGCAGATAATTGTGATTTTTCACTGCTCCAGTATTCTTTTGCAAGGGAAAATAAGCTCTCCACAGCAGCATTAGTGCCGGGGCAACACATTGCAAATTCAATTATTTGAAATTTTTGTGGGGAATATACTCTTATTTAAAATGTGAAAATATTTCTATCCATCTTTTATATTTATTAATGGAGTCCAAAGGAGTAAAAAAGACTCCAAAAGGAGTACGGTTCACGAAAAAGGAGTACAGAACTCCTTAAATAAGTGCAGTTGGTCACCTTACTTACATATATATGTCAGGTCAGCTGGCAGAGCCCACTACCCAATTCTCTTCCTGACACTTCGACTGCCGATGTTCAAAATGTGTGGGCCAACATAGAAAATAATTAAAATTCAGCGAAGAGAGCAGGTGCAGAGGAAACGTCACTAACGGACCACTTGTCTGTTTTAGACTTCCGTTGCGACTTCCTCTTCTGATGTAGTGGCATCCTCTGGGGGTACGGTGTCTTCCGTCAGGCTCTGATGACTATATCACATGCCTCATATGACCTGTCCAACACTGAAGAGCACTATATGCAATGGGCTAACAAACACAACTAAAACCCAAGTACCTACTTTCTTCATGAAGAACTCATTTATCTGTCAGGCTAGAGAGCATTTATTTCGAATCTCAAGCACAAACGAAACTTTACCATTGGGCTGTCTATACACTTCCCTCTCAACAATAATAGTCATAATTATGAAACCGGGAACAAAGAAGAATTGTTCCCAGGGGCGTAGCCAAGATTTTGAGCGAATTCATGTATATTTAAAAAATTGTAATATGACTTGTTTTGTAAATGTACATTTACGTTTTTTGCTCAGGCCAGGGGGGGGGGGGGGCCACGGGCTCCCCTGGCTACGCCCCTGATTGTTCCTCTCTTTTAAAAAAGGAATTAGGCCTTCCCCACTTCTCGAAAGCAATGGTGTACAAGTAACAATTGAGTTGGTACAAGTAACAATTGAGTGGGTACAAGTAACAATTGCGTGGGTACAAGTAACAATTGAGTGGGTACAAGTAACAATTGCGTGGGTACAAGTAACAATTTAAAATTCAATTAAAAATGTTGATGTTAAAGGAAACCCTTTATTCTGAAACGGAATTTCACACACCGTCACACTGCTCTATCTTAATTACTTTTGTATAATATTATCATTATTAGTAATTTTATTAGTATTATTTGTATTATATTATATATTACAGTATTTTATTTGTTAATTTATTTATTTTTTTTTATTTCTATATTTCGTTCTTTGCGACCCGAGGAAAAGGCGAGTAATCGCCCCGAAACATCTTAAAAAATGTAAATATAAATTACTTATTTATAATGTTTGTCTATTGAGCTAAAGATCGCGGTTTCGAAACCTGGCCGAGTCTTAAATGTTTTATATGAGAGGTGAAAAAACCTTCAGCACGTGCGTGGTCCTTCGGATGGAACGATAAGCAATGAGCAGCTCTTTTCCTGGGTAGATGCCCGGGATTTGCTGGGACGCGATTCCACATTTTCTGTAGAGTTAGTTAATATGAATCAGTAGGCTTTAACTACAAGGTCATATCGCCTACTACCAGAGTGCTCTTTCGTCACTCTGGTGGACATGAGCCCGACTCTACTGTGGGAGTCCTACATTTTGTCTACCCTAAATTTTTATTCACCTAAGGTAAGGGGTCTTTAACGAGTAACTGACATCGTACAGGCTCGGGACCATCGCTTAACGTCCCGTCCGAACGACGGCTTGCTTATTTATTTTACCTCCCAGATAAAATAAACTAAGGGCCTCAGCCGGGTTTCGAACCCATGATCTTGAGCTCAGAAGGCAAGCACGCATACCACTGATTAGGAAGATTTTAGCAGAATAGACCACGGGAGTAATCTTAGATTTGCTAAAGAAAACGGAGCACTAGGTCCTTCACGAAAAATGCTATTTGATGATAAGGTAAGGAAGAAGCCCAGCGCTTCCAGGAAAGAGATAAGCACATTGGATGCTTAGGTCCATTGGTGCATTCACCAGCCCATATAATATGTACGGTTTCTGGAATTTCAAATTTCTAGCATTTTTCTTAAGTTTAACTTTTATGAGGACGTCTACCCAGATGCCAAGAAGGGTACCTTGCAGCTCATACAAATATACAACAGAGTTAAAAAAACAAAAATGTTGGCTTCTGTGGTTTCTGTCAAGGCCGTATCTGAATTTATAAGCCGTGATGATCATTAAACCTCCTCTGCACAATCGGTTTATGTTCCAATCCGATATAGTGAATAGTTTACAGCACTTATTATCCGAACTATTTACAAGCCATTCGGATCCTTCAATGATTATCGACTCTTTATGACCGTCAGAAATGATGTCCAAAAGATCGATAGAAACTTTTATAAAATGTAGACCATTTACAACACTTGTCGAAGTCACTGAAAATTCGATAGCAGTTAGAAAATGGAGGGACAAAAGTGTTATAAGCTTTGTAAAGACTAAATAAACGAGTGACATTTGTCGACAGCGATATGTTTCCGCAACAAAAAAAAGTGTCCTTCTGTCTGTGTATGTGTCTGTAAACACGATAACTCCCGATACATTGAATGTATCGACTCGACATTTTGTAGGTATAACCAACATAAGGACAAAACATCGATTTTCAAACCAATAGGTCAAAGGGAAGAGGGCATTAGAGGAGAGGCATAACTCACACTGTCTAATAACTGCTGTTGTACTGAATATATCGACGCCAAATTTGATATTTGAATTCAAATCCATTCAAAATTTCACATTTAAAGTCAAAACCAATGAGAACATAACCTGTAAAATCACAGTAATAACAGGTGAATGGAAGGGAGGTTTAAGGGAAGAGGGCTCAATTCAATAACCGAATAAACACAATTTAGAATAAGTATTTAGGGCCCCTATGAAAGCCAACTGTTGAATATTAGCGCAAATGATCGACTGGTTTTGGAGGAGGAGCGAAAAGTTAATTGATTAATTCTGGGGAAGTACATTTCCGATTATTCATCGACGATTTTTTTTTTCTATTTGAAGAATGCAAAATCTCGTTTATCCGAATATAGAAAATATATATGTGTATAAACAAATAGGGACCTAGACAAATTGCATCTCAACAACTGAAGCTTTGCACAATAAGATGCCTAACAACACGCTATTCATTGCAAGGAAGCCAAGCTTTGAATCCACGAAGTAAATGGGATTACTGAAGTCATCGGAAATTGTTAGGATTCTGTTAAGCTGCTACCTACACAGGAGAATAGGAATATTCAAAATGTCTTCACTCTTAGGGCTATTCAGCATGGCGGTCTTGAAGAAAACATAAAAAATGGAGCCTACTGGAAAACATAAAAGTTGTTGGTGAATCAACGGCATTGTACTTCCCCAGACTAATTAATTAACTAAGTTTCCGCACTACCTTCGGAATCAATTGAAGATTTGGTTGCAAATCCATAGAGGTCATACCGCTACCAGAGCGCTCTTTCGTCAAGGTGGTGGACATGAGCCTGACTATGGGTGTCCTAAATTTTACTTACTTAGATTAATATTCACCTAGGGACTTTAACAAGTATCTGTCATCGTACAGACTCGGGACCATCGCTTAACACCCCATCCGAAGGACGGCGTGCTCAAAGTTTTTTATCTCCTAGATAAAATCTTTAATAATTGTCAATGTAATGAATGTATTGACATGAACTATAATGAGGATCGAGAAGTTATTTACCATGTTTGGTCGAAGAGGAAATGGCTTTAGAGAGAAAGTGAAAAATTAGTTGATTACGAATAATTTCATCTGGGGAGTGATTCACAAAGTTTATTTTTATTTCTTATTATTATTTTTGTTTTTTCACATCTGTAGTTTTGAGGGCGCCGATAGCTCAATTTATTTTATCTGGGAGCTAAAAAAAAAAAAAAACATGAGCATGCCGTCCTTCGGATTGGAAGTGAAGCGATGGTCTCGGGAATGTACGATGTTAAAGATGAATTATTAATAAAATTTTAAGTAGACAAAATTTAGGATTCCCATAGTAGAGTCGAGCTCAAGTCCACCAGAGTGAGGAAAGAGCGCACTGGTAGTAGGCGATATGACCTCGTAGTTAAAGCCCTGGCATGAGTCATAATATCTAACACATCATGTAATTAGATTCGTCCAACTTATAATATTAAAGATTAACAAATACAGAAAGTTTTATGATAACCAACTAACATAATTGAAACGAAAAGAAAAAGATCCTTGGTTCTTATCAACAGAGCTCTATTTGCTATCTTAATATCTTCTAATGGCAACCTTGTGTGCGGATAATTTTTCACCATTACTTTAAGTAATGAATATGATGTTGACAAATTATCTCAAAATTATGAAACCATTTTTCAAATTGAATTGTAAATAATGACAGGAGGAGGTTAAACCTTGAACAAGGAGAGGGTGTTATTTATGTAATTAAAGCTATCCTTTCTGCTTTAATAATATTTATTTTCGTTAAACCATAACATGGTAATAGGATACATCATATGAATGTATACATTAAGATAGATACATAAACAGATATTAACTCTTAGGGTTTGACACACATGGGTTATATATTGACAATAAAATTCTACTACAATTTAAATGAAATTAAGATAAGATTGTTAGGTATTGTGGCCCATATCCTGGCTTTAACTACGAGGTCTTTTTTCACTCTGGTGGACATGAGCCTGACTCTACTGTGGGAGTCCTAAATTGTGCCCACCCAGGTTTATTCACCTAGAGTAGAAGTCTTTAACGAGTATCTGACATCGTACTGGCTCGTGGCTTTTTTCATCGCCTCGGCCGGTGTTTCGAACCCGCGAACTTGAGCTGAGCAGGCTAGCATGCAACCTCTGAGCTACGGGCGCCCTATTTTTTTTTTTTTACTTTTATATATCAACAATAAAGAAAATATGTACAGATATATATTTTTTTACTAGTATATATCGGTTATCATTGATTTTATATTATTATTCTCTTTTCTTACTGACATCATATATCCTTAAGGTGATTTAACGATTGTAAGTATACAAAATAAAGAATCTCAATGTGAGTAAGCCAAGTAATTGGGTAATCACAGTATTTATGTAGATTACTCAAGGAGTGTGATCGAAGTATTGACAGAGAGTAATAGCTAATGATTACGGACCCATAGCACAGCACTGGCTCTCATAAAAATTCTGAATGATAAAAGTAACAAGATGGGGCATTATTTAGGTGTATCCCTGGAGGCACTGCAACCCATCATCAGGCCAACTGTGGCTCATCTGAAACGACAAATATACTTAGGAGGCTTTCCTTTATTGGTTTAATAAAATAAATAAAAACAAAGTACCTACTTCTCGTTGATGAATTACTGGCAATCTACCACAGAAAGAATTAATCAATTCACTTTTTCGTTGATTTCGCTCCCTCGAAATGAAATTTTGTGTCGATATATTCATTATAACGGCTGTTATCAGAGTTTTTGTGTTAAGCTTCCCCTCTAGTCCCCCTTCTCTTTGTTCGATTTGGCTAAAAAAACAATAGGTGTCGTCGTTAGAGAGTTCTGCATTCACATATAAAATTTCGTGTTGATTAGGGTGTTCGTTATTTTGTAAAAGTTAAAATTTCTTTGCTCATCCCAGAAACTGGTTCAGAATATCAAAAAAATATTGCCTGAATTTTTACAGATTTTTTCCATTGTAATAAACCATGCCGGTAAGGCGCTCGATTCTAACACGGGATTTAAACGGGGTTTTCGAACTTTAAACGATTTTTGAATATATTTTCAAGTCTTTTAGACCTAAAAATCTGAAAAATCACATATACCATCAAAACCCTCTTTTTCAATGCGAAAAGTAAATTTTGACTAAACATTTGCAATCAGCGACCTGAAAAACATATAAAATCGTACCAAACAAGGGTATTTTTACTGAAAATTGATAAATTGACATTTTTTGGTAATAAATGACAGTTTTTTGACAGTTGCAACCGTCACAAATTAACTTAGGACAGTGAATTCGAATTCAGCGACCCCAAAAACGTGGTTTTTCAGATTTTTAGGTCTAAAAGACTTGAAAATATATTCAAAAATCGTTAAAAGTTCGAAAACCCCGTTTAAATCTCGTGTTAAAATCGAGCGCCTTACCGGCACGGTTTATTACAATGGAAAAAATCTGAAAAAATTCAGGCAATATTTTTTCGATATTCAAGAACCAGTTTGTGGGGGAGAGCAAACAAATTTTAACTTTTACAAAATAACGGAAACCCTAGTGTTGATACATTCATTTCTTTGGAAGTTATCGTGTTCACATATGATAAATATACATTGAAAAAATATAATTTCGTTGAAAACTACGAATCGAATTTTTGACCGATTACATAACTTCATACAGCTGGGGAAGGAACAAAGAACTTGTTTATCTTTTATATTGTCAAATTACACAAAAATATATACATAAAATGGGATTATTTACATAGTTTTATTATGGAAGTCCCGAAGGACGGCATGCTCAACGTTTTTTACCTGCCAGATAAAAACACTAAGGGCCTCGACATGGGTTTCAAACCTGCGATCTTGATCTCAGAGCTACTAACCCCCCTTTGAAACGTGAAACTCTGTTGACAACTTGATCGGGATACCTCTGGTGTGAGGACGTAAATTGCAATTCCCCAAGACGGTTAATGCTTTTGAAGAGATGTACTCCATTGGTACTGGAGCAGTTATAGGAGCCTCTGAAACAGTAATGGAAGGTTCACTACATATTTAAACATGAGAGTCGAGGTCAAACAGACTCAAACCCAAGTTTTACCGTTTGTAGAAACCAACTGAATTTAGAGATGGAGGAGAACTTAAATATATGAGGAGCTTCAGCTTTCTCTGCTCTCTGTTTAGGGTTCGTAATCTCCAACGACATTGATAATAGTATTATTGAACGTGTAAGGTCAATGGAGATGCAATGAATGCAAGTCAGGATGCGGAGATGAACCGGATCCAGATATTCTGATATCTAATGACACAAAAAAAACTTTTTGTTTTTGTTCAGAATAAATTTAAAAAAAAAAAAAAAATCCCTAGAATATTTCAAAAACCATTATTTTTCTATGCCCATATCTTTTCTTTTTACATTTTGTAAATTAGTTTTTGCTTTCTTACACCTATAGTATTTTTGTGATGGTGTCCCTCAGTGTGTGTATGAAATTTGTGAGCGCTCTAACCCAGATAGAATTGTAGCTAAGAAACTTGAAATTTAAAATGAAGATGTTGATAAAATGGATCTGATTAGATTTTGACCGAAATGGGACGAAAATTAGGACCATTTAGGACGGTTTTCAGCATACATCTCGGAAAACGGGCGACCTTCGAAAAATCATTTTCATTGTTTCGACCAGAACTGGCTTTCAACGCAACCTCGTCATCATCAGTGGCACATCACCCCTGCCGTATGGAATGTAAATCTCAGTGTACATTCAGACTCCTTTCTGTAAGGGCGATATGCCACTGATGTGGAGTTTTTTCTCCAATTTATCAGGAATCATAGGGTATAATTATTATATGAGAAAAGTTTATCGTCGAATTTTCACGATGCTAAATTGCTCCAAAAATGTGTTGGGGGTCGCAAGTGACCCCACCTGGTAGTTGATGTTACCAAAAATATGAAAAATAGTAGACACAAGATCTTGTTAAAAAAAATTCCGGGAATTAGTTTCTATTGTATTTTGATTCCTAGTATGAAGCTGATGAGATATAATGGAATTATTTACTTCCTATTGCCAGACATATTATAACCCTGGATCCCACTTAACAATCGATGAACAGTTGGTTCTGTTTAGGGAGAGATGTCCTTTTAGGGTTTATATGAAATCCCAACCGGCTGAATATGGCGAAACATCCTATTGCAAAAACCTTCAGGTATACTAGGGAAAAATGGGTGGAAAACCTGAAAAAGAGCAGGGGAAAAGGGAAGGGTTGTAGAACCCCAGCGGAAGGGTTGTAGAATGTGGAGCCTTGAGAACACCCAATGTGGCGACGAGAGATAGTGAACAGAATAGTGAGATAGTTGGCAAGTGAACCTTGAAATGGGACATATATCCCAGGTTCATTGAGAAGGTGACATTCATGGGGGATTGGACACAGGAGGGCGCACAGAGGTCAGTCTGTGGTCCAAGGACTGGGTCTCTGAGGCCGCTAATTGGATCATCAGGACAATAGGGTCAGAGCAAACTATTGTACGAGCGTATACTTTAGCGACAGTAGAACAATACCAAATACCACAATACCAACCAATTGGCCAGAGGGCACCGGTATCTCGGAGGTAGCGTGCTAGCCTACTGAGCTCAATATCACGGGTTCGAAACCCGGCCGAGGAAATTAAGTTTTTTTTATTGGGGAAGGAAAAACCTTGATCATGCCGTGCTTGTTTAGTATTGGTCCCGGGCCTGTGCGATCTCAGGTAACTCGTTAGCGACCCCTACCCTGGGTGAATAAACCTAGGTAGGCAAAATGTAGGATACCCACAGTAGAGTCGGTCTTATGTCCACCAGACTGACGAAAGAGCTCTGGTAGTAGGCGATATGACCTCGTAGTTGAAGCCTGGGCATGACATAATAACTAAGTAAAAAGATAAAAATAAAATAATAAGGAAATTATATAATAAATTAAATTAAAGTAAATAGTGAGGTCATATAGACTTCTAGAGACTGGCACTCTGGTGGACATGAGCCCGACTCTACTGTGGGGGGAGTCCTAAATTTTGTCTACCCTACATTTTTATTCACCTACGGTAGGGGTCGTCTTTAACAAGTATCTGACATCGTTCAGTTCGGGACCGTCGCTTAACGTTCCGAAGGATGGCGTGCTGAAGGTTTTTTCTCCCAGATGAAGAGACCTAAGGGCCTCGGCCGAATTTACATACAAGTTTATGCCTCCCACAGGAGTGTAAGGTAATAGAATAGAGCTATACATACATTGTATATACTATACTTTTGGTTGTTTCCGGCATTCTTTCTCCAGAGGTCTTCGTATTTTTTTTTTTTTTCTTTGGACAATATTTCGGGACAATTACAGGTCCCTTCTTCTGGTCACTATTAACGGTTCATAGTGACCAGAAGAAGGGACCTGTAATTGTCCCGAAATATTGTCCAAAGAAAAAAAAAATAAGAAGACACCTCTGGAGAAAAAATGCCGGAAAGAACCAAAAGTGGAACATCCCAGAGAAGTTTAAGAAACACATATACTATACATACTAGCCGTATGATGTAAAGATATGAAGTCCATGAATCCCCCAGTACCTATACATTTATTCTTTAGGAGTGTAAGGTAATAGCTATACACACCTTGTATATATGTATACTATACATACTAGTCGTATGATTTAAAGATATCAAGTCCATGAATCCCCCAGCACCTATACATTTATTCTTTAGGAGTGTAAGATAACAGATATACATACTTTGTATATTTGTATACTATAGGTTAGGTTTAGGTTAGGTTTTATGACTCATGCCCGGGCTTTAACTACGAGGTCATATCGCCTACTACCAGAGCGCTCTTTCGTCACTCTGGTGGACATGAGCCCGACTCTACTGTGGGAGTCCTAAATTTTGCCTACCCTAAATTTTTATTCATCTAGGGTAGGGGTCTTTAACGAGTACCTGACATCGTACAGGCTCGGGACCATCGCTTAACGTCCCATCCGAAGGACGGCGTGCTTAAGTTTATTTTACCTCCCAGATAAAATAAACTAAGGGCTCGGTCGGGCTACGAACCCACGACCTTGAGCTCAGAAGTCAAGCACGCATACCACTGAGCTACCGGCGCCCTCTTCGTATACTATACATACTAGTTGTATGATTTAAAGATATCAAGTCCCCCCTATATATTTATCACGAAATCGACCGATCGGAAGGGGGGATCAGAGGAAGGCCCAACTCAAGGACTCTAATATTTGCCGATGTAATGAATGTATCTACACAAAATATAGTACGAGGATTCAGAAGCGCCTATATAAGTAAACTATTGATTTTTAGCTAAAACGGTCGATTGGTTTTTGGAAAAGGAACCTGTGATTCGCACACATATTTTTTTTTTTTTCCTTTGACTGATTTTATAACTTGCCTTATATCGCAGCACGTGTACTTGAAGCACTTGTTAGATACTGATCAGAATCCTGGAGCTGTGAGAATAATATGCTGTAAAAATGAAAATGAAATGAATGACTTCAAGGGAAACGATAAGACTGAGTAACCGTTATAATCAGACTGGGAGTTGGGTATATTGTTCTATTAGTCAATTCTATTGTACACAGAACAATTCTCTGACCCTGGAGATCTATAACGGAGATCCAACATCCGTAGTGAGCTTCCTCATTGCTCAGTGGTCAAAGGGTCCGCGGTTCAGAGTTCTGGGAGGTGCAAAAAACCTAGAACACGCCGTATTTCCAGTGAGAAGTTAAATAATGGTCCCCAGCATGTCAGGTACTCGTCAAAGACCCTTATCCTAAATTAATAAGAAATTTAGGGTAGCCAAAATTTAGGACTCCCATAGTAGAGCCTTCAGCTTCAGAGCAACGAAAGACCACTCTGGTAGTAGGCGACATGACTTCGTAGTTAAAGCCCAGGCGGTTGAAATTGAGACTCCAGTTACCGAGACAGTGAAGGCGGTGGTAGCTAAGACGTAGCGTGCTTGCCTATACTGCTCAAGATTGGCAGGTTCAAAGTCAGGGCTTCTAGTTTATATGAGGAAGTCAATGGCGGTCGCCAGCCAGTATGATGTCAGATACTCGATCTACGTAACTAAACATGGGTGAGAAACATTTAGGAAAACATTGAATGCTTAGGTCCGTAGCTGTCCAGACCAGCCCATCGATACAGTTTTTAAATATAACAAATAATGAACGAGGTAATATTTCTCGAATCTGAGCTAACGAAATTTTATCAATAACTTTAATTTTTCATGGTATTTATGGTTTAATAACAATTTTTCCTTTATGTTATAATAGTCTCAAGTTTCATTTCATCCCTGAGAACCTTCCCACAGTGAAGGAGAGCAATGGGGATGTCCCCGCCTTTCCATCCCTAAAAGTTTCAAAGGTCAAATTTTTTTCTATATTAATTCTGATAAATGAGGCATACTTTTAGACTTCCTAAACTATTTTAATTTAACTCTCCTCAATGGGCGTAAGAGGTTAGTACGGTAGGTTCACCGGTGATAGCTTATTGCTGTATAAATTTAGATTTAATTCTTAAATCTTTAATTAATTATTATGACATTGTATTAATTCTTATTTTATAACATTTATTATATTTTTATTTTTATTAAGTTTTTATTTATTTATAAATAAACTACACAATAACATTTATTATAACTAGGCTCAAATCCTATGATTCACAATTAATATTTGAAATTAATATTAGTATACCGAACCAGAAGATGATTATTTTTATAAAAATTTTAAAGGTCAAAAATATGTATATATCTTGTGACGTGTAGAATGGGGGGGGGTCACAAAGAATAAAAGAAATGGTTATTCTTTATAAAAATAGTAAAAAAAAAAAATATAGTAAGTACAAATAAATAAAAATGTAGATACATCTTGGCAAAAGATATTATAAGTAGGAAAAAAGAATATGATTAATTGTAAAAGAAAAGACTAACCTGATGACATTGGGTGGGGGAAAATATGGCGACAAGGGCAGAAGGAGCCGACTCGTGGTAGTAGAGTTTTGTAGCATCTTGGAGGAGGTGTAGTCTGTTTTTTGGAGGAACTTGGAGGAGGTGTCGGGTGTTTTGAAGAGTGTAGAAGGAGCGTAAAAGATGGAAGGTAGCACATTTATATAAAGGAGTGTCGTGGAAGTAAAAGAAAGAAAAATCCCGAGAAGTTAAATTTTATATGTGGAAGGAAGAAAAGGCTGAGAAGAAAGTGACGAAGAAGGAAAGATTCAAAAGAGGATATAGTATGCCGTGAGTTGCCAGAAATGTCTAATCCATATTTATAATCATCTAGTTTGTGTCATTTGCCAAGAGTACATTTTTTTCTGTCTAAATTAACTCATAAGAGGTTTATTTCATCTGTTGTCAAAAAATTATAATAGTTCACTAACCCAGTAACCTTTTTTTTTAACCATTTACAAAAAGAAATAAAAAATATACAACTTATAAAACATTATAATTTAAAAAATGTAGTTATCATTTTTCCTTTATTTTCACATAAGCACTCTAAATAAGAAAAGGATGCCACCCCTGTTTTTTTTTATAGATTTATGAATTAAAGAAGGAATAATTTAAATCAAAGTAAGTAAGAATCTTCTCATTGGCGCCCAACGTGGGGCATTTGCTAAAAAAAATGAACAGATAATCAATTCATAAGAATCATTAGTCTTCTCATTGGCGCCCAACGTGGGGCATTTGCTAAAAAAAATGAACAGATAATCAATTCAAAGAATCATTAGTCTTCTCATTGGCGCCCAACTAAGTGGCCAATTAGAGTGTGCGAATAAAGGGAAAGCTAACAATTAAAGTGAAAATATATAGATTTCTATGTTTAATGTAGTTCAGTACATTTTAATTTGATTAGAATTAAGAATATTTTTTGATCTGTAATATCTTGTAATTTTTTTTTGTTGAATAAGTAGCATTGTGAAAAGAAAATGGCCGACGAGCAGGAAAATAAGGTATCTCATGAGAATATCAGGGAGCAAAGTACAAGACGTGTATTCGAAATAGATGAGAGGGAATTAGAGACAGGAACGGACAGACGGACAAGTGAAATCATGGGTTCGGGGCCAAAACATGGAGATTTGAATGAACACGAGTCGGGATTTGTGGAAAGGACGGGGAATTTTGAAATTAGTCTAGAAGCGTCAACTCCATTTACTAGACGGAAACATTCGGTTGACGTAGAAAATACTGAAATAAATAAAATTCAAGATATGCCCGCGCATTTTGAACAAATCATGTCATTTATGCAGATGAAATTTGAACAAATAAATAATAAACTAGAAAGTAATAAGAAAGAAATTATAGAATCAGTTGAGTACAGGCTAGAGGGGTTTGAAACTAAACTAAAAGACCAAAAAAATAAACTAGAAGATATGGAAAGGGGACTAAAAACTGACATACAAATAAATAAAAATAATACGATACAATTAGATAAAGAAATAAAGAATGTGCAACAATTGGTACTAGATAATAAATTAAATAATAACGCACAGATAGAAAGAAGCAGAGTCGACTTAATGAATTATATAACCGACGAAAAAATAAACACCGAAAAAAAAGAAGGCTCGATGTCAAGTAGGATCGATGAAATTAACAACGAACTTAAGATTATCAAAGAGGGTTATAATAAAAAAGTCGATGAAATTAAAGAAAAAATGGATAAGGGGGCCAAGATAAGTTTTTTTGAAACGGGACTAGGAATCGCCCCTTGGAGATGTAACTCAATGCGGAAAATTCCGAAATTTGCTAAGTTATCAAAAAAAAATAATAAAACTAAAAATAGGCCTACCTTAAATTTCAAATTTAAAAAAATTAATTATCAAAAGATGATTTTTAAAAGAAAATATAGCCCGATTTTCAAATTAAATTGTGATAAACCCAAATTTAGAATAATTAATGATAAAATAAAATATAGTTGGATGTTAAAATCAAATCATGGGAAGATCGGATTTCGAAAAATAGAGTTCGCAAAAATTGTAAACAAGCGAAAACAAATTAAATCGGCAAAGCAATATCGTCATAAATTTAAAGTCGCACTGCTATTAAATTGTGTAGAAGGTATTCCAAGATTAAAGAGAATCAAAAATCATAAGAAATTTAAAAAAAAAAATGTCTGTAAATAAAAAAAACAAATGGATTATTCTATGATAAAGGAACTTGTGTAATTGGATTTTTAAATGAACTTATGGCTATGGTTTATGGTTTGTGTTTTTTTTTAAATGTATGTTTCTTAAATCATAATAAAATAAAATTTTAAAGTAATAGTAATCAGCTAACGAATAAATTGTTTTTGTTAAAGTAGTATCAAATAATAGCTTTGTTGTGTGTTTCTCACCTTGGAAATAAAGATTAAAAAGTCTTAAATTGAGAAGTCGAAACTGTTGAAATATGAAAATCAAAATATAATAAAATCCGAATTGGTAGTTTGGTAATGAAATAATATCACTTATAATACGGATATCACTAAAAACCAACATATTAAGGGAAGATAGATTCTAGTGGAGAGATGAATTGCAACTAACGGGATCCTGTGGGACAGAGAGGTAGTACACAGTTCAAAGAGGATTATGATAGTTTGACCCATATAAACAATGAATATAGGTCTGACCTAATGACCGATATCTAGCTAAAAAATTGTAATATAATTCGATTCTTGATATTTGGTGAATTTGTGATGTAGAGAGAATTTATTGAAGTCTTGTGTCATGTTGTAAAAAAAAAAAAAAAATAATAAAAATAATAATAATGTCTCATTATGTGAACTTGTTTGTAGTATGTCTGTCTAGTTAACATGACATTTTTATTGTATTTTATGTATTATTATAGGGTTCATTGCAAGATGTGATACATATAAATAAAAAAAAAAAAAAAAATTTATAAAAAAAAAAAAAAAAAAAAAAAGTTATAAGAATAAAAAAAAAAAAACAGATAAATATCATTATGTGAACTTCTAATATGTCTATTTAGCATGAAATTTGTATTGTATATTATTTATTACCATAGGATTTATTGCATGGTGTGATAAAAAAAAAAAAAAAAAAAAAAAAAAAATGTTGTTTACATATTCTGTTATTATAAAGAATGTGTCATAAGGTTCAAAGTATTTGTATGCATAGGGCTGTAAAGAATAACAGATTTCTTTTGTATATAGGAAGGGGATATGTGACGTGTAGAATGGGGGGGGTCACAAAGAATAAAAGAAATGGTTATTCTTTATAAAAATAGTAAAAAAAAAAAAATATAGTAAGTACAAATAAATAAAAATGTAGATACATCTTGGCAAAAGATATTATAAGTAGGAAAAAAGAATATGATTAATTGTAAAAGAAAAGACTAACCTGATGACATTGGGTGGGGGAAAATATGGCGACAAGGGCAGAAGGAGCCGACTCGTGGTAGTAGAGTTTTGTAGCATCTTGGAGGAGGTGTAGTCTGTTTTTTGGAGGAACTTGGAGGAGGTGTCGGGTGTTTTGAAGAGTGTAGAAGGAGCGTAAAAGATGGAAGGTAGCACATTTATATAAAGGAGTGTCGTGGAAGTAAAAGAAAGAAAAATCCCGAGAAGTTAAATTTTATATGTGGAAGGAAGAAAAGGCTGAGAAGAAAGTGACGAAGAAGGAAAGATTCAAAAGAGGATATAGTATGCCGTGAGTTGCCAGAAATGTCTAATCCATATTTATAATCATCTAGTTTGTGTCATTTGCCAAGAGTACATTTTTTTCTGTCTAAATTAACTCATAAGAGGTTTATTTCATCTGTTGTCAAAAAATTATAATAGTTCACTAACCCAGTAACCTTTTTTTTTAACCATTTACAAAAAGAAATAAAAAATATACAACTTATAAAACATTATAATTTAAAAAATGTAGTTATCATTTTTCCTTTATTTTCACATAAGCACTCTAAATAAGAAAAGGATGCCACCCCTGTTTTTTTTTATAGATTTATGAATTAAAGAAGGAATAATTTAAATCAAAGTAAGTAAGAATCTTCTCATTGGCGCCCAACGTGGGGCATTTGCTAAAAAAAATGAACAGATAATCAATTCATAAGAATCATTAGTCTTCTCATTGGCGCCCAACGTGGGGCATTTGCTAAAAAAAATGAACAGATAATCAATTCAAAGAATCATTAGTCTTCTCATTGGCGCCCAACTAAGTGGCCAATTAGAGTGTGCGAATAAAGGGAAAGCTAACAATTAAAGTGAAAATATATAGATTTCTATGTTTAATGTAGTTCAGTACATTTTAATTTGATTAGAATTAAGAATATTTTTTGATCTGTAATATCTTGTAATTTTTTTTTGTTGAATAAGTAGCATTGTGAAAAGAAAATGGCCGACGAGCAGGAAAATAAGGTATCTCATGAGAATATCAGGGAGCAAAGTACAAGACGTGTATTCGAAATAGATGAGAGGGAATTAGAGACAGGAACGGACAGACGGACAAGTGAAATCATGGGTTCGGGGCCAAAACATGGAGATTTGAATGAACACGAGTCGGGATTTGTGGAAAGGACGGGGAATTTTGAAATTAGTCTAGAAGCGTCAACTCCATTTACTAGACGGAAACATTCGGTTGACGTAGAAAATACTGAAATAAATAAAATTCAAGATATGCCCGCGCATTTTGAACAAATCATGTCATTTATGCAGATGAAATTTGAACAAATAAATAATAAACTAGAAAGTAATAAGAAAGAAATTATAGAATCAGTTGAGTACAGGCTAGAGGGGTTTGAAACTAAACTAAAAGACCAAAAAAATAAACTAGAAGATATGGAAAGGGGACTAAAAACTGACATACAAATAAATAAAAATAATACGATACAATTAGATAAAGAAATAAAGAATGTGCAACAATTGGTACTAGATAATAAATTAAATAATAACGCACAGATAGAAAGAAGCAGAGTCGACTTAATGAATTATATAACCGACGAAAAAATAAACACCGAAAAAAAAGAAGGCTCGATGTCAAGTAGGATCGATGAAATTAACAACGAACTTAAGATTATCAAAGAGGGTTATAATAAAAAAGTCGATGAAATTAAAGAAAAAATGGATAAGGGGGCCAAGATAAGTTTTTTTGAAACGGGACTAGGAATCGCCCCTTGGAGATGTAACTCAATGCGGAAAATTCCGAAATTTGCTAAGTTATCAAAAAAAAATAATAAAACTAAAAATAGGCCTACCTTAAATTTCAAATTTAAAAAAATTAATTATCAAAAGATGATTTTTAAAAGAAAATATAGCCCGATTTTCAAATTAAATTGTGATAAACCCAAATTTAGAATAATTAATGATAAAATAAAATATAGTTGGATGTTAAAATCAAATCATGGGAAGATCGGATTTCGAAAAATAGAGTTCGCAAAAATTGTAAACAAGCGAAAACAAATTAAATCGGCAAAGCAATATCGTCATAAATTTAAAGTCGCACTGCTATTAAATTGTGTAGAAGGTATTCCAAGATTAAAGAGAATCAAAAATCATAAGAAATTTAAAAAAAAAAATGTCTGTAAATAAAAAAAACAAATGGATTATTCTATGATAAAGGAACTTGTGTAATTGGATTTTTAAATGAACTTATGGCTATGGTTTATGGTTTGTGTTTTTTTTTAAATGTATGTTTCTTAAATCATAATAAAATAAAATTTTAAAGTAATAGTAATCAGCTAACGAATAAATTGTTTTTGTTAAAGTAGTATCAAATAATAGCTTTGTTGTGTGTTTCTCACCTTGGAAATAAAGATTAAAAAGTCTTAAATTGAGAAGTCGAAACTGTTGAAATATGAAAATCAAAATATAATAAAATCCGAATTGGTAGTTTGGTAATGAAATAATATCACTTATAATACGGATATCACTAAAAACCAACATATTAAGGGAAGATAGATTCTAGTGGAGAGATGAATTGCAACTAACGGGATCCTGTGGGACAGAGAGGTAGTACACAGTTCAAAGAGGATTATGATAGTTTGACCCATATAAACAATGAATATAGGTCTGACCTAATGACCGATATCTAGCTAAAAAATTGTAATATAATTCGATTCTTGATATTTGGTGAATTTGTGATGTAGAGAGAATTTATTGAAGTCTTGTGTCATGTTGTAAAAAAAAAAAAAATAATAAAAATAATAATAATGTCTCATTATGTGAACTTGTTTGTAGTATGTCTGTCTAGTTAACATGACATTTTTATTGTATTTTATGTATTATTATAGGGTTCATTGCAAGATGTGATACATATAAATAAAAAAAAAAAAAAAAATTTATAAAAAAAAAAAAAAAAAAAAAAGTTATAAGAATAAAAAAAAAAAAACAGATAAATATCATTATGTGAACTTCTAATATGTCTATTTAGCATGAAATTTGTATTGTATATTATTTATTACCATAGGATTTATTGCATGGTGTGATAAAAAAAAAAAAAAAAAAAAAAAAAAAATGTTGTTTACATATTCTGTTATTATAAAGAATGTGTCATAAGGTTCAAAGTATTTGTATGCATAGGGCTGTAAAGAATAACAGATTTCTTTTGTATATAGGAAGGGGATATGTGACGTGTAGAATGGGGGGGGTCACAAAGAATAAAAGAAATGGTTATTCTTTATAAAAATAGTAAAAAAAAAAAAATATAGTAAGTACAAATAAATAAAAATGTAGATACATCTTGGCAAAAGATATTATAAGTAGGAAAAAAGAATATGATTAATTGTAAAAGAAAAGACTAACCTGATGACATTGGGTGGGGGAAAATATGGCGACAAGGGCAGAAGGAGCCGACTCGTGGTAGTAGAGTTTTGTAGCATCTTGGAGGAGGTGTAGTCTGTTTTTTGGAGGAACTTGGAGGAGGTGTCGGGTGTTTTGAAGAGTGTAGAAGGAGCGTAAAAGATGGAAGGTAGCACATTTATATAAAGGAGTGTCGTGGAAGTAAAAGAAAGAAAAATCCCGAGAAGTTAAATTTTATATGTGGAAGGAAGAAAAGGCTGAGAAGAAAGTGACGAAGAAGGAAAGATTCAAAAGAGGATATAGTATGCCGTGAGTTGCCAGAAATGTCTAATCCATATTTATAATCATCTAGTTTGTGTCATTTGCCAAGAGTACATTTTTTTCTGTCTAAATTAACTCATAAGAGGTTTATTTCATCTGTTGTCAAAAAATTATAATAGTTCACTAACCCAGTAACCTTTTTTTTTAACCATTTACAAAAAGAAATAAAAAATATACAACTTATAAAACATTATAATTTAAAAAATGTAGTTATCATTTTTCCTTTATTTTCACATAAGCACTCTAAATAAGAAAAGGATGCCACCCCTGTTTTTTTTTATAGATTTATGAATTAAAGAAGGAATAATTTAAATCAAAGTAAGTAAGAATCTTCTCATTGGCGCCCAACGTGGGGCATTTGCTAAAAAAAATGAACAGATAATCAATTCATAAGAATCATTAGTCTTCTCATTGGCGCCCAACGTGGGGCATTTGCTAAAAAAAATGAACAGATAATCAATTCAAAGAATCATTAGTCTTCTCAATCTATATTAATAAGATCCTTTCTTGTTCGCGAATACAATTTATTATGTACTTAGGCGAAGGCATAATTTTATTTTTAAAACAAGTTGTAATCGTATTTTGATGTTATATATATGAACGCAAGTGATAGATGTATTTAATTTTTTCTTTATTTGTAAATTACGACTACACTCTGACGGTCATCTGACCAAGAGGTCGTCTTTGGTATGAGATTTTTGATTTTTGAATTATTTGTATATGTGCATTTTGTTTGTTGGCAAACTAGGTGAAAACTTTCTTCAAAAATCAACAAAAATGTCATGTCAAACAACCCCTCCTGGATTCTGTCAACGCTACTCCCTGAGAGGCAGTAGTCATTATTCAAATGTCAAATACAGTAAACTATAAATAACGTAGCCATTATTTTTGTATGATTTTATCAAAAGGTTTGTATAAAACTGGTTAATTAAAAACAATGAACATTATTCATTGATGTTGAGAGAAGCTCTTATGAAAGGGAGTAATAGATCATTTCAGTTGACATCATATGAAGTGAACACAATAGAAACTCTACTTACATATGCAGGCCATGAATCATAACTCGAAATCAAATAATTGTGAGCACATGAGTACACTCGATATAAAAATATATTATTATTGAAGTTATTTGTCAGAAATAAAACCTACAGTTTTATTACTTCCCCAGGTATACGAAGTAGGAGAAGTTAGTTATCGATGTTGTGGTTTCTGAAATTTCATGTTCCTACGCTCTAATTCCAAAAATGATAAATTGCTGTCTGTCTGTGTGTGACTGCGAACAAGATAACAGCCGATAGAAAGAATGTATCGATATGAAATTTTATGTGTTTCCAGAACCGCCGATGGACGATACCTTTGATTTTCAACCAATGGACCAAAAAGAAAGGGGAAATAAGGGATGGGGCTTAACACAAAAACGCTAATAACTGTAAAAGTAATGAATATGTGACATTTTATATTCAATTTATTCCAGGTGGAAGAAAAAAAAAAAGGAAGACACCTCTGGAAAAAGTGGTGGAAAAATCAATAGTAACACCCCAGAGAAGTTTAAGAAACACAGTTTTTATATGCAATACATTTTTCGCACAGTTTTCGAAACACATGTTTTAAGGACAAGTTTAAACCCCCAGAATCTGCCTTTTTACGGATCTAACTTTATTGAGTAAATCGCTAATATCATTAAATCCGTATTTAAGAGTTGTTATTTCAGCTTTGGTCCCATCGTTGTTTCTCATTTCTGTATTACAACCCGCTAAACACAGGCATCTGGAAAATAAATAAGAATACGTTCTCAGATTTAAGATCAATACGACTAAAGTTATAGCGCCTTAAACAACGAAAAATAATGTTTTTGGAATATATCTACACATTATTTTGTAAGTGGATTCAGAAATCCTTATTGGAGTCAACTATTGATTTATAGCCCAAATTGGTTTGGGGGGAGAGTGAAAACGTAAGTGAATTATTTGTTCTGGGGAAGTACATTACCGGTGATTCACTGTCGACCTTTTCTGGTTGGGAAATGGGATGTGGCAGGGCGGACTAAGGGCTTAAGAGCTGCGTACATTCCCCCCCCACCCACCCTTCAATCCCTCCCACCCCAATGTTGATGCTATTGTACTCCACAGCTAACAGTTCAACACTGATTTTCAGGGCCAAGCCATTGTTTCCTCTTTTTTACCAACGCTATCACAGTTTGTAGCATGTAAGTCCCTCATTGCAAGTCCCCCATCGCTAAGTTGGGTGGGGATGGCAAGGAGCCAACTGAAGATTCTTCACTTCCTGCCATCATCGTGTCCGCACAGTTACAACACACACTAATTACATCTTCAGTGCAAGACAACTAACACTATCTACAGATAACTGTAATAAGAATAAGTGCTTCCTTTAAAAAATGTGAATTCTCATAAAGATATAGTTAAATAGAGCTCGCTTGCTTGATATCATTAAATTTTTTTTTTTGTCTTTTATTAATAAAGATGCAACTGTTGCTAGGGTGCAACAACCAGCATCTATGTTGGTAGGTATGGATACGTTGGCGTGAATGGCATGTGAGAGGAAGGCCACCCAGTGGTAGGTCCTCGGGATATCGTTAAATAACAATTTATTTTTTACGAATTAAAGATTAATATACATACATAAATTGTATTTTTTTTTTTTTTTCACGTTTTAGGTTATTACTGCATATTTTATTTGTAAGTTAGTTTGAAAATGTATACATTTGTTAATCGACAAATTTACAACAGTTTTGAGAAAACATCCCGGATATGACCAACTCAAAAGTACAATGCGGCCATAAATGGTGAATATATTGGATTGGATCTACAACCTGACATTATAAGCAGCTACAAAAAATGCCCCATCACAAGCATCAGCGTTGAGAGATCGTTTTCCCAACTAGAACACATACTTAGCGACAGGCGGCACAGCTTTTGAGACAAGAATTTTGAAATGTATTTAGTAGTAAATTTTAACGCAGCAAATCCTTAAGTAAAAAATATATATCTATTTAATTGAACTCAAATTATCGGCCTCGTTAATGCTTTTATAATTAAAACATGGAGGTAAAAAAAAACTTGTGTTTTCAGTAAATATTTTTTATAAATTGTATAAATAAATTCCTTTAGGAATTTTCTTTTTTTAAACTTTAAATTTATTTTTAAACCCTACCCAATTTTATGCAGAAAGAAGAGTTATTTAATTAACAAATTAGATCCAATTTTTTTTTGCAGAAAAACAGTTAATGGCAGCATTTTATTTTTTGTTGTACATTTTTGCACGTTTTGACCTCTTTATTGCACGTTTTTTAAATTTTTTTACTGGACGAAATTCGGGCTCTAGATATAACAAACGAACTGTTTTAATGTTTTTTTAGAACCTCTGTCGTTTTCAAAATAAATAATAAGAAATAAATATCAACCACTAATCTTCACATGGGTTCACCATGGCGCATGAGCAGAAGCAGGAGGGCGTGTGGATCTTCCGAACATAACTTGCCCGGTACAGCTGCTAGGGGAATCCGAAGGGCGCCGTGATGCCGGGCTACTGGGATGCTGCAGATAGAGGGCTGGCCCTGCCCGGGAAGTGGTGTGTCGGTCCGTCAAGGCTGGGTTACAATGCTACGTCCGGTCAGTGGAAACTGTCACCAATGTACCTATTACAGCTTGTCTGATTTTGTACGGGACCTCCAGCGAAGTCCACACTCGGTTCAATTGAAAAAAACAAAACATACGAGCAGAAGAAGACGTGAAAGACAAACGCTTACTTCTGCCGGCGCGAAAGCTGGCCGGATTTTACCAAAAACCAATTTAGCAGAGGACGTGGCGATGACGAATAAAAATGAAGTCGTCCCATTCCATAGCAGCGATGTCAGGTTGGAGAACTCTCTGAGACCCCGGATTCGAAATTCTATCTACTATCGGAAGCATCAACCAAAAGTGCCAATTCCGTCTCAGGTGATGGATACGCAAGCAACGCGGCCTGAGCGAGCTTCGCTTTGCATACGTAGAAAGCCTGATCAGCTGCTGTAAAACGTGATATTCCGCTGAAACTCAACATCCAATATCTGTCCGATTACATAACTTTCCCTGTACTTCATATTGCTGTGGAAATAAAAGTAATATCACATCACATGACGGAGTTATGGCGTACTAGTTTTTTTCCCGAAGCTCTCCAATGGATCTTTTACAATAATCATATTTTTCAATACAAAGAAGTCGTGTTCATATCCAGGTCATGCTTTTCCCTACATCGTGAAAAGTGTGGGTAAAGTTTAATATTATTCTCATGAAATGCTTTCATGAGCCAACAGAGAGAAAATGAAAAAGTCACTTCTGGAGTTTATTATGTAAGATATAGGTATATAGTTAGTTATTATGACTCATGCCCGGGCTTTAACTATGAGGTCATAGCGCCTACTACCAGAGCGCTCTTTAGTCACTCTGGTGGACATAAGCCCTACTCTACTATGGGAGTCCTAAATTTTGCTTACCCTAAATTTTTATTCCCCAAGGGAGTCTTTAACGAGTACCTGACATTGCACAGGCTCGGGCCCATCGCTTAACGTCCCATCCGAAGGACGGCGTGCTTAAGTTTATTTTACCTCCCAGATAAAATAAACTAAGGGCCTCGGCTGGGTTTCGAACCTACAATCTTCAGCTCAGAAGGCAAGTACGCATATCACTGAGCCATCGGCACCCTCTACATATATACCTATATATTACATAAAGACTCCAAAAGTGACTTTTTGTTTTCTCTCTATTGGCTCATGGAAGCATTCTGAACTCTGCACAAGAAAATAATATTAAACGTATTACTGTGAACTGTGTTCAGGGAAAGTGTACAATCGATAAGATTTTCTTCAGGGTCACAACAGCTGTAAAGAAAGACCTTCGTTCCCATGAGAACTGTGAAGTTAGCCAAGTTCATCATTCGCTTGACCTCAGTGTCCACTGTAATTATTGTGAGTGCTAAACATAACCTGCTGGTGACTTTTTTTCCGGCGTTTCATCCAGCGATGCCTTCGGCTATTGGACAATATATACATACACTCTTGTTGTCCAGTGTGACATAATGTAAAGTGCCCCCCCCCCCCCTTTGCCTGTTTAGTGACCTCGAGAGAGGGTTCGAATTTAGTGACAGTTTGTTATGGGAGGGAAACACTTGGAAAAACAGAAAAACGCACTTTCATTTAATGCGAGCAAAAATATGAAATTTGGCTACTTCTTTTTTTTGGACCGCTGGCTACCAAAAAAACCCACTAGCGATATGACCATGTAGTTAAAGCCCGGGCATGAGTCTCGTCTTCTCACATGTTCCTTAGATGAGCGTTTTAACTGTATTCACTCTTTAAACTCAGATGAACAAAGACTGATATTTAAAATTAAGAAATACAAAAATGTTGTGTATTTGGTTGTGTTGTATATATACAATTTTTAAAATACAATAAGAGAGAGAGGATATTAAAATGTAAATATGATGTTCCTTTCCTTCAGGATCCTTTAAATTCTCTGAGAGCTGTCGGCTCTAGTAACTTGGATGTAGCTAACGTCTTACCTCTTTCCACCGACCTCTTTATTAAACATTTAACCTCTTCCTTACCTTTTAAATAAAATATGGCCAAGGTTTAATTAAATTAGTAATAAGGTAATATTTTGTGGTTCTTAGGCTTCTCTTGGAAGACTGTTGGTTACGTTTTTCAGAAGCACACCTCGCATCATTAAGGTTAATAATCCCACAAAGTAATCAATTAAGTTTTCTTTCCCTCCAAAACCAGTGGACCGTTAAGAATTGTTGACGAAAAAAAACTTCTTAAACCTCATGTTGCATTTTGTGTACATTCGATATATTCATTACATCGACAGTTATCGAGGTTTTTGGGTTGAGCCCCTTCCTTTCGAGAAGATGCCATTGAAAATTAATAGTAGTCTCGTCGTTATGGGATTTTGAGTTTATATATAAAATTTCAAAAATCGGCCGAGGCCATTATGTTTTTTTATCTGGGAGGTGAAAAAACCTTGAGCACGCCGTCCTTCGGATGGGACGTTAAGTGATGGTCCCGAGTCTGTACGATATCACGTACTCGTTAAAGACCCCTCCCTATCTCAGATAATTAAACTTGTTAGACAAAATTTAGAACTCCCACAGTTCAGTCGGACTCATGTTCACCAGAACGACGAAAGAGCTCTCTGGTAGTAGGCGATATGACCTCGTAGTTATAGCCCGGGCATGAGTCACAACAACTAACTATAAAATTTCATGTCGATAGATCCATTACAACTTCAGCTCTGTGTCGAGTTTTTGTGTTAAGCTCCATTCCTAATCCCTGGATATCTGGATAAACATACAAAAGTTCGAGTTGAAACATTTATTTTATCGGAAGTTATCGTGTTCACAGACACGCAGAATTTTTATTTTTGGAATCAAGACATTCGGAAAACATGAAATTTTTTTGAAAACCCAACGTCGTATTTCTCACTGCTTACATAGCTTCTACTATGTACAATAAAAAAATTGATAAAAATTACCTTTTTTTAAACAAGTACTGACAAAATTACTTGTAATAATTGTGTCAATACCCGATACACCTCTGCGTTACCGGCATCCTCAAAATATATATTTTACATATGTAATTATTTTGTCATGTACCGGTTTATAATCGTTATTTAACTAACTAAGACACTATATATCATAAACTGAAAGTTCCTAAGGGTACGTAAGGTAAAGTCAGGCGAGGTTACCTGTCGTCACCAGAGGTCACTAGGTCAGTGGGAGTTACCACACGCATCAGCCTTACCCACACCATTCACTTAAATATGTAATAGCTAGTTCACTTTCATTCTTCTCTCTTGGCTAAGGATTTTTGGATAAATAAAAGTATCATGTCGCTACATTCATGAGCCTTTTTGAGTTGAGCCCCTCCCTGATATTCTCTTCTTTACGTTCGATTCAGATAAAAATGAATAGCTGTCGTCCTTTTGGGGATATGAAATTGCATGTCAATACATTTGAGGTTGTGTTAAGCCCCTTCATTGCTTTCCTCCTGACCCCTTTGGCTGAAAATCAATAGGTGTTGCCCTCAGCGATTTATAGTAACTTCGTGACGACACATTCATTCTCTCGGGAATGTGTTCACAGACAAACAAACATTATTTTTTTATTTTTTTTTTTTTTTCATTTTTGGAATTAGCAAAAAACACAACTTCGGTAAAACTCAATTTCGAATTTCTGACAGATTTTTTTTTAGGTGTTTCAGAACAGATATATAAATAAAACTTCGTGCGAGATATTCCTTCTCTCGTGCATGTGTTCAAAGACATAACAATTTTTTTTTTCATTTTTGGACTTAAACACTTCTACTAAGACTACTAGACAAAAGATCCAAACTAACTTTGACAACGGACTTGAACTCTGGGGTTCTGCCAAGGCTTCAATCTCCAGCGCATCCAATCCCTTCAATCCAAAATCCTTCGTACAATAGCCAATGCTCCTTACTACGTCTCCAACAAAACTCTTCACACTGACCTTAACGTACCTTTCATCACTGAAGTCGCTAAATCCAAATATAAAAAAATATTTTCCCTTCTTAGTTCCCACAATAATGCTCTAGTCCGTGCCCGTCAATGACCTAGAGACCTCCTGAGCAGAAGCAGTGAAGTGACAGTGATTAGCTATAAACGAGAGAAAAACAGGGACTAGGGAGTGTCACTACTGGGTGATTTCTGCCCTCATGACATTTTGCCATCATCTCTGTATTAGCATATTTGCTTGTTGTATATATTCTTATGCAGTTGTAAATATCTCTTTGTAAAAAAAAAAAAAAAAAAAAAAAAAAAAAAAAAAAAAAAAAAAAAAAATGCACTCAGAGAAAGATAAAATTCTGGTAAAACTATATTTCTAATTTCTGACTATATATAGTCTACTACTTCTAACAAAACATTGAAAATATTTCAGTAAATCGGCCTCTTTCAGTATAATATTTGACAACGCTACATTATTCGTAGCTATGGTACGATATGTTGATGAAGGTGAGAGAGTTACTGAAAACTGTATGCTACTTGTTTTAATATATAACAATATAATGATATATATGTTAGAATAATTAAAAAATATTAAAGCATAAACTTGTCGACATTGGGATCTGTCAGTGGGTGCCTTCAGAGCGTCTTCCCACGTTTGGACACCTTGTTCATTGTACCTCCCACGACACCGACATGCGCATCTTCAAGGCTCCTGCCTCATTCAACATCTTCTCGTTTTTTTTTATCGGAATTTCATAATGATTGTTAGTTTCTTTATACTTCGTTATACACGCCTAACTCAATGATATTGCAATCGTAAATCAGACGTGCATCATATATGAGAATTCAAGTAACACATTACATGAAATCGAAAAAAAAGAATTTATAAATTGAAGGTTCACTCTTTCTTCAAAACCAATTCTGAAACCTCATACTTGAGCCCCACCCTTAATCCCTCCCTAACATAAAATATGTTTTTATTGTCGGATGAGAGATCAGTTACATTATTATTTATTTTGTACACTTTTTTCGAAATAACCCTCATTTTACTTTTTGCTTTTGTTTTGTTTTATTTTTATTTTATTTTAATTAAAAAGTAACAGTTATACTTAAGAAATAATTAAATTTAATTTTGGAACATTCGTTAATTTCTTTTCTGATCTCTTCTGTTGAAAGAGCACTAGAATCAAAACCTCCAAAAGGAGAGGCTTTTGTTCTAAAAGAATGTCAATAAAGCTATTTTATTTTTTATTTTATTTTATTTACACTTTTTTCTATAATTATTACCTCTTTGTACATATATTATACATATTGTGTATATATTATTTTGTAGACTTTCATCATTGTCATCAAATTTACCAATGGTTTTATTTTACCGATTGTAAACATGTTCAATATAAAAATTAAATCAGTAGTTTTTTATTTAAAAAAAATTAAAAATAAGGGAAAAATAAATATGTGAGCCCCCCCCCCCCCCCCCCCCCCCCCTTTCGTCACCTAAAATTAATTTCATATTGGCATTACTGGGTATATGAAAGTCATTCTCAGTTTTATAATGAAACAAAAAAAACGCTGACGCCAACACATTATTTCTATATATGTATGTATCCAGTAAAGCCAGTTTCGAATGAGGGAGGAATGAATTTGAGAAAGAGGGGGTCGGTAAGGGAGAGTGAGGGATCAATAAAAAATGTAGTGGGTATAAGAAAGTCATGGTTACATTTTTATTTTTTCAAATTTGATATCGGTTACACTTTCTACAAACACTCTTTACACTAGATACCTTTTAACAGTGTAGAAATTGGCTCTGTTGGACAATGAGATTATAATTGGCAGTGACTATCTGATAAGAAAGATGGAGAAAGTTGTACTGCGTATAAGTTACATAGCTAGCTATACAACATTGTATGGAACAAGCCTCATTGACGCCATGACCTGTTTCTTACCAATGTCGTTAGCCCCCTTGACAATATACATACATCATTGAAACTCTTCTTATCGGAATATCTTTAAAGCAGAGCTACTCTAACCTTGCATCAGAGGGAGGCTTAAAAAGCCTAATAACTGCCGTTGTAATGAATTATAATAATAATAATAAATTTATTTTCGTTAAACCAATACATGGTAATATGATACGTCAAAAGAATTTATACATAAAGATTAGATTTATAACTACTTGAGTCTAACACACGTATGATTAGTAGTAATAACAAAACTATTAAGAAAGGTAAAATGAAATTAATAAAAACTGAACAAATAAATACCTAAAAATATATGAGTATATAAAAAATTAATTCATAGATACATTTATAATAAGTAGACACATTTATCCCAACGATGTTTCGGGACGTTCTTACGTCCCATCATCAGGTCCCAATGTGCGAAATATAGAAAGAAAAGATAACAATGTAACCATAATATATATATAAAAAAAAATTAATCAATTATAAATTAGTGAAAAAAAAGTCTAAATAAATAAAAATATATAAATAAAAAATTATAAATTAATAAATAACAATAACGTACATTGGACTGACCTTTAAGGATTTTTTTATAATATGTGGAGGAACTCTGTTCAAAAAATAAAATAAAAGCTTCGTATCAAATAATGGTTTTGGATATGAAACACGATTTTTTATTGTGGTTATTTTATTATTTTTGAACAGTGAGAATAAAATTCTGTTTCCGTGTAAAGGTTTTCCTCTAACATAAACATTTTTAGTTGAAGTTTACATTTTTTTTATTGTATCTATTGACTTCAAGAAGTGGGGAAGGGCATTGAAAAAAGTAATTCCTTTATAAGTTATACTTTTTTCAAAAAGAGAGGAGCAATGTTTAGTTATTCGAAAGTTTTCTTTCTTCCTGGTATCGTAATCATGACCAGTATTGTTGAGAGGGAAAATATATTTATTTATAATATTATTAATGTTTCAAATATAAACAGCGATTACAAAGGCAGAATTTTAAGTTGTTTAAATATTTCTCTGCAGTTTTATTGTATCGACACAAAATTTAGTCTGAGAATTTAGAAATCCCTATGTAAGTCAACTATTGATAATTAGCCCAAACGAATGATTGGATTTGGAGGGAGAGCAAAAACTTAATTATTTCATGTTGGGGAAGAACATTGCCGGTGATTCACCGACCACCCTTTTTATTACCATTTTCGGAAATTCCCTCCAAAAAAATATTTTCATTATAGTTAAGTTCAATTAAAAGCAAGATTGTTCATATTCTGAAACTGTATTACCTGAAAATGAATAACGGAAAAAAAAAAAATTCCCAGTTATGAGAAAAATTAATAAACTTTCGTAGTTGTATTATCAATTTCTAAGAATGAATAAAAGAAAAAATTATAATTATGGGATAATAAACGAACCAGTGTTCCCCTCATTAGTATATATGTTCAGAGTACTTAAATTGATTCGAGAATAGTAACAATCTAATATATTCATGAAAGTTTATAGAAATGAGTTGAGTTTTCTGTTATAATTGAAGGTTGGTGAGGTCCATTCGATAAAGTCGTCATGACACTAGGATACATCGGACCTCCACTAGTAACAATCTAATATATACATATAATACATAAATAAAACTTATTTTTTTAAATACTGTCTATTCCAAAAAATGTATAAATAAACTACCAGTTATGTAGTCTTAGTTATTTTGTGGAATAGACAATATTTCACTTAGACTTGCCATAATAGTCTTTAACGAGTACCTGGAATCGAACAGGCTCGGGACCATCGCTCGACGAAGGACGGCGCGCTTAAATTTATCTTACCTCACATAAAATAAACTGAGGGCCTCGACGGCGATCTCGAGCTCAGTTAGGAACACAGCAATACGAAGTTGATTATTATGACTCATGACCTCTGGTGACAGGTAACCTCGCCTGACTTTACCTTACGTACCCTTAGGAACTTTCAACTTATGATATATGGTTAGTTAAATAACGATTATAAACCGGTATACGACTAAATAATTACATATGGTATGTAAAATATATATTTTGAGGATGCCGGTAACGCAGAGGTACCGACCGGGAATTGAAACCAAACCGAGCTCTTTATTTAGGCTTTATTTCCACGCATTATAAGTTTTCATAATTTTACACGTAATTTTGTCAGTATTTCTTTAAAAAATGTAATTGTTATCAATTGTTTGTACTATACATAGTACATATAAACATAGAACCTATGTAAACAGTCAGAAATACGACGTTGGGTGTCATAAAAATTTCATGTTTTCCGAATATAAAAAATTCCAAAAATGAAAAATTCTGGGTGTCCGTGAACACGATAACTTCCGATAAAATAAATGTTTCAACTCGAACTTTTGTATGTTTATCCAGAAATCCAGGGATTAAGAATGAAGCTTAACACAAAAACTCGACACAGAGCAGAAGTTGTAATGGATGTATCGACATGAAATTTTATAGTTAGTTGTTGTGTGTCATGCCCGGGCTATAACTACGAGGTCATATCGTCTACTACTGGAGCGAGCTTTCATCGCTCTGGTGGACATGAGCCCGACAATACGGTGGGAGTCCTTTTTGCGGATCCCCACTGTAAATGGTGGCCTCTTTTTGTCAAGACCAAATTTCACTAACTTTACGTTATATCATGAAACTGATTAAAAAATAAAAGAAAAAAGTTGCTTATGTTTTTATATTGTGTACATAACGTAACAGATCAGATATTTATTAAGATATTGATAGATTAAAATTAACGAAGTCTTCAGTAGGATTATGAGCACGACGACCCAAAACAGCCCGTTAAATTGACTGACGTATGTAATATCAATGTAAACAATCTTTGTAAAAAAGTATTCGAAAATAAAATACGATGGTTTTGACTGAGTTAGCATTTTCATGACAATATAATTTGAATATTATGGATGAAAAAATTCCCTGATTTTAATGGAAATTCCCTAATTTTCCTCTGACTTTTCCCAGTTTTCCAGAAAGTGGTCACCCTGCTATACTTATTGACGGATAGGGTATGAGGGTACTTAAATAGCGTTCCACTCCACTGTGATACAATGGATAGGGCACCCCTAGATACTGCCCTATCGAGCTGTCTTGAAGAGGACATCCTTTGTCTGTCGAGCAGGCTCCCCCCTCCAGGGACAATCATGGCTATGTCACAAGTGCACAAGGAGAGTTGCCAATATTGATTATTACAGCTGCTGGGGTGAGTGTGGATGGAGGTTGCCAGGTTGCCATAGTAACGCCAGACGCCGCTTCTCCAACTCTAGCCCCCCTCTCAGGAGCTTCCTGAACAATGTCCGCCCCCCCCCCCCCCCCCCCCCCCCCCCCCCCTATTGAATCAAGACCGAGGGGGAACCATAAAAATTTTTCCTCCTCACATAGAAAAGCCTAGATGGGGGAAACCTGAAACTCACTGTAAGTATTAATCTCAACCTTAAACCCTGAAACTACAGTAGAACATCCATTATCCGAACGTCAATCAACCGAGCATTGAAAACTGCTTGTTCCAGGTACAAGCAAGAAGAGAGATGTCTAATTTCTTTGATTTAGCTGCCCGGACAAGACGATCAATTTCAATAATACGAGGTACTACCAAGAAACTAAAATAAACTAATACAATGATTTTATAGGTTAGGTTAGGTTTTATGACTCATGCCCGGGTTTTAAGTACGAGGTCATATCGCCTACTACCAGAGCGCTCTTTCGTCACTCTGGTGGACATGAGCCCGACTCCACTGTGGGAGTCCTAAATTTTGCCTACCCTAAATTTTTATTCACCTAGGGTAGGGGTCTTTAACGAGTACGTGACATCGTACAGACTCGGGACCATCGCTTAACGTCCCATCCCAAGGACGGCGTGCTTAAGTTTATTTTACCTCCCAAATAAAATAAACTAAGGGCTTCGGTCGGGTTACGAACCCACGTTCTTGAGCTCAGAAGTCAAGCACGCATACCACTGAGCTACCGGCGCCCTCCAATGATTTTATATAAAGTACATGCATGTATAATAAATAAATTACTAAGATATTTCATTTATTTATTATATTATATAAACTATGGACTTTATTATGAATACAATTTTTCAGTTTATTTGAATATATTCTTATTATTAAAATTTTGTTTCACATTACAATTATTTAGAGAGCTTTAATAAATAAATTATTTTGACAGATATACACAAATGTAGCATTTGTGATCCTCAGCGGTCTTTGATGTTACTGGCCAAAGAAGCCAGCTACTGACAACGACAGAACAGTGGAGTTCTCAGTCTGACTATCGTATCATCTCCTCTTTCATCATTAATTGGGCAGACTTCCCTTCGATGTCACTGTCCTTTGGAGGCCCTTCAAGATCAACCAGAGTACAAAGATAAACGTAAATGTTCCAAAACCTTTTATCTGTCGTAATTAAACGGTCTGATTGCCACCTAACATCATAGCACACTCGTGCATAAACCTTCAGATGTCAACATAAAAAATATATTATTGATTTTCTCCCTTCTTCATTGTTTCAGCAGCTAGTCACAGCCAAAATCCGATAGTTAGAGTTACCTAAAAATAAATATATTAAAAAATAAATATATTAATACGGCTGCAATATTGATTTGGTCTTTGTTGTTATTTATTTATTTTAATTATTTAAAAAAAAACAATATATACAAATTTGAAATCGTCTTTCTGACCCTGTGCAGCGTCCGCCATTTTTTTTTTCTTTGAGAATGTCACATAGCCTATGGCACTCGGCAGATTACGACGAATCAAATGACATATAAAATAAAACTGTGTAATAAATAAAGAAACCACTACAAAATTGAGAATCTAAAATTTCATGGATGGAAACAGATATGTTTTCCCTGTTCCCCATAGGAGTCACACTATTTTATGAGGCAAATGAAGGCAACCTCGAAAGCCGGCTAGCACAAATAATAAAATATCTGAGAGGTTAGGTCTGCAATAAATATATAACCGGAATGAACGGACTATGAAAGATGATGGTTCATGTTTCATGCCGACAAGTATACCCAACACCGATTCGGAGCCAACCAATCCGGAATTAGCCCAAAAATGAGTGCGTGTTCAGCAAATTGGCGTACATGAAATTTGGCAGTTAAGTATGCAAATATAAGCAGTGATAGTGGTTTCATGTTTAGAACAGCGCCTTTGAGACCTGGTATTAAGAGAAACGCCAACGTTGAATATCAAATAAAGGTCGTTAACAAAATTACAGAGGACCTATGTAAAGTTGTGACTCCCACACCCTCTAGCCTACGGAACAGATCTCAAGGTTCTAACAACACAAACACAAACATCCTCCGTCAATATGGTTTCCTCGCCTTCAATATACCAATTACATAATATCTATGGAGAAATATGGGAGGTAAAATAAACTAAAGCACGCCGTGCTTCGGATGGACGTTCAGCGATGGTCCCGAGCCTGTACGATGTCAGGTATTCGTTAAACTAGGTGAATAAAAACGTAGGGTAGGCAACAATTAATATACTCCCATAGTAGTCAGGCTCATGTCCACCAAAGTGACTGAAAGAGCGCTCTGGTAGTAGGCGATATGATCACGAAGTTAAAGCCCGGGCATGAGTCATAATAACTAACTCCATGGAGAAATGGTGGTAATAGGTATTACACAATTACTTGCCCAGCTGTGTGAGGCATGGGAGGAGTTATATAACTGAAAAAAAATTCTATGTTGAGTTTTCGTGAATCACCAGCAATTTAGTTTCCGAGCAGGATTCTTCTTTTAGGTTTTCGCTCTCCCTCTAAACCCAGTCGACCGTTTGAGTTAACTATCAATAATTGACCTACATAGTGACTTCAGAATCATCATACTAAATTTCGTGTCAATACATCCATTATTATCGACAATTATTAAGGTATTTGATTCGAGCCCTCCATCTCTGGTCTCCTCTTTGCCTTCAACCGATTCCGCTGAAAGTTGATATGTGTCGTCCTTAAGGGGTTTTGAATACACATATGAAATTTTGTATCGCTATATTCATTACAACGGCAGTTATTAGAGGTTTTGTGTTAGACCATCCTCCTAAATCCCTAGTATCCCTTTCGCCAATTTGGCTAAAAATCAATAGGTGTTGTCTTTAGAGAGTTCAGTATACACTATACAATTTCATTCTGATATATTCATTCTATGGGGAGTTATTGTGTTCAGACACACAGACAGACATAAGTTTTCATTATTGGTATCAGGAGGCTGGAAATAATGAAATTCCGTTGAAATTCGAATTTCTAACAGATTACATAACTTGCCTTATACTTTGTATAGCTGGAGAAGTAAAAAGACGTCGGTGAATCACCCGCAATGTACTTCCCCAGTACGTTTCTGCTCTTCCTCTAAATCCAATCGTTAGGTTATTTGAGTCGAGTCCCCCCCCCCCCCCCCCCCCCCCCTTTATGTGATAATTATTAGATGTCATTCTTATGGGCTTTGGAATTTAAATATACAATTTCATGTCAATACATTCATTACATCGGCAGTTATTGGGATTTTTGAGCTGTAAGTTGGATCTCCTCCTGGACCCCCCTATCCTTATGGCTGATTCTGAGTGTTTCATACATTCATTTTATCGGGGGTTATCGTGTTCACAGACAGACACACAACATACAGACAGGCATTTTTTCCTTTTTTGCATTATTCGTATTTATGTTGTTAAATAAAATATATTGTCTATTATTTGCAGGAAATATTTTGCTTATTCGATGTTACTGTGGAACCCATCAATTCCAGTCTATCGTAAATCTTCACTTTTATGTCCTCGTATAATAAACTATTGATCTGAGTCGGCAATCCTATAGTCCAGAGGTTCTCAAAATTATTGCAGCTACGGAAGCATTTTTTTTAAAAGGTAAAAAAACTTGGGAAACCCTGACATTTTTATATTTATAAATAAGTGTATTTAACCTTCAAAGTAATGATCTAATGACAGTTATTACATAAAGTTAATTCGTAGTCAATAAACCAATGTAATTGTGATAACTATGAAAGTTTTCGATAGAGAAAACTATTTTTATAATGTTTTTACTACTTACTATCTGTAAATTAGCCAGAGTTTACTCAAAAACTCTAGTGAATGTCGATATAAATGTTTCGACATGAAATTTTATATGTAAATTTAAGACCCCAGGAGCACGACATGTTATAATTTTCTGATAAATCGGCCAATGGGCATAGAGGGGAATAAAGGATAGGTAACTCAAAAACCCTAATGAATTACTGCATCGATACAAAATTTTACAGAGCTCAAGATCGCGAGTTCGAAACCAGGCCGAGGGTGGCTATTAGTTTTTTATTTGGTAGGTGAAAAAACATTGGGTACGTCACTAAGCGATGGTCCCGAGCCTGTAAAATGACAGGTACACTTTACAAAAACCCTCTACCCTTGAGATGTCCAATTGAATAGGCAACATTTAGGAGTCCCTCAATAGAGTCGGGCTCGTGTTCACGACAATAGTGAAAAGCCCTCTGGTAGTAGGCGATATGATCTCGTAATTGAATCTCGGGCATGAGTTATAATAACTAACAACACGAAATTAGTATGAGTATTCAGAAATCTCTGTTTACTATTGATTTTTATTCAAAACCGATTTTAGAGGGAGAGCAAAAACTTAATAGATTAATTCGTGCTGGGGAAGTACATATCCAATGATTCACCGACGACTTTTTTCAACTGAATCTGGTCTCAAATAAGGATATTTTTGCTCATTTCAAGAAATATAGTAGTGTTATTTATTCCATTGATAGAGCAGCCCTTTTAGAGAGCGCCGGCGTTGCTTACTGAGCTCAATATCGCGGGTTCGAAACTCGATCGAGGTCCTTAAGTTTAATCTGGGGGGTGAAAAAACCTTGAGGACAGAGTTGAGCGATGGTCCCGAGCCTGTACGATGTCGGAACTCATTAAATACCCCCTTCTTATTCTAATTTTCATTCATCTAGATGAATGAAAATTATAATAAAAATAAAAAATAAAAATTAGGGGTTCGTTTCTGCGTTACAGCGCTCACAATTTTCCAATTCCAAACGTCATTTGAAAATCCGTTGAAAAGTCAATTTCGGATTTTCGCACGATTACACTTCCATACACTTTAGGTATGGATATATAAGAAAGTAAAAAAGAAATATATAATAATAAATGGGGATCTCACATATAGTATTATTAAAAGTCAAATTGAAATATAGGCTATGTGGCGTCTCAAAATTCTTAACGGGAAAGCATTAATGTTAATGAATTTTCATGGAAATTCTCAGTTATGTCCACCGTTGCACAGCAAATACCAGTTGGGTTACCAATCGTTGCTCAGCAAATACTAGGTGGGGTCCGCTGTTGCTTCACAATTACTAACCTACCATGATGACCACCGCTACTCGGCCTAAATTTGGTTTTACAACAAAACAAAGACTATCATTGCCTTCTTCCGGGAATTGAACGATTATATACCTAATTACATGTGAAGAATCGCATGAGAGATATTATGAGAAAAAGTCAAAGTTCCCCGAGCAACGCCAGGTAATACTGCTGCATATAAATAAAACAAGTTGGCTTTTAAGGATGTTAAATTACATATTAAATTTCATTAAAATCCGATCATCTGTTGATGAGCTAGATCTATTTTTATGCTTAGCCCCCCTCACAACCCCCTTCTCCTTAAAAATTTCGTGACGCCAGAAAGTCTATATCTCAATTGACTCTTAAGAATACTACATATGAAATTTCATCACGATCCGACCATCCGTTTATGAGCTAGAACAATTTTTATGCTTTCAAATTTTTCAGACGCAGTGTAGCCTATTTTTCAACCTGGCTCGAAAGGATGCTACAATGCCACCAGAACAAATTAGATCGGATACATTTTTTTCAAGAATTCCTAAAATCCGAGCTTGATAAAACTTCTTTCAGATCATATTTATCTTGATACGGTTCGATTGGCATCAAAGCGGAGTTGATATCATTTTTCATTCGCGAGATATCGTGCAGGAAAAATTGACCACGCACGTACGTTCGCACACACACATACTTCTTTCCAAAAATAGTATAAAAATACTGTAATGACCTTGAAACATAAAAATATTGATTTCAATTTTTGGACCCATTACAATAACTTCCCGATATGCTGGGAAGTTAGTTAGTTATTATGACTCATGCCCGGGCTTCAACTACGAGGTCATATCGCCTACTATAAGAGCGCTCTTTCGTCACTCTAGTGGACTGAGCCCGACTCTACTGTGGGAGTCCTAAATTTTGCCTACCCTAAATTTTTATTCACCTAGGGTAGGTGTCTTTAACGAGTACCTGACATCGTACAGGCTCGGGACCATCGCTTAACATCCCATCCGAAGGACGGCGTGCTTAAGTTTATTTTACTTCCCAGATAAAATAAACTAAAGGCCTCGGCCGGGTTTCGAACCTATGAATAAAAACTTATAAAAACTACTTTATATAAAAGGTTAGGGAGGACGCCGGTGATGATCATGATCACGGGTTCGAAACCCGGCCGAGGTACAGTTTATTTTATCTGGAAGGTAAATGATGTTAGGTACTCCTCTACCCTAGATGAATAAACACTTAGGGCAGGCAACATTTAGGAGTACCATAGTAGAGTCGGGTTCATGTCCTTCAGAGCGACAAGAGTGCTCTGGTAGTAGGCGATATGACCTCGAAGTTCTCCCGGGCATGAGTCTCAATAACTAACTATAGGAGCCCTTAGTTAGTTGTAAGGTAACGGTTCCATTTAACGATCGTCCTAAGGTAACCTAATAGAAAACTCCCCTTCATGCCGTTACAAAGACAACCTTCATCAAAAGTTGAGCAGGGCAATAGCTTTACTGAGATGGGTTGAAAACTGTGGTTTGAGGAACGTAGGTAACTAGGTATACGGAAAGTGAGTTAACGACAACAAGGCAATAACTCGGATGGGCTCTCCTAATTCTCAAATTGCCCCGTACATCTAGTTATAGCTAATAGATGCCTGTACTAGTTCAACAACTACCCTACGGTCATGTGACTGTGTGTGTGTGTGTGTGTGTATGTGAACACGAAACTCCCGATAGAATGAATAAATCGACACGAAATTTTATATGTGTATATAGAACCTCTTAATTTTTAGAGGAATCGGCAGATTTTGGAATAAGAGGGTCGAAAATGACATTCCGTTGGAAACTAACGGGACTTTTTAGTCAATAGTAGGCACAAAGGCTTCTGAATCCACATAATAAATATTATATCGATATATTCATTACATCGGTAGCTATTAGGGATTTTGAATCAAGCCCCTTGCCCTTTCCTTCGGCCGGTTTCTCTCGGTGCTCCTTAAAAGGTTTTGAATTTAAATATTAAATTTCATGTCGTACATACAATGTGATTTCAAACTCCATAAGTGCGCAACTCATCAATTTTCAGCGATATCTGTGAACATGATAACTATCGATAACATGAATTCCCCAGCTGTACAAAGTATAGGGGAAGTTATGTAGTTGGTCAGAAATTCGATGAGGTTTTAAACGAAATTTCATATTTAAATTCAAAACCCAATAGAATGATGGTACCTACTAATGTTCTGCAAAATCGGTCGAAGAGAAGGGGGGACCAGAGAACGGTGTAGATACAAATACGTACTTAATAACTGCCGATGTAATGAATTGTGATGTATAAAAAAAAAAAAATACACATTAAAATGATTAACTTATTAATATTTAAAAAAATTAGTTATATTTATTTTCTACAAAAAGCAATTTTCTTTTAAAACAAATGAGTAAAAAAAAAATTTTTTTTAGTGTGTGTAGTGACGAGTCGAGGCCTGGGTTCAATGGTGAGACGGTCTGAGTGAAGATGAGAGTGGTGTTTAGGCTTAAAATGTGATGAACTAAATAGGAGTGAATTGACCCAAAAAGAAGTTTCCTACTGTTGTTTGTTTATATGTACAGGATATATGCCCAGAAATATATAACCTAAATTTTAAAAATGGCCAAAATATAAAACAAAAAAAAGATTGAAATAGTGTTAAGAATTTAGTTTTTAAGATTTTTCTTTTGATTTTTGTTTGTTTCAATGTTAAGTTTTTTTATTTAATAATGTAGATGATTTAAAAAAATGAACTCAAACTATTTGTTCTCGTAAATTCTATTCTATTCATTTTCCCTGTTGGCCCAGTAAGATTATTTGAAAAACCTTTGGATTAGATATAAATATATTTGAAAATTTTAGAAAAACATGGCATCTTCTCTTTAGAAATCCAAATGAAAATTTTGTTAATTGAAATTAAAAAAAAAAACAATTTACGTGCACTTTCATGCACGTCTTGAACTTTTGATGTTTTTTAGGGCCCTTTTCGAAAAAACTACTGTAGAAATCAAATTTAGTAAAATACCAAAGAGATAAAATTTCTAAAGGAAATGTGGTAACTTATTTTTATTAATTATTTATTAATTTATTCATTGTTTATTTAATTATTATTTAATCATTATTATTAATTCAATGATTAATTATTATTTATATTTATTAATCAATCCATTTTACATTAACATTTTCTTATTACCACAGAATGTATCGACACAAAATGTTGAATGAGGATTCAGAAGCCACTATGTGAATCAATTTAGTGTTTTAGCTCAAACGGTTGAAAGGCTTTGGAGGGAGGCGAAAGCGTAATTAGTTAATTCGTGCTGGTGAAGTACACATCCGGTGATTCATAGAGAGTCAGAAAACATAAAATTTCATTGAAAACCCAATTTCGAATTCTGACCGATTAGCCCACTTGCCCTGTACTTGGTATTGCAGGGAAAGTAACAACCCACACAATAAAGTGCAGGTACATATAGAGAAAAATAATTGGAAATCCACATACCTTGTTTGGCTTATCTAAAAAAAACAGAAATTGTGAACTTCGCCAAATACAGGCAAAACATAAACACAATAAGGTCATGGTCAGATGGCTTTCTCCAGGGAACAATTTTTGTATTATGTATCCAATTTGTAGTATCTAGATACACAAATCAAAAACTGGTTTCTTGAGTCAATTTCCTCAATTTACTCATTTACTGAGAAATTTATAACCTTTTATTTGAAAAGGTTTCCTCTCTTAAATTTTTTTTTCCTGAAAGGTTAGTTAGAAATAGACATAGAAAGAACAAAATGAAAATACGAAGTTGTCTACATGAATCATATCTCCTAGACAACTTATCAATTCCGCAATGTTTGAACACGATAACTTAGAATACAAAATAAAAATAAAACGTAGGTGTTCGTTTCAGCATTAGAGCGCTCACAATTTTCTAATCGCATACATTGAGACGTCAAACTTGAAAATCCGTTGAAAAGTCAATTTCGAATTTTCGCACGATTACAACACTTCCATACACTTTAGGTATAACAAAGTAAAAAGGAAATCTAAAAAAATAAATTGGAGGGGGGTTGGGGAGGGGAGGGGGGCGCTAAGCATAAAGGTAGTAAGTACTAGCTCATTAACGAATGATCGGACTGTCATGGAATCTTTTATTTGAAAAGGTTTTCCCTATTAAATTCTTTTTTTCAGATAGGTTAGAAATAGATATAGAAAAGAACATAATGAAAATACGAAGTTGTCTACATGAATCATATCTCCTAGACAACTTATTACTTCCGCAGTGTGTCTGTGAACACGATAACTGCCGACAGCATGAATACATCTACACGAAATTTTATATATGTATAATTACAACAACTATGAAAACTGTCGAGTTAGTTATTGTGACTAACTATGAGGTTATATCGCCTACGACCAGAGGTATCTTTCGTCGCTCGTGTGTACATGAGTCCGACTCTACTTGGGAAGTCCTACATTTTGCCACCCTAACAACGTTTAACGCCTATTTAAAGATTTTTCACCATCCAGATAAAAAAAAACCTAAGAGCCTCTGTTGGGTTTGGAACCCGAGATTTTAATTTCAGTAAAGCACTCTGAGCTATCGGTGTCCCTCACGATCTCATTAATGTATTGACACGGGATTGTGTCAACGTATCAAAATTTTATAAGTGTATGCAAGGAAAGGTTACGGAATTTCATACGTAGTCCAAAACAACAGTAGGACGACAGAAATTAGTTTTTCACGAAATCGGCCGAAGAGAAGAGGAAATCAACTCAAAACCCCTATTAAAAGCCCAATAATGACGTAGTATATAGACACTAAACTTAATAAGAGGATTTAGAAGTCCATAAGTCAATATATTGATTGAAACAGTCGATTGTTGTTACTTGGAAGACTAAAAGTTGATTAATTTGTGTTGGAAAAGAACAAAGCCGGTGATTCACCGACAATTTTTTTCCCCCTTACAGGTTATTTTTCAATATGAGGAAGATGGAAATGAAAATGAAGCCTCATGAATCAAGCAGGGTCCCTCAGAGTCGGGCTCGTCTTCACGACAATGGTAAAAAGACCTCTGGTAGTAGGCGATACGACCTCGTAGTTAATGCCCAGGAATGAGGAACGCAAAAAAACGCCGCCTGAATCACCAGCTGTGGAATAACATTTAATCAATTCATTTTTTTTTTTTGTGTGTGTGTGTTTTTGGCTTTATGTACGAGGCATATTAGGCATGTCACTGTGGTATCTAGTTATTTACGACATCCATGGCCCCGGGAGGGAGTTCTATCTACGAAATAAAACTCACTGCCTGACGGGATTCGAAACCGCAAACCATGGTGAGACCATGCGACCAGAGCCCTACGCTCTAGTCCGTACGGCCACCATGGCCCCCATTAATTTTATTAATTTCTTTATTGTGTTTTAGAAAAATAAAATCAGATAATTTACCAAATAATTCAATATAAACTTCATTTGAAGGAGGTTCTCTCGGAATATACTCTACACAACTTAACCTAAAAATGTTTTTTGCTTAATATATCATTTGTACTCATTTATTTTTTACCATATCTAGTTTTATAAATCAAATTTGCGCAACCTTCAACTTTGGGGGTGGAGGGAGAGACAGGCGTCATAAAAGGGTAACGTCCTAAACTTCCTCGTTACAAGGAAACAAATCTTACCACTCTCGGTTCACATATGTTTTTATACTGGTTAATAGGGCTTCCACTGGCCCTCACTTGGAAGAAATATATATTACGGCAAAAATAATAATAATAATATTACTTCAACAACTGTATTATGTAAATATATAATAAAATAACTTACGAATAGAAAATGTCAATACTCGTGATGGTGGTAACTCACCTGGAACATAAAGAAACAAAACGAAAACATTAACATGTGGAAAAAAAATAAAAAGAACTTGTTTAACTTTGATATTGTCTAATTCCACAAAAATATATACATAAAAAGTGTAACGCTTTGACTCACTTCAACACAAAGTTCAAAGATGACATTTAAGTTAGCTAGATCATCATATTTATACAATCCAGGAATCTAAACAGGTACACTTTATGTATATATTTTTGTAGAATTAGATTATATAGAAGTTAAATAGGTTCTTTGGTTTTATTTATTTTATTAGCTTCTCATTATCGCAAAAATGTACTCAGAAAAATATGTAATATGTATCCAATTACTGTGAAGGAACACTTCACATTTCAATATTATATTATGCAATAAATGTTTTAGTTAAATAAATGTTAATTTAAGAATTAGAATTATATTTTTCTATTTATATAACTATTTTTAGTATTATATTTTATTCCTGTTTTCAAAGAAACTATTATTTTATCAGGTATGTTTATTTTGAAGCTCTTTATATCAATTTAATTGTTGTTACTTTTTATTCATATTTATTTAATATATTATTACCACATTATTTAATGGATTTTAACAAGAAGTACTTTATACCTGTTTCATTGTTGCTAAATGAAGGTTTTTTTTGTAGACGGCCTAAGATGAGATTAAAATTAATCAAATCTATGAGAGGTCAGACTATAATTTATTTTACAATCTCTGAAATTATTATGTGTATTTGTATTTTAGTGTATTTATCATATATATGTATATATATAGTATGTAAGCTATAATTACAATGTAATTTAGTTTTTAAAAGAGATAGGTTACTATGGCAATGACCATTCAAGCTTGGGGACGCTATCATGAGAGTTTAGTTTTGTTATGAAGGTTGGCCAAGATGGATGTGTTTTTTGGAGAAGAGTAATGATGGAGATGTTTGGAAGAGGTTTCTAGAAATAAATTGAAATGTTTTGAAATATACAATATTTTTTTATTCTATTTTATTCTTTATTTTGTTAGGCGCCCGAATAGAACAGTTAAATGTGCGGTTCGTACATACCATGTTCGTAACATTACCATGTTATGTTTTATTGTTGTAAAATGTTCAATATTATTATTATATCGTTTTCGTTATTTGCTACTATTCACACGTCTGATAACTTTCGAAATTTTACTAATTCTAGACGGAGACAATGGTTTAATAATAAATTGTGAATTATGAATTCAGCGGAAACTCAACATGACTGAGAGGAGTTGAAAGTGGCTGGTTGTTAGAGACGTGGGGGTCAGGACGAGGTTCAACCCCTGCAGTTTATCTGATCCCTATGTTAAGCATGACTTCACTCTACTCAACGATGGCAATCGTTTATTTTTGGCAAATTTTATTTTTGTAATGAAAGCTGAGATCCCACACTATGTTTAGATATGTTGGAATATACGTTACATGAATCTATTTCATCCAACATTATTTAGAGGCTCAGTGTATAAGAGGCACCCTGTCTGCGTAGATATTCAAAACGATGTTCTACTCAATGTTCAAATCTTTTCGAGGGAGCCGGTAGCTCAAGTTCGCGGGTTCGAAACCCGGCCGAGGCCTTTATATATATTATTTTATCTGGGAGGTAAAATAAATTTTAACATGCTGTCTTTCAGATTAGTTAAGCGTTGGTCCCGATCCTGTACGATGTCAGGTACTCGTTAAAGACCCCTACCCTAGGTGAATAAAAATTTAGGGTAGGCAAAATTTAGGACTCCCACAGTAGAGTCGGGCTCATGTCCACCAGAGTGACGAAAGAGCGCTACTATTATTTTTTTATAATATAAAATAATATTATTATGTAAATCGGTTGCATTGCTGACTATTTATTGTACTTTTTAAAGGCTCTGAGGATGTTTAGCAACCGAAAGCGCTCACCCTAAATACATTTTTTGTGTGGGAAATGACTACATTTTTCTTTTCTAATCTTCAAATTTTTCACTACATCGACCAGTTCCAAGAAAATTCTGTATTAACTCTACGAAACAATGAAAACAAATGCAAGAATCTCGAAATTTTTATATAATCAGATATTTTATATTCCAGAGGCTTTGGGTTGTCATTCGTCCTCTTTCATGATATCGAAGACATTCATCGAATATGAATAAAAGCAAAAGTTTATAAGAGACATTTTTTTAATAATTCTTGAATCGGCTCTCGGACTAATGGTCAGTAGTATAAGGGTTTTTCTTGATGGATGCCAAAGTATAAGGGTTTTTCTTGATGGATGCCAAAATTATAACATATACATTTCAATAAGCATTTCAAACTGTTTACAACGTGAAAACGAATCACTTTTGTAGATTCCTTAATTTTTTCATTGAATTTTCAATGAAGTTAACAAAAAAGTTCCGGGATTGCATTCGTATGCCATTGTTGACAATCAACGACTCGGTCCAAAATGGCGGACGAGAACACTTAAACTAAACAGTAGCTTGCATCATTAGTTAAAATTTAGATAAATAAACCAAACTTATTTCACAAGCAAAATAAAATATAGTCTGACCTCAACAATTTTATTAAACCTGTGAACTTCGGGAAAAGTAGAAAGCAGCACAACGAGCCGCTGCTGGTACGTCGTCAAATTTAATAAAGTGATTATAAGACGTTTGTTTGACTTATTTCAGCTAACACAAAACCATTGTTTCATTTTTAGAGAATGATCCTGTAATAAATAAAATATAAAAACATACTTTGATAATATAAGTTGGTTTCTTAAATTTTAAAAATTAATTCTTCTAAATCAATTATACATTCTAAATGCATTTTTCAATTATGAAAGAATGAAATAAGCCAAGAAAAATGTAAGACATAATGGAAACAAACAAAATAAGTTTCAATTCAAACCTGCGGAATCTGTCAAAATATCATGATTTCGGCATTACGCAGAGATAAAACTAAAATTAAAAATAAAATTAGTAAATTCTAACAAGATAAACTATTTATATGTGATATTCCTATATGTGTATTTAACAAATTTACTGATGACATGATAATACATATGTTATATGTGTATCCAAAACCCCATAAAGACGACATTGATTTTGAGCCGAATCGGTAGAACGTAAGGTCCATTTGTAAGCCCAAACCGTCTATAAGTTTTGGAGGGAGAGCGTAAACTTAATTGATTAATACGTGCTGGAAGTACATTGAAAGTGATTCACCGATTAATGGTTAATTAACTCTCGTTAAAAAAGTCGCCGGTGATCAATGATGAATACACCTGCAATGTTCTTCCCCAGAACGAATTAATCAATTAACATTTCGCTTCCCCTCCAAAACTAGTTTGTGCTAATAGTGAACAGTTCACTTACATGGGGGCACCTAAATCCTCATATTAAATTTTGTAAGCGGTAAGTTCATTTCATCGGCAGTTTTTAGGTGTTTTAGTCGATCTCTGATCACCCTTTTTCCTTCCGCCGATTCCGCTGAAAATTAATAATGATCATCCTTATTTTATTTTGAATTTACATATCAAATTTTGTGTCGATACACTCATTACAATGGCAGTTATTAGAGTTTTTGTGTTGTGCCTCACCCCTATTTTCCCCTTCTCTTTGTTCGATTTGGAAAAAAAAAAAAAACATTAGGTGCCATCGTTAGATGGTTCTGGATTCACATACAAAAGTTCATGTCGATACATTCATTCTATCGGGAGTTATCGTGTTCACAGACACACTTATAGAAACGTTTTTTTAAATATTTGAATTCTAAACGTCGGACAACATGAAATTTTGTTAAAACCGCATCGAATTTCCGACTGATTACATAACTTCTTCTATACTTGGTATAGCTGAGAAAATAAAATGATATACAGTAGACTCTCCCTTATCCGGCGGTGCCGGGCCCGATGTGACGCCGGATAACAGAAAACGCCGGATAACGGAAATCATCAATTAATGAGAAAAAATATATCAATTAAAGCATAAAAAGAAGTGTTTTCAGGTGAGCTATGGAATAAAACACGTATGTATTTTGTTGATAACATTTATTAAGTTTCTAAGTTGAGAAACGCGGACATATTGTGGAAACTTGTAATAAATAAATAAAACAAACTTATTTTTGAAATATTGTCTATTCCACTAAAGATATATACTGTAATGTTCTATATTGTCCATTACATGTAATATTTAAGAAATGGAAAATAAGATACGTAAATATAATCAGTTAGTAGACCTAAGGAAGGTTACTGGGGGTTATCTAATCGATTTGTACCAGGGTCGATATAGTTTCAAAATATATCAAATCATTTATTTCAATTATGTCATAAAATGAAATGTTAGGCTATTAATTAGTTAACTATAAATGTAAGCAACTAGGATTGTATACGGGAATATGAAAGTGATATAAAAAAACCCAGATGTTTAGTGCTAAAGGCTGTGAAAATTGTGGGCCAATGACGGAGCTGAATCCAAAACGTGAGAGTAGTGGTCTGTCCCCTCGTGGAGAGAGTCGTTGTTCAGAGTGAGATGTGAGAGGGTGTCTGTGGAAAGAGTCGTTGTTCAGAGTGAGATGTGAGAGGGTGTCTGTGGAGGGATCTGTGGAAAAATGTGCAGTGGAGTAAGTGTGATTGTCTGAGGACATAGAAGAAAAAGTGTGTGTGTATCCCGTAATAATGAAGATCAACTGGTAAAGACATCCAGAGGCGAATAATTAGGAAATGAGGAATGGCTGTTTCATGATGGAATGACTAACAAAAATCAGGAGAGGACGTCAGAGGTCTACCAACAATCCCATCTCATCAGTGGTACAAAACGAAATCATCGATCATCAACTCAATACAGCATGCAAGCCCCGCAGGTTTAGTTGAATGTGTGTTTAAAAAAGAAAAATCTCTATGTCTGTAAAATTTATGTGATACTAACCCATAAAAAATGTCATGATGAAATTTAAAATAAAAGAAAAATGTAACAAATTATTTTAAAGTCTTTATTTTTATTTATAAATTATACATAACCAGGTTCTCTCATAATCGTTATTGCATATAATTATTATTAAATTATATAATTAAATTAAAATATCAAGTAGCACTAAATACAAGCGTTACAAATGTCGCTTCGAACAGGGACTTGAAAAATTAAGGACTTGAAAAATTAAGGACTTGAAACATTAAGGATTTGAAATATTAAATTTGTATATGGCGCCCGAAAAGAAAATTATAAAAGGACCTTATGTATGATTTTGTAAAAAAAAGAAATATTTGTAAAAATTAATTTTAAATCTGTATAAAAAGTTAGCGTCCAAAATGGCCGACTATAATAGAAGTTCTCAGAGAACGAATCCGAACAATAATGGCGGACAAAATAGAATAAATTATGATAATTGCCTTCAGCCGGAGAGTGAGACAAATGTAAATTTAAACACCATGATGGAAATGTTAATAAAAAATATGAACGCAAATCATTCGGAAATGAATTCAAAATTTGAACAACAATCAAAACATTTTAATGAAATGAATTCAAAATTTGAGCAACAGTCAAAACATTTTAATGAAATGCAATCAAAAATTTTTAATGAAATGAATTCAAAAATTGATGAATTAAAAGAAGACGTAAGCATAGAATTTGAAAATTTAAATAAAGATTTAAACAAACGTTTCGATCAATTTAATAAAATTGTTGATCTGAAAGTTAGTGATCAAAGTTTAGAAATAAATCATAAATGTGAACAATTAAATAATAAGATAGAAAGTGCGGTAGAAGCTGTCGAGAGTAAATTAAATCGAAATATGAGTGTAGAGGGACAGGAAAATGGAGAAATAAAGGAAAATATAAACATCAATAAGGTGCTAGAGAAATTTAAATATATTACAATTCAAATAACAAATGGTAGTGTGGTGAAAAGACCGAATCATAATAAAAATAAAGAAACAAGGAAATTATACAATAAAAAAATCACAAACTTAAGAAAACATGAGATAAATAAAATTAAAAGTCCTAGAAAAATCGGATATCGAAAAACAAATTTTCATAGATGTGTAAATGAACATAACTATAACAAGTGTAAAAAACTTGAGTTCAAAAATAATCATAATAAAAATAATTTGGAAAATTCGAAAACAAAATATCTACGTCAAAGAAATAAACGAATAAAGAAAAAGATAAGTTTAAACATTAGTAACAAATTTAGAAAAATAGATAATCGAAAATTAAATTATAAATATAAGAGAAAGAAATAACATAGGTAGTTTAACCGATGAAATTATGGATATGGAAAAGTGCTTGTCTAGGATAATGATCTGGAACTATAAAATGTAACATTAAAATTAATAAAAAAAAAAAAATAGAAATAGAAAGTATCAGTTAATATGTTGAATTTTGTCGAAATGAATAATTGCAAAATAAAATGATATAATTAATTAATGAAAAATGTACCTGAGATTTGATATCACAATTTTATCTGTCAAGAATTGTTTGCATGTAAAATTTGAGTTAATAAAAATCAATAAAAATGAATAAAATTAATGTAAACAAAGAAGTTGTCACTCGAGATGTAAATAGGGTCTAATTAATAAATAATTGAAAATAAAGAATAAATTAAACTAAAGTTAGAAATAAAAATATGGAGCGTAAGAGAAATGATATGGCAACTAAGTATTTGCAAGTTGAACTGATAAATGGATAAAGGATGGAACAGCTGTTAGAGTCTTTTATGATAAACAACTGAAGTTTGTAAACACGTCAAATAATGTTAATATTGATTGTGTATTTGTTTATGGTATGTCTTGTTATTTTTAATATGATGTATGCTATTTTTTTATTAGAGTGGTGGTATTATAAAAGAGGTAATAATGACCAATGTTGGGTCTGAGACTGATTGAGAATATGAGAGTGGGTGATGCTCTGTCTAAGAATAAAAAAAAAATAAAATAATAATTATATTTAAATTAAATTATATGTAAATAATGGGTAGTGAACTCTGCATTCTGTACAGAATATTTTTGATTTTAAATGTTTTTAAATAAAAACATATTTATTTATTGTAATATTATATTTATGGTGGTTATTTTTATGGGAAATTTTATAATAAGGGTTAGTCTCGAATTGAACTATTTATTGGTATTTATGCATGCATTTTTTTATGGTATTGGTGATAAAATAAAAATATTTATAAAAAAAAAAAATATATTAGTTTAAAGGGTTTGTTAGTGTTATTTAAACCGTAATTGTCAACAACGTGGGCCATGTTGATTTAAGGAGTTTAGCGTCCTTACGGAAACGAGTTATATTAACCCACAAATGGTTTTTGAGAGCGATAATCGCTCGTAGGTTCAGAATAATAGATTGATAAAAGGAATTATCCTAAAATGGATAATAAAAAAATAAAAACATATAATATTGAAATATAACCTTGAAAGTAATTCCGTATGATAATAATAATAATAATAAATAAAAAAAAATTTTGTAAGTGAAACGGGGAAAATGTTATAAGAATATTTTTTTTAAGAATATCATCTTAAGAACATTATATAAAAATTAGTGCAGTAAATCAATAGGGAAAGTAAGTCGAGATAGCGTAAATAAAAGTAGTAAAATATAAATAATTATCTGAGTTATGTCTAATTGTGACAGTGATGTTATTAATAAATGGAATATTAAATAATAAATAAATATGGTAATGAAGGAAGTAAATAAAAAAAAAAAAATATAGATAATTGAAAGGAGAGAGGGAATTGTACTTTTAAATAGAAGGAAGGATTAAAGAATGATTATTAAAAATTTTTAGGCTTAGCCTATAGGTGGGAAGGAATTGGATTATGAGTATTTTATGGTAGTAGGCGAAGATCCAAGGAGATCAGGATGGTTAAGAGATACCAGGGAGATTATTTAAGAATTTTAGATTATATTAAGGAGTGTGGGTAAATTGTATGGCAAATTAATGATTAGTGTTGGAATTTTGAATGTAGAATTTGCGTATGGAGAATAGAGTAGTTATAAATAGAAGAAATGAGAAAATAAAGTAAAATAAGAAAATAAATCTAATATAACATTATGATAAGACGTAAATAAATTAATTGAATTGGATTTGTTACCTAATTGTTGTATAATATTATTAAAAAGAGTTACCTTGAAGAATGTATTCCATAATAGACAAAAAATTTGTGTGTAATTAATTAAGTATAGAAACTGGGTCACCATGTTATTTTTAGTCGCCAAGTGATACATATAACCATAAGGTTATGTAATAGTTTGGTACTAAACACTTATGTAAGCAAATGAATGATATATTTTGATATTTTTAGCAGAGGGCAATGTAATGTTCTATATTGTCCATTACATGTAATATTTAAGAAATGGAAAATAAGATACGTAAATATAATCAGTTAGTAGACCTAAGGAAGGTTACTGGGGGTTATCTAATCGATTTGTACCAGGGTCGATATAGTTTCAAAATATATCAAATCATTTATTTCAATTATGTCATAAAATGAAATGTTAGGCTATTAATTAGTTAACTATAAATGTAAGCAACTAGGATTGTATACGGGAATATGAAAGTGATATAAAAAAACCCAGATGTTTAGTGCTAAAGGCTGTGAAAATTGTGGGCCAATGACGGAGCTGAATCCAAAACGTGAGAGTAGTGGTCTGTCCCCTCGTGGAGAGAGTCGTTGTTCAGAGTGAGATGTGAGAGGGTGTCTGTGGAAAGAGTCGTTGTTCAGAGTGAGATGTGAGAGGGTGTCTGTGGAGGGATCTGTGGAAAAATGTGCAGTGGAGTAAGTGTGATTGTCTGAGGACATAGAAGAAAAAGTGTGTGTGTATCCCGTAATAATGAAGATCAACTGGTAAAGACATCCAGAGGCGAATAATTAGGAAATGAGGAATGGCTGTTTCATGATGGAATGACTAACAAAAATCAGGAGAGGACGTCAGAGGTCTACCAACAATCCCATCTCATCAGTGGTACAAAACGAAATCATCGATCATCAACTCAATACAGCATGCAAGCCCCGCAGGTTTAGTTGAATGTGTGTTTAAAAAAGAAAAATCTCTATGTCTGTAAAATTTATGTGATACTAACCCATAAAAAATGTCATGATGAAATTTAAAATAAAAGAAAAATGTAACAAATTATTTTAAAGTCTTTATTTTTATTTATAAATTATACATAACCAGGTTCTCTCATAATCGTTATTGCATATAATTATTATTAAATTATATAATTAAATTAAAATATCAAGTAGCACTAATAACAAGCGTTACAATACATATATAACTACCGGTTTCGGCTTTATACCATCGTCAGGTCTAGTTATGAACTAAGTCAGTTTGCAGAGAGCGACCCTTCAAATACATCTCAGGTCAAAGGGTGCTATTAAAACTTGGGAGTCCCCCGGCTGTACCGTTAGCTAACTCATGAAATATTTCTTAACAAAACCTAGTTCTAAATTTACATAAAACAATGTCACTAGACTAATACGTGGAAAAATAACAAATAAATAAGTACAAATACAAGTAAATAATAAAAAATAGAAATAAAATTAATAATAATGTTAAGATTTAGATAACTTGAAACATATATGTGGAACCAAATTCGCGACCCACATAATTGACAATAGCCACACTTTCGACCCATCTACAGGCATCAAATATCTCCATTATTGCCAAAAAAGCAGGCTACTTAATAGCTTGGAACAATTAGAAATAAATAAGGCTACCAAAAGGAACATTTGTATGAATGACCAAATTTATTTCAACTATTCCCCTTTGTTAACACCCTAAACCAGTTCTGTTTCCACATATATGTTTGTATTATCTGTTATTAATATTTGGTTCCACATATATGTTTCAAGTTATCTAAATCTTAACATTATTATTAATTTTATTTCTATTTTTTATTATTTACTTGTATTTGTACTTATTTATTTGTTATTTTTCCACGTATTAGTCTAGTGACATTGTTTTATGTAAATTTAGAACTAGGTTTTGTTAAGAAATATTTCATGAGTTAGCTAACGGTACAGCCGGGGGACTCCCAAGTTTTAATAGCACCCTTTGACCTGAGATGTATTTGAAGGGTCGCTCTCTGCAAACTGACTTAGTTCATAACTAGACCTGACGATGGTATAAAGCCGAAACCGGTAGTTATATATGTATATATCTTTAGTGGAATAGACAATATTTCAAAAATAAGTTTGTTTTATTTATTTATTAAGTTGATAATAATATGTACATACTGAACATATAATTATGTACATATATTTATCCAAGCATTAAACATTTATTTTGAAATCTGCGTTCAATTAAGTGAAATAACAAAATATTGTATTAGCGTTCCCTTCATTATAAATACAATGTACATATGTATGTACAATAAAAATACATAAAAGATTCGTGAGTTACGGAATCATTATGCGCTCGTAAATACACGTGGCTCATATAATTGATAATCTAATAATTGAATGTTAATTTTAGTTTAAAAAATTCGATATTATTTTGCGAGCGCCGGATAAGGGAGCGCACCGGTTAACAGAACGCCGGATAAGGGAGAGTCTACTGTATATCAAATGTGTTATATAAGATGGCATGTGTTGGACACCTCTTCCAGGTTTGTAGTTACATTTCTAGGTTCACTCCAAATAGGAAATCAGCTATTAGAAACCTTAATGACATAACATTTAACTACTCAATTACTGTCGGATTTTAGTAACGAATACTTATACAAGTTTTACACTTATCTATACAGTTCTGCTTCCCCAGTTATACAAAGTATAGAGGAAGTTATGTAATCGGTCAAAAATTCGATATGGAGTTTTCAACGGAATTTCACGTTTATATGTCTGTGAACACGATGACACCCAATAGAATGTATCGATACAAAATTTTATAGGTTAGGTTAGGTTTTATGACTCACGCCCGGGCTTTAACTACGAGGTCATATCGCCTACTACCAGAGCGCTCTTTCGTCACTCTGGTGGACATGAGCCCGACTCTACTGTGGGAGTCCTAAATTTTGCCTACCCTAAATTTTTATTCACCTAGGGCAGGGGTCTTTAACGAGTACCTGACATCGTACAGGCTCGGGACTATCGCTAAACGTCCCATCCGAAGGACGGCGTGCTTAAGTTTATTTGATCTCCCAGATAAAACAAGCTAAGGTTTATATGTGGACAAGAACCCAGAAGGCAGGGGAGATCAGAGGGGGCTCAACTCAAAAAACCCCAATAACCGCCGATGTAACCAATTTATCGACTTGAAATTTCATTTTTGGTCAAAACCCAATGAAGACCTGTCAAATTTGTGCGGTACCGACCAAAGGGAGGGAGGGCCCAATGCAAAAACTCAAGTCAACTATTGAATATTACCGCTGTGGAATGGTTTTAGAGGAGCGTCAAGTTATTTCATTAATTCCTTCTGGGGAAGTACATTGCCAGGGATTCAAAGACAATTTTTTTTTTGTATTATGTTTGTTTTGTTAAAATCGACACTGAACAATTTAGGGAAGACATACCACTGGGTTATTCGTGAAAACCACATTATCAATAATTATTTTATCCTATTATAATTCAAACATAACTGGTTATTTCACATGTTGTCTGGTTAATCTACCTTCCAGCAGAATATTATTACAGGGTCCTATAGGAGAAAATTGGAGACTCGTGGGAAGTGTGAGAGGTGAACGACACCTTGCGAGACAATGCTACACTATACTACACACCTCCTTCTTTTGTATGTGACACACCTATACACAGTATACACTCAAAATTGGCAGTTACATTATTTTTCAGGATATATACATTGAAACTAGCAGAAAAAATCACTAATCTAAATAGTATTGCTTTGACCAGCCATAGCCCTTCATATCCTGGTATTGCACAGGGTCTCGCATTCAAACCCGCCAATGGCCCTCTCGTGTCTATATTGAAAAATTCCGGACGCTGTAAGACCAATATTTCGGTATTAATTAATTCGAATTTTTAACATTTCTTTCATTATAGTATTTTTTGTTGCATTGTTTACTGGCCCAATATCGGATTTGTTAATAACTCCTCTTTTCTAAGTCTACATCTCGTAATGTTTACCAATGTAGGCTCTAACTAAACTGTACAGTACTCAGTACCACTGGGAAGCACCGAGAGTGTATCGTGCTCACCTGCTCAGCCCGGCCATCACCATACCGTCCTATCAGTTATTATGACTCATGCCTGGGCTCTAACTCATATCGCCTACTACCAGAGCGCTCAATCGTCGCTCTGGTGGACATGAGCCCGACTCTACTATGTACTAAATTTTGCCTACCCTAAATTTTTATTTACCTAGGGTTATGGTATTTAACGAGTACCATCTCGAGGCTCGGGACCATCGCTAAACGTCCCATCCGAAGGACGGCGTGAAGTTTATTTCACCTCCCAAATTAAATAAACTAAGGGCCTCGGCCGGGTTTCGAACCCGTGATCTTGAGCCCAGTAAGCAAGTACGCATACCATTGAGATACTGGCGCCCGCATCTTCTTTTGTAATTTTCAAATATAATCAATCTTATTATTTACACCTTATTAAATTGTCCACTATTTTGGAGTGAGGCTCCATAGAACCTCTGGAGGAACCATAGCCTGATTAATTAGAAATTCCTATTTGGATTCCAACCCGGTCTGGTTTCTTAGCACATCTTCGAACACCCACATATAAGAATTTTTACTCTTGCTACGAAAGATATGAGAAAAGGACGACCTTCCTTGTTCCTGTAAGAATCCAAAGACCCCCAAAATGTATCTTCCATTATTGAGATTTCAATTTAAGACGAAATTTTATTTTTAATGTTTTCCATATTTTAAGGCATAACTACAGGAGGGACAGGAGGTGGTTATAGGGACTCCACAATGTCTAACAATAAGCCCACCAAGTTTGGGCCCGTTTGACTTGTCTCAATGAGTCCTTTGGTTACATATTGTGACCAGGTGGGTCTGATGTGGAGGAGGGAGGTGTCATGGGAACTTTTAACTTTTTAATACACTACTCATAAAAGCGTGTTTTTAGTTTTTTAAACAACAACTTTTTATTTTAATAAACATACTAAAAGAATAAGAAAATAAAAATCTACCGTTAATAAAGTTGACGAGGGGTTTGGGGCGCAATAACAAGAATGTTTATAGTTGGCTATACGTGAGGAGCATTAATGGAACCTTTATGAATCATTAGAGAGAACTAATAAAGTAGTCCAAATGTTAGTGAAGGGGGAAAAGTCCAATAACAGCTCCAGATGTTAGGAGCGGTGATTGGAAGGCAATGTACGGATCACTTGGATTTGAACAATCGATACGGATCAAAACCTGACTCAGACCAAATTAGGCACCCTTCTTACAGCGCTCTGCCACTCGGGGGTCTACCATTGTGTTAGATATACAGGGCATTTATACTAAGCATCTAGTCCTTGTTAGCTCTAGGTTAGGTTAGGTTTTATGACTACTGCACGGGCTTTAACTATTAGGTCATATCGCCTACAACCAGAGTGCTCTTTCGTCACTCTGGTGGACACGAGCCCGACTCTACTGTGGGAGTCCTAAATTTTGCCTACCCTAAATTTTTATTCATCTAGGGGGGGGGGTCTTTAACGAGTACCTGACATTGTACAGACTCGGGACCATCGCTTAACGTCCCATCCGAAGGACGGCGTGCTTAAGTTTATTTTACCCCCCAGATAAAATAAACTAAGGGCCTCGGTCGGGTTACGAACCCACGATCTTGAGCTCAGAAGTCAAGCACGCATACCACTGAGCTACCGGCGCCCTCATTGTTAGCTCTATAGTTGGAGTCTTAAATATTGCCTGTTTAATTAGGGGACTTACCTAGGCCTACCATACGTCCGATTTTCGCCCGGACAGTCCGGATTTGAGTCCGGATTCAAAAAATGTCCGAGTAGCCCTGCGTGGGCCCTATATCAAAATTTATTGGTCCGAGAAGTCAGAAAAATGTCTTTATAAAATCACATCATCAGAAAAATATGAATGGCATGATAAATAAAAAAAAAATCTACCAGAACCAAAGATAGTTCTGGTAGATTTTTTTGTCATTAGCGCATAAGTAAAACTTAATATTATTAAGATGGAATAAAATGTGATTCAAATATATATACTATATATGTATATATATACACTCTAATTATTTTCTGAACTGTAGTAAGTGATGATGTATACATTTTTTTTCCTTTCTAGAATTTGATTTCCTTTTTTTCTGTGGAGTGTCCGGGGTTAACTTTTGAAAATTATGGTAGGCCTAGACTTATCTGACATTGCCCAGGCTCATGACCATAGCTTAACGTCACCACCGAAGGACGGCGTGCTCAAGGCATTCTTACATCTCAGTTAAAAAACCTCACTCGGTTCGAACCATTCTTGAGCTCAGTATAAGTATATTAGTATAAGCCCGGTCAGTTGCAACCTGAAAACAGGGGTCATATCACGAATTCGAAGTATAGACGATGTTATGCATTTGGTCAGAAATTCATTGTTGAATTTTCAATGGAATTTCATCTTGTTGACTCCTACAGTCGGGCTCATGTTAACCAGAGTAACGAAAGAGCGCTCTGGTAGTAGGCGATATGAAGTAGTTAAAGCCCGGGCATGAGTCATAATAACTAACTACTCGTAATAATACAAGGACAGGAGGATGACAGTAGGAAGACTTGCCCATGCACCCCTACCAAAGTTAACTGCATTACGGCTGCAGTTAATGGGGTCTTGTCAGGTGAGGTTGTTGGCCGAAGAAAAAAAAACGGGATTGCAAATCTCGTCTCCCTTATCAAAATTAAAAGGATTTCACTGTTGAAAATGTGAATACAAATATTTATTGCCTCTAAATAAGAATAATCGTTTAACAGACGCTGGGTGGAGCCATTTTGACTAATATCCATGAACCCAACGTATTTCTGTAATTTGAATTAAATTTTTTAGTGATGAATGGCAAATATGTAGTAAATTTTGCAATAAGCAAGACGTTTATTGGCCGAAAAAATTAACTTCAGGAACTTATATACATTTTAGAATGTAGAATGTTTTTTTTTTAAGTCGGTGCACGAAGAATTGGCGTTGTTACGCGAATTTCCTTAGCGTTGTGTTATTCTTTAATTGTTTCCCCTCCACCATAACTAGGGGCTAGATACAAAAACAGGAAATGCAGTACTTACTAATTAACAGAAACTATTCGTTCAGGGGTAGAGGCAGGGGTGTAGCTACCGCTGATGATACAGGGCCCTCGAGTTAGAGGGGCCCCAACAGGGGTGTAGCTACCGCTGATGATACAGGGCCCCCGAGCTAGAGAGGCCCCAACAGGGGTGTAGCTACCGCTGATGATACAGGGCCCCGAGCTAGAGGGGCCCTAACAGGGGTGTAGCTACCGCTGATGATACAGGGCCCCCGAGCTAGAGGGGCCCCAACAGGGGTGTAGCTACCGCTGAGGATACAGGGCCCCCGAGTTAGAGGGGCCCCAACAGGGGTGTAGCTACCGCTGATGATACAGGGCCCCCGAGCTAGAGAGGCCCCAACAGGGGTGTAGCTACCGCTGATGATACAGGGCCCCGAGCTAGAGGGGCCCCAACAGGGGTGTAGCTACCGCTGATGATACAGGGCCCCGAGCTAGAGGGGCCCCAACAGGGGTGTAGCTACCGCTGATGATACAGGGCCCCGAGCTAGAGGGGCCCCAACAGGGGTGTAGCTACCGCTGATGATACAGGGCCCCCGAGTTAGAGGGGCCCCAACAGAGGTGTAGCGTGTAGCTATCGCTGATGATACAGAACCCCGAGCTAGAGGGTCCCAATATGCGTAAGTAAAAAATTGTAAAATGTTATCCATAGTCATATTGATAAAAGTCAATCCTAAATTTCTAAATTAAAAATTATTAAAAATGATCTTAGAACTTCTTTGGGACTTATCAATACTGTCCAGAGAAAAAGAATAACTTGAGAAACTAAAATCTTCTTCAGTTATAAATAATATAATAAATACGTTCGCCGAAAAAAAAGGCAAGAAAAGTACCTATTTAACCACTAGCATATTTTTTTAGAGTTAACTTTTTTAATATCTATTGTTGTTTTTGTTATATTGGAATATATCTTGTTTATGCAAGAGTTTTTATTTTCTGAAAAAGGGCCCCAAGAAATTTTCGCAGGGCTACCAGCTAAGCCACTGGGTAGAGGGTTGGATTCTAAGTTATGTAGACGACGTTGGAAATGCAAAACTCTGTACTTACTAATTAACACACATTATATTGTCTAATTCCACAAAAATATATACTTATAGTGTACTGGTTTCGGCTTACGCCAACGTCAGCACAAAGATAAAAAGAGAACTCGCTTTTGAAGATTATATGCTGACAATGGCGAAAGCCGAAACCGGTACACTTGATGTATACTGTTGTCATACATTTCGGTGGAAACCATCATCACTGGTTGATGGTCGAATACTATGGGCGAGCGCTTTCAATGTGAAGACAACAACTTCGAGCACCTGTTAATGTTGTACTCCATTAATAGTGGCTCGAAGATGATGTCATTACATCGAAAGCGCTAGCTTACAGTACTCGACCAGCAACCAGTGACGACGGTTTCCACCGCATGATATAACAACAGTAATATATTTACTGGCGGAATTAACCCCTTAGATTATATACTTTATGCATATATTTTTGTTGATTTAGACAATTTTAAAAGTTAAACAAGTTTTTTGTTTTTATTTATTTTTTTAGCTTTCCACTTTATTGTAGAAATGTATTCTGACATCAAACTCAGTACTTACTAGTTAACAGAAGTTATTCGTTAACGGGTAGGAGTTCATACAACGGCTTCTAAAGAACGGTGGCAAACGGCTCAAAATAAGAACACACTATATAATCGACTTCTTACCAAAAATCATTCACTCGAGAGGGTAATGAAAAATTTTGAGTTTCTTTAAAATTCTCCCCCAGTCATTTTTGATGGTGGATATAGTTGAATTGCGAGCTCCTAGCACCACATTCCCTTTCTTCACACAATCACAATCCTCTGTGACAAGTGAGACCGTATCCAATCCAACATGGATTCTTCACATTCTTGGTAACCCCAATCACATTGTGTTCCTACCACATACATACTACATAATAACTTCATTGACCCCGTTTATCTTGAAACAATATTGTCACAGTCTTCCTAACTTCTGAATCTACTTATTAGGTTTTTATGACTCATGTTCGGGCTTTAACTACGAGGTCACATCGCCTACTACCAGAGCGCTCTTTCGTCACTCAGGTGGGAGTCCTAAATTTTGCCTACCCTAAATTTTTTATTCACCTAGGGTAGGGGTCTTTAACGAGTATCTGACATCGTACAGGCTCGGGACCATCGCTTAACGTCCCGTCCGAAGGACGGCGTGCTTAAGTTTATTTTACCTCCCAGATAAAATAAACTAAGGGCCTCGGTCGGGTTTCGAACCCACGATCTTGAGCTCAGAAGACAAGCACGCATACCACTGAGCTGCCGGCGCCGTCGTCTACTTGTTGATTTAGTACCTAATCCACAATAAAGTGAAAAACACACTATTTTTCTATTGTTGCTTAATGGTCCAATATATCTAAATATATAATTCACATACAGATATACAATAATACATGTTTCACTTGCGATGTGAAAAATAATTAAAGAAGAATGGACTTGGAGAAGAAAAAGGTTGTCTTCAATTCTTTACGCCAATTAACTTTAAAGTGAACGATATTTGATATTTTTCATGCTGAGATCTTTAAGGAGGCGTATGAAAATGTCTTCTCTGAGCAAAAATAACCAATATATGTATACTGAAGATCGGGACCAGAAATGCAACAACTTTCATGACCGAAGTACGAATATTGATGAGTCCCGAAGTTTATAACTAAACCTGACGATGGTGTAATGCCAAAGTTGTGGATACATTTTTTGTGGAATAGAAAATATTTCAAAAATATATGTTACTCATTTTTTTGCATAGATATTGTGAAACACTTTTAGGAAAAACTTTTTTTTTTTTTTTTTAATATTGTTTATTTCACAAAATATATATAAAATATGAGAGTACTTTCGGTATTGCTACCATCTTAAGCTGGAGGGCGTCGGTAGCTCAGCGGTATGCGTACTTGCTTACTGAGCTCAAGTTCGTGGGTTCGAAACCCGGCCGAGGCCCTTAGTCTACTTTATCTAGGAGGTAAAATAAACTTAAACACTACCCTAGGTGAATGAAAATTTAGGGTAGGCAAAATTTAGAATTCCACCAGAGTGACGAAAGAGCGCACTGATAGTAGGCGATATAACGTCGTAGTTAAAGCCAGGGCATGAGTCATAATAACTAACTAACCATCTTTAGCCACGACTTAACGCTGAAGATGGTAGCAATACCGAAAGTACTCCGATATTTTATATAGGTATATTTTGTAAAATAAACAATATTTTTAAAAAAATTTACGTTTTTCTTTATTAAAAAAAAAGAGATCTGGCCATAACAGGAATTTCTTATAGCAACCTTTGTAAATTAGAGTAATGTATTAGCGTGAGCGGTTATCTTTGTTTCATTGTTCAGCGTAATTCTGTAGGACTTTCTTATACCTAGTATATGACATGACTTTTTGTACCAATTTATTGTACTAGATGTACAGAATATTCGAATTCGCCCTTATATAAATATTATAATTCTGAAGGTGACTTTCGTATACCCAGTAATGCCAGTATGAGATGAATTGAATGATCTATACATTCCGTGGACCTTGAAAAGGAATATCCGTTGACAAATCTACCTCGGATTTTCTACTACAATACTATCTTCTTATACTAAGTATATACTATTTCAGTATTACTGTTAGGATCGAAGTTCGAAATAGCTCATTGGTCCTCTTATCTATGCCACTGATTTCAACCATCTATTAACGATTCTCCAACTAGATTATCTAGGATTGTACATCAACACGTTTCTATTTCTGTAAGCTGTATCCCATTTCAACTGTCCAGGATACTGCATGTAGGTAAGTATGCTATCCCGCCGAACACCACATTGTGGCACTTAGACCGGATCTACCTCGGGAAAATATTACACGCTCATTGTATGATAATTTTTTTGAGCTCTAGGTTTTAGTTTCTTTTTTAAAAAAAAAATAGAAAACTAAGAATAAATAATTTAAACCCGAAATTAAGCTCTTAGGATAAGAAAAATTATCTTAATATATTATACTTATACCTATGGGATAATGAAGTATTGTAAACGTGCGAAAATCCGAGATCGAGGTTTCAACGGATGTTCATGTTTTAAGATCTCATAATAAGATACAAATTTCCGCGATGATGTGCCTAATGTGTGTATGAGACTGGAAATAAGTTGTGAGCGCTCTAACGCAGAAACGCGAAATGATATCAACGTAAAAGTTTAAATGAAATTGAGACCACTTTACTAAGTACATTTTACAAAAAACCGCTTATAATTATGACCTAATCAAAAATATTTTCAAGTAAAGTTATAGAGAAAACTGAAAGACACATTTTATATCCGTTAATACCATTTTTCGCACATATTTTTAGACGTTTCCTTGATTTACCCGAAAACGCTTAGTCCTATCGAAAATTTGGTTCATACAAAAAATGTTCCTTATTAAATTTCCAATCGCTAATAAGTCCTCAGATTTAAGATAGGATCAATATTAACAAAGTTTTAGGGCCTCAATAATGAAAAAAACAACAAGGCGTAGTCAAGGTCCACGCCGTAGATTTTCCGTGAAAACGTCGGGATAAAATAATTTTTCATTTTCTTTTCGATGCTGCCGTAGCTCTTGAATTTGCTTGGCACTAGACTTTTTAGGTTTTTTAAATTACTTTTGATGCGAGCTTTCCTCTGATTTGCATTTTCTATAATTCCGCGCATATTTACGATTCATATGAGACATCTTTAATTTTTTTGCAATTTTCAATTTAATACCGATTTTTACATATATTTCGGAATATTTTTATTGTTTTACTTTGAGTCCTAGTAGTGCTCCTCAAGCTCTTTACAATGACACCCGAATCAAGTCCTATCTAAACGCGTTATCACGCTACACTAATTTCTAATTTTACACAACGCTAATTCGCAACAATCATCCGCCGGCGCCCACACTAGCCCGATAACGTCACAGGCAGAACAAACACTGCACAACAAACACGTACAGACATGCTCTATCCATTGTGACCTCAACCGTTGTTATCGCATTATTAGTCTCGTAGTTATTATCGATTGAAATCTGACGGTTTTTGTAACACAAGAAAGTTTGACCGGCTATCACTGTGCTTAACGAGCGAATAGACGTTTTCACGTCAATATATTTCCGTAGGAAATACTTCAAAGGAATATTTTTAAATTGTATCGCGTAGCAACGAATGTCCCGTAATGGCCACGACTCTATAAGTGAGTCCTAAATGTTGCTTACCTAGGTTTATTGACCAATGTAAGAATCTTTAGCAAGTACCTGACATCGTACACTCAGGAAGATCAATCCCAGACATACCTAAAAAACCCGCCATCTCGAGTACCCGCGCCCTCTTACCTACAACATATGCGTATCTTAGATGAATGAGAAATGTTGGTCAATCATTGAAACTTGTTTTGTGTTGATCACTTTTTTATGCTAATGAAGTTTCGCTTTTGAACTTTTATTAACTCTCATTTCACCCCAACCTAAAATGGGTTATGAGGGCATTTCTATGCTTACTTAATTTTTTTTTTAATGAATTATATATGTTTGAAAATGTGGTTGGATCATCTGCGTTTTCAGTCAGTCTTTTATTAATATTGTTGACATTTGGTCTAACATCCTTAGCCTTCTATAGATTATTAATTTCCTCATTTAGAAATAGGATAGAGGAGATTATATAATAGGGCAGAAATTCGATGTTGTGGTTTTATCGGAATTTCATGTTTCCAACCCCTGATTGCAAATGAAAAAAAAATGCTTTCTGTCAACACGAAAACTCCAGATAGAATGAATGTCCCCCCACTATCTGGTCCAACTGTCTCAGAGCAACATCCCCCGGCGTCTATCTGCAGCCCTAGCAGACAATCCCCAACAACAGCACCCTGAACTTCTTCAATGATATAAGAATGTTATCGGAGGTATAAGAAGAGGTATATAAAAAAAAATTAAAAAAAAAAAAGTGACCATATATGTATAGTTGCTGCTTATATTTGTGTATTTTTTCTATATTGTGTATTATATAAATTTATCTGAGGGGTATATGCGTATGTGCGCGTAGGCTATGTTTATGTACATATGAATTGGAAAAAAAAAAGAAGGAAAGAAAAAGGAAGGAAAAGGGAGGAAAAGGAAGAAAATAATAATGAGGGGAAAGGGAAGAATGAGGGAGGAAAAAAAATAAGGGAAAAAATAGAAAGAAGGATAAATAATAATAGTAAAAAAAAAAAAGTAAAAAAAATAAAAATAAAGAAAGGCTATAGGTTACCTATATATAGTACACTTAGTATCTATATTTATTTATTTTTTGCTAATTATTCATTCCTATATGAGGTATGTGTGTATGAGTGTACATGTATATTCTGTTGAATGCATGTTTTTGTAAATATGCTTATGTATTCTCGTGTGTCTATATTTTTACTGTTAGGTACTGCTGTTTGTTTATTCTTATATTTATTGTTATTGTTATTGTTTGTTTTATTCTTATTTTTTCACTATTATTTTATTTATTTCCACTGACTAATATGAATGCATCCATTTGAAAAAAATAATAATAAAGAAATATCAAATTGGAGCATGACCTTGAAATTGTACAAATACAGATTTGCCACAATTTTGTTTTTGTTTTTTTTCCAATCATCAAGCTTGATACGCCAAATATATTGGGCACTGATGACCTTTGCTGTTTTGCGTCCTTAAACTCCAAATCCTATCCTATCCCGATAGAATGAATATGTGTATTCAGAACTCATAAGAACCTATTGTCTTTCAACCAAATCGGCGAAGGGAAGGGGGCGAATAGGAGGGGAGGGCTTAACACAAAACTCTAATAACTGCCGTTGTAATGAATGTATTGACACCCAATTTCATAAGTAAATTAAAAAAAGGACAACACATATCAGTGGAATTGGGCAAAGAATGAAAGGTGAGAGGAGGCTCAACACATAAAGCTCAATAACTGCCGATGTGATGAATGTATTGACACAAATTAGACCATTGATTCGACCCCAAACCGTCGATTGATTTTAGATAGAGCAGCGTTTCCCAACCTTTTTTGGATCGCGTACCACTTGGTAGTACATCATGCTAAATTGTACTACATATTTCGTAAAAATTATTGTATTTCGGAAATTTGTTAATGCGAGTGTGTTATTTTATTTGCATTATACATTTTATAGGGTGACCATGTATTCACATCACATAATGAGACAAATTACATTGAAACTCGCCTAAACGTCAAGCCGGATTATAAACTCACTGTAACATATACATATATATGTTTGTGTTTGTTCAAAGTTTCATATTTATCTACTATTTTGTCATATTTTGTTTACTAATAAATGGTTTTAATAAAAACACAAAATTATAAAAAAACAATTAATTTATTTTCTTATCATAATCAAATATTTTTATAAAATTTAATGAGATCCTTGTGCTTGTTTCGAAGAACATAAGTGCACTCCAAAAAAACGATATCGATTGGCGGATTTTCGATCATCGACTGTACATATTAACAACTTTACTGTATAATATTATTTATTAAAATAATTTTTATGAATTATAGGAAAAAACGTTTCTATGATATTTTTATGATTTAATTTTTTTTTTTCTTTTTTTTATGTCCGCCATTATTGATTATTTTTCGCGTACCACCAACCAGCAACTCGCGTACCACCAATGGTACGCGTACCACAGGTTGGGAAACGCTGGGATAGAGTATAAAATCATAGACTCAAGCTGTTAGTTGTTCTTTCTGACAAAACAGTTTCTCTATTTCTAAATAATGAAAAACATCAAAATAATTACTTCCGCCTATTGTCTATCTCCCTCAAGAAAAATTTAATATTTAGAATTGTTTGCTTCTAAAAACAGGTTCAATATTTTCCGCAACGGAAAGTCGTCGGTGAATCTCAGGCTACTTCCCCAGAGCGAATTAATTCATTACGTTTTCGCTCTCCCTTCGAAACTAATCGACTTTTTGTACTAAAAACCAGTGTATGACATACATAGCGGCTTCTGAATACTCATACTAAATTTTGGACAACATATTAAATTTCGAGTTCATACATTCCTTGATTCAGAAAACATAAAATTCCGTTGAAACATCGCATTTCTGTCTGATTACAAAACTTCTCCTATACGGGGGAAGTAAAATGGTTTTTCATAGTATAGTATCTAATTATAAACGTACAATACAAGGGCGCCAATGCTAACTTGAGCACGCCGTCCTTCGGATGGGACACGATGGTCCCGAGCCTGTACGATAACAGGTACTCCTACCATAGGTGAATAAAAAATTAGGGTAAGCAAAATTATTTATTAAATTTAGGACTTCCAATTTAGAGTCGGGCTCATGTCCACCAGAGCTTCAAACGAGCGCTCTGGTGGTAGGGGATATGGCCTCGTAGTTAAAGCCCGGGCTTGAGTTATAATAACTAACTAAATGTACAATATTTTACAAATAAATTTATGATATTAAAAATGATCGAAAAGTTATATTTTGGGAGGAATTTATAATCAAAATAGGATCTCAAATAAAATCGAATCAGTTTGCCAGGTAATTTTGGAGCCTGTTCACAATATTGGTGACACAAAAACTCTAAATATATGAACAGGTTCTTGACCTTGCAGTTTGCTCTGGTTATGCACATTAGATGACCGAATGTTGCGAACCGGTCCGCAATTTTTTTTTTATAAACGATATAATATAGTTAATTTTTTTTAATGTCAAATAAAATGAAAAATGTAGCTCAATAAATTAAGGAACTAAGATTCGTTCTCCCTCCCAACTCAATTAATCGATTTGCTTGAAAATCAATACTTTTCTTATTCAGGGATTTATGAATCATACTAAATTTCGTGTTGATATATTCGTTACATCAACAGTTTTGGATTCACATATAAAAAGCTTATTTAAGTAAAAATAATTATTTAGATTTATTACAATACTGGATATAAGAAATCAGCGTGTTTCTTTTTAACATTGCAGGTGCAGTGAAATTCTGAAAACATTCTTATACCAAGTAAAGCTAGTTTGAAATGAGATAGAAACGAATTTGACAAGAAGGAGTGAGTATATGACACATCAGATTTTTTTTTTTACAAGGATAATTTACAAAATGTAGTAGGACTCATGTTCACCAGAGTGACGAGCGAGCGCTCTGATAGTAGGCGATATGACCTCGTAAAGCCCGGACATGAGTCACAATAAGTAAATAACTAACAGGTTAGGCCACTGGCGGTATACAAAGACATAAAGTAAACTTTTTTAGCCGAGATAACATTTTCCTCTACACGGAAAGGCAAGAACAAATTTACCTTAGGCACAGGATGGACTGAAAGTATTGGTTCCCTTTAACAATATAAACAGGGAAAGTTATATCTTAGATGGAATAACAAACTGATATTATCTTCCTAAAATAGCAATTTGGGGTGAGTCAGTGAATCAACGGCTTTATACTTCCCCAGCACGAATTAATCAATTACATTTTCGCTTTCCTTACAAAATTAATCGACCCATTAATAATAACTGGGTTAAAACTCAATATTTGACTTCTGAATCCTCATAATAAATTTTATATTTATATATTCATTACATCGGCAGTTATAAGGGTATTTAAGGCGAGCCCCACAGCCCTGGTCCCCCTTCCATGCAGATTCTGGATACACATATAAAAGTCCCTGTCGATATATTCATTCTATCAACAGTTTTCATGTTCATTGACAGGTTTCGGAGGGAAAACGAAAACTTAATTAACACTACGTAACAAAATTTGTCCAAGTTTTTGTTTATCTTATTTAATTTGATGATGCTGATTATGAATATACAAGCAGTTTTTCTTAATTGTCAATATTTTGGTTGTGATAATAAATTTTTCAATTTTCTTAAAAGCTACTAATATTACATATTTCTTTAATATAACTAGAGCAGGGATGGGCGTATTTGTAATCAACAATTATTATATGAGGAGTTTGGAGCCAGAGCGGACCAACTGGTTGAAACTGAACAGGAAGAAAATGGCAATTGAAAATTGAGTACATTTTGTTTATCTCCATAAATGGGCCCCAAATATTTATTTATGTTTGAAATTTTAGAATAGTATTGGATGAGTGATCCCTTTTTGTGTTCTATAAAGTTTTTGAAGGCCGTATGATCCATTGTGACTTTGAAAATATATACACAAAATATTTGTGGACTAAACTTAAAGTGCTGCTATCTATCACTGAAGTGAAGAAACTAAGTGATCCACACTGGTTTTGAAAAAAGAGAACCTATGCCAACATCAGGATGGTAATAACTCATTTTCCGAAAAATTGTGGGTTGGTCCGCTCTGGCTCCAAACTCCTCATATATGAATATGAATACGAATATATTCATATTCACACCTGTGAATACGAATATATGCATATTTACACCTTTGAATATGAATATATTAATATTCATAGCTGTGAATTCGAATACAGTTGTATATATGAAAACAGTTGTATATGTATCGTATGCATATTTGTGAATATGACGAACGAAAATCAAATTTTACATGGTATCACTCATTACTATACTACTCGTTATAAACTCAAAATTATTTATAGCACAGTCCCAACGTCCCTGATATCTTCTTTATAAATATAATTGGCGTTGGAAAAGTACATTTCAAGTGATTCACGACTTTTTTTTTTCAATTTTGGAATCAAGGGGATTGGAAAACATGAAATTTGACTGAAAATTCAGCACATAATTTCTGACCGGTTAACTAACTTCTGCTACATCGTATCGCTGAGGAAGTGAAAATTATCAAAATCATCCGAAGCCATTGATAAAGGAAATGAGTGAGCATTGTATGAACTCCAGTTATTCCACATTAATCCAATTGTATGGCTATTGATAGACCAAGTATAACTTAGTGATTATCCCAAATTAGGTAGAGCTAGTGACTAGCGGTTCTGGGGTTAGTTACTCGTAGCAAGGGGAAGGAAACGTGAGGCACGAGTCTCCAGTCTCGTTATCTGATCGTCTGTCAGATCGTTGACTCAAACTGGACCATCACTAATAATAGAAGGAACATCTTCTCACAGAGCTGGCCCTATGGCCCTAAATATGGAACCCATTCTTAGGAGCTCTTGTCAGGAAGGAGGTTCGCTAGCCTTCTGCCTTAAGTATGGCCTATGAATAGAGCCCGGATTTCGTGCAGTAAAACAAAAAACTTACAATAAAAAGGCCAAAACGTGCAACAAAAAATAAAATCCTGCCATTAACTGTTTTTATGCGAAAAAAAAAAAAAAAATTGGATCTAATTTGTAAATTAAATAATTCTTTTTTCAGCATAGTATTTAAAGGATTTTATTTATACAATTTATAAAAAAATATTTACTGAGAACACGAGTTTTTTTATTGTATCCATGTTTTAATTACAAAAGCATATATGTATAGATTTTTGATTGAAAAAAATACTAGAGATGTGTAAAATACAAAACACTTCACCACATTACTCGAGGCAGAGAATTTGACTTCAATTAAATTGATATATATTTTTTACTTAAACATTTGATGCGTTAAATACATTTCAAATTTTTTTTTATTTACAAATAGCTATTTACAACTGTATACAAATAAATACAACAAGCAAATGTGCTAATAAAGAGATAATGGCAATGTCAAAATGTCATGAGGGGAGAAATCACCCAGTGGTGACAACTCCCTAGTCACAGTTTTTCTCTCGTTTATAGCTAATCACTGTCACTGTCACTACTTCTGCTCAGGAGGTCTCTAGGCCATTGACGCTTAAGCCGTCGTTGGGGAAGCCAACGAAATTCTTGTCTGAAAAACTGTGCCGCCTGTCTCTAAGTATGTTGTTTTAGCTGGGAAAACAATCTCTCAACGCTGATGCTTGTGATGGAGCATTTTTTGTAGCTGCTTAAAAATGTCAGATTATAGATCCAATCCAATATCATCATCCAATATCATTTTTATCATCCGGAATGATTTCTCAAAACTGTTGTAAAGGGTACCCCCCATTAAGATAGGCAAAATGCCCCCATCTTCGAATTCTTGAAAAAACAGTTGAGATAGGTAGTTTGGGGGCAAAAAATGAGTTTGGCACGACTTTTGGGTCGGGTGACCCCCCCGCCCCTCCAGGGGGGGCAAAAATGACCTTTTTCCGATTTATTTTTTTTTAGAACGACCTAGTTGACGAAAATTTTTGAAAAAATTCAGGAGTATAGGTGGTTGTGAGGGCTTTTCAGGGAAATTCTTTCGGCTCCCCAGGCTCCCCCCTTACCTTCTAAAAAAAATAAAACAGAATAAAAATCGAAAAAAGACCCCAAAAATGCCGAGGACTCCCAAGTTTTTTTTTCGAAATATTAAAGTTCGCAATGAGTTCTACAGTAAGATATTTTTTTTCGATTTTTTCGAGCACTGCATCTCCTCGAAAAACTGCATTTTTCCGTTTTTTACGACGTTTTTACAGACCAGACTTGCAACGTGGGAGCAGCAACCAATTCGGGGCAAAAAAAAACACATTTATGCAAGCCGTTTACTATGTGTACCACAAAATATACGTTTTTGCATTGATATGCCGAGACCTGACCTCGAATCGTACAATTTCTGGCCTATCCTTTACGAATTTCAAAGGTAAACGCCCGTTCTCGTCCAGCATTTCTCCTAAGTAAGAAACCGCCTGCCCAAGCTGATACGATCCAGTAAAAAATAACACAAGTTCTTCTAATGTCAGTTTCGGAAAATCAAGGAGTTCCGATGAAGTTACATTTTGAAACGGGGCAGTTTTTCTGTTCAAATTATCCCGTTCAATTTCTTCCGCCAATTCATTCTTCTCGAGGTTCAGTGCCATCATCCTAGCTGCAATAATATGAATTCTTTCATTTGATACATTAAGGCTTACCGACTTTGTTGAGAAGGAACAACGCCATTTTGTTGGACACCCGCATCTTTTAGCATATTATTGTGAAATTGATGGTGCAGTAATTTATATTTTTGTCCCAAAATTCCATGTATAGCCTCCACTACCCATCTGAGTACAGTTACAGACCGAGAGTGATTAGACTCTTTTGCCCTAAGTTGATTTCTTTTCCCTTTCAAAGATGGCATCAAAACGGAGTAGCCTTTTTCTTCCAAATACGGAATGACATCTCGAAATCCTCGATCCAAAATAAATTCGTCCCCAGGCTACAATATGGTACTGATTCCGTCAGGATCTTCTAGAACTCGTTTCATTATTTCTGCATCGTTCAATGTCCCATCAAATGGCCCAGGAGCATCGATTGTGAAAGTGTTTGTGGTACACATAGTAAACGGCTTGCATAAATGTGTTTTTTTTTTGCCCCGAATTGGTTGCTGCTCCCACGTTGCAAGTCTGGTCTATCATTTAAGTTACGGCAGATATTTGTCTAAGGTAATAAGACCAGCAGAGGTTCTCACAAATATCTTCGACATGAACCATTGCAGTCCAGTGATCGATGAAGATAGTGACGAAGATTAGATATCTCTGGATTATATCAAGTATGTGTGTGCGATGTACATATGTTTTCTGATACCTATTGTAATAACTTCTAAGTTGAGGAACGCGGACATATTGTGGAATTTGTAATAAATAAATAAAACAAACCTATTTTTTTAAATATTGTCTATTCCACTAAAGACAATCTTTATTTACCTATTGTAATGTTGCTGTAGGTCAACTGAGTGGGAATACGAAGATATAAGTTGCAAGTAAGGAAACATTACAATTCGGGCGATTTTTTTTCTTTTTGCAGACCTTGCAAGCGAGCATTTTTTCATGTTTTGATGTTAAATTATATTAATGTACAAAATTCATTCAATTTTTATAAATAAATGTTGCATTGACTCATATAACTCTAGAAAATAGCCATCAATAATCACTTCTTGCAATTTCTCAGGGAACAGATGCATGATTAAAAATTGAAACTTTGAACAACCTAATGCAAAGATATTTTGACGTTATTATTTATCCCTTCTATGAATCCAGGAGACGGAATCACGTTTCATAGCTGCATTTCATCTACGTAAGGGTCGTTAAGTCGGTAAAAAATGGCGGAAAAAATCCTTTTTTTTTCTTAAAAAAAAACTTAGTTTGCACAGGAAATACGAGGAACATCGTGTCAAAACTTGTTTCGCGGAGGACTATAGGTAAGTAAAATTTTCCGTTGAAACCAAATCTGGTATTATTTGACTTTCAAATTGGTTCCTGTCTTCGAAAACGTCGTAAAATTGGTGAAGAATGGCATTTCTTCGTGAAAAAAGTTAATTTGAGCCCATAGTACGTAAAAAATTGAGTCCAAACTGATTTTGTGGAGGCCTATATGTCAGTAAAATTTTCCGTAGAATCCGGATCTGGTGTTATTTGACCTTGAAAATGCTTCCCGTCCCCAAAAAAGTTGGAAGATCTGTAAAAACGTCGTAAAAAACGGAAAAATGCAGTTTTTCGAGGAGATGCAGTGCTCGAAAAAATCGAAAAAAAATATCTTACTGTAGAACTCATTGCGAACTTTAATATTTCGAAAAAAAAACTTGGGAGTCCTCGGCATTTTTGGGGTCTTTTTTCTATTTTTATTCTGTTTTATTTTTTTTAGAAGCTAAGGGGGGAGCCTGGGGAGCCGAAAGAATTTCCCTGAAAAGCCCTCACAACCACCTATACTCCTGAATTTTTTCAAAAATTTTCGTCAACTAGGTCGTTCTAAAAAAAAATAAATCGGAAAAAGGTCATTTTTGCCCCCCCTGGAGGGGCGGGGGGGTCTCCCGACCCACACGTCGTGCCAAACTCGTTTTTTGCCCCCAAACAACCTATCTCAACTGTTTTTTCAAGAATTCGAAGTTGGGGGCATTTTGCCTATCTTAATGGGGGATATGGTTTGTCGATTACCAAATGAATACATTTTTAAACTAACTTACAGATAAATTTTCTAATTATGACAAAATATGCAATTTTGTGTAGTAAAAATCCAAAACGTGTAATTTTGCTAAAAAAGTTAAACATGTGAAATTTCGAAAATAAAATTTATGTATATTAATCAGGATGCTTTAATTCGTGAAAATATATTGTTATTTATTGATTTCAAGCAAGCAAAAAAAAAAAATGTCATTGCACGGAAATCCGGGTTCTACCTATGAACAATTCAATTTGAAGATGACCGGTACAGTGTGAGAAATGGTTATTTCACATATCGTAAAATAAGACATAATCTGACCCCTCTCACAGTTTTTATGATTAGTCGGCTTTCGAAGTTTTCCATCAGAATGTCTGATAAATATAGGGGGGCAAGGACATGTGCTGAAGGGTAGCTGACGAGATGAGGGGAGGGCTGATGTGTACACCTAGGGACCTAAGCATCCAATGCTTTTATTCCCTCCCTTTTAGCTCTACTGTGAAAGTCTTAAATTTTGCCAACCCAGGTTTAGTTACCTAAGGTGAAGACGTCTTTAACGAATACCTGACACCGCACAGGCTAGAAACCAACGCTTAACTACCCATCCGAAGGACAGAGTGCTCAAGGTTTTTACCTCCCTGACAAAAAAACCTAATGGCCTCGGCCGGGTTTCGAACCATCGATCTTTAACTCAATTGCGCCCCTATGAAACTTCTCTCCTGCAAATAAACCCGCCCCTGAGGTGTCAAAATAAACAATGGGCTACACTCCCCCGTCCTGTAACAGCCCAAAGGCAGACACTTTCATAGAGGTGGGCGTTAATATAAAAAACGGACCGTTATGTGAAGAAGCGCATTTCGACAAGGGTAGCTCTGCTTTTGACAGAATACGGCGGATATAGTCCGGGAGGTACCGGGCCGAGAGAACTGACGCGGAACCCAGGCGGAGTTGGAACCTATAGAATCTACAGCCGGGGAGAAGGCGCAAGAAGTAGGACACCCCGGAACCAAAGCCCTCTGGTCCTTCAAATTAGGGGTGCTTGGCGTAGGGTTAACAACCCCCTCCGTAAAAATACTTTATTACGAAACCCACAACCAGCCTCGGATTGAATAGACTAAAGGCTAAGACCTCGACTTTCCTGTTCACCTCATGAGTCACAATTGTTTGAACGTTCGCTCCCGTTCTCTAAAGTGATGTAATAAGAATGACTTTTTCTTTCTGAATGGGGAATGGCATCAACTATTATTGCAAAAGGTGGCTTGTTTGTCTTTATGTTTTTGTGATTCAAGCCCGGGCTTTAACTACGAGGACATATCGGACTTTGCCGCTCTGGTGGGCATGATGAACCTACTTGCCTTAGTTTCTAACTAAACCTAACGATGGTGTAACGCCGAAATTAACTTTATCTTTACATTTCTTGTGAAAAGACAATATTTAAAAAACATAATGTTTGGTTTTTAATTGTTTATTTTGAATATTTACAATCGGAATAAACCATGAGTAAATTTGATGAATGACATAACATAAAAAATATACGTTAACAGAAAGAGAGAAAATATATATATATATATATATATATATATATATATATATATATATAATAATAATAGTATAATATATATATATATATATATATATATATGTACAAAATAATAGTAGAGAAAAAAAAAAATATATATGTACAAAACGAAGAGAAAATATTAAATTTAAATAATAATAAACATAACTTCTAAGTTGAGGAACGCGGACATATTGTGGAAACTTGTAATAAATGAATAAAACAAACTTATTTTTTGAAATATTGTCTATTCCACTAAAGATGTATATACATATAACTACCGGTTTCGGCTTTATACCATCGTCAGGTCTAGTTATGAACTAAAGGTTCATAACTAGACCTGACGATGGTATAAAGCCGAAACCGGTAGTTATATGTATATACATCTTTAGTGGAATAGACAATATTTCAAAAAATAAGTTTGTTTTATTCATTTAATAAACATAAACATAAAAATAAAATAATAATAAAGATAAAATAAAATGAACATGAAAGCCTTCAACTCGAGACCCCTCGAAACACTCCCGGTTCTCTGTCAACCTCATCCCTCCAACTTAATGGGGGCAGGGGAGGCCGCGGGGGCTCGAGTGATCCAACCTGCCTTCTCGCCCCACCAATCACTGTCCAGCAGTGGAGGCAGGCCAAGAAGAAAAGGAGAGTTGAAGGTAAGAGGATTACATGAGGGGAGAAGCTGGTCATCACCGGCACTCCCTAAATATTTTTGCCACAGTAGCAGGTCTCTCGACCAGAGTCGCCTCAGTCTTCGGGGGGGATTATCTGGATGGGAATGGGATGACAAGAGTCGAGCAACTGGATTGACGTGGGAGGAAAGGTTAGAGTGGAATTTGGAGAAGCGGGACTTGATGAGGTCAATAATGTAAATTATGCTCGGAAGTTATTTTACTTATCCAGTTTTACGCAGTATAGGGGAGTTATGTTATAAATAAGAAAAATAGAAATTCGTAGTTGAATTTTGATCAGCATTCCATGATTTCCGGCAAAAGCTCTAATAACTGCCGTTGTAATGAATGTGTATCCAAAACTCCATAAGAACGGCACTTATTAATTTACTCAACTCAGAAACCGAATGTATATACTACTGTTACGTAAATTGACTACTGTAGATACATATATTATATGGGAGTACTTTCGGTATTGCTACCATCTTCAGCCATGACTTAACAAATACTGTATTTGATAAGTCATGGCTTAAGATGGTAGCAATACCGAAAGTACTCCCAAATAATTTATATATCTTGTGAACGTTTTTCTTTTTCTTTTTAGAAAAGTTAATTGATTAATTTGTTTTGGGGAAATAGATTTCCAGTGATTTACCGACACCTTTTTTCATATTTCATTTTTTAAGTAAAAATCCCATGAGGACAATAACTGTTAATTATCAGCTAAATCTCATCAGCAGAAGAAAGGGGGGTTCAAGGGAGGGGGCTTACCTCAAAAATCCTAATAACTACCGATGTGATGAATTTTATAGACAGAAAATTTGACGATTGACTACTTTTAGAGAGGAAGCGAAAAGTTAAATACTGATACTTAACATTTTCCGCAGAGATATTGTGAAAAATATAAAGAAACAGGTATGTTTATTAAAAATATTGTTTATTTCACAAGATATATAAATTATATTTATATGGTAGAAATACCGAAAGTACCCCCATATAATTTATATATCTTGTGAAATAGACAATATTTTTAAAAAACATTTGTATTTCTTTATATTTGTTGAAAAGTTAATTAAATAATTTGTTTTAGGGAAATAGATTTCCTGATTCACCGACAACTTTTTTAAATATATAACGGAAGTCCCCGGCCATGGCCTTTAGGTTTTTCATCTGGGAAGTGAAAAAAACTCCTCAACACGCCATCTGTACAATGTCAGGTACTCATTAAAGACCCCTTACCCTAGGTGAATAAACCTGTGTAGGCAAAATTTAGGACTGCCATAGTAGAGTCGGCTCATGTCCACCAGAGCGATATGACCTAATTGTTAAAGTCCGGGCATGAGTTGCAATAACTATAATGAAAGTAAATAGGCTATATTTCAATCTCACTCAAACTTTTAATTTCAAAAAGCTGTGTGGTTTCAGAAACTTCGGCACTTTAATTTGTTAACATTTTTTTTTTTGTTTTATTCTTTAATAAAGAAAGTACCACAAAACATTTGGTCACTAAGCGTGAATGCCACAGACCTTGACAGCTTCACTCTGGTTATATTTATGAAAACAATAGACATCTTTTCCTGTTGTTTTTTTGTCGACTTTTGTCTGTTTCTAAAAAGTTTATGTATGAGAACTGAGGAGAAACAAATGAAAATATGAAAAAAAAAAAAAAAGAAAAAACCCGGACCAACCCAACGTGATTCAGATGTGTCTAAGGATAAGTTGCAGGGCAGAGGTCTTGGTCTCGCCAGGGTACGTTATTTTTACTATCCCAGCTGTACAAAGTATAGTCCTAGTTATATAATCTGTCAGATATTCGATTTTGAGTTTTCATAGGAATAAAGAGAAAAAAAATATAAGTCGGTGAATCACTTGCTCAGCACAAATTCTTCAATTACAGTTATTAGGTTAGGTTTTATGACTCATGCGCGGGCTTTAACTACGAGGTCATATCGCCTACTACCAGAGCGCTCTTTCGTCACTCTGGTGGACATGAGCCCGACTCTACCGTGGGAGTCCTAAATGTTGCCTACCCTAAATTTTTATTCACTTAGGGTAGGGGTCTTCAACGAGTACCTGACATCGTACAGGCTCGGGACCATCGCTTAACGTCCCATTCGAAGGACGGCGGGCTTAAGCTTATTTTACCTCCCAGATAAAATAAACTAAGGGCCTCGGTCGGGTTTCGAACCCACGATCTTGAGCTCAGAAGACAAGCAGCATACCACTGAGCTACCGGCGCCCTCACAGTTATTAAGGTATTTGAATCGAGACCCCTTCTCAAATCCCCCTCCTCCCTTCGACTGATTTCGCGGAAAATCAATATATGCCATTCTTATGAGGTTTTTAATTTAAATATAAAATGTCATGTCGATACATGCATTACATCGGCAGTTATTAAGATGTTTCAGTTGAGCTGGAGTTGATTTGGGTTGAATATAGGATAAATATGTTGTAACGACATTTTTTCAAGTATTGTAATATTATTTTCAAAATGGCTGTTAATTTTAAATAGAACTTCAGATATAGGACCATGACCTATTCTATTGACTATTCAAAGTAGTGAGAGTTATTCGCATTATTAATCATCTTTTATAGTTCTTTTAATTGAGTATCCTTTTTGTCTCATATGACATGTCACCGTTCAATGGCAGACATTTTCCGATGAGAGAAAAGACATTTCAGGGCTTAAAGACGTCGTGCAAGAGGCCGGAGTAGGCCAATCTGAAGGTTACTATCCTATTAAATATATCTTGGGATAGTCAAAAACGTTGTCGGTGACTCAACATGTACTTCCCCAGGACGAATTAATCAATTATTTTGCTTTCCTTTCAAAGCAAACAACCATTTGGGCTAAAAATCAGTATTTGACTTATACAGTGGCTTCTGAATCCTCATATTAATTTTGTGTCGATATTTGAGTCGAGAATCCCTTCCCTTCGACGATTTCGCGAAAAATTAGTATGTGCAATCCTTATTACGTTTTGACTTTAAAAAATTTCATGTCGACACATTCATTCCGTCGGCAGTTACTGGGATTTTTCAGTTGAGCCCTCCCTCTTATCTCCCTCAGGCTGATTTCGCTGAAATTTAATTTTTTTTTTCTACAATCTGTACAAAATTTACAATAGGTAGAAGTCAATAGGAAATAAATATGTACAATTGATGGGAGAAGCCAGCCAGTGCTGACACTCCCCTTAGACAGTCTCGTTATCTATTTAAAGAAGATCGCGAGGCCAGCGTCGTCTTACGCGGCGTGGAGGGTTATCGGGATGGGACTGAGAGGACATGCGCTGAGCAAGAGGATTGGGATGGGTATTCAACTTGGAATGGAATTTCTAGAAGCGGAGTTGGATTAGGTCTTGGATATAAGAAATGTTGAGGTCTTTGTGTAGGACTTTGTTGGTGACATAAAATGGAGCATTGACAATTTGTCGTAGGACTTTTGACTTCCGCTGAAATTTAATAGGTGCCGTCCTTATAGGGCTTTCGTGTCAATTCATTACAATGGTAATCATTACCTCCTTAACTCCCCCGCCTATTGGCTAATTTGACACAAATTCAATAAGCGTCGTCTTGGAGGATTCTGGATGAACATATAAAAATTCGTGTAATACATTCTTTCTATCGAGAGTTGATGTGGCCATTACAGGACCATTTGAGTACAGATCACGTTCCCTCCCCTTCTCCCTTCTCAAAATATATTCCACACTGGCATTACTGGGTATAAGAAAGTCACTCTCAGAATTACACTTTACAATGAAACAAAGAATGTCAGTATGGCCACATTGCATATTGAAGATTCAAATCATAAATATAAAACCAAACAATAGTTAGTTATTGTGAGTCATGCCCGGACCTTAACTACGAGGTCAAGTCGCATACTACCGGAGCACTCTTTCGTCACTCTGGACATATGGGTGGACATAAGCGACTCGACTATGGGAGTCTTAAATGTTGTCTACCCTAAATTTTTATTCACTTGGGTTCTACCCCAATTACTTCTAGGTAATTAACGAGTACCTGACATCGTACAGGCTCGGGTTCATCCGAAGAACGACGTGCTCAAGGTTTTTTTTCACCTAAGAGCCTCGATCGGATTTCAAACCCGAAATCTTGAGCTCATTAAGTAAAATTAAAAGGAAATATCACTTTTTTTTGTAAAGGAACAGCCATATTTCTTGTTGTTACGGGCCATACACTTGGATATAATACATATAATAGCACAGAATAGCCTCTTGCAAGAGTCTGAAGGAAGGCTGTGAAGAGATCAATAGAGTCAATATTGAGGGAGGGAATAGATGTTGTCACAGATAGGACAGGGAAGGGGCTGAACAAATCTCAGAGAGACAACAGCAAATAGAGGAGAGAGAAATATTGTATGAGCCATGGTCAAACAAAGGGACGGGACAGGATTAGGGAAACTGCTCCATACGACCTGCAACAGGAAGATCTATACCAGTCTGCAGAGCGCCGGGTATGACCTGGGGACAGCAGAAGGGCCATGGTCAAACAAAGGGACTGGACAGGATTAGGGAAACTGCTCCATACGACCTGGAACAGGAAGATCTATACCAGTCTGCAGAGCGCCGGGCATGACCTGGGAACAGCAGAAGGGCCATGGTCAAACAAAGGGACAGGACGGATTAGGGAAACTGCTCCATACGACCTGGAACAGGAAGATCTATACTAGTCTGCAGAGCGCCGGGTATGACCTGCGGAGAGCAGAAGGATGAGGCTACAGAGGGAACTGTGTGGTTGTATGTACTGACTAGAGTCGAGTTGAGTACACAAAACTGCAAGTACACTATTCTGAAAAGTATATATATATATAGTATATACCAATACTCCAATATTTAAATATGTTGATCGTTTATAATAATAATAATAATAATATTATTTCCGTTAAGGCATAACATGGTAATAGGATGAATGTCATAAGAATGTATACATCAACATAGCTTATAAATTGATACAGATATTAACTCTTAGAGTCTGACACAAATGGATTAGAGTTAACAATACTACTAAAAAGTAAAATGAAATGAATAAATAAATACTTGAAAATATGATTACAAAAATAATAATATTATACGATAAATAAATACAGTAGATACATTTTTTAATTCAATTAAAATTAAGATAATCAGTTTTTATAATATATTTCCGGAATTGTCTTTCTCACGACAACATACAGGGAATTTTTTGCAGGAGTGGGTTTTGTAACGATGTCTGGAAAGTCTGGAGGAGGCCCATATAACAGCCCCTCGCCAGCATTTAACTACCTACTCTCCTACTATATCGAATGTATTCGATTCTAAAAGTACTCGATTGTAATTAATAGTAATTAACACAAGCTACATTCAAGGCGATGTCAGGATGCATTCAATAGAGCGTAGCGTTCTCGTTGCAACCCAACGTGAAATAAAACGTTTCCATACAAAGAGAATGTTTAATATATGGCCATGAGTTTGCTCCGCGTGACCGCACTGGCAGCCACATGAAAATATCTCCTAAGACCCACTTATCTAGACGATGAATGGACCGAGTTGAAATGTGAATGGTCTCCTTATAAAGGCGGGGTGACAGCATGCTATTTCATGGAGGATCGCAGTGCTTGCACTCCCTTACGGTAGAGCTAGAATAAACGATTCGCATGAGCATTAGGTAGTTTTCATACAATTTGCAAAATTGAAATGCTCTTCAGCAAGAAAGGGAAGCAATTATGGCTTAGAAACTGGACAGCGAAACACACAGGTTGCTAACTTGGTATTTGACAAGTTCATGGAATGCCAGAATGACCGCTACGTTAACTACGACCGTGTGACCTCGGTTCACTATATGTGACACGGTATGTGTTCCTAGAGACACGTGGAGTGTTCACACTCGGACCAGTGTCCATTACGTTAAATATAATCATGTGACCTCGGTTCACTATTATAAGTGACACGGTATGTGTTCCTAGAGACACGTGGAGTGTTCACACTCGGACCAGTGTCCATTACGTTAAATATAATCATGTGACCTCGGTTCACTATTATATGTGACACGGTATGTGTTCCTAGAGACACGTGGAGTGTTCACACTCGGAACAGTGACCATTACATTAAATATAATCACGTGACCTCGGTTCACTATTATATGTGACACGAGAGGCGTTCCTAGAGACATGTGGAGTGTTCACACTCGGAGCAGTGACCATTACGTTAAATATAATCATGTGACCTCGGTTCACTATTATATGTGACACGGGATGTGTTCCTAGAGACACGTGGAGTGTTCACACTCGGACGAGTGACCGCTACGTGAACTAGGACTGTGTGACCTCGGTTCACTATTATATGTTCCTACTTCCTGTCTTCCTCACCTGTTAGTATTCACCCTCTGATCTATTCCTGTGTCGCTAGATCAGGATTCACTTCAGATACAGGACCTGGACACTGGGTCTGAAGAGTTGGAGTCGAGCCAAATGCAGACTGTCATTACCTAGCTACTCCGTGTCCTGTCCACACTTCGTAACGAGGCTCATCAGATGATGATGATGATATATAAACAGCTGAATTGAAAATTCAATTTAAAAAATGTTTAAACTAGGTTCAACGTGCCATTTTCTAGATTATTATAACAGTTTATACTCATTAGAACCTACTTGCATTTCTTTGCTACTAAATTAACCGAGATATAGGAAATGAAATAACTTTGGATCTTGAATCCATAATATTTGAAGAAAAAAATAGAAGCAAGCAATAAAATTAAACTTACTTTTAACGCAATAAATTCCTTAAGAGCTTTCCTTAAATAAGTTTATTACAAGAATAAAAATGCATCTAAATGGGAGCTGATCATGATCTATATATAGAGTAGAATGTAAAGTACTACCCAACAGTCATTACGGTAACTACTTTCGAGAATAACAAAAGCACGAAAAATGTTAATCCCATTCGAATTTCTCACTATGTGTTTGCAAGGACTGGTGGACCTACCGATTATGTTGCAAAAAGCCATCTAAACCGACTTGCATTCGACGTTTCCATTTATGCTGAGAGGGAGCAAGTTGCAATTAGAACAAACTTGTATGCCTGGGATTGCCTGTGGGTTTATGTCCCCCCCGGGCAACGCTGGGTAAACAAATTGTAATGATATAAGTAAAAAAATACTTTACACAATGGATTTTCTATTTGCAAAACACACAATTATATTTTTTAATTAACAATTAACGTATTAAATTTCGAATCACTTTTCTTTTGAGGGCACCGGTAGCTCCGAGGTAGAGCGCGCTCGTCTGACCTCAAGATCGCGAGTTTTAACCCGGCCGAGGCTCGTAAATTTTTTATTTGAGAAGTGAAAAAAACCTTTTAACACGCTTTTCGGATATTCTGCAATGGTACTCGTTCAAGAGTTAATTCCTACCCTAGAATAAAAATTAAGGGTAGGCGAAATTTAGGACTCCCATAGTAGAATCGGGCTCAGGTCTACCAGAGCGACGAAAGAGTGATCTGGTAGTAGGCGATATGACCTTGTAGTAAAAGCTCGGGCATGAGTCTATAGAACTCATGTAATTGGTATAAGTTACTCCTTTTTTTCAATATTGCGTTGGAATGAAAGAAACGACATTCTTATACATTAAATAGTTTCTTTCGCTCCATATTTGAAAAGAGTTCAAGGGAGTGGATCAGACGTTGACTGCAGGCAAGTCGAGTCAACAGAATTACTGATGGATGTCCACGAACTAAGAACTTATTGTTGGTTGAAGCCTTATAGAAGGATACGGTGGAGGTAGGAACATTAGAGGAGCGATGAAGGCGATAAGGCGGGACGAGTGAAAGATCAACACGTCCGAAGAACGGGATACCAGCAACAGTCATTATATGCTGCCCAACAGCCGACAGTAGATGGACCATAATTATACCTGACCAACAACTCCTATAATCCCTAACATTGAGATAGTATCATACTGGGATCCTTTCCAAACCAGGAACATGGAATCACTTTCATTGATAACGTACGTTTTGGACATAATTAATTCCTTATCAAATTAAAACTTCGGTCAAACACTCATAAGGCAACAACTCAACACAGTGAATAAGATAATGGAGCTTCTATGGATGGTTGTTAACGTCGCTAACCATCCATCCAGGTGGTCGTTAAGGCCAAAGGGGACGACAGTCAGAAACGTCCCATAATCGTAGAATCCATTTCCTGGCTACCCAATTTTTTTATTTTTTATTTTGAAAAATGCATTAGGTCAATAATCAATTTCAGAAGTATAGAAAGTCATTAATGTTGAAAAAAATTCTGAATTTTGTCAAATGACAAAAAAAGTAGAGAAAAGTTTAAATAAAAAAACGCCGTCATTTTGTAGATAGTTTTGTCTTGAAGAGTATATCTTGTACGTTCATAATATTGTCAATAGAATCGTCGACATCTTTTGCAGAAAATTAAACAATGGGAAAGGTTGGATTCCAGGAACCGGACTGTGCGGACGCCCCTTAACCACATCTTCCGGCGTTAGCTAGTCCTTCGTCTCGCCGAATCTCTAAATCTTGTCTTCCCTTACGAAAGAAACTAATGAGGGCTTATCGTTTTTTTTTTGTTTTTTTTTTTCTACTTCCCCAGTTACAGGTAGTATAGGGGAAGTAATAAAATCAGTTAAAAATGCGACGTTGAGTATTTCACCAGTTTTTGAAGTTTACAGACCCTTTGAATCCAAAAATTAAAAAATATATATGCAGTCGACTCTCGTTAATTCGAACCTCGATAATTCGAATTCCTTAATAATTTGAACTAAATGTCCGGTTCCATGAAAAACTCTTGATAAATCGGAAAAAAAAAAAAAAAAAAACTTTGTTTTTAGTTACACTCGTTAATTCGAAATGTTTTCCTTCCTCGGCGGGCTACGAACTCTCTATAATTCGAAGACAGGACTTTCTTTCTCTATAAATCGAATTTTTCGCGATGTGTTTAATTAATACAAATGAGACAGGACTTTTTTTCAAGTGTCTCCCTGACTGTACGCTCAATTTCTAAGAGGAAAAATGCCATGGGGGTAAGTATAGTAAAAAAATGATTACTGTATTGCTTGCAACAAATATGGACGGGTCTCAAAAAATAAAACCGCTTGTCATTGGAAAAGCCGCCAACCCCTGGTGCTTCAAGGGAATACAATCTTTTCCGACGAATCACAAATTGAATAAAAAGGCGTGGATGGTTACAGAGTTGTTTAACGACTGGTTATTAAAATTAGATAGATTTTTTCTATTTGGGACGTGTTTTTGTATTTTTTTTTGAGGTCCCTTGAATTTCGAATTATCGAGAGTCGACTGTCTGTGTAACATGTTGTGTGTATAACAACAACACAGTGGGTTCCGAAGCCTCTAACAATTTACCGAGGAGGTTGTTAGCGTCGCACCGTGAGTTCCGTTGCCGCTATCCTGGAGGTAGTATCGCCAACATTTTCCCGGTAAACAGTTGCCCATGTCGGACTACTTGTGTCCTTTCTACTGCCACAAAACTTTTCCCTACCTACCAGTCTGGATTTAATAGAGTACTCTTTTTCTCCAAGAAGATCAAGAATGAAAAGCAGCATGATAACCATCGTGCTTGTTATGAGTTGGCATCCTGTCCTGGTATCGGTTCTTACAAAGGCTCTGTCCTCTCTTTGACTACCACTATAATGAGCTGGTCCTTTGGAGAATTGGACAAGTCAAAGGATGGTTTTCTCTAACTTCCTCATTCTTTTCCACATTGGAAGTTGGCCAACATAAAGACATTCCAATTAGACAATCCGTTTCACTTTTTCTTTTCGCTACCTGCTTTTCAGAGAGCGTCGTAGGCTTTTACTGCTAATTGAACATTTCAGCATCACCTGAATCCTTTTCAAGAACCCCATAGCTTGAAGACCAGAAAAGGAAACCCTATTATTTTACATTCTTATAACTTTAATATAAAAAAGTATTAATGTAATCGGGCAAAAGTCCGGGGTCGAGTTCGGGAGAGAGTTTGTGCGACTCAGTTTTTTAAGTATTTTTAACGAATTTTAAAATATATCTTTATTATTGGTATCTTTTTATTAAGGATTAAAAAGAAAAAAAATTACTTATACCAACCACTTTTGCACATTTCACTCTCCCTCTCCTTACCCTATCTCAAAATCATTACGTATACGCTTACTGGGAAAACCCCTGACGCCAATACATTATTTTCGTATATCTAGTAACGCCAGTATGAAATGATTTTGAGATAAGGAAGGTGGAGGGAGAGTGATCCAATGTGGTGGGTATAAGAAAGTCCTATTATGGCCACATCACATATACTTCTTATTTATGGGATATATAAGGATAGACTCGTTGAAATATTAAAACATCCCTAAGTAAAGGTTAGATTTAAATTATTTGCTCCAATTTCGTAAAGGCCGGGTACTTTCTAGCATGTAAGACAAAGTTTGAACATTTCAAATTGGAACATTTTATTCAACAAATTTACATAATGGTTTCGAAAAAATTAAATTAAAGTTAATAACAAACGTGAGCTTTAAATGAAGTTAGATGTGGAGAATACATGATGATGCGGTGAGGTGGACCAATGCACAAACTGTGGTCAGGTGGGTCGATCAATCATCTAGTGTAGCGCTGTTGCTCCACACCCTCCACTCCTATCCGGAAAAGTGAAAAAATAAAAATTATCAAAAATTTTATACCCGGATAAATGACACTTATCCCTTCCCTATTCCTACAATAGAGCCATAGGAGTGAATTAATGAAGTTTTCACTCTCTCGCTGAAACCAATTAACTAAAATGGTCTTTATGGGGTTTTGGAAAACGTAAAATTGCGTGTCGACGTACTTGTTTTATCGGAAGTTTTTAGAGAAACACACACAAATTACTTTTTTTTTCAATTTTGAAATAAGTGGGTCGTAAAACATGAAATTGAAACTCAAAGTCAAATTTTTGACCAAAGTGATCATCGCTTTTCGCAGGTAAACAAAGCTCGCAGTTTTGGTCAGAACTGTAAATAAGCTCCCATGTCGGATTTGAGTCTGAAGAGGCAGTAAATAAAATTACAGGGACTGAAAAGGCAGTAATTAAATTTACAGGGTCTGAAGAGACAGTAAATAAAACATTATTACATTATAATCTAACGGGTTAGTTGCGCCAGTAAATATATTACTGTTGTCATACCTTTCGTTGGAAACCGTCGTCTCTGGCTGCTGGTCAAGTACTGTGAGCGAGCGCTTTCGATGTGAAGACATCATCTTCTAGCCACCAAGAAGATAGACACCCACAGTACTCGACCAGCAGCCAGTGACGACGGTTTCCACCGAAAGGTATGACAACAGTAATTATTACATTGTTTCTTTATTTATTGTCCCCGCAACTACAGGGACTGAAAATACAGTAAATAAAGTTACAGGGTCTGAAGAGACAGTAAATTAAATTACAGGGTCTGAAGAGACAGTAAATTAAACTACAGGGACTGAAAAGACAGTAAATAAAGTTACAGGGTCTGAAGAGACAGTAAATACATGAGATAGAGATGGAACTTGTGTCCTAGGGTAGGTTTCTTGTATTAGAAAGTAGCTATTGAGGTGCTTACTGGGGAACCCGAACCTGTCTTTGAAGAGAAATTGATGTGGATCATCAGCTTCAAAGTGGGCGTTCACTTTCAGTTTTGAATGCTAGCCTGCCAATTAAAGGAGTGAGCTAGGTTAGATTTTCTCAAACGTGGACACATACATTTACTTTTGTGGACATTCCTACGTTCTCCATCTCGAAGTAACTTTCGAGTACGAAGTAACGAAGAAACTTTTGAAAAGTTTCTATAATGGATTTTTTAATAGAGATGATATACATATTTAAATATTTTTTTATTTTTGACTTGTCTATGGTCTGATGATTTTTTTTATGATCAATAAAGAATGAAAGAATAACAATAATTAAGCATTAACCTCCAACAAGAAGTAATAATATAATGTAATTGAACAGAAAATAAAAGCTTTAATTCTAAACAACTTACATTTTATACAATAAGTATTATACAATATAATAGAAATAAATCAATAAAACAAATTTTATGAGAAAAAATATATATAATAAATAATAATAGACAGGTGATAATATATACATAAAGAGAAACTAAAATAGTAGATACTAATAATAACAATAATTATAACTTTTTAAATAAAATAAAAGGAAGAAAATACAATAAAAATTACAGAAAATAAATTAAATTTGTAGAAGGGGATGTAAATAAATAATTATATACCATTAAATTTTGTAATTAATGAAATATTGAGAAATTGACATAAAAAATAATGATATGAGAAAAAATGAACTATACTATAAATAAGGTGAAATTCTAAAATGAAGATAATATTTATATAAGTAATATGTAATTGGAAAATGAATAGTATAAACAATAAAAATAAGGATTCTAATTTAGACAAAGAGAAAATTTTTTAAATAATTGTCTGAAAACTGTGATTATATATATAATTTAAACTTCGTGGAGATTCGTGGAATTTATTAATTATGTTTAATTAAAATGAATTAAACATAATTATTGGAATTTACACGAATAACCAGATAAGTTTAAAATAATAAAATTATTCTACCAATTATAATTCAAACATAAATGGTAATTTCACAAATTGGCTGGTTTATCTACCTTCTAGTAGAATATTATTACAGAGTAGACTAGATGCAGGGTGTATCGGTAAAATATATAATTGCATTAGAAGAATTATTTTATAAAGTTTAAGAAAGTAATCTTATATTATCAAAATATGTTTAACGTATTATATCTACGTTATAATTACTTTTTATGTCTTCTGAGTGAAAATAGGATGTCACGTTGAACTTGGATCACCCTGTATAATAACATGGATTGCTATTCTTAAAGTATTCACAAACAGACAAAAGTCCACAACCACATTCCACATGAAAGAAGATCCACCCCTCCGGGAATGTTCTTCCCAATCAGTCCATGCACGAAGTGCCAAAATTGGGTCGATCGGTACCCGAAACGAGTACAAATCAAAATTGCAAATTTTTGTTAGCCAGAGAAATATTTTCTGGACGTCTCTATCTGGTAGCTTTCTTACGGAAAAATAAATAAGTTAGTGCAAAATGTCTTCTTTAAGTAAATGTTGTGTGCTCCGGTAGAGTGCTCCCCACACGTTCCTTTTTAGCGACATCTTCATCCTGGACAGCCCTCTTCCATTAAACTAACACTCACTAAATTAACATTCCAAATGGGACCACTGTCCAACTGAAAGGTTTTTTCCCCACATTTTTTGGATAATTTTGCCTTAAAAATTCACTAGAGAGAGACAATACTAAGAATCGTCAGCTATTCAAAGTACACGAAAAGTTACGAAATCAGTCAGAAATTCGAGGCAGGCGCGTATGCAGCTCAACTTCTAAGGGGGTCATTCGGGAAAGAATTAAACACAAACTATTACTACATTATATATATACATATAATCAATTGACCATTTGTAACATCAAATCGCGTTTTTCGCGCAAATACTTTTGGAGATATTAATTAATAAAAATCAGATAGAATCAATGTAGTAGAGAGAGATATTCTACTATTCGCGTACAAATACGGCTTTTGATAAAAAAATTATAAATTTAACTTTTAGCAAAAAAAACTCTCTAATAGCAGCATATATATTTGAAATAAACGTATAATACACTTCAACAAATTTTATCGTTTAGTTTTAGCAAAAAAGAATTAATATACAGGGTATTCCAGAACTTAAGTTCAAACAGGATTTCACTTATGCAGAAAAAATTGCTGATTAATAATCTGTAAATCAAAATTTTTTAGAGCTGTTGTTTGCGAGATATTAGTTAAAAAAATATTAATATGTTCTGGGACTGCCTGTACAAGAGCTTACATAATCTGTCTTTGTCTAACGAAGATAGTAGAGAGAAATGAACAATATGGCAACGAGAAATTAAATCAAATCAATTTCCTATAACTCATATAAAATGATAATTATTATTTTAACGTTGTTCAAAATTAATTATATTAAAAATGGTTTGTCAATCTTCATTTCTACGTCAAACAGATAATTATCATAATATACAATTTTTATTCAAATGATTTTGTAGTTGAAAATTTATTAATAGATAGTGATTTGAACTGAGCCAGTTTTCATCTGACTACTTTACATAAATAACTAAGTTTCAAGTTTCTTCATAATATCTAGTGTATCTCTTTAATATTTAGGGGGTAATGACCCCTAGCACCCCTCCTTATATACGCGCTTGATTCGATGTTGAGTTTTCAACGGAATTTCATGTTTTCCGACCCCCCGATTCCAAAATTGTAAAAAAAAAATCATGGATGAATCGGTAAACACTTATAATTTATAAGGTCTTCCTCATGACATCACTTCATTTCCCTGTTTCGAGGATTGTAAGTGGGACAGGAAGATGTGCTAACAAGGTCCCCTACTGGTTCTAAACATGTATCCACAAGAAAGAAGAAAAACAACATTCTTAAGCAAGTTGTGATATTTGGGTAATTTTTTTTATTTATTTTTACTTGTACAGCTATATACGAAGGGGAGGAACTTTACGTAACCGGTGTCAGAAATTCGATTTTGTGTTTTCAACGATAAAAAATGATGAATAAAATGAAATAGATTAGATATTAGAGAAGGAAGATCGAAAACTCAAATAACTGTCGATGTAATAAACGTATCAACATGAAATTTAGTTCCTATATAAGACACTTGATAACTGTCAACCAAATCCGGTCATTAGTTTCAAAGGGAGAGCGAAAACTTACTTGATTTATTCTTTATACGAGTAGGTAGGCTGGAATGAAGAAAAACAACATTCTTAAGCAAGTTGAAATATTTGGGTATTTATTTTTATTTCTTCAGCTATATACGAGGGGGAGTAACTTTATGTAACCGGTCAAAAATTCGATTTTGTGTTTTCACCGATGAAAAATGAAAAAAATAGTGTACCCAAAACCATATAAGGACAACAAATAGTGATTTTCAGCCATATAATGAATGTATCGACACGAAATATTATATGTAAATATACGACACCAGTAAATTTTCAGAAGGTAATTATGAGGAAAATGGATATGAAATTTAGTATGAGGATTCAGAAGTCCCTGAAAAATACACCTAATAGCTTTCAATCAAATCAATGTGATGGTTTCAGAGGTTGAGCGAAAACTTAATTGATTGATTTTCTAACAGTGAAGCTTTCTGTGTCAACTTAAATCAACTTTACTTGAGCCGTTTGGTATCAAATATTACCAAATTACTAGACAAATGAGGTCCATTCGCATGTTCGATCTACATTTCGATCAGGCGATTGGATATACCTAGAAACAAGCAAAGCCCATATGATGGATTGAAATCCTTGGCACTATTTCTTCGAAATACGATGTAGAATTTCTGGTTCAGACCTTGACAAGACGCCAGTACAAAGTGAACTCCAGGTGAATCTAATCGTGTGATTGACCGCAGCGAATTTTTTCAATAAAAAGTGTAACGCCTCGTTGCGTTCTGTTTCTTGACCGAAACTTAACCTTTACCTAAAAAATCTTGGATACAGATATCTATTGAAATATATTCGATTCAACCAATCGACCGTCTGGACTAAAAGTCTATAGTATACTTGATAGGGACTTCTGAATCAGAGTAAATTTCATGACGATACAATGATTACATTAGTTATTGGGGTTTTTCAGTGTAACTCCCCTCATCTGGTCCTCCTCTACCCTTCAATCGATTATGATACATTAAAAATCATTAAAAATGTCCTGTTTATGGGGTTTTGAATTTACATTAGAAATTGTGTGTCGATACATTCATTATAGTAAGTTATTAGAGTGTTTGTGTCACCCTTCCCAATAATTCCCGCTTCTTTTTGGCCAATATAAAATTGTATGTCGATTCATTCATTATATCAGGAGTTATGTTCAAAAACACACAGAGACTGCATTTTTAGTGTTCAGTGCCAAAGTTAGCAAAACGGAACACTTCGGTGTCCGTCCGTATGTCACAGGCGATTTTCACTGAAACTATTCGACGTAAAAATTTGAATTTTAGCACTGAGATAGAGTATGGTGGTCCAATTATAGACATGAAGTATACAAAGTTGAATTTTGATTCTGGGGGTTAATTTCAAGGGGTAAATCGGGAAATGGAAAAAAAAAATTCAAGGGCATCGTTAGTTAGCTATTTTATGTCTCATGCCCGGGCTTTAACTACGTGGTCATATCGCCTACTACCAGAGCGCTCTTTCGTCACTCTGGTGGACATGAGCCCGACTCTACTGTGGGAGTCCTAAATTTTGCCTACCCTAAATTTTTATTCACCTTGGGTAGGGGTCTTTAACGAGTACCTGACATCGCACAGGCTCGGGGTCTTCGCTTTCCGTCCCAGGCACTTCTCATCCTCAGCTTATTTCCTGTAAACTCGAGAACATTTTACTTCCCCAGTTATACGAAGAATAGGGGAAGTTATGTAATCGGTCAAGGATTCGATACGAAGTTCTTAATGGAATTTCATCTATTCCGATTTCCAGATTCCAAATATGAAGGAAAAAAAAGTCTGTCATTATGTGTCTGTGAACACGATTACTCCCGTTAAAATGAATGTATAAACGCGAAATTTTATATGTGTAACCAAAATCCCATAAGGACAACACCTATCAATTGTCAACCAAATCGGCCAAAGGGAATGGGGGGTTAATTTATTTATTAATTACAACTTTCCACAATACGTTTGAGTTTCTTAAGTACATTGGGGTCAGCTCGGACAATAAAGATTATTATTATGAATCGGAGTTCCAAAAAGAGTCTGAGAGAAACAAAAGACTCAAAAATAGACCCCAATGAGTCAGCCCAAACATAAAAGAAGAGAATGGCAAAAAGTAAATGGGTCAGAAGGAAGTATGAGGCACTTGAAAGAGGGCATAAACCAAGTTTGAAGTGCTCCCAGCTGTGCATTGAACTCAACAGCCAGCCGTTGTAGCTCCGGACTTGTTCATAGCCAGCGCCTGCACTGAGTCCGGACTATCCACGTAAATAAAGTAACAACTTTTTTGTCGGGAACAACCTTGCACTTGAAAAAAATTCATTAAAAATCACCAGCGCGAACTAATGAGTTTTCTCTCTGAACCAAATTTACCTGTTGAAAATCTTACAAGCCTTACCCTTTACTCGGAAACGGAATTTTTTTCTCACAGAATAAAATTACCACAATAAAAAATCATGTTTCACACTCAAAAACATTATTTGATACAAAGCTATCATTTTTAGTTTTTGGGCAGAGTTGCTCCGCACGTTCTGTTTAATCATTATTTCTCATTACTTGTGTACTAATTTATTTTATTTCTCTTGGTATATTATTTATGTAGTTTTATTATTTTTTATTTTTTAAATTTTTTTTATTATATTCAGAAAGAATATATGTATTTATTTTTTTTTTTTTAATTATCATTTTACAATTACAATAACAAATTTTGTTATTGTTACGTTGTTAAGTTTCTCTTTTCTATATCTCGCAAATTGGGACCTGATGAGGGACGTAAGAACGTCCCGAAATATTGTTCTGATGAAGACATTTCCGAAAGAGTTTTAAAAAATAGTTATTCTAATTTTTATTAAATTGACAAATGTATCTACTTATTACAAATTAATATTATCCTTTTTGTGCTTATATATTTTTAAGTATTTTCTATTAAATTTTTATTAATTTCATTTTACTTTTTTTAATAGTTTTGTTATTAGTAAACACAAGTGTATTAGACTCAAATAGTTATAAATCTAATTTATAAGCTATCTTAATGTATACATTCTTATGACGTATCCTATTACCATGTATTGGTTTAACGGAAATACTATTATTATTATTACCTAGTGACTTCTGAATTATAATAAATTGTGTTATTTAACGTTACGTGGATGATATGATGTAAAAATTACGTTATTTCTAAATCTTATATACTACCGAAGGGCCGGTGAGTGTATAGAATAGGGTGAGGTACCTGTAGTAAGGGGCTCAACTCAAAAACCCAATAACTGCCGAAGTAATGAATTTATCGACACAAAATTTAGTATGAGGATTTAGGAGCCCATATGTAAGTCAACTATTAAATATTAGCACAAACGGTCGACTGGTTTTGGAGGGGACGAGAAAAATTAATTGATTATTTCGTTCTAGGGAAGTACATTGCCGGTGTGATTCACCGATTTTTTTTTTTCATATTTGGAAGCAAGAGTCGTAACAGATGAAATTCCGGTGAAACCTCAACTTCCGAATTTTGGATTGACCAATAACTTCGTACAGCTTGGGAACTAATATAAAAATGAATGGCTGTGAACTCCCCACCACCCGATTGAGCACAATGAGACTCATTCATTTATTCATTATACTACCGAACTACGAATAACTGCTTATATTCTAGGTACAATAACAAAATCCCAAAGTTTATTCAATGATTTTTCCTAAGAATTAATAAATTAATTTTCACAAAACCCGGTGTGAATGTCAGCGTTTTCATTTCTTCTGATACAGCTAATAGCTGTGCCATATATAAAAAACCGCAATGTCAGTTGGAGTTAACAATCTGTCAGTGGATGTACCTATTTTCATTTAATATCAAACTGTATCAAAACTTTTACTTTCTCATAACTATAGTATATGGAATTATTGTAATCGTTTGAAAATCCGAAATCAAGTTTCCAACGGAAATTCGCGTCTCAAGGTCTGAACATATTTTGACTACTTTCGCGATGATCTGTGTGTATGTGATTTTGAATTAATGAGAGAACGTTGCAATGAACTTGATATTCAAAATGAAGATGTCACATGCGCTAACTTTAATTGGATTTTGGGCCGAAATCAGCCGAAAATTAAGATCACTTACATTATACAAGATAGAGTTTATAGGTTAGGTTAGGTTTAGGTTTTATGACCCATGCCCCGGCTTTAACTACGAGGTCATATCGCCTACTACCAGAGCGCTCTTTCGTCACTCTGGTGGACATGAGCCCGACTCTACTGTGGGAGTCCTAAATTTTGCCTACCCTATATTTTTATTCACCTAGGGCAGGGGTCTTTAACGAGTACCTGACATCGTATAGGCTCGGGACCATCGCTTAACGTCCCATCCGAAGGACGGCGTGCTGAAGTTTATTTTACCTCCCAGATAAAATAAACTAAGGGCCTCGGTCGGGTGTCGAACCCACGTTCTTGAGCTCAGAAGACAAGCACGCATACCACTGAGCTACCGGCGCCCTCGATACAGTTTATATTCATGACCTGATCAAAACTCTCTTAAAATAAAAGTAGTAAAGAAAACTAACAGGCACATTTTGTATGCAATACAATTTTTCCGTGGCTGCTATGTTTACGAGATACATGTCAAACACTGTCCTAAAATTACGTATTTGAAACCACATTTTTTTAGATGTTTGCTTGATTTATGCGAAAGCGGTTAGTCCTATCGAAACAATGGTCTTCACCAAAAATGTTCCTCATTAAATTCGCAACAATCAAAATGACCTCTAATTTAGAAAGGATCAATACGACTTGTTATAGCGCTCCGAACAATATACAATACATTTCTGTACAATTGTTCAAAGCAATGTTTAAATTGTAACAAATGGCAACGAATTGTAAAATATGTTTTTATTGGTGTTAGTTTTTTATTAAAAAGGACTAGTTAGTTATTTATTATGAGAGGGCGTCGGTAGCACAGTGGTATGCGCGCTTCCTTAATGAGCTTATGATCGCGGGTTCCAAACCCTGTAGAGGCCCTTATCTGGGAGATGAAATAAACTTAAGCACGCCGTCCTTCGGATGGGACATTAATCGATGGTCCAAAGCCTGTGAGATGTCAGGTACGCGTTGTAGACCTCTTACATTAGGTTACTAAACTTCGGTGGGCCCTAGATGTACCACACCAGCCCTACCAAAATATATATATATTATGACCCATACCCAGGCTTTAACTACGAGGTCATATCGCCTACTACCAGAGAGCTTTTTCGTCGCTCTGGTGGACATGAGCCCGACTCTACTGTGGGAGTCCTAAATTTTGGTATTTTTTTTCTTATTCTCCTAGGGCAGGGGTTTTTAACGAGTACCTAAGTACCAACCTGAATTAAAAATAAATAAATACGTCATTTCGCTATAACAGGACTTTATTATACCTATCACTTTAATTCATTTCATATTGGCATTACTAAGTTACTCTCAGAATTACGCTTTACAGTGAAGCAAAAAAAAACCGGTATCTCCAGACATTACTTTCATATATCCAGTAACGGATGGAGGGAGGGTGATCTGTACTAGTGGTCTTATTTGGCCACATCATACTACATGAGGTATAGGGGAAGTTATGTAATCGGACAAAAATTCGATGTTTTCAACTGAATTTCATGTTTTCCGACCTACTGATTCCAAAAATTTAAAAAAAAAGTCTGCCTGTCTACGTGTCCATACGTATGAACATCACGATAACTCCCGATAGAATAATGTATGAACATGATATTTTATATGTGTATCGAGAATCATCTTAAGACGAGGCCTGATTGATTTTCAGCCAAATCGGTCAAAGGAAAGAAGGGGGATTAGCGAGAGGCTTAACACAAAAACTCTAATAACTGCCGTTATTATTTTCAAATATATTCATTCAAAGCTCTATGAAGACGACACCTTTTAATTTTCAGTGGAATCAGCTGAAGAGGAGGGGGCCTAAACTCAAAAACCTTTCAATTGATTTCTCTAAAACAGAGGTTCTCAACCTTTCAGGCTCTGAGCCCCCCTTCATACTTTGGTGTGAGGTCACGCCTCCCTTTACGGATTAAGTTAAAAAAGAGTAAATTTATCATATATAAGTCTAAATTTTAGACTTATATATGATAAATTTACTTACATTATGTTTGAGTAAAATGACTTTGAACTTAGGCTAGACATACTCTGGTAAGGAATATAAAATCATATTTGTTCAAATACAAATTTTAATTACACAAATCATCGAAAAAATCACAACAAAATATCAATAATGTAACCAGAAAAACGTTCGTTACTTTTGTAGTACTAGTGTGAGGGCTGGCACTGTTTCTCCTTAACAATTTTTTGTATGTTTGGTTGCAATTTTGACAAAGAACACCGCAGGTCACTTTCCACATCTAGTCTGGCTCGATATTTAGATTTTATATTAGCCAGGGCTGACTTACATTTTATTGAGTTAATAGCAATAAAGAAATTTCAATGATTGTGTGTTTGTGTCCAGCATCAAATTTAATTTTTTGTTGTAAATATACATAAAAAAACAACTGTTTCAAAAACTACAAACTTATTTAATTTTTTTAAAATTTGTTGACGCCTCCCCTGGAATTCTTCCACGCCCCCCAGGTTGAGAACCGCTGCTCTAAAACGTCTAAGATTAAGTATAAAATTGTTCCGGATTAATCATCGTTCGGTGCGAAAATGCTTGGATGACATAACCATGAAACTTTCATTACGACCTTCTTGCTAATGATATCTGATATCGTAAGCTGAAATTAAAATAGTCTTACATTCACCCTTGAGGATTGGACAGGGTTGGGTTGTCTGCAGACGTAGCAGCTTGCTGCCTCCATAACAAATCAACTCTGTCTTGGTTCACGTTCTGCCTTGACCGCACTCGTGACTCAGTGTGTCATTACTCCTTCTTTTTCTTAACCTTGCGTTAAGAAACCTGACAACTATTTTAATAAATTGATCAAAATTCTGATAGAAATGTTATCTACGATTCATATATTGTGCAATTTACGCTGATACTTTCTGTCTAATAATATTAATTCCTGTTTTATTTCTAAGACTCTTCCAGCTGATAACTGAGGTTCGGAAAGTTGGAACTAATCCATTTCGAGATTTTTGAACGATGTACGGAAAGTTAGTTCATATGATACGATAATGCCAGCGCGAAATAATCAACTATGTGTTCGATCCCCCTCCAAAATCAACGGTTTGTACTAAAAATCAATAGTTCACTTCTGAATCCTTATACTAAATATTTTGTCGAAACAATTGACAACAGCTCAATTACGAACTATACTGTCATGTGAAAACAACAAGATATCAGCAATAAAATTATGAGTAGAGTAATGAATTATAAAGAAAGAAAAAAAAAGAAGGAAAAGAAAAAACAGAAAAAATGTTTACAGATTCTAAATAAATTAAATTACTATTTCAATGTCTGTAAGAAAGTCTATTAGTTTTTTATATTTATCTTTGACGGGGTATTTTTAAATTGTAATAACTGACATTCATTAGTTCTAATCGAATGCCCCACTTCCCTTAGGCCGACTTGACTGAAAATCGATGTGTCCTTATGACGTTATGGAAACACATATATAAATATTTGTCGGTACATTATATATTGGGTTCACAGACACAAAGGAAGACAGGAATTTGTATTATCAATTTTAAAATCAGGGGTCAGAAAATATGAAACTCTCCATCGAACTTCTGACTGATTACATAACTTCTCCTATACATCGTAATGCTGGGAAATTCGGAAAACATTTTAACCCCTGAATACAAAAATGTTTGTTTGTTTGTGTTTGTTTCTGTTAGCAAGATAGATAGATATACTTAATGGTGGCACAACACTAAAGTGAAAAAAATCATCAGTTATCACCGGCAATGGACATAACCAGCGGGAATTAATCAACGAAGTTTCTGCTCCTCCTCTGGAACCAATTTACCGTTTTGGTTAAAAATTGATAGGTGTCTTAGTCTGGGGTTTTTAAATCATCACACTTTTTCGAGTACAACTCCCCTAGACTTCCTTTGACCGATTCGGCTGGAATTTGATTGGTATCGTCCTTGGCGTTTTGGATTTGCATATAAAATTTCGTATCGATACATACATTATTTCGAAAGGATATTGGAGTTCCACCTAACCACGTCTTTCCCGTTGGCCGATTTGGCTGAAAATCAATAATAACATACAGGATTTTTTTTTTTTAATTTTTGGAATATGGATTTGAATAACATGAAATTCCGGTGGAAACTCGATATCGAATTTCTGACAGATTACATAAAATCCTCTACACTTCGTATAGTTAAGGAAGTAAAAGACACCGCCTAGAGCCTCGCAAATATGTTATTAACAAAAATAATACGTTTGATATTTTATGATATTGTAATACAAAAAATGCATAGACTGAATAGAGTCTCTAACTGCATTTATTTATTTAAGCACTTAATATCAGGATTTTGGATTGAATTAATGCTAGACTTAAGAGAAAAAATATATATTAATTACTAGTATAAATAAATTAAGAAAATACATTATTCATGTACCTCACAGACTATCTCCCTATATCCCTGTTTTAAGGGGCCTATAAAAAACGTTGTCTATGGCCGCCTTGGATATAATGGATGGGTTGGTGTATACACCAAGGGACCTAAGCATCCAATGCTCTTATCCCTTCCCTGGTAGCTCTATTGTGAGACCTGAGGTTGCCTATCCAGGAGCACAGGCACGAGACCACCATTTAAAGTCCCCTCCAAGAATTCAGAAGTAACCTAAGACATCTATTGATTTCCGCCAAACCTACCCAGGGGAGGAAGGGTTTTAGGGGGGGGGCTTAGTTTCAATACCTTAAATAAACTCTCCATGGAATGAATGTATTGATTTAAATAAAAAGGGAGCAACATTTTGAAAATTAAACTCAACATGGACAAATCACAACATATAACATTCACTAAGACGAGATACATGTTCCGTCGTTTTTATCTACAAGCCCCTCTCCCTCAGACTAACACCGTGAGATATTGAGACTTACATTGGACAGATGACTGACTTGGAAGCCTCATACGTAATAAACTAAACAAACTATTTAAAATGCTTTATTCTCTTCTGCACAGACATTCAAAATTACCCTAAACACAAAAGTGTAACTGCTACACATTTCTACTAAAACCACTCTGGATGTATGGCTCACAAATCTACGGTTCGGCGACAATGTCCACCATACGTAACAGAACACTCCACAATGACCTCATGATAAACACAGTACACGGCACAATTCAGGACCTTTACAGACGTTTCCATAGCAAATTGCATTCACACCCAAATCCATACATCCACTCACTTTCTTCACCACACTTGCCACACAATCCTCCCAGGAGACTGAAGAGGTGGAACCGTGACTTACTATAATCCCAAATTGCACTCCCCACTTCTTGAAACAAAATCATAATATCCCCATAATATTCATTGATAATAATCATAATATTCATTGTTTTTAAATTTCACCCTAAAGAGCTACCGCTGGGTAGCCTTGCTCTCTCATGCCTCTCAAGACATCCATCCATCAAGTCCTCTTGGTAGCTGGTTGAGTTATGGCAACAGTTGCGACCAACTTTAATGAGAAAAAAAAAAGATATGTGGGTTCAGAAAACCAGAAGTAAGACAATGTTTTTCAGCCAAATCAAGTGAAGGAGGAGGTAGTCAGGGCGCTAATTTCAAAAGAGCCCTGCGTAAATTTCACTTCCCCAGCTCTACATTATCCCTTATGTCTACGGATGGGTTCAGCCAGACCCATTTCAAAAACACTTATTAAAAAAAAGTATTAAATTTTCCACAGAATGAGATGAAACTTCATGATATCCTCAACTAGAATTTTGAGAACAGGTTCCTAAAAAAAAACTTCGAAAAAAATAATTTTTGTCGAATTTCTGTGAAATTTTGTAAATCACAACTTCTGGTCTACGGATGGGTCTGTACAGACCTATGTATATATATTTCTACCATATCTTTATTGTCAATCCAGGGTATTTCATAAATAGATTATTTCACTTTAGTTTACTACTAACAATGATTCTAGTAAGTCGTAGAATTGTAGTTTGTGTTATTTTCTATAAAAATTAATTTTTGTTGATAAAATGAGTGAAGATTTTGAAAATGTTCCTCATTATACACTGAGTCGGTAAGTTTTTTCTCTATATTACTTCCTTCATTGTTTAACACTAATTACTTATATTACTGTACCGCAACGATAGATGTATACGTGTTGGGGAAGCCACCAAACAAATGAAAATTTCTGAGCTTCTTGTATTTTTCAGTGCTTTGATACAAAATTCTGGTTGTGGTCTTTTTCTTACGATTTGCCTTGCTGATTACTTTTGTCTTATTCGTTCAAATATACTGTTTTAGCATGAATGAGGAAGAAAGGGAGGCATATTATTGTCGAATTGGTGACTTTTTGTCAAGAAACAACGAATATTCAGATAAGGGTGCGGAGGAGTACATCCTTGATGCATGTGCTTCGGATGAGTTGATGTAGTTGAAAGAGAAGCTGATGAAGAAGATAATAGTGACTATGAAGAGGAACTGGCTCAGCTAAAGAATGGTGTTGTGTCACAACAACAAGAACAAGATCATAGTAAATATTTTGTGTCTCGAGATGGAACCAGATGGAATAAAATACCACCTTCATCAACTTGGGTACGAATCCACAACAATGTACGTCAAACTGGTGGAACTAACAAAAGTTCCATAGGAAGAAGTTCACTAGATATGTTGAAATCAAATATCACTGAGGACGTGGTTGTAATCATTATGTGAGAAACAAACAGAAAGGTGCTAGAAGCCACAGAAAGATAAACAATCTAAGTTGTGGAAAAGTGTACCAGTAAAAGAGCTATATGCATATTTCGGACTGCTACTGGCCGCCGGGGTAAACCACTGCAATGCTATCGAAAACGAATGTTTTCTCAGTGTTTAGAGCCACAATGGCCATTCGGCGTTTCTGGGCCATTAGCCGTTTTATTAGGTTTGACGACCAGAGAACTAGAATGCAAAGACAAGCGACCGATAAAGCAGCCCCAACATTCTAAGCAATTTCAGAAATGCTTCAAGTGTATTAGCAGTGAAGGGGAAAATAGTTAATAAAGTTTTCTTTTAAGTTTTGTTTTTTAAGTAATCTTTTGTTTAATAGAAAAGCATATTTAGAAAAAAAAAAAAGTTTTTTCATTTTTTGTATAAAAATTATTGAATAATTAATAAATAATTAATTAATAAATAAGTAATATCATTATAATTAATTAAACGTTACTTTAGTTGAATTTCATTGAGTAAAGCTTTATTCCTTCCTTTTAGTATGTAATTTCTACAAAAAACATGTATGGGTCTGGCTGGACCCGTCCGTAGACTGACGTATCATTGAATGGTCCGTAGACATAAGGGTTATAAAAGGAAAGTCATATCGGTTAGAAATTCGATGTTGAATTTTCATCAAAATTTCAAGTATTTCAACCCCCACAAATCAGAAAAGAAAATTTCATTGTGTGCTTTTGAGAGTATGTGTCTGTAGAGTTAGTAACATGGAAAATTAGAACTTTCACTTCTATTTATCTAAAGTGGAAACACATTGAACAAAGCTGTCTGCGTGTCCCCTTTATGGGTTCACAACCTTCGTAACACTTGATCCTCTCTTCAATCTCCTGGTAGTCTCGCACCTTGTGCACCTAGGGATCTCTAAGCATTCAGATACCAAGTCCTTCATGAAGCAAATGTAAAGCCGGCTCCAGACATGCGGTGATTGTCAAATACCGAGCAACTGTTAGGCGAACTTCTAGTAATGTGGATGGGTCGCTCGCCAATGCTCGCCCTAGGCCGAGCACAAACATTCGGGTGCTCGCTATTCCCGTAAGGACTATCGCTATTCCCGTAAATGGTGGGATAGCTGATAACAACAGAGATATCGCTTTAACAGACAACACGTTATCACATTTGGTTTAGTTTGTCACATCAAGCCAACAATGTCTCCCCAAACTCAATCAATAGTTGACAGGAAGTACACATTACCTATTCTTGTGTATAAAATGAATAGTGAATCTATTTATCTATCTTCTTATCTTTTCTAATGAAAAAGTTTGATCCTAATTTAATTTTAATGAGGAAACTGCTTGGGTCGGAGATGTGCAATATTCCCATTTAGTTGGGTCTATTGGGGTAAAATAACAGCTGAACAAGAAATTACATCAATTATTTTATATGAATTTTAAACTTTTTTCAGCATATGCATTGCTTTTATGGCAAAACGCATTTCCTTGTTTTGTTTAAAAAACTACTTTAAGAAACTATACGTCGGCCAATTTAGGCGATATCAAAATTTTGAAAGTTGTTCTAGGCTTAACTTTTCATATGGTTCCTCATTGTTAATTTCCAGATTTTCTAAAATATATATAATATTTATATTTTAATTATTTTTTTAATTTCAGAATGGTCAAATGAAGCAGTTCTTAAATTTCTTGATAAGTAAAGGGAAATACTTACATTTTTCTGCTTTTGTTAACAGATAACATCCATCATCTTCTATTTCGTATTTTTTTTTTTAAATAAATATCTACAACTTAATACTACAAACGCAGCCAATTTACTTTGTATGTCACAAGTATCCAAATTGTATGGATTATTAATGGATAACTGTGTTTATATCCAGACAACAACAAGTCACTTGTTATCAAGAGAAGTATTCGTATTGAATGTTCCGCTAATGATCGGTGCCTGGCGAACATTCGGCAAAGCTCACATATCTGTTTCAAGGTGATCGGCATTCGGAGAACACCAAGCTAAGTGCCTAGACGAATGGCGAATGTTCGGTATGTGACAAACACCGCATGTCTGGAGCCGGTATAAGAATTCTCATGGTCCATCGTCTAAAATCTTCCTCTTTGATCACTCTCGGAATCTAATCCAAGCATCTACCTAGGAAGTGAGCTGGCATCTCGTCTTCCTCTCCACATCCGTCACAAGTAGGACTGTCCTTAACTCCTACAGTGCTATAACTTCCGATGTAATGATTGTATCGACATGAAATTTTATATTTAAATTCAAAACCTTATAATAATGTCATCTCTATTAATTTTCCGTGAAATCAGTAAAGGAAAGAAGAGGATCAGAGAAGTGGGGCTCACAAACGGTCGACTGGCTTTAGAGAGCGAAAAAAAATTCGTGCTGGGGAAGTACATAGCCGGTGATTCACCAACAATCTTTTTTTTAATATTCCGTTCACAGAGCTGAAAGCCTCTTAGATAACAGAAATAAACTATCTGTGAGATGTTTCTCTGAAGTATATACAGTAAAATCCTTTTATAACGATTCCTGATATAACGATTTTCCGGATATAACGAAGTAAAACCCGTATCTAGTTTGGTTTGCTATTTAAAAGTGAAGAAATAAATCCGGATATATCGATGTTAGGTATAACGATATTCCGTATAAAAGGATCTAAAACATAAGAAAAAGTTGTTTTTTCATTCCTGTTATAACGATATAATATGTATGTACGCACAAACATACAAAATTGGGTAAAACAGTATGAGTTTTGAACGGAAGAAAAATAAGAACATAGAAAAGGGTTTTGAACAGGATTCTTGTTTTCTCTTTCCGAGCGCAATGAGTCATTCCATTTCCAAACATACCATTTCCCCCTTGTGGAATTTTCTTCGAACTCCATTCTTCCCTTCTAGTGCTTATATTCCTAGTTTCAGATTAGTCTTTCCTTTGCCTCCGTAGGGATTGTGACTTCGGAACTTCATAACCTTGTAAGCAAGAATGTATGCTTAAAAAAAAGCAAGCAAACTAAAATAACTGATTTTTTTTGTGGAAAATTAATTCATGTGTATACATAATTTATGTATACAGTTACAAATGTATGGAAGTAAATTTTAAGAAGTAAATAAAAATATGTAAACTTTCTCGTATGTATTTGTATACATACCTATATTTGTATGTAGGTCTAACAGTTTGGTTCCGGATATAACTATTTCCGGATATAACGATGTATTTTTTCTTGGTCCCTCGAATATCGTTATAACAGGATTTTACTGTAGTCTCTATAAAAAATTAAATATTATTTTTAGCAGAAAAATATTTGGAAAATGCCGTGAGCTGACAAGACTGCCTCAACGTGGGAGTGATGTATTTCTAGATAAATGTATTTGGTATACTCTGAGAGGAGCGGAGGATATATTTTGGGAGTAGGTCAGAGCTGTTTATAAGTTTAAAAAGTAAAGTATACATAGTTATCTACGCAGGCTTATGTCGGGTATAGTTATATCCAGGTACCAGAGTTGGACAGAACTCAAGTACATTTATAGGTTTAGAGAAATGAATACAAAATGCTGAGTACAAAAAGAACTTAAGTACAAATTTACTCAAAAAGTTGAGTACAAAAAGTATTTGAGTACAAATAAATTTGAAAATATGAAAGGCCCCATCATCTTTGGTCTCAATTTCCGTTTTGTCCCTCACTCCATCTAGCACTGACCCATGATTGATATTTGTTTTACAAACAGACATTTACAACTGTATAACAACAAGCAAATGTGCTAAGGGGGAAAAAAATGGCAATGTCAAAATTTCAAGAACGGAGATATCACCCAGTGGTGACACTCCCCAGGCACTGGAGCTTCACTCATTTATGATTAATCACTGTCATTGTCTGATCTGGGAAGGTTTCTAGGCCATTGGCGCTTAAGTTGTTCCAAAAATATGGCTTTTTTTTTTACAGATTGTATTATTTTGTATTTTATTTTATCTTAATTTGTGTATATTGCCATTGTATTTATTATTTTTATTTCATTTTTTTTTTCTGTAATTTTTTATTAATTTTTTTTTTTTTAATACTTACTGTCATCAAATTTACTTATAGTTATATTTTAACTAATTGTAAACATACCAAATAAAAATAAAAAACAAAAAAAAAATGGCAGAAGAGAGAGAACGGACTAGAAGATTAATGTGCCTAAAGGAAGAAAATAATTTTTTGTATCTGGATTTAGCTAATTCTGTGGGGATATTGAGATCAGTGTGAAGGGTTTTGTTGGAGTTGTAATAAGGAGCATTGGCTATTGTAAAAAGGATTTTGGATTGCAAGGATTGAATGCGCTAGAGAGATTGAAAGTTTTAAATTATATATGATATCCTTCTGTTCTCGAAATGTTTTTGTTAAATACACAATCATTATTTCATATATATCACATATAAATTACGTTCTCTTGTTATAATCATCATTTTATCTTCCTTATTACCAATAAAAAATGTGAAGTAAATATTTCATAACTAAACAAATTCATAACTGTAAAGTCATGGGGATTTCCTAGTTCAAATTGTCTATCGTTACCTAATGACCAAGAACGGTTCGCATTCAGCAATCTTGTTGTAGAAAATATTTTTAAAAACATACGTTTTTCTTTATATTTTCTATTAAGTGTTTCACAATATCTCTGCAAAAAATGTTAAGTATCAATCTTGTAGTTTATAACTAAATCTGACATGATGTAATGCCGAAACAGGTACCTACCTAGTTTATGTATAACTTGTTTGTGGAATAAACAATATCTCATACTTTTTTTTTTTTAATTTACAATATATTGAAACAAGTTTCAGAAAATATTTGGTTCTTTTAGTATGTACCTATAACCTCCATCCTATTTACATTTTACCATAAAGCGTTTATTGACTGTGTTAGGGTACTGAGCTCCCCTAGTGGAAGGGTAAGTTCATGGTGTAACAGTAGACCCTGACTCATCAAGGTTACTTTCTGCCCCATGTCAAGTTAGAAAGAGGGAGCAAGATCTTACCAAAGTACTGTATACAACTGGAAGATCGTCAGCGTATTCGAAAGTTTTTTATCTTGGCTACAGAAAAAAACTTTAAGGAAGGCAGTGTAGTGTGTTACTGCAATAAAAAATGGCACCACTTTGCCCCTTTTTTCCCTAGTAAAAATCAACATCAAAAAACTGCATTTGCAACAATAACATGATCAAGATGACTCATCGATCGGATTCTATTTTTTGGTCTATTGGTTATGCAAAATGTTGAGGTTACATTTGTATCTATTCGATTGTTGTTAAATCTAAGCTTGAAGACTTAGATACAGTAAAATCCTTTTATAACGATTCCTGATGAACCGATTTTCCGGATATAACGATGTAAAACCTGTATCTAGTTTGGTTTGCTATTTAAAAGTGAAGAAATAAATCCGTATATACCGATGTTAGGAATAACGATATTCCGTATAAAACGATCTAAAACATACGAAAAAGTTTGTTTTTCATTCCGGTTATAACGATATACAGTAGAACCTCTATAAGTCGAACATCAAGGGAGACGCCAAAAAATTCGAGTTATAGAGATTTCGACTTATGGAGAATTTCGACTTAGGCGGATTTTGATTCGTCTAGTAGAGGTTAAGATTCATTCTAACTAATTTTGAGTTAGAGAGGTGAAATAAATAAAAATTCAAGTTACAGAGGTAACAAACATATTTATATTTATCAACATTATTTCCAAACATCCTTAAAATAAAAAATACGTAGTATATGTAGGTATTAAAAAAAGTCAGTAATTTTTTTTTGCTTTAGATAATTGGTAATCCTATTTATTGTATACTCTTAAATTGTTTTCTAAGAACAATGGTGTACATTTTCGGCAAATTCTTAAAGTTGGTAACTTATTTTTCTTCGAGCTATAGAGGTAATAAGTTTCAAATAATCGAGTTGTAAAGGTTGTAAAATAAAACATTGCTATGTTCGAGATACAGAGGTCCAATTTATTTTTTCGAGTTATAGAGGGAAAATATGTACCAAAATGGCTTGTAGGGACTCACTGATTATTTCGACTAATAGAGGGTTGAGCTTTCGAGTAATGGAGGTTTTGGGGCTTGAAGGGAAAGGAACAAAACTTTTTTTTCGAGTTTTGGAGGTTTTCGACTTATCGAGGTTCGACTTAAAGAGGTTCTACTGTAATGTATATACATTTATATATATGCACATACATACATAGTTGGGTAAACAGTATGAGTTTTGACAGATGAAAAATACGAACATTATAGAAAAGGTAGGATAAAATGAAAGGAAAAATATGGTTCTTGTTTATTCTTTCCGAGCGCAATGAGTCATTCCATTTCCAAACATACCATTTCCCCCTTGTGGAATTTTCTTCGAACTCCCTTCTTCCCTTCTAGTGCGTATATTCCTAGTTTCAGATTAGACTTTCCTTTGCCTCCGTAGGCATCGTGACAGTGTAAAAATTGAATTGAAAATGACTTTGAACATACGTCGCGCAATTTTCTATTGAAGAAAAAGTCAAAATCATAAATAGGATTGAGAAAGGAGAAAAACTTGTAGTGTCGGAGCTTCGAATTTCCCAGTCTACGATATCGACAATCTGGAAATCCAGAGACAAAATCAAAAAAACGTTTGAAAAAGATGTGACTTTGAAAAAAAAAAAAAAAAAAAACTTACAAGCAGCCAACATCAAGATCTAGAAGACGCACTTCTTATAACAATAGAGGGAGGCTTAACACAAAAACAATTAAACTGCCGAAGTAATGACTTTATCGATACAAAATTTAATATGATTATTAAGTCCTTGTATATTGGGTTCAGAGGAAGAGCGAAAACATACTTCAACAATTCGCGCTGGCGAAGAACGTTGCCGGTGGCTCACCGACAGCTCTTTTTCATTGTTGCTGAAATTAAGTGTTTACAATTCTTAGCGCTACGGAGCCATCCAGATTTTTGTATTTTCGTATTCTGTTAAATTATGTCAAAAATACCTCATAAAATCGAAATCTAATTGTTGACGATTTTAATTAACTTTTATTTGAAGGACGAAATTTAAGTTTCGAAATGCTAAGCTCTATGAAAGTATGTAACAACAATCTGTTACTGGTAACCAAATATTCAATACATTCGTACTTAAGTATAATCAGGTTGATGTTCGCGTGACAACAATGCCAGATAGAATGCAATTCTGAGAACAAAGCAGTAAAACATAAAACACAAACAGTTTTTCAATGGGATTTTTATGTGAACTCGACACGAAAGTCTGGCTAAAAGATCCGTTATTCTCGACTGGTTTATCGTACATATTTTTACTGATATATCGCATGTATTTTTGCGATATTGTGAAAATACCCAGAAAACGTTAAGGAAGAAGAAAACTAGACTGTGCGTGGGTGGTCACCGCCACTTTTAGCCAAATAAGTGGATAAGCTGATTGTGACTTATTGGGATTATGCCAAACCAATATTCCAACGCTAATCATCGAACTCAGCCAAAAGATAATCCTGGGATAGTTTAATGCCTATTATTATTATTTCCCCAGGTATAGGGGAAGTTATGTAATCAATCGGAAATTCTATGTTGAGTTTTCGCCGGAATTTCATATTTTCCAAATCTCCGATTCTATAAATTGTCTGTATGAGTGTGTATGTTTGTGAACACAATAACTCCTGATATGCTCAATGTATCAACACGAAATTGTATATGTGTATTCAGAACCCTATAAGGACGGCATCTATTAATTTTCGTGAAAATAGTCGAAGGGAAGAGAGGGATCAGAGGAGGGGTCGACTCAAAAACCCTAATAACTGCCGGTGTACCTACTTAATGAACGTATCGACACAAAATTTAGAATGAGAATTTAGAAGCCCTTAGCATACCGAACCCGGATTAAAAAGTGGAGTAAAGATCTTTTGGAGCATTCATGGAGAGAAAAAACGACATGCAGACAATCGAAGATGTTCCTAGGAGCGGGAGGGGGGAGTCCAAGGTGCTGAAGGATGGGGTCCTAAGTTCCAGGGAAAGAGCGAAAATTTAGTTGATTAATTTGTGCTAGGGAAGTAAGTCAAAAAACATTTTTTCTTTTTTTTTTTTTTGGGGGGGGGGGGGATTAGGTATAAGTAGAACATGTCATAAATTACTTCTTTTTTTTTTACACTTTCATGTTGTCTTATTATGACTCATGCCCGGGCTTTAACTACAAGGTCATATCAGAGCGCTCATGGACATGAGTCCGACTCTACTATGGATGTCCTAAATTTTGCCTACCTACCCTGAATATTTAGTCACCCATTTAACGAGTACCTGACATCGTACAGGCTCTTGGACCTTCGCTAAACGTCCCATCCGAAGGACGGCGTGCTTAAGATTATTTTGCTTACCAGATAAAATACATTAAGGGCCACGGCCGGCTTTTGAACCCACGATCTTGAGCTCAGGGAGCAAACACGCATACCACTAAGCTATCGGCGCCCTCTAACAGTTTCACGTCGTAGTTCTGAAGACGATGCATAGATGTCTATAAGTACATAATATTTTATTCAAATCGCACACCATTATTACCAGAAGTATAAGTATAGTTATTTGGTTGGTATATATAAATGTTTCATAGCTAACCTACCTAATTCGACAATAGATAGCTCTGGATTCATTGTCGATGGAGACTTTTATTTGAGGAGGGGGCTCCATGATCACTTTTTCAAAAAATTTTTGTTTTTTTAAAATATATATATGTAGGTTTACTATTGAGATATTGTAAAAATAATAAAAAATTTGTTGCCCCTAATGTGTGGTAGAAGACACTCAAAATACGTTTTCAGGCCGATTTTACTAATTTTATTTAAAATGTAACAGTAATAAAGAAACAGTCGTACATAAATTTCCCAAAGCATTCACACACTTAGAAATGTTCAATATTACATTGTTGTATTAATTAAAATGTTCAATTAAATAACATTACATTGTTGATTCACTTAGTAGCAATAATTTTTGCTCATCGAGAATACGTTCTGGGGGCATCCATAACATTAAAATATAGTTTGCGAGATGAAATGGATATAAAAATTAATATTTATTAGTTTATATTATAATAAATAATTTATAATAATATATATTATAATATACCTAAATGCATACCAAACATGTTAAGCCATCCTTCAACTCTGCAGGGATAAACCATTCTGGTTGATTTGCGGACCATGGTAGGATGTTGTACAACACTAATACACGCAAACACACACAATTGTAGGAGGAATCACAGACACTTGGGAGTACGAAGCACAGACGCGAGCGAACGAAAGGCGAGTCTAGTTCAGACCATGATATGAACCATGAAACACTGCCGAAGTGAGCTCTGCCAGAGCACTGGGGCAGGCGGCCAGTTTCAAATCGGATCTGACAGACACACCGGCGCATGCCCAGCCAGCTAACCGCTCTCCAACCGTGGGTACGTTCGCGACCCCCAACCTGGGACGGATTTGCAATAGAGGCAGCACTCAGGGCACATGCCCTGGGCGGCATGAATTAGGGGCGGCAAAATTTCAGATTTTTTTTAAATAATAAAATTCAATGAATAAATAAATATTAAGTTAGAAAATAAAATAGTACCTATATTTATTACTTATATTGTAATATGTGTAATGTATTTTTTTGTATTTTTTATTATAATTTTATTTTTTTTTTAAATAATAATAAAAATACGTATTTCCCTTTCCTTAAGTGGGCGGTAGAATATTTTTTCCCTCTGCGCGCACCAAAGTGTAAGTCCGTCCCTGCCCCTAACTCGTTCAGAACTTGTACTTTGGCTTTCGTTATCGGAGGAGCAGAGACATAGCGACCAATGAGCACTTTTTTTTTCTCGGGGCTCCCAAACTCAATTTTTTATCCCAGACGTAGCAACAACTTAAACGATTGACATTAGCAAAGTATGGATTTCAATGCATTATGTTTAATCGCGAAATCAGAATAAGGACAGGGGCCCCTAAAATATCGATCTTTGACCCCCCCTCCCCCCCCCCCCCCCCCCCCAAGTTTCAATAATTTTTTTTTACGATTCCGAAAATTAGGAGAAAAAAATACTATCAGTCTGTGAACACCGTAACTCCACATAGAATGAATATATCGTCGGCTGACAAGCAAAAGTGACTAACTCCAATTTTACGGATTTTTGTTTTTTTGTTGCAAAATCATCTAATAGTAATATAGAACACATTAAAATAAGTAGAACATGCAAGTTATGCCCAAAAAGTATTTAAAAATAGCAAAATAATGATCTCTAAATTGTGCCAGCAGAAACCTTTTTAACATTCCGGGTGGCAAAAGTGCTGCATAAAATGTTGTGCATGGCACTTAGTCACTTTTGCTTGTCAGCCGACGATATATACACAAAATCTTCTGAGCTCAAGATCGTGGGTTCGAAACCCGACCGAGGCGATGGTACCGAGCCTGTAGAAGTCAGGTACTCGTTAAAGACCCCTACCCTAGGTGAATAAACCTGGATAGGCAGAATCACCGAATAGTTTTATTTATTTAATGAACTAATTTCATGGGAATTGTATTAATTGTTATTAATGCAAATTAAATAAATTGAAATGCTGGATTCTGACAGAAAATAAGTTAATTGATTCAGAGAATTTATACATTCTATATAAAGCCTCTCGTCATGACTATACACACTTTTCGTAGTTGAAAGAATAAATAAATTCTATTTCAGGCGTTGTCTTCTGCATCACTTCTCTCTTTAGTATTTATTTAGGGCACCGCCTCTTCGGCAATGAGAATACCGATAGAGACCCAATACGTATTTGCATTTAAAGAGGGGCTTTAAAAGAATTGGGTTCTCACTTAAGTGGAACAGAAAAAGGATTTCAGACATAATCGTTTGTCGTTCTCTTATAAACCTACAAGAAAATTGTCGCCATAAACTTTTTTTTTTACTTAAAAAAAGGACTCAACTGATTCTGTGAGCAATTCTTTCCATTGTTCCATATCAAAAACTAAATTATTTTTCCTCAAGTCATTTATAATATTTAGTTAGTTATTATGTCTCTGGTAGACGTGGGCCCGACTCTACAGTGGGAGTGCCTAACCTAAATTTCTATACATTTGAGTAGTAGTCTTTAACGAGTACCTGACATCGTTAAGGCTCGGAACCATCGCTTAACATTCCATTCAAAGGACGGCGTGCTCAAGGTTTTTTCACCTACCAGATAAAAAAAAACCTAAAGGCCTCGGCCGGGTTTCGAACCCGCGATCTTGACCACCTATACCTATATGTACCTAAAAAAAAAGGCGGTGAATCACCGGCAATGTACTTTCCCAGAAGGAATTAATCAAATAACTTTTTGCTCCCCTCCAAAACCAGTCGACCGTTTATTCTATTATTCATCAGTTGACTTACATAGAGGCCCCCTAAATCATTATACTATATTTTGTGTGAATACATCCATAACATTGGCAGTTATTGGACTTTACTATATGACTGTAATTTGAGAGGTTATGTCCTTGTTGAGTTTTTTAATTTAAATATGAAATTTCATGTCGATACATTCATTACATTGGCAGAATTTTGAGTTGAGTCCCCCCTAATTTCTCCTTCTTTTCTACCGATTTTGCAAAAAATTGATGTTTCGTCCTTATGGGGTTTCGAATTCACATATAAAATTTTGTGTCGATAAATTCATTACAAAGGCAGTTATTAGAGTTTTTATGTTAATTCACTAATCCTCCCTCCCATTTAACCAATTTGCCTTAAAATCGATAGGTGTCCTTATGAGGTTTTAATCACACATTTAAAATTTCGTGTCGATACATCATTCTATCGGGAGTTATCGCGTTCACACACACACACAGACAGCATTTTTTTCTTTCATATTTGGAATCTAGAGATCGGAAAACATGAAATTCCGTTGAAAACTCTTCATCGAATTTCCAACCGATTACATAACTTTCCCTATACTTCGTATAGCTGGAGAAGTAACATAAAGTTTGCATACTCATGAGACGTCGTTTTACATAAATCCGGCATTCCAATGTAACAAGAGTCGTCCCAGTGTTTAGTTTACACACCAAAAATGGCTTTCGCCACTATAACCCATACCGCACATACAATATTTTTTTTAAAATAATATTTTCATACCTCCAAAAAGTTATCTTGTTTAAGGCCCTAATTATTTTTATTGCACTACTCTATTACGAATTATTATATTCATAATATACTATTATCATTTTTATTTATTTATAGGTTAGGTTAGGTTTAGGTTTTATGACTCCGGGTTTTAACTACAAGGTCATATCGCCTACTACCAGAGCGCTCTTTCGAGGGAGTCCTAAATTGTGCCTACCCTAAATTTTTATTCACGTAGGACAGGCGTCTTTAACGAGTACCTGACATCGTAAAGGCTCGGGACCATCTCTTAACGTCCCATCCGAAGGACGGCGTGCTTAAGTTTATTTTACCTCCCAAATAAAACAAACTAAGGGCCTCGGTCGGGTTTCGAACCCACGTTCGCTCAGAAGGCAAGCAAGCATACCACTCAGTAAAATTAGAATCATCTCATGTTGATTTGTTCACAACTTATTACAATTTATCCGACAAAAGTAGCTATATTATGAATGTTCTTTAAAATAATTATTTACAAATACATATAATATGTTGTGTGTGTTTCTAATAGAAAATTAGACTACTTATGTTATGTAAGTGAATTTTCAAAAAAGTAAAAGAAATTGTCAAAAAAAATATATGTTGTTTTCTTTGTATTAGGGTACAATTTTCTACAAGACATAGGTAATTCCCAAAATATTACAATATACAGTGGATGTGAATATTCGCGAATGCCAATCCGAATTATCATTGCTTCATTAATGCCTTCCTATGTATCCACGCTCTGCTAGAAATCTTCTGAAACATACTTATTATATTTAGCGAAAAAGGTAAACAAATTGTAATAAATAAAGTAAACATTTTAAAAATTCAAGTTAGAAATAAGTAGTAAAATTGTCCAGAATACAGACCTTGTGTGACTTTTATATTGTCTAATTCTACGAAAATGTACCAGTTGCAAAGTAACATTCAAGTTTGCAAGGTTGTCAAATTTATATAATTCTCAAGTTACCTGAGATTACCTAAAGTGACACCCTGGTCCCTGGGGAAGTCCGTGGTTTAGGGAGGAGGGGGAGAATCTTATCTTAACATAACATTCACAAATACAGTGAAACCTCTCTTAGACGGACACCCATGGGGCCGTGGAAGTTGTCCGCCCAGCAGAGGTGTCCTCCTAACAGAGGGAAAAGGAAAATAGAAGGCAAATTGATAAGGATGAAAGGTATCTTTTCTAAACACGTGTATCGTGTGTAAAAAATGTTGTTTATTGAACAACTGAATACAGTTTTAAAAAAAAGGAAATTTGGTGTTTCGGTTGGGTGCCATGGTTGAAAGTTGTAACGAGACTGAGCAAAAGCTGGTAGAAGAACAGCATTTTGGTAACTGGGAGTATGAAACATTACAAACTTCTTGGAATTACAAGTCCCTTCGTAAACACAGGTGCACTACATGGAAAGTTTGGTAGGTTGGTAGCACAATGTACAACGAGAAGTCCAAGAACATATTAAAAATCAACCCGTTCAAAAGAGAATTCACAGAATAAACATCAACCTTGCCTCTAAAAGTGAATTGTAAGAACATAACAAACGTCAACCCCAATTAGAGGCCTGCCTGTCCTTCCAACAGAGGTAGTCTGCTCTTCTCGGTACTCGATTTCACTGTCCGCGTCAGTCCAAGAGAGGGACAAATGTGTTGAAATCCCTATAATATAGAATATATTATATTCTGCCGGGACCGTAAAAATTATCCGCCCACCAGGGGTGTCCGGCTATCAGAGGTGACCACCAAGAGAGATTTCACTGTATTTGAATTGTCAATAATACAATAAAATTAAGAAAATACATTGTGGAATTAGACATTTTAAAAGTTAAACAAGTTCTTTGTATTTTAGCTAATTGTAGCTATAACTACATGGACACAGATCGCAGAGATGTATTCTGCACAATTTAACTACCTACTTATTTCTAACTTTAATTTTTTTAATATTTACTTTATTTATAAATTTGTTTACCTTTTTCGCTAAATATCTATATTAATAAAGCTGAAACGGGGTTTGTTTGTTTGTATGTATGTATGTATGTATGTATGTTTGTTCCAGCATCACGCCCAAACCGCTGGACGGATCTTCATGAAACTTCACATGTAGCATTCTTTTGAGCCCGATTGAATAATAGGCTATGTGGCGTCTCAAAATTTTGAACGGGAGGGGGGGTTGTAAGGGGGGCCTAAGTATATAAATAGTGCTAACTCATTAACTAATGGTCGAATTGTCATGAAATTTCACATGTAGTATTTTTAAAAGCCAAATAGGAAAAAAATGTGTGTGGCGTCCAAAGTTTTGAACGGGAGGGGGGGTTGAGGGGGGGCCTAAGTATAAATATAGAGCTAACTCTTTAACGGTTGGTCGGATTGTCACGAAATTTCACATGTAGTATTTTTAAAAGCCAAATAGGAAAAAAAGGTGTGTGGCGTCCCAAAGTTTTGAACGGGGGGAGGGGGGGTTGTGGGGGGGGCCTAAGTATAAATATAGAGCTAACTCTTTAACGGTTGGTCGGATTGTCACGAAATTTCACATGTAGTATTCCTGGAGGCCAATTAGAAATATAAGGTGTGTGGCGTTCCAAAGTTTTGAACGGGAGGGGGGGTTGTGGGGGGGAATAAGTATAAATATAGAGCTAACTCTTTAACGGTTGGTCGGATTGTCACGAAATTTCACATGTAGTATTTTTAAAAGCCAATTAGAAATATAAGGTGTGTGGCGTTCCAAAGTTTTGAACGGGAGGGGGGGTTGTGGGGGGGCCTAAGTATAAATATAGAGCTAGCTCATTAACGGTTGGTCGTATTGTTACGAAATTTCACATGTAGTATTCCTGGAGGCCAAATAGAAAAATAAGGTGTGTGACGTCCCAAAAATTTGAACGGGGGGGGGGGGGGATAGGCCTAAATATAAAGATACCGGTAGCTCATTAACTAATGGTCGTTTTGTCATGCAATTTCACATGTAGTATTCCTGAAGGCCAAATAGAAAAAAAAGGAGTGTGGCGTCCCAAAAATTTGAACGGGAGGGGGGGGGTTGTGGGGGGGCCTAAGTATAAATATAGAACTTGCTCATTACCGGTTGGTCGTATTGTCACGAAATTTCACATGTAGTATTTCTGAAGGCCAAATGGAAAAATAAGGTGTGTGGCTTCCCAAAGTTTTGAACGGGAGGGGGGGTTGTGGGGGGGCCTAAGTTCATAAATAGTTCATAACTCATTAAGTAATGGTTGGATTGTAATAAAATTTCATATGTAGTATGCTTAAAGGCCAAATAGAATTATAAGGTGTGTGGCATCCCAAAAATTTGAACGGGAGGGGGGGTTGAGGAGGGGCCTAAGTATAAATATAGAGCTAGCTCATTAACGGATGATCGGATTGTCACGAAATTTCACATGTAGTATTCATAAAGGCCAAATAGAAAAATAGGGTGTGTGACGTCAAAAAATTGTGAACGGAACGGGGGTCATGGGGGTAGGCCTAAATTTGAAGATAGTGATAGGTCATTAACGGATGATCGGATTGTCATGGAATTTCACATGTAGTATTCTTTATGGCCAAATAGAAAAATACACTATGTGACATCTTAAAAATTTGGGAGGGGGGGGGGGCTAAGCCTAAAAATAATACTGAATGATTAAAGGGTAATCGGATTGTCATGAATTTCACATGTAGTAGTAGCAACTATGTATTCGCTGTGGGGTCCGCTGTTGCAAGGCACTTACTAGCTGTGATGCCCAGCGTTCCTAACTACGTGCTATCTGTGGGGTCCGCTGTTGCAAGGCACATACTAGAAGTGGTGCCCAGGGTTTCTAACTACGTACTAGCTATGGTGTCCGCTGTTGCAAGGCACTCATTACATGTAGTGCCCAGCGTTCCTATCTTCGTACTAGCTGTGGGGTCCGCTGTTGCAAGGCACATACTAGATGTGGTGTCCAGCGTTCCTAAGCTTTTACTAGCTGTGGGGTCCGCCGTCGCAAGGCACATACTGCTTAGCGTTCCTAACTACGTACTAGCTGGGGGGACCAGCGTTCCTAACTACGTACTAGCTGGGGGGACCAGCGTTCCTAACTACGTACTAGCTGTGGGGTCCGCCGTCGCAAGGCACATACTAGCTGTGATGCCCAGCATTCCCAACTACGTACTGGGTGTGGGGTCCGCCGTTGCAAGGCATATAATACCTGTGGTGCCCAGCGTTGCAAGGGACATACAAGCTGTGGTGACAAACGTTCTTAAGTATGCACTGGCTAGGACGTCCAGCGATGCTAAGTATTCACTAGCTGTGGTTTCCGCCGTTGAAAGGCGCATACTAGCTGTGGTTATCAGGGGTCCTAAAAACTTACTAGCGTTACTATAGCTGAAGGACTATAAGCCTTATTCCGTATGAATAATTGAAAATTATAACATCACGAATGTACTGTCGAAAAATTGAATAGACTTATAGGAGATATTGGGAGAAAAGTCAAAGTTCCCCGGGCAACGCCGGGTATTACTGCTAGTCTATATTAATAAAGCTGAAACGGGGTTTGTTTGTTTGTATGTATGTATGTATGTATGTATGTTTGTTCCAGCATCACGCCCAAACCGCTGGACGGATTTTTATGAAACTTCCCATGTAGCATTCTTTTGAGCCCGATTGAATAATAGGCTATGTGGCGTCCCAAAATTTTGATCGGGAGGGGGGGTTGTAAGGGGGGCCTAAGTATATAAATAGTGCTAACTCATTAACTAATGGTCAAATTGTCATGAAATTCACACGTAGTCTTTTTAAAAGCCAAACAGGAAAAAAAGGTGTGTGGCGTCCCAAAGTTTTGAACGGGAGGGGGGGTTGTGGGGGAGCCTAAGTATAAATATAGAGCTAACTCATTAACTAATGGGCGAATCGTCATGAAATTTCACATGTAGTATTTTTAAAAGCCAAATAGGAAAAAAAGGTGTGTGGCGTCCCAAAGTTTTGAACAGGAGGGGGGGTTGTGGGGGGGCCTAAGTATAAATACAGAGCTAACTCATTAACTAATGGGCGAATCGTCATGAAATTTCACATGTAGTATTTTTAAAAGCCAAATAGGAAAAAAAGGTGTGTGGCGTCCCAAAGTTTTGAACAGGAGGGGGGGTTGTGGGGGGGCCTAAGTATAAATACAGAGCTAACTCTTTAACGGTTGGTCGGATTGTCACGAAATTTCACATGGAGTATTCCTGAAGGCCGAATAGAAAAATAAGGTGTGTGGCGTCCCAAAGTTTTGAACGGGAGGGGGGGTTGTGGGGGGGCCTAAGTATAAATATAGAGCCAGCTCACGCGGTTGATCGCATTGTCACGAAGTTTCACATGTAGTATTCCTGAAGACCAAATAAAAAAAAAGGTGTGTGGCGTCCAAAAAATTTGAACGGGGGGAGGGGGGGGGAGGGGGGGGGGTAGGCCTAAGTATAAATATAGTGCTAACTCTTCAACGATTGGTCGGATTGTCACGAAATTTCACATGTAGTATTTTTAAAAGCCAAATAGAAATATAAGATGTGTGGCGACCCAAAGTTTTGAACGGGAGGGGAGGTTGTGGGGATAGGCCTAAGTATAAATATAGTGCTGGCTCATTAACGGTTGGTCAGATTGTCATGAAATTTCACATGTAGTATTCCTGAAAGTCAAATAGAAAAATAGGCGGTGTGACGGTTCAAAATTTTGTACGGGAGGGGGGGTAGTGGCGGGGGGGAAAAAGTATAAATATAGTGCTAGCTCAATAACGGTTGGTCGTATTGTCATGGAATTTCACATGTAGTATTCATAAAGGCCAAATAGAAAAATAGGGTGTGAAGTCAAAAAATTGTGAACGGGAGGGGGGTTATGGGGGTAGGCCTAAATTTGAAGATAGTGATAGGTCATTAACGGATCCGCCGTTGCAGAACACATACTAGCTGTGATGCTGAGCGTTTCTAACTACGTACTAGCTGTGGGGTCCGCCGTTGCAAAACTCATACTAGCAGTGTGGCCCAGCGTATTTAAGTACGTACTAGCTGTGGGGTCCGCCGTTGCAAAAACATACTAGCTGTGATGCCCAGCGTTTCTAACTAGGTACTAGCGGTGGGGTCCGCCGTTGCAGAACACATACTAGCTGTGATGCTGAGCGTTTCTAACTACGTACTAGCTGTGGGGTCCGCCGTTGCAAAACTCATACTAGCTGTGATGCCCTGTGGTTCTAACTACATACTATCTGTGGGGTCCGCAGTTGCAAGGCACCTACAAGCTATAGGGCCCAGCGTTTCTAAAAACGTACTATCTGTGGGGTCCGCTGTTGCAAGGCACTTACTAGCTGTGATGCCCAGCGTTCCTAACTTCGTACTAGCTGTGGGGTCCGCTGTTGCGAGGCACATACTAGCTGTGGTGACCAGCGTTCCTAATTACGTACTAGCTGTGGGGTCCGCTGTTGAAAGGCGCTAGCAGTGTGGCCCAGCGTATTTAACTACGTACTAGCTGTGGGGTCCGCCGTTGCAAAACTCATACTAGCTGTGATGCCCTGTGGTTCTAACTACATACTATCTGTGGGCTCCGCAGTTGCAAGGCACCTACTAGCTGTAGGGCCCAGCGTTCCTAAAAACGTACTAGCTGTGGGGTCCGCCGTTGCAAAAACATACTAGCTGTGATGCCCAGCGTTTCTAACTAGGTACTAGCAGTGGGGTCCGCCGTTGCAGAACACATACTAGCTGTGATGCTGAGCGTTTCTAACTAGGTACTAGCGGTGGGGTCCGCCGTTGCAGAACACATACTAGCTGTGATGCTGAGCGTTTCTAACTACGGTACTAGCTGTGGGGTCCGCCGTTGCAAAACACATACTAGCTGTGATGCCCAGTGAGTCTCACTACGTACTAGCTGTGGGGTCCGCTGTTGCAAGGCACTTACTAGCTGTGATGCCCAGCGTTCCTAACTTCGTACTAGCTGTGGGGTCCGCCGTCGCAAGGCATATGCTACCTGTGGTGCCCAGCGTTCCTAACTACGTACTAGCTGTGGTGCCCAGCGTTGCAAGGCGCATACTAGCTGTGGTCAAAACGTTCTTAAGTACGCACTGGCTAGGACGTCCAGCGATGCTAAGTATTCACTAGCTGTCGTTTCCGCAGTTGAAAGGCGCATACTAGCTGTGGTGCCCAGGGGTCCTAAAAAATTACTAGCGTTACTACAGTTGAATTCCGTATGAATAGTTAAAAATTATAACATCATGAATGTACTGTCGAGGAACTGAATAGCCTTATAGGAGATATTGGGAGAAAAGTCAAAGTTCCCCGGGCAACGCCGGGTATTACTTCTAGTACTAAATAAATATGTTTCAGACGATTTCTAGCATAGCGTGGATACATAGGAAGGCATTAATGAAGCAATGCTAATTCGGATTGGCATTCGCGAATATTCACAACCACTCTAATATATTGTGAATATTTTGGGAATTATATCTTGTAGTAAATTATATCCTAATACAAAAAATTAACATTTTTTTTTTTACTTTTTTGAAAATTTACTAACATAACAATATGATAGATATTCTAATTTTCTATTATATACACACACATCTTATTAATTTTATTTGTAAATAATTATTTTAAAGAACATTCATAATATAGCTACTTCTGTTGGATAAATTGTAGTAAGTTGTGAACAAATCATCATGAGATGATTCTAATTTTACTTATGTTATCAGATCAATCGGCTAAAGAACCCTCAAACTATTCCTAACATAAATGTAATTTAATTTAAGATGGATGTTTTTGATGAATAAACACAGATGAACATAAAAATCACAAAAGAAAGGAGCTTTTATTATTAATATTTTCGGTAATTTATAAAATAACTATTTAAACATTTCCTCTCACTTATCATTTATCAGAAAGAAACTAAATGTTTCCTAACTAAACATAATTAAACTGCAGTAGATATTATTAAATATATAGAAGATAAAAATATGAAATCTATGAATAGGTGTTCTAAATATGTTCATTAATTCACAATCAAATATCAAAAAAGATATGTTAAAAGTTTTAAACTTCAGGAACTGGTTCTACTTGAGTTCAAGAAAATGTGTGATAGTTCATAAGCCAGCCACTAGGATGCAGAAGGGGTCTTCACATTCTGTCTTCAGTGAAATTATTGATGCACAAACAAAATGCGGATGGCTCATGGTAAATTTTAAAAATTTCATAAGTTAAATGAAAAAAAGTCAAACGAGCTGGTACGTCTAAGGAGATTCTATTAAAATTGTATTATTTATTTGGAACCCTTATTCATCCAATTTAATAAAAAAACTTTCTTCTACATTTTTAAGTTTAAAGTCTTGTTTCTATAACATTTACACACAACAATGAAAAACAACAAATAATTTATTACATTTCTGCTGACCAACCTGTGTTATGGTCATCTATTGATTATTCTGTCATTTTTTGGTTGCATTATGTTTTGTTTTGCATTTCTTCTATATTTTCTAAAGTATTTTTTCTTCTATTTTAATCACTTTATTTTTTTGTCAGTTGGATTTGTTTGTAAGACCGCCATTCTTTGTTTTCATTTTTATTTCTTATTTCGTTTTAGTTTGTATTTTTTACATTTTATTCAGGTAGTTTTTATTGCAGTGTCTCTGTTTCGTTTTATTATATTTTTATTCCGTTGGAATTCATCTAATTATCATTTACTTCATACTATTACTAATATTTAATTTTGTATTTAGATATTTTTAGTGTATATTTGGAGTATTTTTATTTATTCAAGTTATAATCAATACATTATAAATAAATAAATATTATTTTGGAGACAAATTAATATTTACAGAAGTTAATTAGTATAAGTAAATTACTTTAAATAACTTAGGACATTTAAGTCATGTTCCCCGGTATACTCAGATGTATGATATATTTTTTTTAAATTATCGTAAGCCGATTGCAACAAGTCCAACAAAAAATGAATTGAACAAATGAAATATTATTACATTAAACATATCTATTGAAGTTCCTTTCAGAATATTCTTGGAACTAATATTTCTTTTCCTAAACTATTTTTATATTTTCTGAGAAATGTCATTTTATCCTTCTTTTCAAGTGAACAACAAATTTGTTTTGTTTATTACGTCTACATAATGGTTGTCTACCTTCCCTCTAAAATTAATTGCATTATTATTTTCATGTATAATGTTTATAGATTTTAATAATTATAATGTACATAGATTTTTTGATTTTTCTAGATATGCTCATTTGAATAGAGTTTAAATTCTTTGAATAATCGAAATGATATTTAGTGAAACTATGCTCGGCTAACGCTGTTTTATTAAAACTTTTTTGTAGATTAAATCTCTGTTGTATTGAGGAGCTGAGTGTGAAGTACTATAAATGTCCAATAGAAAGCGCTATGTAGCCCTATAAACTTGAGTATCTTGTACAGTATCAATTTTTTTAATTCTTGCCCAAAAAAGAACGTTTATGTTTTTAATTTATTATTTCAATAATAATAAAACCTTCTTTTCTCTCATTCGTTGCTATTTACAATCTACAGCTGGATACGACCCTGCTGTAGATTGTAAATTCATTTTTATTTATTCATCTGTACATTCTGCTTCAATTTACGGAATTATAAAACAAAAAATATACATTCTTCTGAAATTTGTTACTTCTTTAGAAGTGTTTACACCGAATACAATTCTGCGATCTGTGTCCATTAAGTGGAAGGCTAATAAAATAAATAAAAAACGAAGATCATGTTTAACTTTTTGTATTGTCTAATTCCACAAATATTTAATACATAAAGTGGACCAGTCTCGATTTACGCCATCGTCAGCACAAAGTTCAAAAATGAACAAGTTCTCTGTTTTTATTTACTTCTAAAAACCTTTTAATGAAGAAGCAAAATAAATAAAAAATAATAATATGAACTTATGAATGGACTTATTGTGATTTATTGCGAAATTAGGTTGATCGGAAATGGGAAGACCACAGTAGATGTCTTTTCTGAATTAATAGAGGTGAGCGTCTGCATATACCGCAACTGAAAATAACACAAAAATATTACACAACGTAAAGATGTATACAAAAATTTACATGTCCATTGAGTTCTAAATGGCTTAATATACTACGAAGCATTCAATAACAATACAATCATGATTCCAGTAATTGGCATGCGTGAAATAATAAATAAATAAACTGATACTCTTTCTCTGATCTCTTCTTCCCTTTTCGATTTCGCGGAAAATTGGTGCCATTCTTATACGGCTTTGAATTTACGTATGAAATTTCTTGTCAATACATTTATTACCACTAAAGATATTAAAGTTTTTGTGTTAAATCTTTCATCTAACCCCCCTTTCCCTTTGGCTGAAAATCAATAGGTGTTGTCTTGTTGTAGAAGGGGCTAGATATCGCGGGATTTCTATTTCAATGATGATATTCTTTATTTTTCTAATGTTATTTACCTGTAATGCAGCGGGGCTCTCTCCCAAAATGTCGGCAGCCTCTTTCATCGAAGTGGCTGCTTGCATTTCCCCCTCCGTCACAATTACTTTAGCCCTTGCTTCTCGTGTTGCTTCAGCTTCAGCGGCCATAGCCCTCTGCATGTTTGGTGGAAGTCGCACATCCTTACTAACAGTAAAATCAAAACAAATTAAGACCGATGAAATTTCTCATTTGTTAAGTATGATGATGTAAGGACAAAGTTTGGAATATTAGGCCACGGTCTATCATTATAGGACTCAATAAATCTGATGTATGAATAACAAGTTTTTCGATGTATTATATATTGTTTTTTATCGTATAATATAAGACTCCCAGTAGTTCTATAGGCTTGAAAATAAATTATACTGGTGTAGCAATGCATTCTAGTCGTTATTCATGGCTATAACTAATACGTTATTCGCTTTCCTTCACATTTCCTTTAACTGAATTTATTTATTTAAGCACTCAATACCAGGGCTTACTTATTTTCGAGGTTAGGTTAGGTTAGGTTTTATGACTCATGCCCGGGCTTTAACTACGAGGTCATATCGCCTACTACCAGAGCGCTCTTTCGTCACTCTGGTGGACATGAGCCCGACTCTACTGTGGGAGTCCTAAATTTTGCCTACCCTAAATTTTTTATTCATCTAGGGTAGGGGTCTTTAACGAGTACCTGACATCGTACAGGCTCGGGACCATCGCTTAACGTCCCATCCGAAGGACGGCGTGCTTAAGTTTATTTTACCTCCCGGATAAAATAAACTAAGGGCCTCGGTCGGGCTACGAACCCACGCCCTTGAGCTCAGAAGTCAAGCCAGAAGTCACTTATTTTCGATCCTGGAAAACTAATGCAAATCTACGGTGCAAAAACACGACTAATTAAAGGTACGTATAAATAAATTGAAATAAAAACAAGTTATATTTATCAATTTATTCATGTCCATTCTTACTATTAGGCCCTTGCATATGATTATGAACTTTTATTAAGTTTATAAAAATCGTAATTTTGTATTTATATCCACCCATTCAAAATATGGGGTACCTATATGTAGAGATCCCGAGAACCGAAACGTATCTGTTTTGGATGGCATGTTTAAAGTTTGTTTATATCTCAAATAAAGAAGACAGATTCTAAGAACCTCGGCCGGGTTTCCGAACCCGCGTTCAATGTAACTTAATAAAAAATAATATCAAATTTTGAATTTTTTTTTTTTATTTTATTTTTTTTTATTTTTAATAAAAATTTCGTAAATTAATATAATATTGAAGAAGATCAAATCTTCAAGGTGGAAAGCCATTATTTCTTTCAAGCATCCTTATATATTGAAAAACGCTGTGTCCGTATTTGTTCTCTTTACTTTGTGGGACCTTAGGTCGGGAGGTGTGCCGGCCATAATTGCCTCAAATGTCAACTTACAATATCCCAAGTCAGATGGTTATTGTCACTCACATTTCCACCCTTCCAATGGAGACGCCCCAAGGATATGTGGCGGAGTCTAAGAGCGTCCTCATCACTTCCGCCAGTCCCGCCCGTTCAGATAAAATTTCCATCATGTTTTTCTGTCCAAGCACATTGCGAAGTGTTGTAGCAGCTAATAACCAAGATGCTTTGCTGCAAAACAGTGTAAATATATATTTTTAAATTAAGAAAAAGCTTTGAATTAAAAATTTAAAAAAAAAAGGTTATTCTTACCGGAAATTATCTACCTTAATGATGGCATTGAGAGGATCAAATACTTTATAATAGACTACAGCATCCACTTCAACAGTACAAGAATCTTTTGTCAAAACCTGGATTTAGTAACCAGAATGAGAGAATTTCCAAGCCACACAATATTTTTAAGCAACTGAAACTTTACAATCATTTGAAATAATTAGTTATTGTGACTCATGCCCGGGCTTTAACTACCAAATCATATCGCTTAATACTAAAGCGCTCTATCGTAGCTCTGGTGGACATGAGTGTGACAATACTATGGAAGTCGTAAATTTTGTCTACCCATATTTAGTTATCTAAGTTAGGGATCTTTACCGAATATCTGACATCATACTGGCTCGGGACAATGGCTCAACGTTTCAACCGAAGGACGGCTTACCCCCCAGATAAAAAACCTAACGGCCTCGGCCGGATTAAGTTTGTATAAATATTTGGTATATATTATTATATAAATATATCACATTTAATTACTGAAACTATTCCCATATATTATATTATATGAGTAGTTCAGAGCTGCATAGAACTTTTCCATATGGCTGGCAGCGGTAAGTCGGAGCAGTGCTACTAATTCATTCAGATTAGTATGCAAAATATATTGACTATAGAAAAGGGAGTTTATGAATTGAGAGAAGTTACAAATAGCAGTTCTTTTCATTAAATTATATATATATATATATATATATATATATATATATATATATATATATATATATATATATATTTAATTTGTTTTAAAATTGTTTATTATTTTTCCAATTAACCGCTGGTTAGTTTCTTCAGCTGCAATAAACCAACATAACATAGTTTTATTAACAAATGGGATTTTTTTAAACGTTTTTTGGCACTGTTGTGGAGAATTGATGAATAAGTACAACTCAGCGAACTGACTTAGTTTATAACTAAACCTAACTATGGTGTAATGCCGATAGTATATTGCGTTTATTAAACTTCTCTGGGATGTTGAGATGTTGATTTTTTCCGACATTTTTTCCAGAGGTGTATATACTATATAATACTATATAGTATTATACTATATATACGTACTATAATACATAATATAGTACTACTATATACTATATAGTAATAGTAGACACTTCTTTTTATAATATTGTAAATTGTTGATTTTTTCCGGCATTTTTTCTTTTTTGATTTTTTGACAATATTTTGGGACACTTTCACGTCCCTTCTTCTGGGCACTGTGAACCTAGTTCTTAGTGACCAGAAAAAGGAACGTGAAAGCGTCCCAAAATATTGTCAAAAATCAAAAAAGAAAAAATGCCGGAAAAAATCAACAATTTACAATATTATAAAAAGAAGTTTCTACTATTACTATATAGTATTATAAGTTTTCACAATGTGTCCGAGTTTCTCAACTTTGAAGACGAATAAATATTTAAAAAAAAAAATATATATATACCTCCTGCGGTTGAATAGGTAAGGTTTCTATTCTTAAATCCACATTTATATATTTGTCAACACAAGGGAGAATAAAAAATAAGCCAGGGCCTCGAGCTCGGCCTTTTCTCAATTTTCCTAATCGGAAAATAACAGCTCTCTGGTATTCCCTCACCACCTAAAGAAAAATGAAATAAATATTAGTTACATGGCCTAAAATTGTCTAATTCGTTGTCATTAGTTATATGTAGTATCCATATTAACAATACATATTAATATAGCAACATTTTACAATGCTCACCTTAAACACGAATAGTAATGAGAATGGTAAAGTAATGATCATAATGAAGTAAGATAAATAAACGAAGATAGCTTCAGAAAAACTCTTTTTTGTTAATGGAGCTGAAAAAAAAAATATATATATCAATAATTATTATAATACAACAAAAGGTTTAATTGTTTTTGTAACTCATGTCCACGCTAATCACTATCTGATATATAGCTTTCATTTTTACTTTTTTTGGCAGAGTTCCTCCACATATATGAAGAGCACGGGGAAAGAACCAGGTTTGTCACTTTTTTCTCGAATATGAGATATCGCCACTACAGTATAGTATATTAAACATATTTCACGATTCACCATCGTTACGGGCTAAAAAGACGGTTTGTCACTATGAAAACGGAAGCTGAAAATATGACGTGCGGGGAATTGATAGATACGGACTTTCAAACATTAAATTTCAGTTTTCTCAATTTCAACATCTGATGTGGTTCTTTGCCCATGCTCTTCATACCGTCTTTAAGGTCTGTGGAATCTACGTTTTTATCAAATGTCGTGAAAAAGTCACTTCCAGAAAATGTTTCAAAAATTATAATCCTAATTTTAATTAAATTAAAAAATGAATTTACTATATGTATTATATAATTTATTTATATACTTTCTATCTAATAATATTATTATTTTTGTACTCACATTTCTAGTATTTATTTATTTATTTAATTTTGCTTTTTAGTAGTATTGTTAAATAATCCATGTATGTCGGACTCTATGAGTTTTATCTGTTTATATATATATTTTAAAAGCTATCTTAATGTATTCTTACATTCACAGTAGAGTTATATAATAATATTATTATTAACATTATTAACTCTACTGTGAATGGTCATTCATTTTGGTTTAGTTACCTCAGAAAGCAGGCTTTAACTAGTACCTTACAGGTAAAGGACCATCGCTTAACGTCTCATCTTAACGATGGCATGCTGAAGGTAAATTTAATAACAGAGTTAATTTAAAAAAAATACTACGTAGCTTTCACAGATAAGAGCATAGAACAACTTTAGTATATACATTGCTACACAGCAAACAATAAAAACATTTACATGGAAGTTAAAGTCAAACTTACAGTTAGATAAAAATCACAAACCTCCTACTTCATCTTCTGTCATTGTCGTTTGATCTCTTCTCATTTTGTCTCTTTGTAGAAATTTCTTTTCGAAGTATGAAAAAAAACTTTTAAAATATGTTATAAGTTTCATTAATAATGTCATCTGTTACACAACATAAAGTCACTAATAATAGTGTTATAAACTTAAAATAAAAAAAAAAAGTTATTTAATCTCAAATCCATTATTGTTCAAAAAATATTTTTTTTTAAATTAATAGGAGATAATCTAGCATTTTCATTTTTCACTTGCATTTTTTTCTTAAACTTTCAAGAATTTATTATTATTTATTGTGGTTTCAAACTTTCAAGAAGAAAATATATTACTTTAAATTTTTATTCTCCTAGAGTAGGGGCCTTCAACGAGTACCTGACATCGTACAGGCTCGGGATCATCTCTTAATACAAAAGACGGCGTGCTCAAGGTTTTTTCATCTTTCACATAAAAAACATAAGGGCCTAGGCTGGGTTTCGAACCTGTGAACTTGAGCTCAGTAAGCAAGCACTGAGCTTACCGGCGCCCAAATTTTGTTGTCATGTACACGCAATCCGATGGCGTCTGGCTTACAATAATCTTTACGAATTTACATACAAGCATTTTTTATTAGCCCATATAGCCAACATTGTAAAACCAAATCTCGGGTGTTTGGGCAAAAGGTATTAAGTCAGAAATATGAATTTTAAGAGGGGAATTTCTGAAGGTTTGAAAAATGCAAATCAGGTAAAACACATTTATGTTACTTGAAATATTTTTTCAATAAAAGTATTAAGTATAAACAAAGTAAAATATTGCAACAATCAGTTACATATGGTAAAATATTTAAATGCACTTGTCCTTTGGATCAAAAGACTTATTCTGACCTAAGCCCTTTCGCCCAAACACCAGAGAAATATCCTTGAGGGTCCGATAGACCTATGTGGTACGTATAGTATTAATCTGCGGACCTTGGAATGTTATGGGTTATTAAATTGGTATGTTTAATTGTTCAAGTATTTATACATTATACTAAATACATACTAAACTAAATATTAAAAAAAGCAAAACTTTGTACCTATATATTTTTTGTTTTGCCTGAAACTACTATTTTTTATTAATAAAATGCAACTTCATAGTATTTAATTTGTTGTATTTATTCAACTACTTTAATAATGTTTAATTATTATAATAACAATTATAAAAAACAGTGTCGGTATTCGGGCAAGAAAGGAACTAGTGGGTCCCATAACGGAGGAGGCCGGAAATTTATCTTGCGTCATTTCATGGAAGTCTTTCCTTTCTCAAGACACTGCTAGTGGAACTGGGAAGACTATTTTTGTTTCCTTTTCAGAGGCAATATTTGTAACTGTCTGTAAATATCTGAGCTGAAAATGAAAAAAAATAAATAAAAATTACTTGGATACAGGACATTAAACTCAAAGAAAAAAAATTAATTAGAAACTATAGCGTCAGAGATTCTCTTTTTTTTTTTTTATCATCGCAAAATAATTGAGGATATACGAATAGAGTTAAAATTGAAGCTAACAATTTGATTGATTTTAATGTTGCCATAACTGTAAAACGGATTTTAGGAAAGGATGGGAGACAAAAACCCTGAAATATCTTCAGATATTAATTCAGTAGTTGACTTTCTCTCTAATCTTCTTTTTCATTTTTATTAATTTTGCTTTTACAATGATTTTTTTTTTTTCTGCCAAAAAATATAAATATGGAAAGATCCTTCTAGTATTTCAAGTTATTATACATGAACTTGAAAAATAAAATAAAACTTGTTTATTTAATATATTGTCTAGTTTTTGCCCGACACGCATTATCAATGAAAACTGACATTATTGCAGAGATATTGTGAAATAATTCAAATGGACTTGAAAAATAAAATAAAACTTGTTTATTTCAACAAATTAGACAATATATTAAATAAACAAGTTTTATTTTATTTTTCAAGTCCATTTGAATTATTTCACAATATCTCTGCAATAATGTCAGTTTTATTATACATGATGCCACAACACATTTATTTATTTATATTTAATATTAGTAAAAATCAAAGAAGAGAGCAATAGGTACCTTCAGAGCTGCAGGACTAGAAGAAATAATGGTTGATGCATTTTTTAAGTTTTCAGCAGCTCTGAGCTCGCCGTCGGCTGCTATCAAAAGTGCTCTAGCTTCCCGCATCGCTTCAGCCTCTGCAGCCATGGCCCGCTGCATCTGTGTTGGCAGGCGAACGTCTTTACTGGAACATTACAAGTACAGATTATTAGTAAAAAAACATGAAGCGCCTCCCATGAGTCATGTAGAGTAACCCTCACGACGCCACATAACATTAATACTTTTCCTAGCAAATGTCCCTAAATCCGACGACCCATTGGAAAATTTATCTAAAGCAAAAGACATTGCCTAAATTCTATCATTGTTTACAATAATATATTTTTAGGCAGCTATACTATTATCTCATTTATTCCTTGTTTTCATAACATATTAAATAAAGACGTTTCGTGAAGTACTCCCATCATCATTATCTAAGCTCACAATGTCAATCAGTCATCATCATGATGTTCTTCATTAATCGAACATAAAATAACATTTAATATTTTTAAAAGGTTGTACATAAATGCGAAATAACCTCAAATTAATTTGTAATTTTTTTATTATATATATATATATATATATATTTTTTTTTTTTTTTCAAATATTAACTATGTATTTTACCTATTTTTTTCAAAATATATCGTAAGATTACCTTACTTGTTTTATGAGTCTCAACATATTTGATAATCATTGTGTCTAGACTGATTTTTCTTCCAACGAAAATTCTTTGGAACTAAATTTCACAAGTATTATATTTATATTTAAAACCATTTTTTATAATACCCGATCCTATCTTTATAATATAAATTTAGAAATGAAATACATTTATTTTTTATTTCTTAAGTATATTTTACATTTATTTATAACTATAATTAATATTATTGTTTGATAATATGGAGCTAAAGAGCTGGAAACAGCAGTTAAAGTTCTATGTTTTTTTTACTTTCAGAATCCCAATAATGACAAGTTTTCATTGAACACTATGGGTTATTATTCTCTTCCAGACTAGTCACTCGCCTCCTCAGATTATATTAAGTTGGAACATTTTTTGTTTAAATTTCAGTTGCAACCATCCAAGGATAGAAATAATAATATAATAGGCATTCTTACACAAATTTATTGACGTCATTATTCAAAAAAGTGTCCACTTAAACAGAAATCTCTGGTTTGGAGGATCACAGTTCTTTACGTACTGATAACTTTTTTATTTAAGGAAAAACTGCCGATGCCTCTTAAAAATGTTTATAATGAAAATAAGAATATGTAATGAGACTTCATGGAACTAAAATACATACTTGACTACACTATTACTCACATTTCTACTCTCTCCACTTTGACGCCCCACAGATGTGTAGCTTTGTCCAGTATAGACTGAAGTAAATTTGAGAGAGTTTCTCTTTCAATCAAAATCTCTGCAAGAGTCTTCTGTCCAAGTACGTTCCGGAGAGTGGTTGCTGCAAGAGTCCACGAAGCTTGTCTGTACCAACAGTAATATAGTCTCATAGTTATTCAAATAATAATAAATATTATTTGTTGGTTTGTGTAAGGAGATTTTTTATATATATGCAATATATTAATACAACATCGATTCTCCCATTTATTTTTTGTCTTCTCAAAAAATTGTGATTACAAAAGTTTCGGGCTTTACTGATTCAGCTGTATTTCTGTTAAATCGTAAATTAATTATTAAAAATGACTGATACCATAATGTCTACTACCATCATTGTAATCAGTATTGACTGGATGTGTGCGTGATGTTAGTAATTTTTGATACATACCTACATTAATTTACAAAACAAAAAAAATATATATAATTTTTAATCATTGCAATAAAACGACAGAATGGCCGACGAAGATGTTCTGTGTCTGAGCATTTTCTGTTCATAGGTACATATGATTCAAAATTAAAAGGTCTAAGCAGTGACTAAAAGAAACAACCAAATTAAATCAAAAATTGAATTAAAAATAATTTAGAGATAAGGAATAAGAACAAATATAAAGTATAAGATAACCAAATGATGTTTATCTTTTTATACATTTTGTCATTTAAAAATGAGATAAAATAAAATAATTAATTTGAATAAAAATATAAAATATATAATGTTTACAAAGCAAGAGACGAGAATAATGGATATCATTTGATTTATGAATGGCAACATTCTATATTATTAATTATATATTTATGTGTTTAATTTTTTATAATTAATTTCCAATTAGGTATGCTATATCCAAAACGTTCTCATTTTTTAAAAGAAAAAGGCTTTGGCTTCATTTATTATTTCGTCAGGCAATTTGTTATATGCAGTTGGTGCTATGAACGAAATGTGCTGTTGTCCAATTGTTTATTAACGAAAAGGTATAATATAAGTATGTGAAGATCTTAGATTTATTCCCGTGTCGTAGGTATTATGAGAAAATTTGGAATTATGATTTACTAAAAATTTTAATGAATGAAATAAATACAGCTGCCTATTATTTAATTTGGAAAGTTCTTCAAAAAATTGTTTAGATGGAGTTATGTGATGTTTGTTAAATAATTTTTCAAGTACCATTTTGTGGGAGTTATGTAAGATATTAAATTAGTTTTATACACTCCACCCCAAGCAATGATGCCATATGCAATAACAGGTTGAATTAAAACAATACAAATGTCGTGAAGAGCGCTGAGTCCTAAAATAGTCTTAAGTTTATTAAATAAAAATATATATTATATAGTTTTTATATAGTTGGTTAGCATTTTTGTGATTTATAATTGTTAAAATAAAATTTGAATAACTGACGGACGAGCACCATAAGATGTTATTTTTGTTAACTAAATGTAAAAATATATTTCAGACACCAATGATGTGAGTATAGCCCTAAACGTTAGTAATCACAACTTTTTGAGAAGACAAAAAAAAAATTAGAGAATAATTCTCTCATCAATTATTGATGATGTGTTAATATATTGTATATATTAATAAATGTAATTTGTTTTTATGGTACTTTGTCAATTTGAAATGATATAAAACAAGAATTAAATCACCTATCCTCACTTATAATGTGTCACTCTGAGGACTGCTTCTAACGGCTGCTCCACTCTATAGTAAACCACAGCGTCAACAGCAACGGAACATGAATCTTTTGTGAGAACCTGTGAAAAAAAAGGATAAAGTCGTATGTGAATCATCGAGAATGTACTTCCCCACCAAGAATAAATCAATTGTGGGAGTATTTTCCGAAACGTCTGTAATTGCTAGATTAAAAAAAAAAAAGAAAAAAAAAAAAACTTTATTCGCCTTCCAATTTATTTTTTGATCTTTAGAACGAACAGACATAGATCAAATGGACGTTTCACGTAGAACTCCCATGATGAGTTTTTAAATTTATTTGCTGATTTTTATTGCAGACAATTTTTTGCCCTTTTATTGAACACAATATTCTTTACGAAGAACACAGTCGACCTCTATGTTAAAACTCTTTGTCTAGGTTAAGGAAGAAATTGTTTACAATAAAGATCAAAAAATATATTAAAGATACTAATGACGTTCATCTCGAAACGAATATTTATAAAAATAAATTTTGGAGATGAATAAAGCTGTGGAAAATATACTTATATTATTATACATTCAGAATCTCCTTATATAACTCAAAAGTGTTCATTTGATTCAACAGCTATCTCTTTTACTTATAATTATCAAGTAAATATAAAATGAAGTATTTCAAGTATTTTGGCAGAACTTAATTGCGTAGAGTTCAGGCTACAATAATTTTAAGTTTACAATTATTGTAAATAAGCTATTGAATACATTAAAAAAATTGTGATTTCATAGCAAATCAATTATTATCTCAGAATGCAACCCACGCCTTCCAAACTTGTCAATACCTTAAAATATACTTTAAAAAATAATTATTTAGACCTGCAAAATACATTATCCTATGCACTAAGTCTGTGAAAGGGCTTTGAAGTAGGAATTTCTGAGTCGCCCCCCAGGTGTACACAATAAATGTTGGTGATATATAACAGTTTTTAATCATTCCGTAATTATTTATTTGTTTCCTATACTTACTTTCCACTTGGTATACTCGTACTACAAATCACCCCACAAAGTACCAACATTCATTTATAAGTACCTAGGAATATTCGAAAAAATTAAATCGTTAAAAAATAAACAGTTATGAGGTAAAATGATAGGTTTTTAATTATTATTGTGAGAACTTTTTTCAGAAATTTTACAATTACCTACCTCTTGTGAAGGCACATCAAAGGTGACAGTCCTTAGATCGACCTTTATAAAATCATCGATACAAGGAAGGACATAGAGAAGTCCTGGTCCCTTGGCTGCTCCCTTCTTCAGCCGGCCAAGTCTGAAGATAACTGCCCGCTCGTACTGCTGGGTCACCTTCAAATATGGCAATTATGTCTTTTGAATTTTAATATATATGCTGTGGCGTGATCCTCAATAAACAAATAAGAAAAAAGGTCTTTTAAATATTTACTAGTAGTAGAGTACTTAATAATCAAGATACTTACCCGGAATATGAATAATAACGACATTGGAAAGAGCAATAAAACAACGAGTATAGATAAAATTAAAGCAACCATCTCCATCGCTCTTTTGGGATGTTCGCCGCCAACACGATCTGAAACACATGAAAATCATTTTGAATTAAAGACAATATTTGGTACATTCCTTAAAGTTACTCCTCAGATTTATACTCCATATTAATAAGTATTATATCAATAAATATTAAATTTCCTGTTAGTCCTTTAAATATAACATAATGAGAAAAAAAAAATAATAATAATATTATAAAGGACTACCTGTATAGGATCGTGAAATAGTTTGAGTGGTGCTATCTTGCATTATAGTAACAGTACTAAGGATATTAAATTAAGTACATGACTTCATGAATAATGGGATGTTTATTAAACAAAACTGTTTTGTTAACAATACACATATTCCGACATATGTTCCAACAAAAAGTACACATTTTTATTGTTGTTTCTGAGAAAGGAGTATACACCAGTAGACTACTAATCATTTCTGATCACGTTGGGAGTATATAAAAAGTATAATTTGTGTTTAGCGTCTTTACGTTCTAGTTTTATGACAGAAAGGGCGAGCTAATTAGCGAAATGCAACCAGTTGGTTTCACAGAACCGGCAATTTCACCGTGATTAAAATAATTAATTCTAAAAAAAAAAAGAATATTTAAATAGTTATTAACTGGGTGATTCAAGATTTTTTGAGAAGATTCCACTTTACAAAGCGAATGCCTTCACCATTGGCGACAGTACAATTTTTATTTGGGGGCGGGGGGAGGGATTATTATGAAAACTTATATTGTGAAGAGTATTAATTAAACATGCTATTGGTGCCGTATCTTAAGTTTCAATATATATATATATGTATAATTTATATAAAATTTCAAAGTATAATAATTTTATTGTAATTTTTTTAATTTTGTTGTGGGCTAAGCCTCTTCCGCCAATGGCCTTCACCATTCCGTCTATAATTTCAGAAATATATAATGATGCTATTGTCTTCCAATCTAACAGTGTTTCCTGAGTCAAAATGTTCAAATGAAAGTAAGGATTTGTATAGTTTTCCATATAAACTGACATTACAACACTGATAAAACTAAACCCTTGTCTTTTTGTAAGAGTGGAACATTGCAAAATACATTGTGTCGTAAAGGTTTCTAAAAGATAAAGTAATTTCATTTTTTAATTTTTTTTTTACTTAACTGCTACTTTAATTAGTTGTTTATTGTGATTCATACCGGAGCTTCAACTACATATATCATATCATATATCATATCGCCCAGAGCACTCTTTCGTCACACTGATCAACAGGAGTCCGACTATTTTGGTAATTTGAAATGTTGCCTATACAGGTTTAGTTACCTAGGCTATAGGGATCATCATCCGAAGGACGGTGTACTCAAGGTTTTTTTACTTTCCCGATGTAAAACCTAAGGGCCTCAGCCGAGTTTCAAACTCACGAATTGAATCTTTAAATTTTAAAACATATAAATCAATATCGTTGTAATATAAATTTTAGCTATTTGAAATATTTAAATCTACGTTTTTGAGCCATCATTTATTTGGGTCTATATATCTGTTCCATAATCTGAAAATAAGCATAGCATACGTAGAGTTAGGCGAAAGTTTGACATGATGCTTTCTTTCTTTTCTTCAAATGTCATTTCCTTGTATTAGCTTGATAAGAAGAATGGAAATGAAAATCTCAATATTTAGTAATTAACAGAACCTCTTTATTTAGGTGCGACGCCCTGAACGGTATAATTCTGCATCTCATGAGTAGAACGACTCGAATTGAAAAAAAAACACTATATAATCAATTCCTAATAAAAATAATACAAATTCAAAAGTGTTACACGAAGTTATAATTAATTGTTTTTAAGTCGCCCGACCAAAACTAATAAAGACTCCAATTATTGCAAACAATATTTAATCTTAGGAGTTCAAAGAAGAAAATGTCTATTTTTCATTCCTCCCTAAATGGCATTTGTTCAAACAATTTATTTTTCTTTCTTTAAGAACAATTTTCATTTAAAATGACACTTGCTTTAAATGACTACCGGTAGACTTCCAAAAAATGATAGTCCCACATTTAAGAAGTAAAGAATAATCAATTCGAATTTTGTGCACTTTATTGTGAAGGCCCCCATCCACGTACGACCAAATCGTCAGATATGTCAAAAAATATTCCGATCGTCAGATAAATCGACTGTGTGTGGCATGATTGTTTGCGATTTTAATTATCTTCAGATCATAAAATGATTGTTGACATTTTCAAGAGATCATCAGATGCGATCTATCGATTGTCCGATACATCGCAAGTGTAGGTCGATATCGTCAGATCTGATAAGCAGTTGAACTGAAACCATAACTGCATGGTTTCGTGAATTTTTTAGTAAAAGTACTAGTGTGCTCTGTGTTTTTCTTTAAAACTTGAAATAGTTTATGGTGTCTTTTAAAATGACAAATTGGTCAAAAGATTTCATGCTACAATTTATAAACTTATTTCGTCAACATGAATGCCTTTGGAAAATAAAATCTAAAGAACACTCTAACCGGCAGAAGCGGGATGCAGCGTATGACATTCTCATAGACTTGGTAAAAACCGTTGATTCCGATGTTGATAAAAATGCAATAAAAAACAAAATTAATAATATCAGAACGGTTTTTCGAAAAGAATATAAAAAAGTTATTAATTCAGAGAAGTCAGGCGCAGGAACGGATGAAGTTTATGAACCAAAGCTATGGTATTACCATCATCTTTTGTTCCTGAGAGATCAAGAGGGTACTTTGGAAGGAAACAGTTCAATAAATTTGGTAAGAAAATAAATAACTATTTATTTTTTATTAATACAAAATAACTGAAATTAGATACTTAATTGTATATGTATTTGTTTGCCTTCAACTTTAATATATGAATTGTTCTTGCCATGCAACACTGCCAACCCCATTGAAGTAGGTCAAAAATTGTTCCCTCACAGCTTTTGCACTGTTTGTCGGCATAGTTCTAGTTACTTGAAGTCCTGTGAGTTCAGACCTCAACCCTTCAGTGATTGAGCCACTTTCAAAGTCTTCCATATCCATGGCATCAGCAGGAGTATATGTGTCTGGGCTGTTACGTCTTAAAAAATTATGTAAGGCACAACATGCAAGCACAATAACTTCTATATTTTCTAAGCATAAATTTATAGGTGTTTTTAGGACTCGGAATCTGTTGACTAGTATTCCAAACACATTCTCTATTATTCTTCTTGCTCGACTTACTCGGTAATTGTATATCTTTTTCTCCTTAGGAACGTTATAACCACTGTATGGTTTTATGAAATCATTTCTCAAGCAAAACGCATCGTCCCCAATAAATACATGTGGTAATTTATGGCCTTTGATATTTGAGGGTGGAGGTATATTTAAAGTTCCACTTTCCAACAAACGATAGAAATCTGTATTTTGTAGTACTCCTCCATCAGAGACTCTGCCATTTGTTCCGAAATGAAAATAAATAAATTCGTAGTTAGCATTGGCGATCCCTAAAAGTACTTGACTATGAAACTTTTTATAATTAAAAAAGTACGATCCAGCACCGGGTGGAGGGGTAATAGCAATATGTTTTCCGTCAACCGCTCCTAGGCAATTAGGGAAGTTCCACCTTACTTCAAACACTTTGGCAATGCCCCTCCACTCTTCTTCAGTTGTAGGAAACTAAAACAATAAAGAAAATAAATGATTAAGTATAATTGTTGTTAACTATAAAGTAAATTATTATTACCATTATGAATAATATATCATTAATTATCATGTTTTATTTTAGGGGTCCGAAGATAGTGAACAATCAGGTCATTCCCAAGATTACAATGAGGAAAGAACCGAAATAATGGATGAAACAACATCGGAATCGGAAGTTACACCCGATAGGGAACCTGCATTTAAGGTCCCTAAAAATTTTAAAAGGAAAAATAGTGCTACAGTCGAATCTTCTTTAACAGCTATAACAGAAAAACTGACACAATCAAGACCAGAAGATGAATTTGACGTGCTTGGGAAATCGGTCGCGTTTAAGCTACGTTCATTGACAAGGGAGCAGCGTATTTTTACCGAAAAACTTATAAATGATACCTTTTATCATGCACAACTAGGCACTTTATGCCGAGAGTGTTGCATTTCTTGCCAGCAGCCAGAGCAAATTTATTATGCTGTCGAAAATGGTAATGCTTCGACTGATTGAGTAAATAAATATCAGTTTTTATAAGTCTGATTGAGTAAATAAATATTAATTTTTATAATAAGTTCATATATATGTTGTTTAATTATATTACCTACCTTTACATAATCCTTTAAAGCTTGCACTAAAGCTTTGCAAGTTTCGGGAATTATTTTGCCAAGTGTTTGTGGTGCAATAATGGTTGAAAATTTAAGATCTTCATATGATCTGCCTGTTGCTAGAAACCGAAGTGACGCCGTCAAACGTTCATGAGGTGAAATTGCTTTTCTCATTGCAGTATCCTTTCTAGCAATAGCTGGAGCAACTTTACTTAGCAATTCGAAATACGTGTCTTCTGTCATCCTTAAATAGTTGTGCCAATCCTTTGGATGAAATTTTAATTCATTCAGTAAATTTATGTGCGAATATTTAATCCTCTTAGTCAACCAGTCTTTTGTCCAAATTTGTCTTTTCCTTTTTTTCTTTTTAAGAGCAATAATAGCCACAGCAGCAGCAGAATAGAGTAGGACTTCATCTTCAGCTATCATTCTTTAAATTCTACTAATAAAATTGTAAACAAATAAATACTTTTATAAACTTGTGTGTTACTAGTAGCAGTGTGCAAACACGGAATCGTAAAAGACGTAAAATGAAAATACTTTTATACTTATTCAAAACTAATTTAAACACCAGTAAAATTTTAATTAAAAAAGACACCGACAAACACAAATGACAACTATAAATCGAACGATTTTTTCAGGCCGTGTATGTTCTATCGACATCGTCAGATATTTACTTACAATCCGTCTGACGATTTGGTCGTACGTGGATGGGGGCCTTAAGGTAGACGCGCCTGCGCATTTGCCACACTCCTGCTTCCCAGGCTCATTTATCAGTTGTTAAGCTGTCTGTTTGGTAACGTCGTAGCTCTGTCAACTTCGGTTGTCTTTAAATCGTTATTATTTTGCAATAGTAGTTTAGTTACATTATTGATTATTATTTGATAATAATCTTTCATTACTTACGTTCCTCTTCACTTTTAGGTTACTCAAAAGAATCGTTTAAGGTAAGTGAATTTGTACTTGTTGAACATTTTGTTAGAAAGTTATTCTATGCAAGAACCTTTAGAAATAAATATTTGTTTATTAATATACTTTTATTTTATTATTTAGGATGGCATCTGGTGATAGAAGTGCGTCTAAATCTATGGACGTAGAACAGGGCTTATCTACTGCTCATCGTCCAAGTCAGCCGGCTATTGGTATGTTTTCATTTTTGACAAATGTTTAACTAGTTTGTAGTTTTATTGTCTCGTACTGTTGAAAAGTGTTTTCACCATTTTTCCAAGTGTTAATTTAACGACAAATTTATTTGAATATTGTAATAATTAGAGTAGGTTTATCAACTTAATATGTTGATAAGCCTAACGTAATAGGTACCTATGGAAGTTTACCTTTTTATAATTTTTTTCATTGTTTTTGCTGTTTTATTTACATTATATTTATTATAATTATCAAATTATAATAGTTGTTTTTTGGGACATTATATACTTACCTACATTGTGTCTATATATAATGTACATGTAAATTATTACCTACATAGATATTACATGAGTGATTATTTTACTATTGCACCCTGAGAAAGTATTGTCGTTCGAAATTAAAGATAACTCAGTATATTTCGTTTTTGCATTCAACAATACTTTTTACTGTGGCAGAATAATTTCTATCATTTTTGTAGAGTATTTGTGGTTATACTGTGTTATTGATTCCCATTTTAAATTCACAATATCTTCATTATTATTACGGTTAAGCTATATAGTCCTACCAGTAACTTTCAATCATTAAATAATTTTAACAAATTCTGTTTTATTAATTAATAGAAAGTATTTTCCTTAAAACATTTAAAAAATGCTAAAGTATTGGCCCCCATTTTTCTTATTATGTTTTAAGAATTTTACCCATCTCTAACTTTGATTGAAATAGAGTGCAAATTTTGGTTTATACAGTTTGAATAATAATGAAGATATTGTAAATTGAAAAGAGTGGCCAATACTATAGTACAAACCAAAAAAATAAATTTAATACATTTTTGTTAACAATTTTCCATTGGGAGTTTTTAGGCCAATGTACTTCTGGGGCTATGGTTTCCTTATCGACTGATATGATGGCACCGTTTCCTTCAGCAATATCAATAAGGAAAACTGTTCTGGAATAACTAAAGGTTCAAGAAAAAAAAATGGGGTGCGGTTCTCGAGAAAGCTGGACATTATTACGTTTATATTTTGAAGAATGGGTCGGATTTTGGTTGTTATGCGATCTACTCTCCTACTAAATGCGGCATTTGTTTATGATAGGTTTAAGGATTTTTTTCAACGTTCGATAAGCAATGTCTTGTATTTGTTATCGTAATTTACGAGACGAACTAAAACTTTCTCAGTTCCAAATGTGATATTTTGATAAAGTTTTCCTTATTTTGTCACTTGAGGGGGCCTACTTATCATATACGCTTATTGCAAGCATCTTTTAGCAAAGTGTATTTTAAATTTAGAATTTCTAAGATTTATTTTGTTTTAATTTATATATTTTTCTGTTGTCTGGTATTATGGATTAAGATTGATTCATTAAACATACTATGGGTTACATATTTTGAGAATCATATAATTATTCGCGTTTAAGTATAAAAAAAAAGGCTAAAAGTGGACGAATCATTTTTCAAAAGGTTATCTTTTTTTAGTTTTTATAGGTGGCGTCAAAGGAGTTCATAATACAGAAAAAGGTAACATGTTCATTATTGAACATGAACAAGTTTGTGCACTCCATCCCTCTAAGTATACTTCATCAGTGATGAGATTAATAGATCTATGAATATTATACTTTTCCAATTTATTATATTTCTAATTAATTTTTTTGTAGCTCTTAAGTTTGTCCACTCTATCCCGTATAAGTATACTTCATCAGTGATGAGATTAATACATCCATGACTATGATAGTTTTCCAATTTATTATACTTCTAATTAATTTTTTTGTAGCTCTTAAGTTTGAGTAAGTTTGTCCACTCTATCCCGTATAAGTATACTTCATTAGTGATGAGATTAATATATCTATGAATATTATACTTTTCCAATTTATTATACTTCTAATTAATTTTTTTGTAGCTCGTAAGTTTGAGTAAGTTTGTCCACTCAATCCCATATAAGTATACTTCATTAGTGATGAGATTAATACATCCATGACTATGATAGTTTTCCAATTTTTTATACTTCTAATTAATTTTTTTGTAGCACTTAAGTTTGAATAAGTTTGTCCACTCTATTCCGTATAAGTATACTTCATTAGTGATGAGATTAATACATCCATGACTATGATAGTTTTCCAATTTATTATACTTCTAATTAATTTTTTTGTAGCACTTAAGTTTGACTAAGTTTGTCCACTCTATTCCGTATAAGTATACTTCATTAGTGATGAGATTAATACATCCATGACTATGATAGTTTTCCAATTTATTATACTTCTAATTAATTTTTTTGTAGCTCTTAAGTTTGAGTAAGTTTGTCCACTCTATCCCGTATAAGTATACTTCATTAGTGATGAGATTAATATATCTATGAATATTATACTTTTCCAATTTATTATACTTCTAATTAATTTTTTTGTAGCTCGTAAGTTTGAGTAAGTTTGTCCACTCAATCCCATATAAGTATACTTCATTAGTGATGAGATTAATACATCCATGACTATGATAGTTTTCCAATTTTTTATACTTCTAATTAATTTTTTTGTAGCACTTAAGTTTGACTAAGTTTGTCCACTCTATTCCGTATAAGTATACTTCATTAGTGATGAGATTAATACATCCATGACTATGATAGTTTTCCAATTTATTATACTTCTAATTAATTTTTTTGTAGCACTTAAGTTTGACTAAGTTTGTCCACTCTATTCCGTATAAGTATACTTCATTAGTGATGAGATTAATACATCCATGACTATGATAGTTTTCCAATTTATTATACTTCTAATTAATTTTTTTGTAGTACCTAAGTTTGAGTAAGTTTGTCCACTCTATCCCATATAAGTATACTTCATTAGTGATGAGATTAATACATCTATGAAAGTTTTCCTATTTATTATACTCTACTACTTTAATTAATTTTTTTGTAGCACCTAAGTCTTTCATTAGTCCCTTTCGTTGAAAAGAGTTAGTCCTGAAGTGAGTGCTTAAATAAATAAATACAGTTTATAGAAATAAATAAATAAAGAAAGAAATTACGCGCTTCTTTGAAATAGTTTTATATAGCATTCAAAAGCACATAAAAGAAAGTGAGTGGCAAGATCTCCACCTGTCCAAAAAAAAAAAAAAATTGAAGATACCCTGGCTGGATTCGAACGCCTAACCTCTTCTAGTTGGGCATTCTACCAGTGAGCCAAACTAGCCATAGCTCTGGAAAGAAAAAAAAAAACTATAAAAAATCTAGCTTAAAAGCAATTTATTCTTTAGTCGTGACCATGAATATTGTATAAAGTGCACTTTCTGTTTTTGTCTTTTAATTATATTTATTTATTTCTGTACATAACACCAGGATTACTTCTTTTCAACACTACAGGAGTATTGGTATTCTTAGATCACAAAAAATATTATCATAAGTATAAATAGATCGGAAAAAAACTTGTTATTCATGTCCATCACTAACTTCTTTGTTTTTTTCGTATATGTATATACCAACTAGAACAATCAGCTGCCAAAATTGATTGGATGATTTAGAATTTTTTATTAAATAAAATCATTCAAGACATGATTGTGTTTAATGTTCTTGGAGAAAAACCTAATGTATGTTGAAAGTAATTGTGCTGTTATACTTCCCCATACATTAACTAATACAGAACTGAAAAAATAATTTTGCTTTCAAGAATTAGGTGATCATCGTAGTAGTACATACTTACGTACATTAGGAGAAGTTAATGTTTATGTTATATGATTTGTTTATATTTCCAATGAATATTAAACAAACTGCTTACTCGAATATCTTCGTAAGTACTGAAACTTATGTTAAATTATTATGTATTAAGCGAGAAAATCCCAAAATTTTTTTTCTTTTAATCCCATTTTGTATTTTTCTAAGATCTTAAGACGAATGGAATGTTGTCTAGAAATTCCAAATAATAAGGAAGTTACAAGGGGACATTTTCACTTGGAACATCCCTGTATATGTACTGTCTGGTGTCACTAATCAGCCAACATGAGGTTGTCCACCAGTCCCGCACATCGCTGTGTCACATGATAGTCGGCTTTACTCCAATCCTGGATCTGGGGGAAGTTGAATACTCTTCTCCGCAGGTCCATCGGCTCTTCCACCTGTTATTGGGGGTCATACCCTGGAGGAACACCTCCTTCTCAACATGTCTTCCAAATTTGTATCGTCCTCATATCCAACCTGTGGCACTGGGAATCCTGAATCTATGGGTTAATTTTATTTATAATTTAGTTATTTAATAATTGTTTATAATAATTTTACAAATTGTCGTTGCTCCCTACAGAGAGCCTGTTCCCTCTCCCCTAGTCAGAATATAATGTTTTCACACTTTGATTTAACAATATAGCATTTGTGTTGGCCTTTTTAATTATTCACGATCAAATCAATCAATCAGAAATGTTTCTCCCCAAATGTTGCCATGGCATCCCTCAGCTGAGTTGTATATTTAGCGTTATTACCCCAGGTTCTGTGGCACCTACAGGATCTTACTTTTATTTTCAGTAAGTTCAAAACTTGTTTTTCTTTTTATTGGTACTTCTGATTAGGAAATCCTTTATTACTTTCAGCTTTGTTATTTTATTGCCAAACTTATCCTCCAGTTTACCATAGAATGGTTCTTCAGTGAGACTTCACAGATAGATTGATAGAAAAAAATAAGTACACTCTACTTTGGATTAGCCGGGGTACTGATAGGTGCGAGTTCCACGGATAAAGCAGAATCACGGTTAACCCAAAGACTGAAATAAATATGGATGTTTTTCTTTAGAAAAATAGGTTAAAGAGCTTAAATTATGACGAGAACTCTTAGAAAGAGGGGCTAAGAAATATTAATCCATTAATAGAACCTTACTCCTTACTCTTACAGGAATCTTACACATTTTTCTCCCTTCAATTTCTTGTAATGGTAATTTTATAATAATATTTATTTCTGTTTAACCATAACATGGTAATAGGATACTCATCAAAATGTTTACATTTAGATTGCTTATAAATTAGATACATAAACAATTAACTCTTCGGGTCGAACATACGATAATAATCAACAATAATAGTGAAAAATAAAATAAATATTAGAAACATAAATGTCTATCATGATATATATATATATATATATATATATATATATATATATATATATATATATATATATATTTGTTCATTATATCAGTTGTTCACAAATATCAGTTGTTCTTACAGACGGCTTTCTTTATTTGCTTGAGGTTGTTTACCTATCTATCTTATTGATTTTAAACATTTTCATAAACACGAAAATACCCCAGTTGATCCGCCTCCGGAGTAGAGTGTACTTCTGTTCGTGAATAGAAGTCTTCCAATATTATGGTTTCAGTTTAAGGTTAATTTACTGTTTTGGGTAAAGCATGTAATAGGACCCCCCCACCCCACCCAACGAAATCTCACTTTTCTTACCCCCATCCTTCCAACCGCGAACAGATAAACATTTTCTTCCATTTGGAGGAGAATGCGATGCACACATTTATTTATATTTATAATAACCCAATGTTTGTAAATAGTGAGACATTAAACCAAAAGAAAAACACAAACATAACAAACTTTATTTTTAAAACTACATAAAAACCAGAACCTTTTCTGTATAGTATCTATTTAGAATGGTGGAGAATATCTCTCTGGGTCAGCGAAACTCGCCTCCCATTACATCCTCTACAACGACAGAATCGACAGGTCGGACAAGTTTCCAACATCTCGTAACCAACGAGACACAGCTACCCATCTCTGGTGACCATTATATTATATCTCTAATAAGTGCACTCTTCACTTCACTTTCATTTAAAATTTGTCCTCTTCACAATAAGATGGTTATAACTCGTGTCATGAATTTGAAAGGTTGTCCTTGATCTCATGACAGTACGAGGCTATGTAGGTTATTCATTTGATAGCCCGCCTCAAAAAAAAAAAATTGTTTTATGTCTTCCAAAAGTAGAGATGTCATTTCACACTATCTATCGTTTCGACAGTTAGTAATTAATATTATAATTATTTATTTTTTATGTAACTCTTAAAATAGTTTTTTAATAATTTAGAGTCTGCAATAAGTTATTTTATACAAAGGCATTTGTGTAATTAATACTTAAATGTTTTCCTAAAATAAAGACTTCTAGCTGTAGTACCTAGTGGTTCCCGAGAGATACACAACTAGGCAAGTCCAACACTGTTATCAGTTCTTGTGCTTAGCCTCTCATGACAATGTCGATATACGAGTATAGTCCGCCAATCTCTCACTGCAGAGGTAAGGTCGCTGAAAGGCTATGGTGTCGGCGCTGGTGCCCTCCATGACAGATCTAGGTCGATTATATACAATGTCATTTTGTATATTTCAATAGATTGTTCTCTTTGAACATAAGTGTCACATACCAATCCTCCTCAACATGAAAAAAAATATAGATTTCCTCCCTGATTTAGAATATCCAATTATCCTCTACGATAGATAATTATAAATTTATGTTGTACATTTCAATAATTCAGTTGTCTCAGATGTACACATTTTTCAAAATGTCCAGGATAGTTTCTGAGATGCAGTGAGTCAGTGAGTGAATCATGAAACTTTATATATAGATACAAGAGAGCAAAAAAGATTATATGAAGGGAGAATAAAGATATTAAATCATATTAATCCTATGCTGTACGTTATTTAATTTATATTGCAAACTAGCATGTTATCCGGCTTAACTCGGTTAGTAACTTTAATTAAGATGATTTTAGAAGTAAATTGATATTTTTAATGATTTAGGCGTGTGTTATTTTCCCACCCCCTCAGGCATAAATAAAAATTTCTGGTACAAATGGGTTAGATAATTCTGAAGATATGGAATTTCAGCCACTCTTTTAAGCTCCGCCCACAACCATTTAGTATAAAATACGTTGTAAATTTTTTTTTTTTTTTTTTTATAGAGAGAAATTAATGAGTTTCTCAAAAAAGAAAATGTATGAGAAACTTAAAATATTTGGAAAGAAATATTAAAACCATTGCCTGGCAACTTGCCAGATACATTTATTTAGGATTAGGTTTTTATAGTATAATATAACAAGTATATGATAAATTAATGAGAGCCTATAATAATATATATTCAATTGGATAGGTAGAAAGGAAATTAGATCTGATTTTGTCTTCACTTTTTCACCTCAGATAATACAATATATGTAACAGAAAGTTTTTACAGTTTTTAACTTTGCTTTTTTGTTATTGTTACTGATACAAAAAAAATATAGTTGATTTTAAATTAATGAGAGCCTGTTAAAATGACCGTGGTGACATTTCAGCCCATGGTAAGAATAAAAAAAAGGTCAATCCTTCAGTTTCATGACGCTATCTGTACATGTTTTATTTTTGTGGTTACTTCATTATCGATCTCTACACCGTTCTACAAGTTTTATGGTTTCCAAAAAGTAATTGATATCCCAAGTGCACCGTTTCACATTGCCATACAAGGTGTTTCTACACAAAGTATTTTTCACATATTGTTTTGTGGTAACCTAACTTGTTTGGTCCTTCAATATCGATCTATTGGTTGCTAATTATACTTTTCAAGATGTTTTCTGCTTACAAATACAAATTTCCTAAGTGCACTATTTTTCCACGCTTTCCTTTCACATTGCTCTGACACACACATTGTACACTACAGATGTACGATAAAACATCGAAAACTGTGGGGTTCATATGTGAGGGGTTATCAAAAAGTTCCAGGACTTTTTGAGATCGCGCGCCAACGGATCATCGGAGAGCGGTACGGTTGGCAGCATTAGTTGTTGTGACTCTTCCTGAGCTCAGCTGTTTTTGTAGATTATCGACAATCTACTTTGTTGTGAAGTAACAGACGTTTTTGTGAAACAAGTTTTTTGTGTTTGTCTATTTTTTTATCTTTTGTCAAATGAATCAAAAAGAAGAATTGCAACGCATTTGTGTGAATTTGATTAAAACGTTTCAGATGTTGCAAGAGGCTTTTGGGGATGAATGTCTGAGCCACGATGTCATGAGTGGTACAAGAGGTTCAAAGAAGGCCGGAGATTGTCAGAAGACAATCCTCGTTCAGGACGCTCATCAACTTCGACTGACGACTACATGTTGCCAGAGTGAACGTTCTCGTGCGATCAAATCACCCATGAGATGAGACAATTAATGAAAACTGACATAATTGCAGAGATATTGTGAAATAATTCAAATGGACTTGAAAAATAAAATAAAACTGGTTTATTTAATATATTGTCTAATTTCACTAACTATATATACATGGGAGTACTTTCGGTATTTCTACCATCCTCAGCCAAAAGCATAAGAGATAAGACTGTCTACCATCCTCAGCCAAAAGCATAAGAGATAAGTCTTATCTCTTATGCTTTTGGCTGAGGATGGTAGAAATACCGAAAGTACTCCCATGTATATATAGTTAGTGAAATTAGACAATATATTAAATAAACCAGTTTTATTTTATTTTTCGAGACAATTAATAGTTTTCGTTACCTTGAAAACCTGGGACATTTGCGCGAGGCTGTGAGGAGGAAAATACATGAGCTGTGGGGAAGTGGGGAGTAGGTGCTGCACCATGATAACGCGCCTGTTCATTCTGCGTCGCTCATTCTCGATTATTGCACAAAAACGCCTTGGTCGTCATCCACCAGCCCCCGGACTCACCAGACCTGGCCCCTGCAGACTTTTTCCTGTTTCTGAAACTCAAGAGACCCTTAAAAGCGCAGAGATTTCACTCAACGGACGTAACTAAAGAAAAATCGCTGGAGGAGCTTAACAGTATTCCAGAAGATGAGTTCTCAGGGTCCTTCCAGTGGAAACGGCGGTGGGAAAAATGTATAGCTTCCCAAGGGAAGTACTTTGAAGGGGACAATGTTCAGTAACTTAGAAAGTTTTTAAATAAATTTTTAAAAAATCAGTCCTGGAACTTTTTGATCACCCCTCGTAGTTTACTTCAGTTGGAGAAAGTATTGAAGTATACACATTTGATGACTAAAATACAAAATGGAGTGTATGTCCGTAACGCTAAAATTGTAACCATTTCATCTTCGGATTTTACCTAACGGATATTGATGAAATTTGCTGAGTATGTTCAATCTCATTGTTCTTATTCTAATTTGAAACTTTCGTATGACCTTGGAATTTCGCTACACCACACAATTAAATAACGTATTAATACTGTCTCATCTGCCGACCATAGATGTCAGTGGTCTTCATAGTCAACAAATCTTAGTAATGTGCTCTAGAATCCTTGTCGCTATATCTACTTTTCGAGAAGTCAGTCAGACCGTGGTTTGCTCTTAGCCTACTAACTGATCTACCATTGTCCTTAGATGATGCCTTCCCATGAAGCCATGGCTGAGGTATGTATGTCTGCATGAGCCTGACCCTATAATGGGTGTCCTACATGTTGCCTACCCAGCCTTAGTTACCTAGGGTAAGGGTCTTTTAACATCGCTTAATGACCCATCCGAAGAACGGCGTGCTCACCTCCCAGATAAATAACCCAACTAAGAGAAGGCTAAATGGCCAGAAGTAGTTATTTATTTTTTATTTTATGTATTAGTTCGTTTTTTTTTTTTTCTCACCCATGCAACACTTCTTTATTAGTTACTTATTGTGACTCATGCCCGGGCCTTAACTATGAGGTCATATCGCCTACTGCCAGAGCGCTCTTTCATCTTTTTGAACCCTACTCTACTGTGAAAGTCCTAAATTTTGCTTACCTAGGGTAGGGAGTCTTCAACGAGTACCCGACATTGCACAGGATCGGGACTGCTCAAGGAATTATAAACCACCCATTGCAAAATGTGAAATATTGTCAGTTCCGAAGGACGGCATGCTCAAGTGCCTCGGCCGGGTTTCGAACCCGCAATGTTGAGCTCAGTAGGCTAGCCATATCCAGAACCCTTCAGTGTGTGATCGGTTTCCTGTTATAATTTTCCTTATTACTTCCCATCTCATCCCCTCCACATGCACACAGTCTTTGTTTCATTATGAGACATGGATTAACAATCATATCTTGAACTACTTCAACACTTTATCTCGCCTTCCTACGTACAGTTTATATCTATTTGGATGCATTCACAATTGATTACTTGAATATGGCGGATGAACCTTTACTGGTTCATCTTCCGGGTATGTATACTGTTATAATATTAATCTATATACCTTATATTATCAAAAAATAGTTTCATTGTCAATATTGCTTCGGAATCAATGGATAATGTTATTGTGTACTGCTTCAGAAACAACGGAAAATTTTGGGAAACTGCTTCTGGAGAATTTACATTTTTGCAAGGCTATGTTATGTAATCAGTAGTAAATTTCAAATACTTTTTTATTAAATTAATTTTTTATTGATAACGATATGATATTTTTTAAATATCTGACTATTCTTCTGAAGCTCCTCCGCATTGGAGTCTCATAAGATAATAAAATTGCTATAAAACTTTTTTTTTCAAGAGAGCAGAAAGATGAGGAGAATAGTTACTATTTTTATTTTGAGTGAAATAATTTTTTCTTGTACTCCTGACAACAGTTATGTATAACTTGTATACCCAATTGTTTCTGATTCATATTTGTGACGTTTAATAGGATAGTATGAATCATTGCATGTCTATTATTTATTCAAGTGTAAGGCAACATTTATTTTATTTTTAATTCTTATTATTGGAAAATAAACAACAGGTTGGCATTTTGTTGTTTGTTTTTGTGACTCATGTCCGGGCCGTGTGGTCATATCGCCTACTACTAAAAGAGAGCTTTTCGCCACTTTGGTGCAGATTTGAGTCCTAATGTTGCCTTCCTAGAGTGGGGTCTTTAATGAGTGACATCGCACGTGCTGTGGAACATCTCTTAACTTCCAAGTAAATTGTTGAAACAACAGCTTTTGGATGGAATTTTCATTTTCTTATTGGTTGAAACAACCTTCTTTTTTGAAAAACAATTGATTTTTATAAGTTGTTAAAAATGGGTTGCCTGCTTGAATGAACGTAGATAACAGTTTCTTGAGATCATGTTTATATACAAAATATCGACTTACATTATCGATATTTTTGAAATTTCACTTTTCACCACTCTTGTAGTACATTTTGATTGTTGTCAAGTATTTCTGAGGTTCTAAAATGCTGCCTATCTTGACTCCTCAATATCCATGATATTTTTTATATTTTCTGGTAGAATTATTTTATGATTTTTCATTCCCTTTTCGATGCATTTTCTTCTATATGTTATTGTTATCACTATTTCCTCTAGTGTGAATTGATGTAGATAGTTGGACCGTTTTTAATTTTACACCTCTCCATTTTTTTAATTTTTTTTGTTTTACTGCTGTTTGAAATACTGTTGATAGAGACGGGAGAAGTTTTTGACCACAAAACTCAGTGATACGGGGACAGTTGAGTTGGGGACGTGAAACATAGTTTGGCAGTACATTGACAGTGGCCGAAGAGAACAATAGTAAATTTGATGTGGGGTGGCTGGGAGGCCTGTCAGTAGCTAGCATGTTATCAGTATTGGGCTGAAAAGAGAGGAACTGGAACAGGGGGTTGGGTTGTGACGTCAATAGGAGGCCTCAAGTGCCCCTCCCGTATCATACTGGCAGCTAATTTTAGAGGACACACCCACCACCCCTCTTGTTAACATTCTATCAATAGTGGTGATAACACTTCATTATCTAACGTTTGGAGACTGTTTATATTCAATCCAGGTAGAATGTAGGGGTCTTGATGGGTGAAATGGTAACAATCTTAAACGAACCCCAAAACTCTCCAGTAATGTAAATTAAAGTCTCTTTTAAGACTTGATCGCTATCAATTAGGAGATAATGCTAGCAAATCGTCGACGTAACGTAATGTCAACAAATGTTGTGATGCATAAAATGATACCATTTTTACTTCCGTAGCTTTACGAAGTATAAAGGAAGTTATGTAATCGGCAAAACATTCAATGCGGAGTTTCAACGGAATTTCATGTTTTCCGACCTCCTGATTCCAAAAACGTAAAAAAATATTCTGTCTTTGTGAACAGGATTATACCCGATAGAATGAATATATCGACACGAAATTTCATATGTATATCCAGAACCGTCAAAGGAAGACATCTATTTATTCTCAGCCAAATCGGTCAAAGAAGAGGGGGGAAGTTTCACACAACAACTCTAATAACTGCTTTGTAATGAACGTATTGACACGAAATTTTATATATATATTCAAAGCACTATAAGAACAACACGTTTCAACAATGAGGAAAAAGCTGTAAGGAGGAAGGAGTGGAGCTCAAACGGCTCAAAACACAAAACGAAGTTTGGGGTCAAGTATGTGTTAGTAAATGCATAGAGCAACCTGGTTTCTAAAGTTTCGTCGTCAATTTAGCCTTGAAGACGAGAATGTCCTGCCATTGACTATTACCAATTGAATGCATTATTTGAAACAAATCCACGCACAACTTGCACGAAACTTAGGCGTAAGACAACAGTTTCTGAACACCAGAACTGGATTGGAAAGTCAAGAAGGCCCGACAAATGGGTGCCACACGAATTGAACGAAATGCTACGCGCTCTTCTCTGCACTTTTTTGGGCAAAAAATGATTTATTTTTGATTGAATTGTAACGTGCAAAGAAAAGTTGATTCTGTTCGACAACTAACGACATTTTGTGCTGTGATCGGACCAAAAATGAAGCTCCAAGACTTCCTGAAACTGAAGATACATGAAAAAAAAGTTATAAAAACTGTTTGATGGTCTGTAGCCGGAATCATCCAGTACAACTTCTTGCATCTAAGCGAAACCATTACTCCAGAGAAGTATTTCCATCAAATCGACGAAAAGCATCAAAGCTTGCTATGTCCAGCGTTAATCAATGGAGAAGGACCAGATCTTCTCCGCAAGATGTTGCAGGCTACGAAACTGTGCCTCATCCAGGGTACTCACCGGATCCGTTGCCAACTGATTATCACTTTTTCAACCAACACCACTTTTCGCAAGAAAAAATCTTCGGGAACCAAGTAGCTGCAGAAAATGTTTTCAAATGAATTCATCTGCTCCAGGCCTCCAGAATCGTATATGCTACTGGAATAAATAAAAATGTTTCTCGTTGGCAAAAATGTAGATTCTAATGATTTTTATTTCCATTAATGAAATTAACATTGAGCTGAGTTATGTGATGTTAAAGTCAAAGGTTCAAAACCTACATTAATTTCCGGAGAACCCATTAGATGGTTGGAGTCTGTTTGAAGTATGACATTGTATTTGAAAAGTTTGCTGCTAAATAATCCTTCGGATATCGACCCGGGTGACTCTTTGTTGTTGCCCATTTACCGCAAATGCTGACATTACCCCATTCATCAAATTGACTCTTGACCTGAGCTCCTTCCTTTGTCATATTTATATTTTAATCGGTTCTGCAGATCGATTGCACAGATACATGTCGATTCATTGTGCCCCGGTCGATAGGAGCTTCTTACTTTCTTAATCGCCTCAGATGTTCTTCGACTGTGCACTCACGGTCTTCTCTTGCTCCATCGTATGCGATTTTTCATGGAGAGTATCCCTCGTTCTGGTATGCTCCTCTTATATTTTATTTACTTTTATTAGAATACTTTTTTTTATTCATTTATTATTATTTTTCCTCAATAAGTATATATGGTGGTACAGGTAGCAGGCAGGGACCAGCCGTTTTTCGTTCGAGAAACTACCTAAAAAAATGAGACTAACATAATTTCTCATACTTCAATATTGTGCTTCTGGTGTGAAAATGTTTTCCTAGCATTGTTTTTTTTTCCCGCAAATGGCATCTTAATTTTAAGTAGATCATTGAAAAGAGATTTGAATTCTGCAGACAATGTCGCGAAAATTCTTTACATCGTTGAAGCAATCTAAAAATACAGCTCAATAAGTGCTGAGATTTATACTTGATGTAAAATAAACCATCTCTGGGCACTGAAGCATTTTTATTTACATTAATTCTTCAAAATGTCCCACATGTGACTGCAACACATCTTACCACTTGATTGGAACACAGGTAGAACCTACGGTGTAATGTCCAAACCGGTAGTTAATGTTTATTGTCTATTCCACAATTTGATGTGGAATAAACAATATTTAAAAAAAAAAAAAAAGTTTGTTGTATTTATTTATAGTAAAAATGTTTAAAGAAGCTACATAGTTCATTAGGGCGATAATTTTAATTTCCTTAACTGATATAAGCAATTTTTTTTTCATCGTTGAATTCAAAATTGGTAAAATGAGAAAGCCAACGATTTGAGGGAAAATTGTAGAGTGTAATGCTGGAAAATATGAGATACCGCAAATGTAAGGGAAAACATTTTCACACCAGAAGTACAATGTTGAACTATGAAAAATGACACTGGTATTGTTAGTTTATGTGGCGTGGTTTTTGATATTACAGTTCATCAAATTAAAATCTTCTGTTAGGTATATTATATAACTCTGTAATTTAAAAAAAAGTACCTACCCCCTTTCGCCATGGAATACTATTAATGCAAATTGTATGTTATATAATATTATTAAGATCATTAACGATGGAACATGTGATCCAAGTTGAATGTAATTTCGAGTGATTTGAAAAAAAATTGAATGCACGTTGATGACACTTGATTTCTTTAAATCCTCCCCTCCCCCGTCTCATGGACTGAATATGAATATCGTAGAGACCGTGTGATTTCCAGACTGAAGAAGTCGATGTTGCTGACCATTCGTTCCTTCAGTAGGCTCAAGTGTTTTCTTAGTTTATTGTTGTGGATTTTTCTAATTGGTGAATATTTCCTTTAGTGTGTGAAGAAAAAGTGTGTATCCATTAGGAAGCGAAATCGTGTCAATTGGGAGAAGTGGCGTATGAAGGCCATCCAAATATTGATATCCTGATGCAATATCTGTGCATAGTCACCGTCCAATCGAGATCCGAATAGGATGTGAAATATTCATCTAACTATTTGAACTTGTTGCTAATTATTTGATACAAAAAGGAACTTTCATACAATCTGCAATACTTCTTGTACGAGTATAGTAGAACGGAGGAGGGTTCTCACATCTATCCATGATATCGATTTTCAATCGACTATTTATTATTTATTTATTATTATTTTTTTAATTTAAAAAATAGTAAAAAAGGAAAAATCCCATTAAAATATGAAAAACCTTACCAAAACTGACTTTGTACTTTTACTCTACCATCGAGGTTTCCATAGCAAAAATTATTGTTTTTACTTTCTTATAACTTTAGTAAGGTAACTGCAAAAATCCTAGATCGGGTTTTCAATGGAATTTCACGTTTCCCTGGACTCGTTTTGACCATTTTCACGGTTATGTCTATGTATGTGTGTGTGATTAAAACTTTGGGAGTGCTCTAATTGCAGCTTTGAACTTGAAATGATGATGTTACATGTGCCAACTTACATTTGATTGGATTTTGACAGCTTTACTTTCAAAAGTAAAGGGCCAAGCTTAAATACATTTTACAAGATATCGCTTATATTTATGATCTAATCGAAAATCTCTTCAAATAAAAGTTGTATAAAAAACTGAAAGGCGCATTTTATATGAAATACAATTTTTCGGTTTGCAAGAGAAGGGACATGCCAAAACCGAGATATAGCCACATGGGAGGGGGAACCCTCGCTACCGTCGTCCTCTCCTTGCGACTAGCCGTCTCTTCTCCTTTAGTAGTTGTTGTTTACCAGAAACTTTCAGTTACGAGATAGTAAACTAAAACTGTTGCTATTAAAGTGGTAGATAGATGGTGTAATTGGATATATTGTAGCGATCCATATTGACCTCTACATATAAAATAGAAGAAAAAATATAAACGAAATAATATTGTTACGCTGAGGTTGGATATCTCGGAGGTTATATACGGCTATCAAATCGATTTTTGCAATGATCGAGTTGTATTTTTAAGTTTAATAATGTCATTCGATTGTATTGATATTTTTATATAGAAATGAAATTCTAAAGTATAAAACATATTAGAAATTAAGAATGTGAGTAAAATAAATAGTTAATGTAAAAAAGAATAGATTGTATGGCTGTGATAATTTTAGTCAATAGGCAATAAGAGTTAAGCCAAAATGGATACCTTGAATCGTCCTCTCGAGGTGTACTGTGTCTGTCTGTCTGTGTCGGTGGTTCAGAGTGGTGTTTGTGCGAGGGTGTCTGTAGATAGAGAGGTAGAAATTATGCAGTGAAGTGATTAGCCTTGTCTTGGGGCTTATAGCAGGAACAAGTAGGTGTTTCAGCAACATGAAGATCCGAAGGTAGACACCAAGAAGCAACGAGTGCAGAAGTCACCTATGGCCATTGTTGAAGGTACTGCTCATAAAGAAAAATCAGCGAAAAGAAAACATCTGAAGTGGAATATGAGTCATCCCATCCCCTAAATGATACAACATGAATACATCGTTCATCATTCATCAATACAGCTTGTAGGCCTATATAATACTGGGGTAATTTTATGTGTGATTAAATGTGACTAACCCGTTTTAAATTAAATAAAAAAAGATGATTACTTAAACATAAAAATATATCAGTCAAAAATTTATATGTACGTCTTATCTTCTATTTTATTTTTATACCAATTATCAATTATTTTAATTAATTATAAATGTAAGCGTGTAGCGTAATAAGCATCGTTACAAAATGGCGCCCGAAATCTGGGACTTTAAACTTAAAATTTAAATGTTAACGTGCTGTGTTAAAAGCACCGTTACAATATAAACAAACTGTTCTGATAGTGTAACAGAACTATATTACAATATCTGTTCAACACCCCTTCTGTTAATATACTATATTCTCTATATTAATGTTATTTTCTTATGTTTGATTACATGTTACACAATTTTCATAATCTATATTATTGGCAGAAAGCATATAATTAGACTGGACCTTCTAATTGGTACTTAATTGTACCTTAATTTAAAAAAAACGAATAACTGCCGATGTAAAGAATGTACTAACGCAAAATTTTATACGTTGATCCAAAACCACATAAGGACATCTCATACTGGTTTTCAGCCAAATCGTACAAAGGGAAGGGTGGCTCATGAGGAGGGGTTCAACACAAAAACAGGGAGAATTGAGAAAGGAAACAATATATTTGTTATTCGTGGCCCTGACAGGAATAAATTGTCTCTATTTGTTATTTAATCATTCACAAATATTGGAGAAAAAAGTAGTATTTGAGCTTTGGATTGTGGACTGGAGCAATGAATCATTGATAGCCCCCCCTCCCCCATTCAGCAACTTATGGTAGGAAGCAAGGTTTTAAGGTTTGCTCTCACTCTACCAATCTGGGTTAACTATTTTCGTATTGGCAGAGGGCCCGAATGGCCCTTTCTCCAGATCAGTGACCGACTCTCCTCCTCAGCCATTAAAAGAGTTTTTGGATTCATTAACAAACTTTATCGATTCTCCTGTCTTTTTTGTACATAGATATATTGTGTCTTCTGACATCTATATTATTCATGTTTTTGAAAATTATATAAAGAACATGGATCGATTTGTGATGAAAACATTCATTAGTTTTGGATGATGGAAGTTACTTGAGAATAACAGCGATAAAAGCCTTCAAAATGTAATTTTTTTTTTCTTCACAATTTCAGGTATTCAATTTGTAATTATTCCCATCCTGTTGAAACTAATGAACCTATTTTCATAACAATTATTCCATTGACATTGAAAATAGCTTTTCAAGATTCTACCGTTTATTTTTCAATTGAATGTTACATCATATTCTTCAGAATTTATAATTAACGTTCAATTTTCTTGTAATTGGAGACATTTTTTTTCGTAAATAGGAAACATGTTCCACATTGTTTGATACCCATAACTGAATTAACTTGTTCACATAATCAGTTTTGAAAACTGACATTTTCGAAAAAGGGGCTATACGCCATTTGAATGTTTATTTCAAGGGATTTCAACAATATACATAGTTGGTACTATTTGTTAGTCAGTATTGAGACTCATGCCCGGGCTTTTAACTTCGAGGTCATATCGCTTACTACCAGAGCACTCTTTTGTCACTCTAGAGGATATGAGCCCGATTCTACTATGGAAGTACTAAATTTTGATTCAACTAGGTTAGGGGTCCGAATGACGGCGTGCTAAAGTTTTTTTCATCTCCCATATAAAAAGCCTACGGGCCTCGGTCGGGTTTTGAACCCGCGATCTTGACCTCAATAAGTAAGCACGCATACCACTGAGCTACCGGCGCCCTCAGGTATTATTTGTTAATTCGGTGGAACGTGAGTGAGGATGTTTCTAAGACCTCATTGTTGGTTCTCTAAAGTAAAACATCAATGGATGAAGCTCGGTTCTGCTTTAAGTTGATGATTATTAATTGGTAGTAAATATATTCGAACAGAAAAAATAAATGAATAAACCTTTAAAGTCAATTTAAAATATTCTGCTCCTTTGATCATTTCAAATTAGCAATTATTATTATTGGTTGTTTGTTTAAGGAAAATTATGACGAACTGTGAATTTTTAATCTTTGTAAAATGTTAAACTTATGTTATATACATTTTGTTGAAAGTGCATGTAAATATCTCGGGTGTTTGGGCAAAAGGGCTTAAGTCAGCAAATCTGAATTTTAAGTGGGGAATTTCGAAGGTTTGAAAAATTCCTGCAAATCAGATAAAACACATTTACGTTACTTGAAATATTATTTCTATAAAGTATTAAATATAAATACAGTAAAATATTCTAACATTCAGTTACATTTGGTAAAAATATTTAAATGCACTTCTCCTTTCGATCACAATACTTATTCTGACCTAAGCCTTTTTGCCCAAACACCAAAGATATAGTATGTGGAGCATGAGTATATAAATTACCAGTAGTAGGGTTACTACTGGATAAAAACATTGTGTCTGCGGAAGTGGGCCTCATCACTACCCTGTAATGTTTATAGCATATATTTTATAATTATTGTTTTATTTTGTCACCCTACATTTGTAAAGAGGCACATCCCTGACCTAATATCTCCCTCTGTATTCCTCTCCTCAAACAGTTTATTGTTCTCTAAATCAATCCTACTTTTCAATCATTATATTAGTTAGGTTTGGTTTTATGACTCATGCCCGGGCTTTAACTACGAGGTCATATCGCCTACTACCAGAGCGCTCTTTCGTAACTCTGGTGGACATGAGCCCGACTCTACTGCGGGAGTCCTAAATTTTGCCTACCCTAAATTTTGATTCACCTATGGCAGGGGTCTTTAACGAGTACCTGACATCGTCCAGGCTCGGGACCATCGCTTAACGTCCCCATCAGAAGGACGGCGTGCTTAACTTTATTTTACCTCCCAGATAAAATAAATTAAGGGCCTTGGCCGGGTTTCGAACCCATGTTCTACTTACGTTATAAAAAAAGAACATGTTATTTTTGAATTATACATTTTGTATAGATGATTTTAATCCCGTGATCCATTAATTCTATTATAAATATATATATACATTTTTTTTTGCCGACTGTTCCACACTTGGGAAGTCATTAAGGAAGAACCTTCTACAAATTATTTATTTACAAATATTTGAGTTGTCAATAATTATTGTCTAATTACTAATTTTCTTAATTTTATTAGATTATAATCAAAGAAAATATTAAATATTAAATTAAAAAACAAAGAAAATATTATAGTAAAGTACAGAACAAGAATATTGTAGAATACATATTATGTAAAGGGAATAAGGGCTATATGATATAATATTGAAGTACAAAAATAAAAATAAAAAATAAAATGCGACAATCGTCATAATACATTATTTTTTCATTATTATTTTTCTTCTTCTTTTACACTAATATTACGTAATATAGTCCTTATTTCTTATATATAATATGTATTCTACTATAAACGTTTTCATACACTTACTATTATATGTTCTTTATTTTGACTTTTATTCATTTTATTAGATTATTGACAACTCAAATATTTGTAAATGTTACCAGGACCACCCCACCCTCCTCCAGGCCAGGGTGGTACATTCTTAGCTAATCTCAGGTTATAATTATTTGAGAATTGTATAAATATGACAACCTAGCGTACCTAAGGACTTAGTCACTTTTGAACTTCGTGCTGACGATGGCGTAAGTCGAGACCGGTACGCTTTATGTATGTATTTTTGTGGAATTAAACAATATAAAAGTTGAACAAGTTCTTTGTTTTTATTTATTCTAAGGAAGCTATATTTGTATTTATTTTAATTATTGTTTTCCATACGGTTGCAGCCAGTGAATCTGAGTCGAATGGCCTTATCGAAGTGATAGCTACTGCGTTCGCCTACGTCTTCATGGTTGTCACCTTCCCTATTTCTGTTTTTATGATATTTAAGGTAGGCTATTTTATTTAGCTATTTATTTATAAGTAATTTATTTGTGAGCTATAAAATAAATGTTGTGTATTTATTGATACCAACCTTGGATAATCAGATATGACAGAAATGTTTTGATTGACACAATGGTGAATGTCAGCGCACCATGACTGGCTTGGCGCACTGTGGAAAATAACTGACTAAGCTGGAGCAGTTATCATCTGCCTTTAGCTGACTTTTTGATGATAAGATAAAAAAAAAAAAGGTAGTCATGAATCACCGGCTATGTACTTCCGCAGCACGAATTAATCAATTACGTGTTCGCTCTCCCTTCAGAGCCAATCGACTGTTTGGGCTAAAACTTAATATTTGACTTACATAGTGGCTTCTGAATCATACTAAATTTTGTTCCGATAGAATCATTTCGACGGCATTTATTAGAGTTTTTGTTTTAAGCCTCCTCCCGTTCTCTTTGGCCGATTTGGCTGAAAATCAATAGGTGGGGATTGAATAATATAAAATTTCATGTCGATACATTAATTACAGCAGCAGTTAGTGGGATGTTTGAGTAAAAGCCTCCCTATAATTCCCCCTCCCCCCTTTGGCTGATTCCGTTGAAAATTAATAGGTGTCGTCCTTTTTGGCCTTTGAATTGACATATGAAATTTCGTATCAATACGTTCATCACAACAGTTTTTGCGTTTGCCTCTCCCCTAATCCCCCCTTCTTTTTGGCCGATTTGGCTGATAACCAATAGGTGTCGTCCTTTGGGGGGTTCTGGATACACATATAAAATTTCGTTTCGATACTCTTTCTCTGATCACCCTTTCATGTTGCAGGTGGTACAGGAGTATGAGCGAGCTGTCATCTTCCGTCTGGGTCGTCTCAGGACCGGGGGTGCCCGAGGCCCTGGCATATTCTTTGTTCTTCCCTGCATTGATGTTTACACCAAGGTCGACCTGAGGACTGTCTCCTTCGATGTACCACCTCAGGAGGTAATTTCATATAATTTTTTATGTAAGATGACTGCAGATTTTTAAAATGTCTGTTTGAATAGCTAAGAATGTTTTTAAGACTTAATTTCAAACTGAGGTCTTGAATATGAAGAGCCAATTTTTCTACATAGTTCAACAATTTTTCCTTTGTAGCTGTTACTTTTAAGCATTAAATAGCATTAAATTGTCTTATTGACATTAATTATATCTGTACGATATTTATGAAGAAAGTAAGGTGTTAGGATCGTATCTGAAAATATTTATATTTTCCTATACGATTTTGTGTAGAAATATTGTGTTCCTGCGGGCTCATAGTATAATGAATGACAAGGATTTAGGAAAAAGCTCAGTTCAAAAAAAAAAAAAAAATGTGCTGGTTATAAATTCTATTTTAAAAAATGTGTTGAACTCGTTGGGATATAATTTTGTGCTAATGGATTCGTTGAAATCATTTAATATTTGATCCACTATTAAAACAATTAATATTCATATTTTCTTGACAATTGATCACAGTTTTATGTCGTTAGGTTTGTACAAGTTCATACTAACTTGTTGTATTCCCATAGGCCGTCATACACATTAAATTATATGATAAATTGATTTGATGACGTTAATAATAATTTATTTATTCAAAGTTGCATTAAATTAGAACCTGATGCTAAAAATTCTGCGCATTGACTAGAGCCCTCTCGTGGCAAGACGGAAGAATTAGTCAAAAGACGTGCTGGACAAGTGGTTTGGTTGTTAAAAATATGTTTTATATAGCAACCTCGATTCATTGTATATTATACACAACGTTCTTAATTAATAAACTTATAAAGGTAAATACTTCCTTTTTTTATTAGCAATTGTAACCAAGTATACCCTAGAATTATCGCTTGTCAGTAAGTAATGGCCATAGATCGTGAATAACAGAATAGAATATTGCATTAATATTCAATAAAACTATATATTATATAGCTCATTTTATTTAGGGAGGCATTTACGATAACTTTTAATAGTGTTCGATGTCCATTTTATTTATAAATTAAGTTGCAAATTTTCATTCAAATAAATAATATAACATTTAATTTATCATTGACATTTAACAAAACGTTTCATGCATAGGTTGGCCTATAGAAAGAAACTGCAAAAATAATTAATTTTTACCAGGAATATATTTTTGTTTTTAGAATTATATATTTAAGAAAATGATTTTCTGTAAATTTTAGACAAAGTTATACATATGTATATTTAAAAAAAAAAAAAAAAAATCCTCCACTTGATACTTTTTGAAAAATATCAATACCTAGGGACAGCTACTCGTGGTTTAGGAGATACGATTTTTTTAGTGTTGTAACATTGTGGCAGTGATGGTGCACTTCATGGAATAAGTTCACCTTTTCTGAAAGTTTTCAGATTCTTCTATTTTAGAGAAAAATAAAAATAAACCAAAATCATTATTCTTGTCTTGATTGCTAATCGTTGCTTCTTGTTCTAAACGCGATACTAAGCGCAGTAGTTTTCGTTTTAATTATTCATCATATTTGCATATTATCTTTTAACGATATGCAGTTTTTATTAAGTAGCTTTTGTTTTTCTTCTAAAATTTAGGTTCTTATGCGAAAACAAAAGCTACACATTAAGTATAAGGTTTTTGACTAACTTAAACTAACTTAGCAAATTTTTGTAGGTTCCGGAAACATCATATATGTAATTCTGTTCATATTTTTATGAAACCTAGATAAAGAAGTGGATTTGTTGATAAGTATAACGTTGGGTCCCTGTAATTTTGTAGATCCTCTCCCGAGACTCAGTGACTGTCCATGTGGACGCTGTGGTCTTCTATCGTGTCAATAGTCCTACGATGGCCACTAATAATGTCGAAAACTACAGGTGATCCACCTTCTTTAATCCTGTAGTTAGAGCTGTTAATAGTTGCCTAGTTGTACCTAAAGTCACTCCTCTCTTTAACTCAGCACAATCACCCTCTATTCCTGTTGTTTTTTTAGTATATCTTTTGGTTGTTTATTATTATTTTAATCAGAAGTCAGATTACTATAAACATTATTTAGTACTGAGAACTATGAGTTGAGGTATTATATGAATTAGAGTAAGATAATTTCAGGGGCGTAACTACCGCTGTAGCAGTTGTAGCATTGATATAGGGCCCCCGAGGTAGAGGGGCCCCAACATGTCTAAGCAAAAAAACGTAAAATGTTATCCATAGTCATATTGATAAAAGCCAAGCCTAAATTTCTAAATTAAAAATTATCTTAGAACTTCTATGGGACAAGAAAGGCTATCAGACTTATCAATACTGTTCATAGGAAAAGAAAAATTTGAGAAACTAAAATCTTCTTCACCTATGGATGATGTAAATAATATGTTCGCCGAAAAAAAAGGCAAGAAAAGGACCTAGCTATTTAACCTCTAGAATATTTTTTTAGAGCTAAGTTTTTTAATATCTATTGTTGTTTTTGTTATAATAGATTTTGTTTATTTTTCGAAAAAGAGCCCCTCAAAAAATTTTGATACAGGGCCCACTCAGGGCTAGCTACGCCACTGATGAGTACTGTCTGTTTTTCAAGCTCCTCCCTCCTTATCAGCCATCTACCTGTCTCTCTAGGCATGCTGCTGCCCAAACTCTAGCCAAATTTGGATGTGACTGTACTAACGCCATCCGTCGGCCTTGATCAGCGATTTCCTACTTCCGCAGCACTTCTTTGTTTGTTTACTCCATGTACACACAGCTCTTCTCAGTGCTAAATTACATTTAAATAGATTTCTCGTTGTATTTTGTAGATTGCACTTTCAAAATGGTCGCTCTGTTGTAGACATTTTCACGATTGAAATCGCATGAATTAGTAGATGATCAATTATCGAAAAAAAAATCTTTAATAAAGAAATAAATAAAGATTGCGTATATTCATGTGTTGTTCGATTGAAAATGCTTTTTTATTTATTTACATTATTTTAAATGTTACTTTTCTAAGTTTTGCATGATAAGTGTTGTATCCTTGCCAGGTTCTTACTAAGGATTCTTGCACAGTCTGTGTGGACGCAGTTGTATACTATTGTATCGACGATCCTTTAAAAGCAGTCATTAGTGTGGAAAATTTCAGGTATTGTATTGTTTAATTGTTTTATTTTACTTTGTTAAAATAAAATTTACTAAGAGTGCATGTGCATGGCATTATACTTCGTCTGATGAGAATAATTGTTTTTCTCTACTGAAGTATAACTGACAGACTCATTTAATAAATTAAGTTGAAGTTATGAGCAAGTCCTCGTTGCTCGTGTGGAGAGGAAGTAAGAACTGCCAAACATAATGTTTAAATTACTCTGTTACGAATAGGAAGAGGCTGTAATGGGTTGGGACGCTTGACCTCTCCTTATTAGTACCAAAATATCTACTACATTTTCCAAAATTTAGTTTTTGAAATTGAATGTTCTCCTCTTTTATTTGCTTTTTGTTGTTCTTTTCTTTAATTATTTTTTACATGATTGTAATGTGACGTGTTGTAAATAAATAAAGAATCAGTAGATTATTTTTTATAATCAATGAAAAAATTATTTGTGAGATTGCGCCGAAATATATGCAGAGGTATACAGTATCCGGAATGAATATATCGACGGGAAATTTAATAAAGGAGAACCTCGTAAACCGCCCTTGTTGTGGTCGTGGGTAGGACGAATTAGCTGGAATAAAATATATGTTTGTAATGTTAAAGGAAAACAACAAAGAATAATTTATTTTCAAGATGATACATTATCTATAGTTTTATATGTTTATTTTACTATCAATATCTATAAACAATATACGTTCATATTTACTATTTTTTAAATAGGTAATTTTATTTTGTTATAAATTCAATCTTCTTTGAGTATCAATCGATTTATTCTTGGAAAGCGTCTACAGCTGGAGGGTGACACTTTGGCCAAAGGCAGATTCTGATAGCTTGTCACAATCATCTCCTTCCGCTCTGTCGGTTGTCACGGCAGCTATGATCCATTGTTTAATCTCCTCACAACATGGAAGGATTAAGCGAAGAGGACAGGTTTCAGTTTACTGTACGGGTTTCAGATTATTAAACATTGATTATTATACGAATTGGCCAAAGAGGAGATATATTTAATAACAGAGAGGTCAACGTCAAAATCCTAATAACTCTGGTTACAATGACATTACAGTAAATTTTTAATATGAGAATTCAGGGGTCCATGAGTAAAATACATTTTGATTGTGAGATGTGGGACGAGATTTCTCTTAGAAATCAAGACGGTTTTTCCACTTTTTTTTAAATTTTCGACCAGTATCAGCTTTCAGCGCAACGGTGCGCCATCGTCGTACACCAGCAGACACCGTCCCATGTGGGTGATGTGCCACTGATGATGATGCAATTGCGTTGAAACCCGGTTCTGGTTAGAAATAAATCAGTTGAAAGATAACGTATTTTATTTCTATGATTTTTCAAATACATTGGTTTTCAGCCAAACCAAAGATAAGGTTTATAGAGACTGCCAACATGTAGTTGGTAGTTTGATATGAATAATGAGAAAGGGAAGATTCACTGACAATTTTTTTTAAATTACATAATTTAAAAAATAAGAATGTGTATCTGACTTTAATTGACAGTCATTCGACGAGACTTCTGGCAGCAACCACCCTGAGGAATGTGCTGGGCACTCGGAATCTCGCTGAAATTCTGTCAGAGCGAGAGAACATCTCTCACACGATGCAGAGCTCACTGGACGTTGCCACCGAACCTTGGGGCGTCAAGGTGGAACGAGTTGAGATGTAAGCCCTGTCTGTTTCTTCATCTGGTTATGTTTTCTATGTATGTGAAATGTATATTTCTATGTATGTGAACTAAATTAGGTATATTTTTATATAAAAAAGGTAAATTTTTCAAAGGTCGGTCTCCTGGGAAACGTTTAATGCACACAGTATCTATTATGAAAAGAGGGCTCCGGTAGCGTATTTGCTTACTGAGCTCAAAATCGCGGATTCAAAAACCGGCCGAGGCCCTTAGATTTTTTATCTGGGAGGTGAAAAAAAACCTTGACCACGATGTCCTTCTGGTGGGACGTTAAGCGATGGTCCCGAGCCTGTACGATGTCAGGTACTCGTTAATGACCCCTAGGTGAATAAATCTGGGTAGGAAAAATGTAGGACTCCGATAGTAGAGTAGGGATATAACCTCTTAGTTAAAGCCCGGGCATAAATCACAATAAGTTACTAACTCTATTATGAAAATTGGAATCCTTTATATTAATCTGTCTCTAAGCCTGTACCTCGGTCCATGATTGTGGGTCAGACTATCTATCATCTTGAAGAGATGAAGGCTGATAAAAAAGAACTTTGTATACTAACAAGAGTGAAGTTAGGGCGCCGGTAGCTCAGTGGTATGCGTGCTTGACTTCTGAGCTCAAGAACGTGGGTTCGTAACCCGACCGAGGCCCTTAGTTTATTTTATCTGGGAGGTAAAATAAACTTAAGCACGCCGTCCTTCGGATGGGACGTTAAGCGATGGTCCCGAGCCTGTACGATGTCAGGTACTCGTTGAAGACCCCTGCCATAGGTGAATAAAAATTTAGGGTAGGCGAAATTTAGGACTCCCACAGTAGAGTCGGGCTCATGTCCACCAGAGTGACGAAAGAGCGCTTTGGTAGTAGGCGATATGACCTCGTTGTTAAAGCCCGGGCATGAGTCATAAAACCTAACCTAACCTAAGAGTGAAGTTTAACGCTTGAGTAGAAACAAATAATAGTAGCGAGTGTACCCATGAGAATCTACTTAAGCCCTTCTGTACAATTAGTTTTTCCGGCTTGAGGTACAAGTTATATTTCAAGATCCCATTAGCATTTATGCTAAATTAGTAATAATATACCTTAATGTGATAACTATAGTTAGACTATAGAGTTCATCAAACAGTTAGACTACAGAGTTCATCAAACAGATCAAAACGAATGAAAATCAAAGAATATATTTCATGTAGAAAGTTTTATTTTTTTTTCAATTTTACGAATTATGAAAACCTGGATTGCTGGATAATAATATATAACAGATTATGTCGATGGTTTACAGAAAGGATGTTCGGCTCCCAGTTCAAATGCAAAGGGCTATGGCTGCAGAAGCTGAAGCTACCCGTGAAGCCAGAGCTAAGGCGAGTTGATTGTACAATATCCATATTTACATGTTTATGTTATAGTATGTGTCAGATTTCGGACACATATTTAATCTGTTAAATATTTATGAAATCAAAAAAGAAGCAAAATTACTTTATACAAGAGTCCAGAAAGGCTTCCTTAAAAAGTTGATGCCAGAAAAACAAGTTAACTGCTCCATAAAAAAAAGTGGCACACCTTGAAAATTGCACTTTTTTTTGTTTTATCATGTTTTGATAGCAAATTTCTACACATATTTTACTTAAGTGTTCTTAATTCTTATTCGTACAGCAAATATTGTAGATTGTGTTCTTATATTCTTCTCTTTGCTTACTCATTGAATAAACAACACCGGAATCAAATTCATATACAGTTAACAAAAACATCTTCATTTGATTTTGTGGTTCTTTTTGAGTAACAACATAAGTAAAAGGTGTAATTAATTCTTGATTTATGGTAATTACCGCAGAACAAGTTGCTCGAGATTTAATAGAAGTAAGGAGGTCAGCGTTATGCGGACTTGGGGTTGCCCAAATCGTTCATTCGAGAGCTATTCAGAGATACTGGGAGACTGAGACTGGACTTTGCACGAGAAAACCAGAATCAAGTCGACCGGAATCATATTCAGCCTGATTCTGAGATGATTACAGACTACGAATAAACTGATATTTAAATGTAAGTGATGAGATAGTTCGAAAAAGGTTTGCTCAACTGAATTAACAGTCCAAGAGAGCAGCCAGAGGACCATTGCTCACAACAGAATACCGGACAGATCGCCATCAGTTAGCGAGGGAAGCTCAGGATTGGACAGATAATGAATGGAAGAACATCCTGTGGATGTACATCTTCATGCCTCAGACGCACACCTTCGAGTTTGGAAAATGCCAAGGAAGCGCTACGCACAGTGCAACATTTCAGGTAGATTACCCTTCGGAGGTGGGTCAATGATGGCAGTAGTGCTGACTTTGGGCGATGGTATGAGGTGACGAAAAAAGGGACATCACTGAATGTACTAAGCGAGACTAGATGCTGCTGCCTGCTTAGTACGGTTCATCGAAAAGGTTCGTATTCCCTCATCTGGGCATATAACCTCATCGAACACCTCAGACGTATAAGACGGAATGAACCTCCTCAAATCTGAAAATGGGATGAATTATCACAAGTAGTGGATAAATTAATAAGGAACTTGTCAAGAATGCTATGTGCTCATCCTAACAACAGAAGGAACACGAGGTTAGCATCTTTAATTTTATAAACAGAAAGAAAGAAAGAAAAACATTTTTTTTATTTGGGCCAGTACTAAACATGTACTTTACACAAATTGACACATGAAAATTAAAATTCTTGGTATAGTCTCGGCTGCAACCTGCGAGCTAAAGGCTGGCCGAGACTGTAGTGGACTGCTCCAGAGCAGGTTGGCAGACCTTCATGGAAGTCTCGGGTGAGTTTTTCGATGTGGGCTGCAAAAGGAGCAACTCCCAGTTCCCGATGGATTTGGGTGTTCTTGATAAACCCAGGGTGCGTTCACCGCTATCCGGAGGACTTTGTTTTGAAATGTCTGTAATCGTGTTATATTGGTGTGGCTAGTGCAGAACCATACGGGGCAAGCGTAGGTTAAGAGTGGAAGTATTAGTGTTTTGTAAAGTAAGGATGTGCATGTGTGTCTGAGTGGGTAGATGAGCCTGAGTCGTGTGTGTGCTTGTTGCAGTTTTGCGTTGATGTGTAGGCGCCATGTTACTCTTGTGTCAAGGTGCACTCCAAGATAGCAGCAATTTTATAAACAAAAATGAATTACTTTTTTTTTTTCATGCAAATTTTTATTTTCTTAATTCATCTAGATATTCGTAAAAAGTTAGCTAAGAGAAAAATATATGGTAAAACAAAAAATATATAGTTTTCAAAGTGTGTCACTTTTTTTGATGGAGTAGTATATCTTGACTAATGGTGCATTAAACTTGTTTATAAGTTATATTCAATTATATTTTGAAAAAGCTGTTTTGGATGAAATCGTAGTGATATTCTTGTAAACTGTAAAATCCCTTGGAGGCAATTGGAGAGGATGTTCGATATCAGCACGGAGACAGGACAACTCGTCCCTCTATCAACTTACTTTTGTCACAATTAATGTTAACGTTTTATGGACTTATTCAAGTAATTTTTCACTTACTTTCGAATAGATTATGCTTGTAGTATAAATATAATGGTTATGTTACCAACCATTATAGTTAGTTATTGTGTGTTGTACAGGTGATAGCATCAGAAGGAGAGATGAAAGCAGCTCGCTCCCTCAAGGAAGCTGCCGATGTTATAGCAGAGAGTCCTGCTGCTCTTCAGGTAAACTTGCGATTTCACTGTTCTGGAGAGCTTTTTTTTATTACTTACTATTATGTACCGGGCAACGATAGTCATTCTAGCTAGTATTTATCGAGGAACGCTGAACACACAGCTAATATTTTCCAGCAACGTTAGCAGCAAGTTACCGGATCATAAATATTTTCTCTATAAAAATAATTTCACAGCACCCTTCCCCCCTTTAAAATAGTGGGACTTAATATAAAAAAATGGGACATTTGATTTACTACATCTTGGTTCTACATTAACCTCAAAAAGTTAACCGTTAGAGAGCTAGCATTCATTTTATGTCCCCCCCCACACACTCATATCCCGTTCATAATTTTGAGATGTTACATAGCCCATGTTTCATTCAAAATGGCTCATAAAGATGATACATGTGAAGTTTCATGAAAATCCCGTCAGCCTTAATGAGCTAGCAATAATGTTATGCCTCGGTACAGACCTTCACAACTATTAACGTCTCTGTTGTATAATTTACAATATTACAATAAATTTGATGTCATCATTGAAGTCTGAGATTATGGCTTACTGAACTATTCCTTGGAATGGGGTCAAAGTCCACACACTTGCTGTACCATTTTTATTTTATATAAAAATTTGGACATTTAGAATTTTTATTAAAAAATATGTTTATTTAATTATTTTTTTCAGTTGCGCTACCTTCAAACTCTCAACACGATCTCAGCTGAAAAGAACTCAACAATCATTTTCCCACTACCCATTGATTTTATTGCACCCTTCATGGGACATTTCAAGAAATAAGCTTCAGTACATCTGCTTCATGGACCAGTCCCACACTTATATAATACTCAACCTCACATGTGTGTTTTCTTTCCTCTTTTTCTGATTTAGAAGTAATTTTGACGTGAAAACGTCTATTCGCTCGTTAAGCACAGTGATAGCCGGTCAAACTTTCTTGTGTTACAAAATACCGCTATAGATTTCAATCGATAATAACTAAGAGACTAATAACAACGGTTGAGGTCACAATGGATAGAGCATGTCTGTACGTGTTTGTTTTGCATGTGACGTTATCGGGCTAGTGTAGGCGCCGGCGAATGATTGTTGCGAATTAGCGTTGTGTAAAATTAGAAATTAGTGTAGCATGATAACGCGTTTAGATAGGACGTTGATTCGGGTGTCATTGTAAAGACGTTGAGGAGCACTACTAGGACTCAAAGTGAAACAATAAAAATATTCGCTGAAATATGTGTAAAAATCGGTATTAAATTGAAAATTGCAAAAAAATTAAAGATGTCTCATATGAATCGTAAATATGCGCGGAATTATAGAAAACGCAAATCAGAGGAAAGCTCGCATTAAAAGGAATTTAAAAAACCTAAAAAGTCTAGTGTCGAGCAAATGCAAGAGCTACGGCAGCATCGAAAAGAAAATGAGAAATGATTTTATCCCGACGTTTTCACGGAAAATCTACGGCGTGGACCTTGACTACCCCTTAATGTTTTTTTTTTTATAACTTTTAAAAACGGTGTTATATCTTTCTTTTGACGCATAAATCAAATTAACATTGATGATGTAATAAAGTTACCATCTAATTTAATTAAAATGGAAAATAAAGATTGAAGAAAACACACATAAAGTACAATATTGGGGCCACTTCATTTTTTCATCTTCCCTTATTAAAAAGTTACCTTTTAAAAATAATGTATGTATATATCTTCTATATTTAGAGACACCCTTCATAACGGCAATACATTCTGAGTTGTAGCCATTTGAAACGCCCAATTTTGAGTTTTTTCCGCCTTTTAAACGCTTATCTCTGAATTGATTGCTCAAAAAATTTTGAAAATGTTTACAATTAACGCACAGAAGATAATAGAAATGCGAGAGCTGAAGGTTCAGACATTTTGATCCCACCTACAAAAACCTTTTTGAAAACTACTCTCGCTCTGAATCACTTTACTGACATGACGTTATTTTCGTTTAGATGTTCCTTCGTGGACTTTCTTTAATGTTGCGTCTATGTACGCTTCATTTGCTTATTTTATTATATTTTAATCTATTTTCAATAGTTTTAAAGTTCTTATTGTATAAAAAGAACAAATTTTGTTTTCCCTTTATAAAAATTGGGAGTAAACTCTTTTCGTGTTCGGAAATGTCTTTCATTTCATTGCTTTAAGACAATGAATTCAGACTCTGCTATTCCCTATCCTAAATTCTATACTAAAATGCTATTACTATATTAGTTATTTTATACTAACTTTTTTTATTCTTTAAAGACTATTGTATATTTTGTTGTGTATTTTTGTATATTTTATATTTAAATATTTTATATAAATATTATTGCATGTTACTTTTACCCTACCCTTAACCTGTAATTATTTTGTGCAATTTCTTAATTTTTTTTTTTTTTTTTGTGTACAGTAGGGTTTTTGCTATCTTTCTTTTCATGTAACTAACCAATTGTGTACTCTTTTCTTTTGAAACCTCTTGGCATATAGTAGTTACTTTTGTCATCTTCGAATTATTTAGAGTAGTTGTAAATAAATATATTCTTATATGTGCATAAAAAATATATAACTTGCATTAATAAAAAATACAAATCCTTTTGCAGCAGGACTTTTTTTTATCTTTCATATCCTGGACTCCTCACTTCTCTCTTTATGTATGCATACTTTTCTATCTTGATTTTTAAAAAACTTTCTCAACCGAATTTCGTATATTAGTGTTAATTATTATTAATATTATTGTTGTTTAGAAAGAAAAAAAAAAAGTATAAGAGGATTATGGGCATTGACCGTCGTACGTGGACAGTAAAACCTCGCTAATTCGGACGAAATGGGACCAGATCAAGTATGAATTAGTTGAAAGTCCAAAATAGGGCATCGCGTCAAAAATTTGATATAATGGAAAAAGATTTATTTAAATGGCAAACTTACTGGATTTTCAATAATGCCTATAGTAAAAATCTTAATAATACACTTTTTTAAACACTGTCCAAATTAAAGTTTTATTGTAAACTGAGTGAAAACTGAAGAACTTAGATTGTTACTGTAGCGTGAACGCATCCAGTTTCCATTAATTTTCGATCCCGAATTTTTCTTATAGAAACAAGTCTTCAAATAATTAGTAGGTACTATATTTAATGAAAAAAAAATCACTATGAATTAATGATTCCGGATTAGTGCTGTTTTACTGTATCTGTAAAATATAAAAATGCATTTATTTAGATATACGAGCATTTTTTTAAATACATTATATTGTTCGCTTTTAACATATAAGATGTGAAAAAAAAATGATTTTAAGTGCTCAACATTTTTTAACTTTTCGTTTGTCTAGTGAAGTAGACATATACTTTTTCTAGCTGATAATCGTTTATATAAATTGTAAGTCTAGAGGATATAACTTGCACTATATATAATTATTGAATATTTTGACTTGGGGATCACCTTACCGGGTACCTGTGTGTTGAAATAGTTTAAGGCTTTGTCATATTAATCATCTTAACCATAATAAAAACATTTCTTCCAGGATCGAATGTCTGACACAGACAGTCTTTTTATTAAGTATTCCTAAATACCAATTTCTTGAGTATACAGGTATATGCAATTTGTCTAGTCTAGAGCCTTGAATAACCGTTCTAAACATTAGAGAGAAATCCTTAAAATTGTTCTCCCTTAAAATATAATGGTCCTTCAAGTAATATACATCGCTAATTTTTTAGCAGTTCTAATTTATATTTAGATCAAAAAACAAGACTTCATGCGTGAGAGAAGTTCTTCAAGAACTCTCCATCTTGCCAATAATTAAGAACTGTCAACATGCATTCATGTTACACTCCTTAACAACTCAGCCAAAAGTTGACCTGGCAGCTCACATTCAAACAAACAGACAGTGGGAAAGAAGTTTTTTCATTTATATTTTTTCAAGAGAAGGGATACATCAGGGTAAAAACTAACTAGTACTAGAACATACATACTTTATTCTTTAAGAGGTCGACCTAGCGACGGAGTCATGGTTATGAGAAAGTTTGAGAGATAGCAATTAGATACATTTTTAGATTGTCTAATGTCTACCCTTATTTACCTTTCGGTGTTAGAGGTCCACCTCTCAATAAATGAAGTGTAGAGTGAGAATACTTTAGCCTGAATTGCACTTGATTAAAATATTTGTTTTTATACTTTTAGAGTATGACATTTCTATTTAATGGATTTAATAGCATCCTTATGAATGCACCCCTCCGTTAGACTTTCTCCTTAGTAGAATACCCGACTAAAAAGTATTTAATGTCTCCTGTAATGTAGCCAATCTCTCAACTCCTTAGCTCACCAGATAATATTAATATACCATAATTGCATTTCACTAAAGAATGTTTCCCTATTTAAATTAGTATATTGTGAAATAAAACAGTATCAAATAATTTTTTTCTCCGGTTCGACCGCAGCTGGATGTGGACCAAAAAAGTACATTTAAATGATAGTAAATATTGAAAAGTGACATTTGTAAACAAACGTCAATTTAAACCGTACGGCAAGTATTTGCTAAAATAATAGAATGCAATTTTTAAAACAAAATAAAAAATGCTAATTAAAAGTGAAAAATTATAATTGAATAACACTAAGATAGTGGCATACTTAATGTTGATATGTTCAAATTATTACGTGATGCATGAATATTATTATACTAATTTATTGTCCTTTTTGAATTTTCCACTTTACTGTAACACTCAATAAAATTTTATTGACTTAATAGTTTCCTTTATACACTGGCTGAGCTCCCTACGAAGTTTCTAAATAATGGTGACATATACCTTACATGTAGAATACATTACATATCACAGAGATATTTAATAATAGTTGGGAGAAAGGATTTATCAAAATGAAAGTATCTAATACAAAAGCCAATTAAACAGTTTATTAACCATTAACACAAGAAATATTGTATTATATATGAGTATATATAATATCATATCATCACTGAGAATACTTATATTATATTATACATACATATGTATATATATATATATTATATAGGGCGCAGTTAGTTCGTGAAACCACACCGATAAAGTCAAACTTTTGACAGAAAGAAAATAAGACAAAAATAATAATAATCTACAAAAATATACAGAGAAGCTTAAGTGGTTTTAAAATTTTTATGCAAACCAGGCAAGGGTTTCTGCAATATAACTAGAAGGATTTGGTATTTCTTCTAATAAACCTGAAAAAAAAAAAATATTACAATTAAAATAATATGAAACAATTGTTTTTTGACTTATTCAAATTAAAAGAAAGGAGCACACTGCGGGATGAGGAGACTTTCGTAAATCATTCATTGGACGCATTGTAAGTTTCTGGGAAATTTATCAGATTCATAAGGCGTTGCGGGTTGATACGTTGCTTTTTATCAAAAACGCAGCAGTGTCATAAAAAAATTTCAAAATTACATAATTTTTGATTCTATCTTTTATTTCTGACTAAAGCAAAATGAGTTACCAGAAAGTAAGATCAATTGAAAGCTGACTTAATGATCTTCAAGACGCAATTGAACCACCTGCGAAAGTTTCCTCAAACATACAAGTAACCAAAGATACAGATACAAATTAAATACGGTTTTACTGATGTGATAATGAATGGCACCAGTTATATAACAAATAATAATAGTTTAGAGATATCTTAATAAGGGGTCGTCTTTGGTGGGACATCCTCTATACAATGTGGACAAAGTACTGAGCGCAGGGTTGACAACTTACCTACAACATCACAGAATTCTTCAAAGGACGAACAAGGGAGAAGTTCGTCATTGTAAACAGCCATCAGTCTTTCTGAGGACTTCATGAGGGCCTCGTCATTGTGACGAATGTAGTCGGCGAGGCTTGTTGGCCAATGGTCCTCACTCGTGAAGGGAACTTTCTGTACAGACACAACAAAGTACACAATCAGTCTAATCTCACCTCACGGCAACATGTTCAAGACTCAAATAAAATATGGTATTTGTCTTCAAATATAAATTGTATACAATTGAGGGGCTTATCTGCTAAAACAGCCTAAATCAGAATGCATTAAAAAGAAGAAATAAAAAGTCAAACGAAATTAACTTCTTACCCATGGATCATTTTGTTAGAAAAAGTTTGAAATCAAAAATTAGAAATGAGTTTTATTGTGTTAGTTATTGGGACTCATGTCCGGGCTTTAACTACGAGGTCATATCGCCTACTAACAGAGCTCTCTTTCGTCACTCTGGTGGACAAGAGCCTGACTCTACTATAGGAGTCCTATTAATGAAGGGTAGGGATCTTCAACGAGTACCTGACATCTCACAGGCTCTGAACCATAGCTTAACGTCCCATCCGAAGGACGATGTGTTTAAGGTTTTTTCACCTCCCAGATAAAAAACCTAAGGGTCTCGCCTGGGTTTCGAACCCGCGATCTTGAGCTCAGTAGGTTAGCACGCTACCTCTCAAGTACAGAATTGTATAGGTGAAAAGACCTTTAAGAACGCAATTAGATTATCACTATCGCATGATAATTGTAATTGACAAAGAATAGTTTTAATTATTTAAAATTAATAATGTAAAATATCCCCACAATTATTATAATAAAATAATAATAATGATTAATTTCCTGTCACTCCCATTTCCATTTTTGTTTGTTTGAAGTTACCTTAAAGTGGTTGAGATAAATGGCATCGACGAGGGCCCAGAAGATGAGTGCGGGTTTATAGACATGGTAGGGCCTCACGGTGAGGTCGGTGAGGCGGGCTGGGGGAGAGGCGGGATGGGCATGACGGACATGGGCGGTGAGGAGGAGGCGGTCCAGGTGGCGGAGGCGGGTTGCCGCCCACCGCCCAGGCGACTGGACCAAGGTGCACAATGTCGCCCAATAGTAGGCACCCTCCGCCTCATAGCAGTTCTCCAGACGACGCTCCTCTAGGTACATCGACAGACCCTTCACCTCCCGTGCACTGCACCTCGTCCTAGACATGTAAAGACAACAATTTACTTGATATTTTCATTAGTTAACAATGATAGTTGGAATGATTATGGGAGATAGGGCAAAAACTACTCAGGTGTCTGAAGTATTGCGGGTTCTATAGGGTCTACATAAACATTCCATTTCCACTTCTGTATTCCCCTTTTTCATTGTTATTATATAATATAAAATAATGCTTCGTTTACTTTGGCTTAAGGCTCCGTACGAGGGGTGAGCAAAATCTAAAATAACTACAAGACATCCTCCATCCTTTCTTTTAAAAAACTTATTTTTCATTGAACTAACTGAATAAAAAATATCCTTCAGCCCATGAAGCAACCAACTCAATTAATACACATTGAGACCAATAAAAGGAATCTCCAGTCATCTCTGGAGGTAAATTATTGCCTGAAAAAGTGTAAGGGTAGATATGAAATATATCATGTTGTCAGTCTCATATTCAAAGGAATATCATAGTCACTATGCATTCTTAAATATTTTTCAATTTATGACATCGAATTGTAAATTAATATTGTATCAATGAAAGAGCGGTAAAAATAAAACAAGGGCTATTTGTAGTTGAAGATGAAGACTATTTTTTAAGGGGATACGGTCTACGTACAGGAAATTCAACGGCGAATTTAGAGACATCGATTTTTAAACTATGAATGCAGTGACGATAAACATAAGAGACCTTGAGCGGAACTGAACAGAAGAAGGGGCACAATGCTCATAGCGCCTGATTAATAAACTAAAGGAAGAAGAACATCAAATTTCAAGGAATTGAAAAATCTTCAGGCATAACGAAATTCTACATGATTTCAAATCTTCAAAATCCCATTATGGAAAAAATTTTAGTTTCGAAAAACTGGGAAACAAATACTGCTTGTAAGTACTAACGTGTTGATAACGTAGAGAGCCATGTGCATGAGGTAGGGTATGATGTACATGTTGGACTGGGGTCCTCCTCCACCAGCATCCTCGTGGAAACTCTTCTCCTGGGCGAACCTGAGGAGGAGGAGCTTGAGGTCGTGCACCGTTGACGAGTAACTTATATCTCTGTAACAAAACTTAGAATTAGACCATGGATATATTAATGGACACACCTCACTTTTGTATAACGATATGTTTGAAACATCCAAAAGACAAAAAAATAATTTGGAAAATAACAATAGTACCATTATAGTATAGTTTTTGGACCACTTGGTAGGTGAGTGAGAGGTGATAGTGGGTTTTGTAGAAAACAATGCCAATTCGACAGGCTAACGACAAGAAATTCCCGTAAAATAAAGAAAGCAGCTGATTTGAAGGTCCTGACTTGAGCAAAAGCACTGTATCATAAGCGACGAAAAATAATATCGGTTACTATACTTACTAGTTTCGAAACGTCGTTTACGATACTTTTTATTATCACATTTTTAATTAATGCAATTAACAAATCGACAAATAACTTTGATTTTTGTATAGAGCATCAAAGACAAATCAGACGATATAACTTCACAATTTTCACAAAAATGTCACCTACGACGTTTCACAGGGAAGGTGTCGATGTTCGTTACAATAGACAATATCAACATGTCAAGTTTTGAGATATAAAATTTTCGCTTGTTTCGTGAAAAAGTATTCACAGAGATCTTAACGGTTTTCTGTTCGAACATATTACGAAACCACAACGTGCATGTACATTTCTCAAAACGGTAATAAAGCTAGTCCTCACTTCCCAACGAAGCAAATTTTCAAATTATTTCATGCCTCCCTCCGTCAATTTTACACCACCTGACTTGGTAACTAACGAGTTACGGTGTTTTTAATTGATCAGATGTTAACATTGACTACCAAACGAAATACAATGATTATAAGTGGTGTACTTTGTCTCCGCAGCTGAAAACCTAAGACATTCTGCAACCCGATCTTGAAAACAACAACAATATGAATAAGAATTGCAAATATTTGGCGCACCCCCTCCTGTGTACTTTACCTGTGTCCGGTGGACTCCTGTAGGTAGGTGTTGTGTCTGGCCAGACAGCTGGCGAAGGCAGACTCAGGCACCTGAGGGCCCCACAGAGGCAGGAGACCGTTACACTTGGTGTTGGCGTTTTGCAGAGCCGCCGACTCCCATTCGTCTCGGACTCGGGCAAGTCTGATATTCAACAAAATATCAATTATTATTTCTTCTTTCACAATTAAGCACTCAAGCTTACTTATTGTATAGTCTGTGTTGTATTAACTTACAGAGTTCGGAAATGAACTATTGAAAAAAAAAGATTAATAGTTCAAGATGGTGAACCATTTCCGAAGAGAAGGGTGTTGGCATTCAACTAATAATTGTATTATATACTCCCCAATCTGGGGATCCTCATAGTTTCGTTAGATGGAGGTATTATCTGGAGCGTTCGCGTCCAGTCCCGTCGTATGATATATGCCAGAGTATTCTTGTTTTTTTATCATCTGAGCTGGGGAATACTCCGGTAATAAAAAAAGATAATTTATATAAATAGTTGTATGTATTTATTAACGTTGGAATAATATCAATGCAGTGCAGAATTTTGAATGTTGTTTTCAAAACGAAACTTCGTATTACCGTTGACTGACTTAGTTTATTTAAACTGACAGAAAACAGAAAGGAAATGACTGCAAAATGTAGTAATGGTTTCAGAGAAAACATGAATGTATAGACCGTAGCAATTCGAGGAAAGATGGAGATCCCTCCAAACAGTATAAACAAACCCAATTTCCATGAATTTCCGATCCCGACTTTTTGTTATTTTAATCTAGCATATAATTTTAATACATAGTTATTGTGACTTATGCCTGGCTCTTTCATCGCTCTGGTGGACATAAGCCCGAATTTACTATGGGAGTCCTAAATGTTTATTCATCTAGGGTAAGGGTCTTTAACGAGTAACTGACGTTTTACTATCTCAGGACAAACGCGTAACGTCCCATCCGAAAGACGGCATGCTCAAACCCTCTTTTCAATACATAATTATTCTTTAATACGTAACTATATTTTGCCAAAATATCACTGTATGAATTATGGAAGTTCTGAATTAATGAGTGTCAAAATTAGCTTTTGGTTCAGCACTAGTTAGGTCGTAATGGTTGGACATTTTTTCTGCAAGGAACTCCATAAAACTGATATTTAACCATTAACCAAAATGACTCCATGTCAGGAGTTTGTCTTGGACAAAGCTAACTGACCTGACAGCAGACATGTGACAGTCGATGTGGACCACATTGAAGTGGGTGACAGTCGAGTATCCGACAGTCTTCCTCGTCTTGTTCTCGAACTCCTCCACGTTGGTCCTCTTGGTGAAGGTGTACACACCGAGCACCTTGGCCGGCTGGAACTTGTATCCCTCCCTGCAGATCACACACACCAGTCCCGTCTCCTCTCCGAGCTCCTCCATCTGCTGCATCATGCTGCTCTCCACAGTCAACTAAACACAAACAGCACATCATCAGTCATAGCTCACATCAAAACAGACTTGTTCGGAAAATAAAATAGAAACAAACAGTTATATTGATTTTTAAAGGACTTCTATAAGAAATCAGCTTATTTGGTGCGAGATAAGGTCAGATTCTGATTATCCTACCCTCAAAAAGTAAAGAAAATATACGTATAAAGGGCTCCTTGATAATTTCCATCTAAATATCTCAACAATAAACATATCTTAAAATGTATTGAATGATAAAACAGATTACTATATTCTAGATAAAGATATTCAAATGAACGCTTCACATGTTTTTGCTGTGACGAAACAACCAACTGTCAATATTTACTTTTCATGTTAATCATTTAAACAGAAGAATATTTTGAAAAGCTAAGTTGGGTCAACTCATACCTGTCCTTTATCGTTGGTCCTCATTCCGAGAGCGCCCAGCTGCTTCTCTCGCATCGCCATCGCTAATCTCTTCTTTTCAGCTCGTGTTTGACCACGAACCTCCTCTATTCGAGAGGCGGCAGCTTCGTTTGTCCTCAAAGCTTCCAATAGGTTTTCTGCCAAGGAGCCTACATGCTCGTCAGAAGACACTTGTTCCAGACGATGGATAATAGTGATACAGTCCAGCGAGACAGAGTCCTGAAAATAAATAACCATTAATAATAAATAAAAATAATAAAATTATAATGTTCTAGTAAGTAATCAACAAATCCATCTTCTTACCTGTATTGGTTTATGATGACTAGCAAGACCAGTAAGAAAACGTAATATATATTTTAACGAGGGTTTCGATATGAACTCTTTCCATTCGTCGCTGTCCGAATGAAGAAGTGTAGGTTTCGCAACAGGGGCATGCGTCTGGAACAAAGATATGTACGACATTTAAAATATTGTAATTTATCACGAGAAGCTGTAGTATAAAAAAAATAAAAAATAAATTGATGAGTACAAAATACTTTGAGTTACTTACACAAATGTACTCAAGAGCTTTATCTACAATGCCCAAAGACAATATGTAATCTTTGAGTGTGTTCCCTAGGGAAGTACGATCTATAGCCATTGTCAGGATGCAGAACAACTCCAACTGAAACCAAAATAACATTAAATAATTGTTTACAGTAATACAGTAATCAAAGTGAAAAATAATAAGCAGGAATAACTGGCACAAAGCCTAATATAGAGCCCTAAAATGATCTGAAGATAATACAGTCACACTACAGTGACACTATCCAGGATGAAGTCAAAATACTTCGAAATTCATCAATATGTGGATGCTAAGGCAACCTTATTGGCCGTGCACTGATAATATTTTTATCTATAGGCATTAATGAAACTGTAGGGAAAAATATTGAGTTTAGGCCTATATTTGCATTATTCAAATAGGACTGAGATATTATCTCTCTGTATGGAGCGCATGAAAGTAGGGGGGCAACAATCGAACCATGCGCTGAACGATGATTCAGGGCACATTTATTTCTAATGATATAATAAATGGAATATTGATGTACAGGTTCCTCTTACAATAGAGAAAGTAGTACTTCAGAGAAATATAAGTAAACAAGATTAATACAGATAGAAAGATAATTTTACTGAACATTATTCACCTGCACGCCCACATATACAGTTCAATGCAATATAAATATTATTATAAGGTCACATAAAACAATGAAGATTCTAGGATGCAGTCAATGCCGAAATGATCCTTCATCAACAAAGTAACGAAGGACTATCTCGATAACCTTGCGTTGGTGCTTGGAGCCTGACATTACAGGTTGGGTGGGAGCTCAAACCTCGTCTATAGAACTTCCAAGAGCTTTATATACACTCACAAATAACATTTTCTTTCTTTATTTGTACATCTTTTGCCATGTTAGACTTCATCATTTTGTGTGAGTATACTACTGTTTGTGCTAATCCAAATGTTGCCCTGATGATGTCAATTCTAATGAAAGCCTCATTGTACAATCATACCTTCTGTTCCTCTTCAGGAGTGTGATCCTCATCGAACCCATCAAAGTGGAGCACGGAGCTGAAGTGGTCCATGAGGACGGCCATACTAGGCGGACTGGCGTAGGTGAGTGAGGCGAGCACTTTGGCTAGGTGAGTGAGGACGGCCGGGTTGGAGCGGACACTAGGACAGGTTGTGGTGCACTCTAGTAGCGATCTCAGGTACTCCACTCCTCCGATCTTACGGGACATCGCCATGAATGTGTCCGGCGACTGGGTCGCCGTTTTAGACAAAATGGTCTCCATAATCTGTAAGCAGAGAATTTGGTTACAATGCCTTAAATCAACTACTCGAATTTGAATCAAGGACCTATTGGAATAAAATATGCAGATCACATGAGAGAAACCATTAGTCAATCAATCTAGCACTGTGACTATCTGTTAGAGATATTCTGATTGCATGCTACCAGAAAATGTAAGTAGATAAACTATCAAGGTAAATACAGAAGTGTTCTAAAATTCTCACAATTAGGATGAGGGACATGAGCTGTATGTATGGGTACCTCATGTTTCTTTCTCTGTACTCTCTACATGTTCTATTATCGTAATTATACTAGAGAAAACAAGCGGCGAAAATAAATATGTATATAATCAATTTGCACATATGCTAATTGTTGGGAGGATCGGCAAATAGGTTTTTATTCTGTTTATTAGGCCGATATAGGCTCACATTTTCATTTAATTTTTGCAAAAAGTGAAGAAGGAAGTCTCAGCCATTGGCAATGATTCTATAAGTTTTTCTGAGCCTACAATCCACTAGATAATTATAGTAACAGAGTTACCTCAAGTATCTGTTCAATAAGCTGTCCGGACTGGTGAGTGGAGTCGGAGACGCACAGCTGGAAAGTGTCCAAGAGAATGGCGATGGCGTCCAGGTCGGCATGGCAGAGCACCTCCTGGTTCCGGCACACTTTCACACAGAGTTGCAGCAGCTTCAGCATAACCTAAAGAGAGGCGCAATGATAACAATGGCTCGGCATATATGGCTAAAGTAGACAAATACCCAGAGGTAAACTTACCTGAAGTAACGACCTAGACCTCACCGTGTCTCTGATCTGACTCAATCTACTTAATAGCACCTGAAAAAATAAATAAATGTTTAATATGCAATACACAAAAACTGTAATAACTGCTGCTGTAATTCATATAAGGAAGACACAATCAGGCGTCTTACTCTGGGAGGTGTGAAACCAAATTCAAAATTTCATTTCGATACATTCATTCTGTCGCTAGCTATCATGTCCATGCTAAATATATACTATTTTACCGACCTAGACAAATTTTGAAAAACTTTATAACTTTCTCGATATAAATAACATTATAAAGGTAAATAATTTATATCTTTATATATTATATCTTTTACTCAAGGCACATTGTTCTAGTATTTACTTGATTGTGGTATTGTTGATAAAAGTTTATTATAAATATTTTTGTTTATTTCCTTATATTTATCTACTGTTTCTTTCAAACATATATATATATATTTTACGTTATTTTTCCATTTGAGAATGTTTGATTTTCAACATCTTCTTTCTGCCATTTCTCTATTTTCTAATTCTACTATTCAAATATATTTTGTTTAAAAGTTGCATATGCTTAATTATGCTTTTTATATATTTTTGAACTAACTTATTCAAGGACCAACTCCTTGGTATGGGTGTATCATTATTCATATAAGCAATAAATAAATTTGATTTTGAAGGTTATGATAACCTTTTTTCTTCATTCCTGGATTCAGAATGTCAGAAAACATGAAATTCCGGCGAAAACTCAACATAGAATTTTTGACCGAAAACATAACTTCCTCTATACAACCAGGAAAGTAAAATCTATTAAAATTGTTTCGTGAAATGACGATCTTTGTTTGAGGACCTTCTAGGATTTTTTTTTTAATTTAAATTTTTTTCTCATTTCAAAAACTCCCCATAACCTATGTTACTTAATATAAAGTAAGTTAGAAGATGGACCCACCTTTAGTCCACCACAGTCTGCCATCACGTTGGCCATCTTGTACACCTCTTCATTGTTCACTTCCTGTTCTGACTTGGCATGGAGGGTCTCCACAAACTCCTCTGTGGCATCCCCCAGAAGACCTCGCATTCTGTAAACCACTCTCATCGAGTCCCCCTCCCCACCTTCAGCCACCCACATCTTCTTGTACACCTGCACATATATGAAATAAAATATATTTACAAAGGAATATTATCCCTGAACAAGGTGACATTGTTTTTTTTCTATCACATGAACTTGGAAATATTTGTAGAACTTCTTTCAAAAATTATTTATTTTCTTTTAGAAAACACAGAACTCCATTCGAGCTGTTTGCTACACTGCGTCTATAGAATATCATCCAGGTATGTTGCTAGACATTTTTTATGGAGGTTGTCAGACAGTAGGTCGCGGGATGATATTGAGCTAATGAGAGGGCCTAATCCAGAGCCGCAATTATATTGTACAGATATTCCTTATTCATTTCACTAGGGAACTCTATTAATAAAATTGAAAAACGCAATGTATTTACATCAGGATAAGAAAGACCCATATTATGTAGTAAAAATAGTAATTCAACATATTGTGAAAATACAATGAAATGTATTTATCATATAATTTGGAGGTACCCTGATACATATGTGAACTAGATGATATGATATTCATTAAATATTATAAAATGTAGATTGTGAAATTTCGTGTTAATACATTATACGTTATTGAATGGGTATTATCAATAATAGTACGTATTCTACATACCCTCGAAAAAAGAAAACAAAAACATTCAAATTTGGCGGAGCAAATAAGAAGAGATTTCATAGGTGAAATCAAAGAAAAATCAGAAGTTAACAGTCCAAACATGTGTAAAGAGTGAAATCATTGTTGAATTATACCAGAGGAACACAGTTCGCAGAATATAATAAAATGATGCATAAGGATTTAACACAAACCTCTTTGACAGGCAGATCCAAACTGATGATTTTATTATTGACTAGGAGCTCCATACCGTTGTCATCCTCCAAAAGAGCTATCAGTTCACAATCTTGGCAAATTTTGTTCTTGACGTCCCGCATAAGAGGTCCTAAACCAGGCTCATTACAACTGTATGGATTGCCCAACATACGACCCTATAGACAAAAAACAACACTCAGTATACCAATAAAAATAAATACAAATATGTAACAATTCCTAAAACTAGATGTTATGATATACCTGTAAAAAGTCCTCTTGTTGGGGGTCTTTTTCTAAAGTGAGGAAAAATTCGCCAACATCATTTTCTTCGGGATAAATAATAGAACAGAGTCGTTCAAAAATAAATACAGGTGTCCTCACGTCTTGCGCCGTACATCGCTCTACTGTCTGGATACAGATTGTCATGAAGGCTTTAGTCTCTTCTTCAGTCCCTGAACAGATTACATACACAATCACATTTTATAGAAAATAAATGTTGAAACAATCAATGTTATCATTAATATTAGATATCTCCACGTCAACTCAATTAAAGGACCAAAATTGAACTAGATTTTCATATGTCATGCTCAAACGCAGAGAATCCCCACAGTTATTCAAGTTCAAACTACAATGACACTGTACAGAATAACAGTACACATTTATTGCACGGTTATCATAGTATTATTTCTTATTTCTAACGGTACCTTTCACGAAATTTTGATGTCTCCTTCTTGAGAAGGTTTCTTATTGGGCCTCTACTAAATAACCAAATCGGAAAAGATTCTAATTGACATGAAATTAGATTTTAGAAAAAGTAAGAAAGAATGAATACCAGTGGTCATCTCTTCTAGAAGCTCCAACAGTTTGTCCTGGGTTTCGTCTATGAGTCGTGTCCGCTGTACAACCAGCCGTCTAAGGGACAGATAGCCGTTGAGGACAGCGCCCACCAACCGACCTTTGTACTGCTGCTTGATGGAGGGCTGCTCCAGAAATGAGGACATCAGCTCCGTCAGCATCTTCAGGGCATAACCTACATACAACATAACAAACACATTAGAGAAAAGAAAAAAAAAACGGATGAGTACATCATTGTTTAGAAAATTATGATCTCTGGTAGGATGTGTAAGGAGATTTTTCATATACAATAATGTATCTATCAAGCAGCTTTTTGATCAGCCAATTTATCGACTTCTATAATAATATGAAGAAATGGTAACTAGCTCATATTCGTTAGTCATTTAAAAACTTTTAAAAATTCCAATTAACCCCTTTATCATTAGGGTCGTCTTTATAATAATAAAAAACATTTGTTATATTAAAATGGTAAATGTTGACAATAATTTCTCCACTCTTGAGTACATATTATATTAAAGCTAGCAGATTAGTCGGCGTTGCCAGATAAGTAACTAAAAGTTATCCCATCATTTCATGACATTGGTGTTCATTTTACCCTTCAACTCTGTATAAAGTTTCAGTTTCAAGGCTTCAATAGATTCCAGGATTTCAGGGGGGCAGACATTTGTACGTATACAAAGGACCAACTGAACCATCAGAATGGTTCGGGTACCAACCTTGAGAGAGATCTGAAGTGAGATAGGTCCCCTCGTACTTGTGTATGATCTCAATTTCGGCAGTAAGCAAGTCGGCCAGATGTAGGAGAACTCCTCTGAGAGCCAGGTACTGTTTCCAGGGAGATTGCTGAAGAAGGGCCTGGTAGAGAGCCAGGTACTCAGCCGCACTCTCTCCAGCGGTGCCAAGCTCTGACAGAAACGTCGTCAGTAAGTCTAGCACCTAAATACACATTCATACAACATACTTTATATAATAAAACAAACAAAAACTATTAACTATATTTTAAAAGCATTACACTTTTAGAGGACCTCTATACAAATGTTTTAATATGTTCCCGACTATGGGGAGCCTTAAGTAAAGCCCACACGCAATACTTTCAAATATGTTTGTGAGGAATGATAAAAGATGGCATGGATATATACTGAAAAATATTTGAAAAAGTGTTTAGTTCCCCACTGCGCTTGATATGTATGCAATATTTTTCATACATAAGGAACGGTAGAACTATTAGATTTTAAAAAATAATGGAAAATTGAGGATTTAGTTGTTTCTCCAAACAGGGCTTCTCTTTTATTTGCTGTAATGAGCATACTCCATTAGTATTTCAGGGTTCCAAACAAGTGTAAAAGTGAACACTTAAATAATCGACTCAGTTGTCTATACGTCAGCGGCTTATCGCGGAAACTGTAGACTAAAACTTTGAAATTTGCCATACAGGTAGATGACTTTCACCCGTATACGCGAGTGAATATTATTCATGTAATTATTCTTTTAAAAAATAAAATAAATAAATACATTCAACAAAAAAATTGGTATCTTGCTGATCTCTTTGAGAGGGTATCAAATGAAAGAGCTTGCAACTATAGACTAAAGAAATATTTTTCAAAAAAACTTTAGGACATCATTTAAATACAAAATTGCGGAAAAAGTGTGTTTTTATATCAAGTCCGCTCTATTTCGGAAGGTATAATGAACTTTCATAATATACCGTTTTATTGTGTTTTTTTCTTCTTCACATTTCTTATCAACATCAAAACTATTCTTAATTTAACTTATCTTTCCATACTTAAAACTTTCTGTCAACTATTCAAAACAATAATACCAAAGAATAAAATGAAATGATATAATAAACAAAGTGAGTAATTGACTAACCTCCCTCTTGCGAGTTGGCTCAACACAGAGACACTCGAGCATGTTGCAGATGACCTGACGAGCCAGTCTGGAGCTAGGGTTGAACATGACTCGACGCAGCCAGGCTGTGTCTGTCAGTCGCATCGGCTTGATACACTTCTCACGCCACCTTCTACCGTACTTCTCCTGAAGATACCTAGCACGAACCTCTTCCTAAAACACACATTACAAAATAGACGTTGCGCGGGTACCACACTACAGTTCACCGCTTCTCTACAGCCGAAATCAGTGTGAAAACGTGTCCTTTAGGACTTATTATAACTACCATACCATATCACAATATCAAGATAATCAATTTCTTAGTGGGCCCAAATATTCATAGATATAAAATTTCATACAAATTGAGTCCCTGTTGTCGCTTACAGCCAGATCAAGAAAAAACGTAGGGAATAAAAAAACGTAGGGAGGTATAAAAATATATAAATTCTGGGTTTTGGGGGGAAAAAAAATTAGAGGTGGAATACTAGGGCAGCGCTAAAGCCTCCAGCAATTATTTCAAAAACTTGGGGAATCGGCACTAATAAAATACATTTCTTCAAAAACAGGATTTGCAAAATGGAAACATGTTTTTATCAATGTCCGTTCTCCTCCAGGCCCAATTTACGTTCTGATTTTCCCAAAAATCGATCATTGGGCAGGTGGTGAAATGTGTTAAAATGCATGAAACATGAAAGTCCGCCACAATTTGCGCATTAGAAGCATTTTTAAAATGATACACTAATATGAATGAATGATCCGATGATATTGAGAGGTACGATTTCACCCCTATTTCGCGATGTAGTATAACAGTTTACCTATTGCCCATTAGGCGATAAACTACAAACAAACAGGATCTATTATTTCCATGTCTCTGCTTCATGGCAAGGTCGACTTTACCTATTACAACTACTTTAATCTACATACCTTTGCCCAAGGTTTGACAGGAGTGGTTGCTACATCTCCGTTAACAGCGGCGGATGGCATTCGTTTGATCCAACTAGCGAACGAATGTTTTTCATCTCCCTTTAGCCAGTTTTGAACATCTAAACCAACACTTCCACTTGGACGGACACTCGCGATTGCTTCTAATGTTTTGTCCTATAGAAGAATAAAAAATAATAATATACATATATTGTTTCGGCATTCTTTTTAGTATTTTTTCTCTATGTATGTAATATATAATAATTATTGTATTATATTTCACTCATCATTCACATTCAGTGTATATTTATTTTGCTGCAGTTATTGGGTCAAGGTGAGACTTGTTTACGGACTGCTCCTACCTACTAAGCCTGCATCTCCTAGTAGGGATTATTTAAGCGCTCAGTAGCCCTCTGTGAGACACCAAGACCATATCTTTCTTTTATCTATCAGCTCAACCCGAACATCACCCTTCGCCGAATCGTCGGAGGAAAGGGCCTAATTGTTTTCATTATAAACAAAACGAAAATGATAATAATATAAAATATATATATCACAGCATTACTTCATATTATTTTTAGTTTTTTAAAAACTAGAAATTACAGATGTTTCTAGAGTACTCCCATCATCAGTATCTATAATTGATCTGTTCTTTATGTTAACATTTTTTCTGTCAATTAAAATCTTCTTTTCACACAACATATTTATGTAGTTCATCTCTATATTTAAACATAAAGTCTACACTGGCGGAATTGTCGGGGGAAAAGGGCATAATTATTTTTATTATAAGCAAGAAAATAATAGAAATCTGTTGCTACGGCTGGCTGAGAACGCCTGTGACCAACTCCGACGATTACCAGGCGACCCCAGCCCAACTTAATTTATTTTGCGACGTTCCTTGGAGGTTTTCTAATTATTCATCTTTATTTATATTTATAATTATCTTTTTTTTCATTATTTTCAAACCTTAATCAATTTTATTCTTTTACATTCTAGTAATTTATACTCTGGAGCGGTCTTCCCTTTGAAAATCTTATAATTGGATTCCCCTCCCGGCCTATATATATATATAAAATTGTATAAACTATAATTAGGAAAATCGGGAAAATATTTCCTTTTTGCAAATTATATTTTAAGATAATAGCCTAAATTAAAATAAAAAAGTACTGAGAAATTACCAGATACAAGAAAGACATTTATCTCCGTATTCAAAACTAAATTAATAATTTTATTAATACACAAGGTGTTCCTTGACAATGTCAACATAATATTGTCGTCATTTATACATTATATTTTTATTAAATTTAAAGAGAACAAACCTTATACTTCTTGGAGAGAGGCTGTTCGGGTTTGATAAGGCCCTGTAAAATCTTCAGACAAGGTAGAGTAATGGAATCCATGATGACAGGCGACTTGCCTTCAGAACAGGACATCAAAAATAGATGCATCACACACCTAGTGAACAGACAGGCAATTATTATGAAGCAACTTAAATTTTCAGGAATCAATAGACAAATTTATTTGAACGAGTGTCATCCTTTAAAATACAAAATTGAGGCTGTTGAGTACCTAAGTTTGTGCTCCCAACAGGAGTCTTCCTTCTGTACAAGGGCGGCGAGGAGGGACATCTCTGGCCGGATAGCGTTAGCCAGCTCCACCACAGCCAGATGTCCCTTCAGAGTGAGGGAGATTCGATCCATGAGGATCGTGCACATGTCCCTGGTCGCCTTCTCATTGTCACCTGTCACCAGGCAGATCAGCTGACGAACCTCCTCCTGAACCTGGTTTTTTATAAACACAAAATAAGACAATTGAATATAGTTAGTCAAAGAAATATATAATGGCAGAAATAGTTTCAGTAAATCAGAGAATGCGTCACAAATAAGTAAAAGTCGTTTCCTAAATGAATCCTAAAGCCTCTAGTGAATTGTTTCCCAAAATGAAAATAATAAACGTACTGTTGTGAAATAAAAATAATAATAAATGAGTCGGTGAATAAGGGGCTAGTAAGATAACTAACAGTTCAGTATTTTACGAATGAATATATAAAGCAAGTGAGGGCGCCGGTAGTTCGTGGTATGCGGTGGTTATCTGGGAGGTGAAAAAAAATCTTGACCACGATGTCCATCGGGTGGGACCTTAAGCGATGGTCCCGAGCCTGTACGACGTCAGGTACTCGTTAAAGACCTCTGTCCTAGGTGAATAAAAATTTAGGAATCCCACAGTAGTCGGGCTCATGTCCACCAGAGTGACGAGAGAACGCTCTGGTAGTATGCGATATGACTAACTATAATACAAGTTGTAGGACATATCCCACAATCGTCCTTACGTAGATGTTTTCAAGATTTTAATTACCACTTAATTCTTTTTTTGATGGGATATCGCACAGAATTTCGAGCGTCATGGGATGTCACTATAGAAACAATTTGGAAAGCACTGCTCTAATTTCACCCAATGGGTAGACTGTCCAAGGAGCTATATATCAAGGGATATAAAGTGGGGAAACGTAACCACTTGGGGTGTCTGCAGATTACGTTCGATATTAATACAAATTACTGGATATATAAAACTGCAGTTCCTGATGGAGAGGATGACATTTTATAGTTAGTCCCAAAAACATCGGAGCCGAGCAGCCCTGCTTTCTCATTACAACCAAATGAACTTGATAATTTGTGGTTCAGAAACCACTGCTATGAGGGAGAAATTATTAGACCCTCCATTCATTTACATCTTCCTCGTCAACTATATCGTTAATTGAGACAAATAATATTTATTCCCCATAGATGAATCTCCACACGGAGGCTCAGAACCAGCTTAACCCTGAACATTTCTTCTCTCAGAGGATAATCTGTAGGCTAAAAACGTGAGCAGGAGTACGGTGCCCGGGTGAGTCAGGGCCAGAGCCTCTAAGTAGGGGAAATTCGTGAGGCAAGTTAGGACTACAATTAGACTTGACTTACCTGAGTGGTGCCTCGTCGTAGGTTGTGCTCGACCAGCTCCTGGATGAGCCCGTGCTCACAGAGGACCTGGCGAGACCTGCTGCTGATGGCCAGAGCTCTAAGGAGAATAAGGCAATGCTCCGTGGCTGAGAGTGCACATCCGTAGCACTTAGTGAGAAAGGGCTCGTCGGTGAGATTGGCGCCGACCAGGCCGTACGTGGGTACCTCACTGCAGCTACTCAGCATGGCTGCACTCGGTCCTGCACCCCCACCACCACTGCTCGCCTCCAGCTGGCTCCGATCGTAGGCAACCAGCTTGGACCGGCACGCCAACACTTTCTATAATCAAAATACTATTTTACTAAGACTACAACAAAACATTTTCAGGTCAATAAGAAAATGAAGAGACTTTACATTTTCACATTCATCTGTTTCTAATGAATAAAAAAAAATTTCTGACAAAAACCTGTCTTGGAAACGTAAAATTGAAGTTGTAACAATGGAAGATACTTTGCTGCGATGTAGAAGATAGAAGTTATGTTTGTACATAAGGTTAACATTTTCTCGTATGAAGGGAGGAAATAGCCAAGATGCCACAGAAACAAAAACATAAGTATGTACAATGTTGTGGTGACCGCGGGGTAGGGCTTTGGTTGCACGCTCCTACCACGGTTGAAAGTTCTCCCTCAGGAACTCCCTCCCAGGGCCCTGGATGTAGTGTAAATATCCAGTAACACCATTATAAAGACATGGCTAATATGCATCGAACATGAGGTCAAAAAAAAAAATGGTTGATTCACCTGAATGATCCGACTGAGATCCTCGAATGATGTTTTACAGTCGGTACAGTATCTGTTGGCCAATAGTTGGATAGCACGGTTAACCATGTTGCCTGGCCCACCTCCACTACCCCCGCCAGAGGTCACTCCGGTGCCGCCTCCGCTAGAGCTGCCCCCACTGTTGGCTGATGTGGCGTTGTTGGAGGAGGTCACCACTTCATCGATACCTCGGTCCGCTTTATGGTCACTGATTTTCAGCAGCAGCATCTAAAATTAAATAAAAAAAAGTAGTTATAAAAAAACATACAATGTCTTCTAGTAAAAGTAAATTGGAGAAAAATAAAGAAAAAAAAGATTGATGATGAATCCTCTGCTCAAAATATTGGTAACCAAGTAAGTTTTAGCTCTACATCTAAATACTAACCTCGAGAGTGGGTTTATTGCCCACCAACTGCTTGTACACTCTGTCTGCTTTCTCTAGATGTGAATTAATGGCTACGATTGTCTTCTTTCGGTCTTCGTCGTTTTCTATAGGATCTACAGCACAACACTGACGACCCGTGATGGTAAAATCAAATTTGGCGTATTTACAAAAACCACAGGCATGGCACAAGAAAGGATCCTTTTCATCGTAATTTATCGCCCTATAAAAAATAAAAATAAATAAATAAATAAAAACTACAAAATAGAATTAAACTTAAAATAGTAAAAATATATAAAGTATATTTACCTGCATTTATGACACTGGAATACATTTTCACCGCAGTTGGCACAAACCCCTGGGTTAGAGGGTACAGAAGAACTACATCGTGGACATTGTAATGTTTCCGAAGAAGCCTGTAGGTTTTCATAAAAATCTGCATACTCTATCATTAGGTTACAGGCAACAATTGGAAGGGGAAACTCAACTTTGACCTCAGTCTGTCCTGAAGAGAGGCTCACCTTTTTAGCCTTATGCCACATGGCTGCAACACAAGTAACCACAAAATGGTTAGTTTTTTTTTCAATTTTATTCGGAATCTATTGGTATTTCTGAGCTCATCAGTCAAACATTTGCATGAAACCTCATTAGAGTAACACCCTTCAGTTGTGAATCCAAAAAGTATAAAATAGTCAAAATAAGAACTTTTACAGAAAATTGAAATATGTCATAGTTTTTCACTTTATTCAGATGTGTTATTTTATTATTACTTCCCCAAGTATAGGAGAAGTTATATAATCGGTTAGAAATTCATGTTTTCCAAGCTCGTGATACTAAAAATTACAAAAAAAAAGTTCACTCTTTTTGAACGCAATATAGGAACTCCGGACAGAATGGATGTATCGATACGACATTTTACATGTGTATCCAGAACCCCGATAAGGATGTTGGAAGTTGAAAAGGGCAGCAAATATCTATCTATAGCAGTTTCCTTTTCAAAGGGTGACGTTTCCTACCAACTACAATTTTAGCAATTTAACCACAAACAAACCTCCTGGTTATACAGAATAGCATATGTACTCTGAAGTGATTGCTTCACCTGCCAACTTAATGTCTTGTCTCTATAGAAAGGATATTTACAGAAGTTTTTGGGAGCTAATTTTTCCTAATGATAACGAAATTTCGAAAGTGAAAACTTCTTATGTTGATGAAACAAGAGGAAAATTGCAGATTCGGGGCATTTCAAATCTATAGAAGGAATCATGTTTTCCCCCCCTCAATTCTGCGCGAAAATCTCATTATTTGAATTTTTGCTAAAGCATATTGGAATTAGACCGTATTAAAAGACTAACCTGGTTTGTTTTTTAGTTCCACAACAGCTTGAACACTTCGATTGTTGTAGTATATATTCATAGTTCGAACCATCTTAGTCCGTTTGAGATCAGCTATACGGAGTGTTATCTTACTAATCATATGACTGCTGACTAGTTTTACTATCTGGGTGGTTGTAGTGAATTTTGAATCAATCTGTAAAAATAAAATAAAAAGAATATTAAGGACATAATATAAATGTAATTCTTTACTCAATTGATGTTTGTTTTTGTATAAAGTTTTTTTTTTAGCTGATAATAAAAAAAAAAAAAAAAAACTTACTTTAATTGATGACAATTTAATATTGGACATAGGAAGTTCAGGATTGTTACACACAAGGCAAGGATCGCTCTCCAGATAGTACCCTTCCAGTTCGACGTACTGAGCCAGTTGGGTGTACAGACTGGCGTTCGGATGTTGGGCCAGCACTTGGTTCTGAGCTCGAAGCATGCTCACTGCTTTTTCGATAAATTCTTCCATCTAAACATAACGTAATTTAAAAAATGCATTTATTTGAAAAAATGTAGAAAATAAGAAACACGGTGTAATTGTTAATTTTGAGTTGATAGGTGAGGCAAACCAGGATGTTTCTTATTTTCCAAACACACCTCCTAAGGCCCCCCCCCCCCCCCCCCCCCACCACTGCTTCTCTCTGTCACCTGGTTATACAGAATAGCATGATATGTATTCTGAAGTAATTGACTCACCTGCCAACTTAATACGAACCAGCTAGACAACATTGTAATAAAACTATGAAATGTTTTCCAAATAATAAATAAACGTGATAGTTCCTACCTTGGCAACAGAAGAGCTTGTTGATTTGATGGAGAAGTAGCCCAGTAAATCAACAAACTGAGCAGCTTTCCGACCATATGAAGGCAGCTGAGGCCACAGTGACCACAGTTGCTCCAGCACAGCTTCTTGTTCGCTTGCTTCTGAATTTCTATAATAAAAATTATAGGTTTTTTATATTGTAAAATAATTTTAAAGTATTAAATCTAACAAAAGCTGCTTTATACATTTTTTTAAAGGCAAAACAGCACATCGACGGTAAAACTCTAATACCTCAGTATTATATTAATAATTATAATTAATAGTTTTTGAGAGTTCATCTCGCTCACTGGATTTTTTTTTCTGAAAACCAGTTCTACGACCCATACAAAGGAGTTCATCTAACTTTTACAAGGTACTTCTACATGCTAATGATATTCTCAACTTGAATTGAAACAATTATAATAAATTTTATATTTTATTAGCATTTTTGACTGGAAATCAACTTCAACAATATCAATTCGTACACATTTTTAAGTGTTTAGAAGATTTTTAGTTATATTCAGACGTAAGGACACTTAGTTCGACTTGAGTAAGATGCTTTTCGATCCCGAACGAACCTTTCACACGATTGATAAATGAAACAGTGCTGAGTACTAGTATCTTCATGATCCGAACGTTTTAGGGGAATCAAGATTGAGTAAACTCCGCCCTGGAAGCCTTATGTCTGCACGTTCCTTGCTTTACATTTTTATTATTGCCTTTATTGATTCAGCGAATTTTTTAGTGTTATGTATTATTATGTTAATATATGAGAGCAAATATCAAAATATTGAAGATACAAGTATTAAATTTGATCTTGCAATAAATATCTACAGAATCAGAACAGTACCTGTAAATGGAGAGAACGAGAGAGTGTGCCTGCCACCGCATATTGGAGGCGTTAGTCTCCAGGAGGAAGGACCTCATGAACCTGGTGAGGAGCTCCTTGGAGACGAGGCTGTTCAACTGACGAACCAGAGCCAGACATTGGGCATCCTCCAGCTCCGTCTCATCCACGGACCGCTCCTTGCTCCGGGAGCTACCTGACCCTTTAGGGGTACTCACTCCCGCTGGATCCTAGACAAACATAAATCATTTTATCAATTACTATATTACATTATATACCTATATTAAAAAAGGTGAAGGCCTGTGGTTCTATTTGTTTGAGCCGCCATCATGCGAAAGCGGCTGAACAAAAATGATTTGTCAAGGGCCTGACTTGGAGTATAAGCTACACAGAGTCCAAAAATTGAAAAGTGAAGGTCGCTGATAGGTAAGAGGCACCAATTTTTTTTTTTTTTTTACAACAGCAATGAGTGACATTATTTCAAAAAATCGACGAGACAAATTCAAAAATTATATGTATGTAAATGTAGAACAAGAACAAGAATATTTTTACAGAAGATATAATGTTGCGTCTACTATGGTAAAGACTCAGGGGCTATACAGCTCTGCCAAGCTTCCGACATTGAGTGTGTCTTCTAAAGGGGGCCTGTATTAACATATATGCAATAATAGTATCTAACGAGCTAAAAAAAAGTAAAATAAATAATTTTAAACAAACAAACCAAAAAATATAAAACATAACTAAATTAAATGCCTTGAAGGACAAAACAATAATTACGTTTGTTAATTTTTGATTTTTTTATGAGTTTTTGTTTCGTTAGTTTCAAAATCTCTATTTTTTTATGTACTTTATTAAAAGTTCATTTAATTATATTTTAGGTTAGGTTAGGTTAGGTTAGGTTTTTATGACTCATGCCCGGGCTTTAACTACGAGGTCATATCGCCTACTACCAGAGCGCTCTTTCGTCACTCTGGTGGACATGAGCCCGATAATTATATTTTATTTTACCTAATGAAATACTATCATTGTAAATACGTTAATACAGGTCCTGAAGAACCAAGGCCAAATGATCTGTTTTTCTGACATCGTTGGTCAATTCTACTTCACACTGAAACATGAAGGTTACTCACCGTTGGTTGGTGAGATGAGGACTGATGACTGGAGGAGGTAGAGGCTGCTGCGACCTGTGGAGGAGGCTGACTGTGACTGGAGGAGTGAGTGGTGGCAGGGGCCTGGTGTCTGACGGGACAGAGGGCACACTGAAGCAACTGGAGGGTGATACCTGCCACGGCCTCCTCCACAGAGCAACTCGTCTCCACGAGGAATGTGAGCACACTAGGATCCTCCAGACAAAACTGTCGCCAGTTGGCCGTCCGCCCCGTTCCCACCTCCACACAGGCCTTCAGGTGCTCCGTCACCTCCACCAAAGAGTCGTACGTCAGTCTCTCCCGGCTCTCCAAGCACTCCTTCACTGACTAAACACACACAATTACCTCCATTAGAAAATATCTCCTTATTTACATTAATCTTTCCTAACAATTAGAGATGAACTAAGAAAGATAAAGACAAAAGGTAAGGAGGGAGAAATGTGAAGTAAGCGAGGCTCTCCCCTCCGCCATACCCCCCATTACCACACTCTGCGACACGCTGTCTCCCTCATTTGTCTTTTTGTTAGACTGTCTAAAATCAAAAATTTACCATGACTTAATTTTGGGAATAATTACATTTATCCTGCCAACTGGATCTATCTTGTAATTAATAAATAGGAACACTTTTTAATGTTGAAAAAGCGTTAGGAAATTAGTTTTTAAAACCCTCAACAGAAGTCACTACTTAGCTTAGTTTGTAGAAGACTGCACGGAAATATCTTATAGGGATGACAGTTTGCTTGTTATGTTATTGGTCCATCCGCAGTCAACGGAAAGGACGAGGTCTGTACTGGTTGCTGCCCTTCTCTAGATCTAAAACCGTATGTAATCCAATAGTTTAATGAATGAATAATACTTACTTTCATGTGTGACTGAAGAGAATGTAAATCCCTCCGTTGTCTGTACTTCTCCTTGTTGCCACAAATAAAAAGCAGCAACTTCCTGACCTGTCGTCGTACGAATGGAGTCTGCTGCGTCATCATGTACTCGCACAGGTAAAAGAACCATGCCTAAAATGTTGTTACAAATACATTTAATAGTAACTTTCTTATAGCTAATCAATTTCCTTAAATGGATACATATTTTCTCCTATGATAATAATATTTGAACATTAGTATTTCCAACAACAGCCTATAGTACATTATTTGGGAAGATGTATATCTGTTCCTTTCGATCCTTTCTCGAATTGATTGAAAATATCCTAAGAAACATTTTTTTTCAAGAATAATTTTTTCGATAGGAGTAACCGTTTTCACATAAAAATGAGTTCAGACGTATCATTTTAATGGTAATATCCTCGCAAATCTTTCCAAAAAATATTCACATACAACTTTTATAAGAATAGCGTTTTGATTAAATCAATAATTTTCAGTTTCAGATAATATGCACTGAAATATAGTAGACATAGGACTCAAATTTGATGTTTATCGCTAGTACTATTTTAGAGTTGGACCAATCACCGAGTTTCAATAACGTACATCATCGATAAAACAGTCAAATCGTGTTCAAGGGACCACAAAACATAATTAAGATGAAAACTGCATCTTTATTTTTTTCACAAAACACTTCCTTATTAGTTAGTTATTGTGACTCATGTCAAGGCTTCAATTACGAGGTCACATCGCCTACTACCAGAGCGCTCTTTCGTCGCTCTGGTGGACATGAGCACGATTCTACTAGTGGCGTCCTAAATTTTTATTCACGAAGGGTAGGCGTCGAATGAGTACCTATCGCACAGACTCGAGACCATCGCTCGTGCTCAAGTTATTTTTTTTGCCTAGATAAAAAAACTACAAGGGTCTCGGCCGGGTTACGAACCCGTGATATTGTTCTGTAGGCTAGCTAGCAGGCTACCTCTAAAGTACGTCCATATTACAATAAGAAATAAGAAAGTAACAATTCTAATAATAAATGATAAAAAAATGTTACCTGTGGGAATGATATGTGGGTAGGAGTGTGTTTCTGGACTTGATAGGGGAGTCGGAGAGCCATTTCAGTGAGGAGCTGTGGATAGGCCTCAAACACATCGGTAGAATGGCCCTTCACATACTGTCGAAGGAAGAAGGGGGACATGTCTGGGGGCGTGGAGGGGAGGTGAGGTCGCAGCAGCGTCCCACTCACAGGGGCGCTCGTCTCCTCCTGGCCACAGCTGTACCTGCAAAATACAATACAACTTACTTTTATTTAAGAAAATAAGAAATAGTGAGGAATACAAAAAGTATAGGAAAATCCCACATTTACAAATAAAATCATAGCACAAAATATGCTAAATATCAATAGTTATTGTAACTCATGCCCAAGCTTTAACTACGAGTTCATGTCGCCTACAACCAGAGCGCTCTTTCATCACTCTGGTGGACATGAACCCGACCACTAATGTGAGAGTCCTAAATGTTGTCAACCTAGGTTCATATCGCACAGGCTCAAAACCATCGCTTAACTTCCTTTACGAAAGAGGGCATGCTCAAAATTATTTCCCCTCCCAGATAAAAAACAAATAAAAATGTAGAATGACCCCGTAGTTAAAGCCCAGACATGTCACAATAACTAACTATATGCTATATCAAAAGTTATACAAAAATTATTAATGTGGCAGACAGAACATGTGATGTACTTACTTTCTCCAATACGGTATAAGTTCTTTCAAGAGTGTCAAACAATAGTCTATCATCCCTGACTGAAGTAACATATTGGCAGTGGTCTGGGATACAAAGCTTGCGTTAACACTTTTCGATGAAGATTTAGGACGAGACATAAGGACACCTAGAATTAAATTGCAAAATTTAAACAAAATATTTATAAATCTAGTCAGTAAGGAGAATTCATGTGGAAAAGGACAATACTCATTATGAACGTGATAAATTTAGGAAGTAGGTTTAAGTAACCAGGAAATTTAAAATAAACCTGAATATGTATTAAAGACAGATTAAATTGCTGAAATGCTTGAAAAATGTATTTATTTATTTATATTTGTAGGCAGTAATTCAATAGATTAATGATTACTCTGTGTTACTCCTAGAAAAAATTATAATGAATATAAACAAAACTCACTTAGAAGACGCATTATAACTAACTGCACCTCTCGATGCAAGTTTCTCGTACAAATGTCAGTTGTATCAGGATCATTCAGCTTGAGTAGAGAGATGACTGCACTAATTAAATTTTCTAAGCAAACTCTACCGCGTTCTTCCTCCCCATCCAAATCTGATGTCAACATTAGCACAACCTAAAATTAAAGTACACAATTGTTATGAAGTTGGTCATCCGCGTGTATCCTCAACAATGAATATGAAACAATGAGTTCCACTGACAATAAGTAAAAAGAAATTGTCAGTGGATCACCAGCTATGTACTTCCCCAGCACCAATTATGTTTTTGCTCTCCCTCTAAAGCCAATCGATTTGGGCTAAAACTCAATATTTGACTAACTTGGTGGCTTCTGAATTCTCATACTAAATTTTATGTCGATACATTCACTACATCGGCGTTTATTAGGGGAGTTGTGTTCACAGACATCCACTTTGTCATTTTTGGAATTAGGATGTGAAAAACATGAAATTCCGTTAAAAACTCAGCATCGAATTTCTGATCGACTACATAACTTCCCCTATAGCTGGGTACAAAATAATACTGTTCCTGGCCTTCCTCAAGAGAGACTAACTCAGTGATTTATAAAAAGGTGACTTCGTGAAACTACAATTTTAAATCTTCAATGTGAATAAAATTATGCTAAAAAAATAGTGCGAGATGTCAAGTGATATTTTTGGCATCCAAAGTGTAATTATTCATGAACAAAACAAAAATAAGTGTGTACAACTAAAAGTTTTTGAGTTATTAATTTTAGAAAAGACGTATTTGACATTCCAAACCGCCACCAAAAATACGCGAAATATTGAATATATCCTTCGACTTTTTCGAATCACTAGTACAACATATCAAAATTATATGAAAATCAAAAATTTGAACTTGTAAGAGTGATCGTTTTGGCATGGAATGTCCCGTCCGTTATTATTATTTTAACTAAGGAAGGAGTTGTCAGCGAAAAAGAATGAAATAATACTACTATATAAATAAAAAATGAAGTAAAACGTATTTTTTTTTTTTAATATTGTCTATTTCAAAAAATATATACAATATATTGGAATACTATCGGTATTGCTACCATATTCAGCTTGTATTTGTCAAGTCGTGGCTAAAGATGGTAGCAATACTGAAAGTACTCCCATATATATTATGAAATAGACAATATTTCAAAGAACATACGTTTTTATTAAGTGTTTCACAATATCTCTGCAGAAAATGTTACTTACTTGCATGAAGGGGATGACAATGACCCCGCTAACGTTCTGTAAGTTGGGCACATGTTGAACGAACTTTTCAAGAATGGCAAGTCTGAGCGAGTGAAGAGTTGTAGCACCTTCTGCTTCGGGTTCACCCTCTGCTTCCAAACCATCAGCTTCTTGGGCCTGCAATCATTTGTTTATAAAAAATCAATCGACAGAACATTAGACTAAATAGATAAATAATAAATATTGTTGAGCCTATTTTACATGGATCAAAATCATGTTTCATCAAAAAATTGAGTCGTTTAAAAAATACTTGAAGTTTTTATTTCAGCATGTTGAAATAGTTTGACAGAAGAGCAAAATGCTTCACTTTGTATTCTCTCAATCTTTGTTTTAGAGAATACGTAAGAAATACAAAATAGTTTATTTAGTACTTAATTCGCCTGTATTATATTTTGTGGTACTTCCTTAAATTATACAGAATGACCCAGCCCAGGATGTAAAGTCCTAGTCGTCAAACTACAAGCCTGTCCTATAAACTCGCGAGATCGCGTTGCCGTGGAGGTCAATCATTTTATTGTTTGTTTGAAAAAGACTGGTTTCGTCTCTCGACAATAGAGATGTTACACTACCGAATCTTTCAATAGTTAATAATGGGGAATATTATTCATTGTATTTTTTAGTAATTTATTTACATTTTCGTTGTCCTCAGCACGTTCTGGTTCATAAGTTATCTTTAATCAGTTTTACGCCCAAATGAATGCGTGTGCCCCTAGAGAATCCCTCGGCGAGTTTCAAATATTTGCTTCGTGTCATCTGAAGCTTCTTCTGTTCCACTCGCAAGTGAAACCTTAGCAATCGGGATTATAAATTAGGATTGGTCTCAACGAACATTTGATAATTATTTATTTTTATTTTACAAGCTGTATCCCTATTCAAGATACGAAATAGTTTGAACAATAGGGATCCTAGACCGTATAGTGTTTACTTTAGTCTGAGTCATCCTGTATATGATACTCTTGTTGAACATTTTCGTTCATAATTTTGACCCAATCTGAAAGACTTTATTTTTTAAAATGTAATAGTATGATAGGGAACCTGAAAGGCGGAGGGGGCTCCAAGTGAGCTGGTTTCACTACGAGCCCCAACTAGTGGCTCCTGCTCCCCATAGGCTGAGCTCCTGCCTGACACGTTGTGCTCCCCAGTGATGCTCTCAACCCCGCTCCCACCACTCTCGGAGCCTCCTGAGCCTCCCTACAACCCCAAACAAACAAACAAACAAACAAACAACACACACAACACTGTCTAGCACTTACACTACATAACACACCATAGAATACTGAGGAGGAAACAGATGCAATCTCCTACTTTTCCAGTCGTAAATGCAAATAAACGAACAGATGTTGGACGAGATTTTCAAAGTAATAAAATACGTTGTCTTCTCACTTTTTTTATTTCCAACCAGAACCAGGTTTTAACGCAACTGCGTCATCATCAGAGTCACCTGTACAGAATGAAAGTGTTTCACGAATTTCATGAAACACTTTCATTAGTCTTCACATTGTACCGTGTTAAAAACCGGTTCTGGTTAGAAATAAAACATTGGAAAGACAAAGTCTTTTATTTCTATTGAAATAAAGAATTTCATTCAGATAAGGCTGCGCTAGTTCCAATCATCTTCTGGCGATTTTTTTTTTTTTATACAAATGTGCACAAATTATAATAATTTTTTAAAAGATTTAAATAGTAGGGTATATTAAAAATTCTCCTCAATCGTAATATGATGAAAAGGGAAAGGAATCTTACCTTTGTATACCAATTTAAAATGATTCATTTTTTAAAAAGAGAATTACCTTTATTTCCAGCAGCATATAATTACCTTCAATTTAAATAAAAGATACATTTACCAAAATAATGATAAAATGAATCATTTGTCATTAGCATAGCACATTAATACAAAAGGTGCAACATTATACACAAATCTCAATATGTTAAGTCAGTAAAACATCCAATGGTCCAAGTGTGATTGATTATAAGGCATGCTATTTTTGTTTTTTAAAGAAATTAAACGAGTTTTTGCTCACAGAATAAAAATATATATTATTGGATAATTCACACAATAGAAACAAAAGTAGACAAATGTTTCAAAAATTAGAATGTTAACAACTTAAAAAATATTTCAATTAACTAGTTGTAACTGGACCTTATTCTGCAAAAAGAAACATAACTAAAGGTCAGTGAAGTATTTCGGAAATTTTCCGGTTTTCATGAAATTTTGAGTGTTTTTTTTTTTTAAAGCGATATATTAGAGTAGGCGAATGTGCATCGATCGGAGACATAATTCATAATGATTTATGTATATTTTATTTTCCGTAGGATTGTTGTAATTTCCTTCGAAATCAACATATTAGAAGTCTTGACCGATCCGATCTGCGTTAAATCCGTCATATTGTAAAAATGGCGGATCAAGGAGACTCTTCTCCATTTTCCCGCTATTATCTCGGAAATGGTTGATGTTAGGTGTGTAGAGGACCAATTAGAAAGAGCATGAAATTTCCTACAAGATGGTTACTTTGGTTTTTCTTGGTGTCTTTTTCATTGTAACATACTCAAAATAGAAAGTTCTGAATAGAACGGTCTTTGTAGGTACGTTTATACACTTTAATTATGAGAACCTTTTTTTTTTTTTTTTTTGTAGGAGCAACAATATAATATAAAACAGTGAGAAAAAAAAAATTTAATTTTAGCAAAGCAGACGTCTACTTACTTCCAAATATGAAACTTTTCCACTTATTGCTGGACGGTTTTGCCTTCGGCTCGCGGTCTACGATTTATTTCAATGATTATATTTTGTGCCCCCCCCCCCCCCTTCATTATCGAAGTAGGACCCAAAAATGTTGAAATAAAATATGTATAATAATAATAGAACTATTTGAGCTCATCAACAAGTGTGTTTAGGATGAGGTATCGTGTTTTCTGTTTATAATAATTGTTTTGGGTCATTTATATAAGGTAAACTAAATTAATTTTGATACTTTAGTAGAACTACAACTAGTATCTTCTATCCTACTGAACGGAGTCGCACATGACAGGTTTTTATTTTTAGAGTTGGCTCCTTTGAACAGAATACGTCCAGATGCTGTTAATTTAAATACTCATACATTCCCACTTATAAATCCGGATATTTACTTAGATTAGTTTGTACAGGTGGAGAGGAATGAAAGCGTGTCTAGTTACCTGGTCGGCGGGGGATGTCCGAAGGGTGCTTCCATCGGTAGCCGCTGTGGAACCCTCATCGTCCGAGCCTCCTGCTGAGGCAGTCGTGTCCGAGTAGTGGCCTGCCTCCTGATTGCTTGCGCCGCCTCCCACCGCCACTTGACCACTCGCCAGGGCCTAAACAAACCGCACACACAATATTACATCTTTTAATTGAATATTAACATTGAATAGTAGTAGGAACTTAAGGAAACAGTGAACTTATCACGTGGGTTGGTGAAAACATGAGAAGATTCGGCTGATCAGGAGATCGAGAGCACCTCCCCTCCGCGCCCCACACCAACTCTTTCATTTCCCCTTCCTTCCCATCACACTAACTCTCGTCTCCTTCGCGACTCGACAAAATGTATGAAACTCAGCACATAATCAAACGTTATGAATACAATGCGCATGTAATTAATAAATGAATGATAAAATAATAATGCTACAAAACAATTAAAAGGAGCTCTAATAAATATCTGAGTTAAGAGGCCATGCAATATGATGCCTGATTTTTAGCAACCTATTATTCAAAAACTGCATTTTGTGCAGTTATGGTACTGCATGATGAACTAAGAGTGTGACATGTCGTTTCCAAAATTTTATTTTCAGATTGCAAACTATACGTCGAGGAATAGAAAATATTAAACGAATTTTTTATGTTGACTTTCGTAGGAAGGAAATAATTAATATTGAAGTGTTCTTGATATCGTCCAAAGTCCATTTGTATAAATTTCATAATACATTTACGGAAAAGTAAAGAAAAAAATAATTGAGAGCGTTCACAGAAGCATGTTTTTGCAGTGTCTCAGATGAAGACATTTCTCATGTATGCTATGAAAAATTGTTATTTTATTTCAAAATTGTTTACACTCAACAACTTTTCTATAACCTACCAAATTACGTATATTTTCAGGAACAGCTAATAAGCAAGAATTACATTTTTCTAGCAACATAAATTTATAGTCCACAATCTTGGAAAACGACCAGTGAAACATTTAGTCGAAAGTTTTCTCTCGCCTCTGAGGATTTAGAAAATTTCGAAAGAACCGATAAAATATCTGTTTCCATACATCATCAATGAAAATACTTTTCAACATGTATGATAAGTTCTTATAACGTCCTACGGTAGAACGAATACCAGTTAGTGTCCACACTCCCTCCTCTAATACCAGAAGGCCGTTTTCTAAGAACTTGCACAGTAGAACAGTGATGTGCCATACCTGAAGAGCGGGTCCAGCCAAGTTTTGGAAGGCCTGCAGGTTGACCAGGCCTCCCTCATGATCCTGCAGACTGAGTGCGATGGCCAACTCTACCATGGTCTCATCGTCTGCATCCGGTGGGATGTCCAACATGGGAGCAAACCCTCCAGGAACCCCGCCCCCGCCGTTCACACCCCCCAGCAGAGCTTCCATGTTCATCGGCACTCCCTCAGCTCCCAGGCCACCTACAACCACATAAGTATGTATGTAGAAAAAAAAAAAAAAAAAATCGAGTGATAAAATATGGCACATATACCGGAAAATACTAACTGGGATCAGGTGCCAGGAGGACTATAGGCTCCACAGCTTCCTCAAACTGATTGGGTTCCGCCTCAGAAGAGTCTTGAGACGGCTGAGAAACTGGACCTTGCTTGTCTACCTCCGCCGCCCCTAAACAAACACAAATATATTCACGAATAAGTTTCATATATTGATTATATACAGCGTTTATGAATCGAAGCTTTAGTTTTGAATCGAGATTGTAACAAACCCAAGAATATAATAGCAAAGAATGAATACAAGCAAGGCAAATGGTATTTTGCAGTGACATAATTTCATTGACTACAACATAATAATTTACATAAAAAAATATACTCGACAATTGTCATCAAATTTCGTACGTAGAATCCTTGCAAGCCAGTTGAATTTCTAAACCATTCTCATTTACCAATTTTACCTCTGAGATGAGGCAGCGGTGAATCTCCCAAACAACACCAAGTACTATAGAGGTTTGGATATATACTGTGTTTACAAACCAAATACATTTAATTCTAAACACAAATATTAAATCAAGAATATAATAAACCCAAGAATAGTAGCTATGAATGAATATAACAAGACAAATATTTTGCATTATGATAATTTTTCCATTGGTCTCAACATAACTTCATAAATAATTCTTAATTCGGTGAGAAAAAAATAAGAGAATATCACTATTGATTTCATTAATCAATAATTAAAAAGTAAAAAAAAAAAATTTAAAAAGGAAGAAACATATTTTTCTAGGAGCGGTTCCATACTGTTAGGACAATGTTTTGGATACTCATGTTAATATCGTATTTGGATTAGCAATTCGTCCTTTTATGGATGATGTTCTTTTTGTAAGGTGAACACAAAAGTATTTAACCCGCATTTAGCACTTTTCTTATTTCCATTCATAAATAGAAAAAACTTAAAGCTTGGAAAATTATTTAAATGAACTAGGCTTTTCTTTGTATGTTCAAATATTATTTTTAAAGCAGTTCGCAGGGATGAAGTTCGTCCTTGATCTAGGTCGATGAACGATAAAATATAAGTGGGCGAAAATCAATTGAAATTTGTCAGTATTGGAAATGCGGCTGAAGACAACAGACTGAAAAGTGTACATTTTCCTCTTCACCCAAGGCCTACTGAGAACTGATGTACGCCTAAAACGAGGACGTACGTTCACCTTAAAGACAAAACAATATCGAGCTAATATGATAGAGAAAAAAATAATAATGCTAAGAAAGCTAGGAAGAGTGATGTATATGAGTGGATTGCCATACGGTTAGCTGATGTCCTCGAACCTGGCGTAGAGCAGTGGGGCGGGCTGGGGATGAAGACACGGCGCCGCTTGACTCGGGGTCGCAACGCTCGGATGATAGCATGCTTGGCACTGAAGCAGACTGCATGATCACTGCATGTGAGTAGCTCTAGGTAGATCCGGGACGCAAGACCGGTCATCGCTTCCGTGTGTTCGGCCACAGTGAAGGCATGCACGATTTCTATCAGGGAAAAAACGGTTGCTTCCACGTGCATGAGTCCTACAACACATTCAGAGAAGAAATAAATAGATGATGGTAATAACAAACCTGACAACTCAAAATGAATGAACTATAGAAAAAATGTCGAAATAATAATAATAAAATAGAACCTCACCTGGAATACAAACGCTTGCCAGAGCAATGTTCTGCGGTCTGGCACTATGAAGTCTCCAGAGTGTTTCCGTCAACTGTTCAACCAAATGACCATTTTCTAAAAAACAAGAAGACATTTGAGTTGAATATTAAACTTTCATTCCCATCTCTAAAAAGACATCAAAGATAATTAAGTTAATTCACCAGAATTTTCAAGAGGTTGAGAAAACTTCACAAGATTATTAGGCCGGGATATGGCAATAGATCGAGTCATAAGGACAAGTCGATAAAAGTCCTCAGTGTCCAAATCTCGGGAGTCCTTCACTTGTCTAAGTCTACTTAATGATGAGACCACGTAGTTGATTACAGCTTGATCCTAAAAGATACACAAGACGAATTAACGTAATAATACATAACACAATAATCTGTAACATAAAATCCATGTCGAGTGTCTGCCTGTTATTTTTTGTACTTGTGGGCTAGAAAGTTGACATTTGACAAGGAGTTTCCTGGGCCTTAAAAAGTCAAGTCGTTCGATTGCACTGAAATTAGATTAGCAAGGGTTTTTAACTCTGCTAAAACGATTACCTTGAAATTGTTTTTGAAATTTCAGTCTCCTCCCATGATATCTTGGAAAATATTGAAGCCTACCTCTGAGCTACCGGCGCCCTCAGTGAAACAATTAAGCCAGGCTTCAATAGTGCTCATGTCAAGTAATAAAATAGTCTTCTTATTACTTCTTATTAATTACTTGACATGAGCACTAGCTTCTGCTTTATCTATCTAACCAAAATACCTGACAGAAACTGCTTTAAATATCAGAGAATTAAATCAATCATATACTCAACAAAATAGGACAAATGTATCATCCTACCTTATAACAGTGGTATGACTGTTTTGAGGCATGCAATGCCGCCATAAGAGCTTTTGTATTTTTCTGAACACAATTCGAAGTTGGTGAGGTGAGAAGTCTGGTTGAAATAGAAAGAGCCGTCGACTTGAGAGAACTTTTCTCATCAAAAGTGCTGAGGGTAAAGCAACCATCCAATACTTCCAATATACCAGAGACCATCCTAAAAATATATAAAATAGTAAATATCGAGACAAAAGCACAAATACTAGTGAAATACTGTACCTCCTTAGATATTTATTCTTTAAGGAGGAACAGCATTCTTCAGTCTATTCCACATGGACATCGTTCTCATTAGAAGGAAACAAAACCGCTCATTTGTCGTCCAGAGTCCAATGTTTTGTGAGGTAGTGGTATACCATTCAATGACCTACCGCAAATGATTTAGTAGTGTAAACATACCTGTCCAGAAGAGGCATCGAAGAAGATGATAATGTGGAAACTTCCGGTTCACTGCTTGTATTGGCACTCTGGGCTACGGAGCTCTGCGAGGGGTTCGCAACCTCTTCAGTTTCTTCGGGCCATCCAAAGGCTTCTTTAGTTTTACCATAACTGAAAAAAAAAACCAGTTCAAAAATATTAAACAATACAAATACTAACATTTTTTTTTTAAATTAAAATACATTCATTTTGGTCATTCTAAAAGAACTAACTGCTGTAACACACTAAGGGAGGTGAGGTACATACACTTTGATGGAATCCACCATTATGACACCATCGGGGTCCTGTGAAGGTCCAAATGTGAGACTAAGTTTCTTGTCAGCTTGTGAACTTTCTTCTCTCGTCAAGGGAAAATCAAACCAGCGGCTTCGTGTGACTGTTGTCTGAATACTTCTACCGTTTACCTACAATCGAAACAAAAACAAATATAGAAAAAAGCAAGAAACGAAACGGAATATAGTAAAATGAATAGAAGGAAAAGACCTTAACGGTGAGTTAATGGCGTTTTCGCTTTCCTCATAAATCAATCAATCGATTTAAATACGAATGTGTCCTTATGGGGTTCTGGATACACATTTATAGTCGATATATTCATTCTATTAACAGTTATCATGTCTATAGACAGATTTTTTTTTTTTTTTTTTTTTTTTTTGTTTCAGCGGATTGGAAAACATGAAATTTCGATGAAACGAAATTTCTGACAGATTACAGACAAGATGGGGACCACCTCCTGTGGGGTGGAACTGAGGGTTAGACAGACCCTTGCCCAATGCCCGACGGCACTCCATGACCAAAGGGAAGCTCCCAATCTAGCGACACACATCTCAGTGGATCCGTAAATATTGAGAGATCCATCAGCTATTTTCATTCTTGAGTATCTCAATCAAATGCTAAACAAATTCATGTTACATATGTCTTACTCTCTTCCATACCCAAACGGGAAACTTACCTCAATATAAGCTGGAGCTCTCTGAGTTTCTTGGTTCCCAAGAAGTACTCTCACTCCAGTAATAACATGGGCGGCATCGTTATTCGTAATTTCAATATTGAAACCAACCGACTTCGTAGAAACAACATACATCCCTAAAAAATAAATACATTTTAAGTAATAAATAATACGTTTAATGCAATTTACGATTAACGAAGTGTTAAATGATTGCAAAAAATATACCTGTAGTATTTAAACGATGCTTAATCTGCTGTGCGTTGTATATTTGCAAAAGATCACTTCCACCATACTCAACATCGTTCAACAGGGTGCAGTGTTCAAAGAAGTCAACTGGGAAGGACACACTCGCTATTAACATAGTAGAATAAAATACAATTAAGAATAGAAAAAAATAAAATGTATTGTGAAAAAATATAATTCATTTGATTATAGACAATTGTAATGAAAATACCTGATGTTTTGACAGGCTTAGGTGTTTTTTTCTTTTTTGATGTTTTATGAGGCGGGGAACTGCTAATGGCTTGAATACTTGGAGAGAGCCAAAAACCTGTATAAACATTTTTATTAGATATAAATTGAAAAAAAAAAAATTAAGTATAAATGACCAAAAAAAAAAAAATATATATATAAATAAACAGGAATAAGGAAAAAATGAAGCAACATAGTTATTATTAAAAACTGCAAGTGAAGAATAGAACTATTACTGAAAGATTTCATATCATTTCAATTTAAATACAAAATTAATTATTAATTAATAATTGTTAAAGTTTGACGTTGTTTAGCCTTTTTTGATATTTTTTAAAAAAGTAATACCTATCACAGCTATATGCTCTCCCATTTATGTTTGGGATTGTATGACGTAGCAAATAGAGACTTTTCGGGAAGAACTCCAATCATAAATATCTATGATTTATTTGCTGATTTTCTTATGTTGATCATTCTTTTTGCAGAAATATATTTTAAGAGTTGACCTCTATGTTATACCCATAGTCTAGAAAACTTCAAGTCTAATTCGAATTATAAACACTTGTTTTATTTTTTTTAATAATAAAAAAATCAAGTTGTCCATCATATATATTAACTGGGATTTCGTCTTGAAACAGGGAACATCTTGAATTCAAAAACCAAATCGAAATAATAACTAGAAAACTTTTAACCTTTAAAAGTAATCTGAACATGCTTCAATACGAAATTCACTGTGAGTACGAGTATAGTGTTCAACAAACCCCAAATATTGTACTTAACAGACTTCGCTTCTCTTTCTCTCCCGAAGACATCGATGAAATAGTCAAGTTTTATCAATATACGTTCAGCCGTTTTTGCGGGTTGCCCGGACAGAGAAACAGACTTCCAGGTTTTTTTATGAAAATAAACGAAGCCAAGTCTACTAACCTGTGTTATCAGGGCAAGCATTGTATATCCGTAGGCTGCCATCTTCACACAAGATGAGAAGGGTCGTTCTGAGTTCAGAGTTGGAGGACATGTGACGGATAACCACGATATCCATTATCTTAGCTTTAGCTGGTACTACTTTGATCTCTTGGACAAAGATCGTATCAGGTTTTATCATCAGTATCACTGGATTGTTACCTTCAACATATAAAAAACATTTTAATAATTCTTATTATAGAAGTTTAAAAGAAATGCAATTATTTTTATTCAACGATCTGTTCAAAACCAAGCAGAAGAGTTGTCAGAATAAATGATAAAATAATAATACAAAATATTTGTCACACGCTGGTCGTCCGGTGGTCGCCCCCGGCCCGCCATAACCTCACTTGAGCTAACTAGATCCCGAGCTCCCTCTACAAACATAGACGGGTGATGTTGCACAAACGCAAGGTGCACCCGAAAAATAAAGAGCAATAATAAAAAAAAAAAGACAGGAAGACAGGGTTGCCGTCTATTCTTTTAAAAATCATACAAACATGACCAGAGAGTAGCTTCCAATAATATAATAAGCTCTATAGTACACTTACTTGTCTGTAGAGTAGCGCAGACAATGCCAGGATGGTTGGGCACCTCAGTCCAGAGACAGAGAGGCTGTGGCTGCCCCGAAGAGGAGTTCCCACTCTTGTTGTTGCTACTGCCACTACTGCCAGAGCCACCACCACCACCGCCACCACTGCAGCCACCCGTCGGCCGGGAGAGGTTGATGAGGAAGGCATCCGTGAGCTGGGTGCTCCCACTCTCCAGAGGGGCGATGAAGGACTTGCCATGGGTGTAGCTGAAGAAGAGGAGTCGGAGGGCATGCGAGTAGTACACTGAAACACCCCCACCACAGATCTGACCGTTCGAATCCTACAACAAGACACAAAGTAAGAATAAGCATGAAAAAGCCTTGGGAAAATCAAGGTGAACTTCACAGGTAAATTGAATGTACCTTCATTTCTGGATGGTACAACTCTAACGTGTTGGTAACATAAAACGCTCCATGCTTGGCGGAACTTTCATCGTCCATATCTTGGGTGTAAATATACCCTGTGGAGGCCATCAATAAAAGAGTACTTTTTCCATTCTATAAGTAAACAAAAATTATTTACAGAAATAAACGTAAATTTCATATGAACAAGCATACTAGCAATTATGAGAGGATACATTTTTATACATACATACATATATATATATATATATATGTAGAACCCTGCATGAATTCCATGTTCCAAAATAATCATATAAATAATAATGTTCCAAAATAATTGGACAGAAATTACCGAAAGTGAAATATTTCTTCTGATGAAATGTAAGTAATTCATAAAAGTATAAGATACGGTTATTACATCAGCTGATTATTTTTCAGCTATTTCAGTGACATTTGCCAGAAATTTATTTTTAGCAATAAGATACTTGATATTCTTTTAGATACAACACATCTTCATCTTTCCATATTTCCAAAAAAGCTGATCTGATTGACACCAAAATCAATAGGCCTTGAATCCTGACTATGATGAACATCTTGCAAAAAGACACATTCAAATCAGTGCATTTTTGCAGAAGTAATCTGAACGAAAGATAAGAAAATTCCACTGACACACACACAGCCGCCCAGCGGAAAACCACAGTAGGGCAATCAGAATCTGACCTTATCTCGGATACGACTTTTCGATTCCATCACTAGACTTCCATTTCCTGTCGGGAAAATAGAAGTAAAACATTTTGCATTTCAATAAATTTAATTTAAAAAAAAAAGTTTTCATCTTAACAAAAGAACGAATAGAAATAGGAGTTTTCTAAGTCAATCAATGCAATGAGTGTGGAAAAAGTAATTTATCATTAAATTAATCTGTCAAGCTAGTATCGAAACTATTAATTGCTAAATAATGAATATTGCATTTTAATTATGGAATCAGAGATATAAATTTCTTCAGTCTTTCTTCAAAACGTAATGAATGAATGTCCGTAATGAAATATTAAAATGGGGCTGTAGACGAAGAGGGGGCCTCTTGAAGCGTCTACTAACCACAAAACGCTGGTGTCTACAAAACATTGATGATTACTGTTGCCTTCCATTGCTTTCTTCGTCTAACGGGAGAGTTGACTAAACCGAAGGACGACATTTCATTTTACATAATGTACTTTCAATTACTTAAAATTAATTAAAATAATAAATTAAATGAAAAAGTAGAACTGGTAAACTTCTGCTCGTATCATTCGAAAGCATCAGATGATGATGTCTCCTTAACAAATCTCAAACAATAGAATAACTGAATTCATAACACCAAAACAAAAGTTAATGAACTTGGAATCTTACCTCGGTGCAGATAAAGGTGACATCCCGGATTTTACCAGTGGGAACCAAAAAGTAATATTGTGGGCTGAGAACATCAATGGAGAGATCGTATATTTTGACAAAATCAGCGGTGATGAGAGCCAATTTGGTCTGGGATCCTGGGAGCCAGATGGCTCGGATGATGAAGTTTCCAATCTCCAGTTGAGGATGTAGAACCAGATGGTCAGCCACGGAGCCTCCTGATGTGAACGTCAGCACATGGCAGTCCTAACAATACACAAACAAAAGGATACAATTAACAAATAGTTTAATGAAAATATGGAATAATAGTTAATCATTCGAAGGTTTATTTGCAAGTACAATTAAGAGATATTACAGTAAAGAAATAACAACCAAATATCAAGAAATAGCCACTAAACATTTCAAAGAAATACATTCGGTTATGAGCACAGTCTTATCATGTCATATCTATGTAGATTTTCCCTACACCATTATGAGAGTTAGAATCTCATGAGAATTCTAAAAAGTGAATTTTTCTTAATGTACTCTCCAAATCCTTCAAATTGATATCTCACTTGACTATGTAAAAGTAATTGCTGACACGGTGCGAATGCGAAGAATTTTTTGGATTACCTATCTAAAAGAAATGCCTCCCATTATACATGACTCCCATTTTTCAAAATAATTTTTAATATGAAATATGGGTTACCGAATGTGAAATATTGTTTTCAATCTTTTGATAAAATTTAAGACATTAATTTAAGTATAAAATAATATATTGTTTAATTATTTCAGTGGAATTTGCGCTTTCTGGCATTGGAATTTGCCAGAAAGCGATTATAGGATATTCAAACAATATTGTTTTAAGTACAGAATATGTTCTAAAAACTGCACATTTTTCCAAAATAATTGATCTGATTGGCACCAAAATAGCCTTCAGTCCTCACTGAGAGGAACATTTTGCAAAAAGAAATGTTTATTTATAATTTTTTATTCATTTTCACTGAAGTTATGGTGTACCATAGAGAAGAAAATTCATCTAACTCACACACCACCGCTATCGCTATGCGGAAAACAACTTTTTTTCGCATTTTGAGGGTAGAGCAATGAGAATCTGTCATTTTGAGGGTAGAGCAATGAGAATCTGTCACGATTCGACCCAGACTTCCATTTCTTGGAAGTAAAAAGTACAGTAACGAAGGTGTTCTATAATTAGTGCTGTAAATTTAAGGTGCACACAATAAGCTGGTAATTTTCATCATCATTTATTTTCTTATTGAGCAGAAAGGAGAGCAAAAGCGATAATAACTATAATGGTAAATTTATATTTTATCAAATCTTTTTTTACACGAATATCTCTGTTTTTGTACAGAAAAGTAGCTAATTCACTTTGTATTAACTTATTGTGGTAATTACGATGCACCCAACGAAAACATTAGAATATTTCAAAATTTTCAGATGAGAAGTTACCTTGAGACCACAGACGGCTAGGAAGTCTTCATTCCAAGGATTGCTGGTTACAGTGAGGACAGTGAATGGGATTGGAGCTGAAGAGAGTCTGGTGAGGGTCAGTTTCCTCTTGGACGCATCCGCCTGCTTCAGCAGGGTACTCAGTTGAAGAATTGTGATTTTACCCTTTTCGTGGGCCACAGCTAGAAAAAGAGAGAAAAAAACATTTCAATTCACTTATATCCAATGACACATTTTTCGAAAATAACCTCACTTTGAGACTGAAGCCATAAAGAAAATAATAATGAAAAGAGTAAAAGAGAATAAAGAGAATAAAAGACTTACCTAAATGTTGACGTTTGCCATGGGGTGAGGCTAAACAGCACATTGCAACTCGCCGGATCATATGAGCTGACATGAGCTGACGGATTGTCTGACCCTGTTCCCCAGAGTAGTTCATTCGGACATTTTCAAAAGCTCCTTCTTGCGAGCCTAGAGTGGGAACCTACAATTAAAATCAATAACTAATATCAAGGATCATACAGATAATTGGTTACACATTTGTGTTAATGGCACATCTGCACACTTACTGACAGTAAAATGTATTCAAAATATTTACACATGACTGCCCCCACCCACCCTCTCGGAAACATGTTTCTAAACTAGTTATTTAATTTTCGAATTATTTATAATCGACTGAGTTTTCGCTCTGTCTCTAAGCCCTTCTCCCCACCGACCGATTTAATTGACAAATTTCTTGTAGCTACATTGGCATTTTTTTTGTTTTTTTTTCGATTTAAGCCGTTGTTTAATCCCCTCATTAACTTTGGCCAATTCGTGTCGTCCTTATTGAGTTCTGAATCCGCATATATCCATTCTATCGGGAGCTATATCCATAGACATACACACAACCCTCATAGACATGCTTTTTTTTTTGTTGCGAAACATCTTTAAGAGACGGTGAATTGAATTTTATATTAATGAAAGGCAATGATGCAACGGAAATTATAAAAATAATTTGCCACCCCCAGCAAATAATTTTTACCAAAAACTAATTTTACACACAAAACGTTTTGATCCTTACAGTATGAACAATAAGATAATACAATACTTATAATAAATAAATAACTGCCGACACAATAACCAAAGAAACAGAAAATATGTTTCATATCAAGTCTATCGAGTAATGTAGTTACTGGCTATGTTAGGACAAGAAATTTCGGTGAAAAGTCAGCATGGAACTTTGAGATCGATTAACTTCTCCAATACTTTGTACACCTGTAAGTAAAAATGATAATAAATAAAACATTATATAAATGTTACAAAATTACCATAATTTGATCAGAAAAAATGAACTTTTTGTCAGACATATGGAGCTGTTGGAGAGCTGTCTTGGTCCTAAGATGACAACCAACTGGAGAGTTCCTCCTACAAGCTAGTTCAACAGCAGGAAGGAGGGTCTTCACCAGAGATACGAGGGGACCCACCAGACTAGCTTCCTTGTTCACCAGGGCCGTCAACGGCTCTGAGATGTTCTCTACAACAATAAACACATAGCAAATCAAAATATTTGCAAAGAAACAGAGTATCAATGCATACGCTACAATAAGTTGTGTTTCACAATATCCTATTTATTTGAGTTTCCGATCTTTATAGAGATTCTTGTCGGTTTTTTTTTTTTTTTTGGTAGCTCTTTGTCTCCTCATTTTATTACAAAATTATTTTTATTACATAGACCTTTCAAGACCACCTACGTAATAAGGTAGATCAAAATAAAAAATGAAATAATAAATTATATAATGATCCTTAGGTACTGTTGGAAATTAATAGAAAAGTGGAAAGGACGAAGAAAAAAACTTACACCATTATTTTTGGGTTGTGTAAGGAGGTTTTGAATTCATCATACATAATACATTCATCACATTACTTCTCCCAATTTATGTATTTATTTAAACTAGCAATTATATACGTTTCGGGGAATACTGTATCTGAAATATTTTACATATTATATAAAATATTTGTATATATGATGGGAGTTCTTCCCGAAACCTCTATAATTGCTAATTCAAAAAATTAATTGGGAAAAGTAATGCTTGGTGAATGTATTATATCATTACATACACTCTCAGGTTAGAATGAATGTTGAAGAATTATTATTTATAACACACTATAATTGTATAAAAAACTGTTATTTAAAATTACGGATACTGAAGGTGACACGAAATGTCTGTGATAAAAAGAAGTTTAAAATAAATTAGAAAAAGAGCTGCAACGAAAAAATTTCAAAAAGTGCTATTTATCTCATTTTTTTCAATAATCCCAAAACCAGTTGGTAACCTGAAGAAAATCGGATCAAAATCTCACAGTGCACCCATTTTTTTGAACCTTAAGACGGGGAACAAAAATAGGCACCCCCTTCCCTCGAGAAAATAAAAAACAATTGTTTTGGTTACCTAGAAGCTTGGTGAGTGCGACCTGCTTGGCGAGATCCTTCTGGTGCTGGGCCCTGTCCAGGGTGGGAGAAGAGGGTCTCCTCCGCAAACTGGATGTGAGCATGTGTTCCATTCCAGAGCCACTGGAGGTACCTGCCCCACCACTGGGGCCACCCCCAGCCTCCGTCCCCGACTGAGGCGTACGTTTGGTCAGCGCCTGTAACATCAATCCCTCTAATTTAGTAAACTAGTAATTAAGTAAGATATATTTCAAGATAACCTTTGAAGCTCAATAAAGTCGGCTTTACTTAAGTTAAACATTTTGAAATGTTTCAAATTATTATAATGCTCCTTTCATGAAATACTGGTATGTAGCAGTCTTAATAGTCCCTTGGTTCCCTTCCATTAGCAGTATGAGAATGTTAAGAGACAGCAAAAACGCAGAGGTAAATTCCATTACCGCCAGAGGTCAGGATATTAGACGCATTACAGGCTATTAGAGTTGGGCCCTTAGGAAACAGCTCTCAGACAGCCTTAATTTACAGGCATCTGCACACTATCTAGTCTAGAGCAGGGATGGATAAGGACAATCATCTCCTTGCAGGCAGATATCCCTAAGAAAGAACAAATAAACGGATAAAATTAAGATAAATGCTTACCTGACAAGAACTGCTCTCCCGAGCACCACAATCACAAAAGAAATTTCCAAATTTAGCGTAGGTCACATCGTGTCCTTTGTGGCAGACACGAGCACAGACAGAACAAACCCCAACACGATCGATCATCTTGCAAGTGTGACAATGGTACCAATGTTGGTTCATGAACTCCTTTTGGGTGATAGTAAAGGTGCAAAGTTTGTTACACAAACTGTCTTCATCCTGAAAAAGAATCCAAAAAATTAGAGAAAGAACGATGTTGAAATAATGTTCTACATGTGTTACAAATTGAGAGAATTAAATACGAGTGGCTCCGAAGGTTGAGGACCAAACTCGAGGGGGGTAAAAGAAATTTAATTTCACTTGAATATTTTCTGAGATACGTTTTCTTAAGATAAAAATTTCTTAGGTGCTAGTCAAATTTCAAAACTGTGTATAATTACTGGTGATGACAGAAAACAAATGATATATTATTATATATATTTTTAAGATATTTTTTTCTCTGTCAAAACAAAAAAAAAAGACTTTACACTTAAGGAACGGTCAACAGAAATTAAGACGACAAAATTTCATGAAATTTTCCTACTCAAAATTAAATGTTTAGTAAGTTGCCAGCAAGAACCGGAACCACTGTGTACAGTAAGGGATAGTTACCGATTCGTCTCCGCCACTCTCATCATCATCCTCGTGGGCCAACTCCTCCATCCAGTCACCGTCGGCCGGGTCTGTGGGCAAGAGCAGTTCACCAGCCCATGGTGGCGAGGGAGCCCGGGCCTGAGGGGGCCCCAGGGCATGCACTACGTCCCCAATGTACCGTAGGGCGGCGCAGACAGACTCAACCAGACCACTCTGACCGTCCTCAGAGCCTGTCTCCATAGCGCAGATGTGCTCCTCTTTACACAGCTCCTCCTTACTATAAAAAAATCCACATTATGTAAAATATAGTTGTTATGTTCGAAATAAGCTCTAGGTATACCAGAAAAGGAAAAGCTCGATTATGCGCTTGCGCCAGTCAGGGAGGATGATGGTTGCCCTTTCTTACTGTGCCCTTGCGCTATGCGTTTTGATTCTGCCATTGTTTTTCGAGAATGGGATTTTTTTTTCTATATAAGCACCCGGTCTTTGGTTTGTGAAAACGTGGTAATTCAACGATTTTTTTATTCAACACTTGGAATAAGTCTGCCTTAAAGGCTTAGAGATAGATCACAGTGAAAGTGTAATTTCTCGAAAAACCCTTCACATGAATATGGTGGGTGTTCTGACGACAGCATTTATTCAAGACTTCATAGTCGAAAACTTTCTAGACAGGTTCCTGACCGTTTGACCCCTAGCGATACCTTTTAAGTTACTTTTTAACTTTGTAAATAACACTTAATAGTCTGATAAATATTTAGATTTCATTTACAATTTGTTGGCGAATTTCAATTTCGAAATATTTTGCAGAGCTACAATTAACGCGTCATCCAGTTCTGCACTGCAGTAACATTTTTTCATATAAATTTAGTACATCCCCACCACCGGAGTTTTATCTCCTTAATGTCTTCTTGGTCCGATGGGCTGTCCTTCTGCATTGAAACATAACCACTTTCTTACTACCGTCACCTGAATTACTTAAAAAAATTTGATGCAGCGCATAGCTTATGCAAAAAGGTGCGGGAGCAGAAAATTTGCCTTTCTCTACTGTTTCTCATCACCAATCCCCCGGCAACAAGGCTTTTCCTGGAACTTATCAAAGGAGACAACAAGAAGTGTTGAATTTACCATATTGCAATCCACTCAGTGGCTGCAGAGAATAGGGAGAGATGGCCCTTGGCGGAGCCAGCCCCAGCCAGAATGGCCATGACAAACATGAGTTGAGGGAACCCTTGACCTTGGCACACGACCAGCAGCTGGGAAGCCATAGGAACCAGCGCTTCCAGCAGAGTCAGAGCTACCACCTCCTTGGCGTCGTTACCACTGAAAAATATTATCAATTTATTTAGTCTACAGTTCTCAGTGGTTCTTAAAGTAAATATTTCAGTAATACTGAAACTATATAAATAAATATTATATTAATATTATCAAGGTTTTTTTTTCAAGCCTTGCATTAGTCCCATAGGGTCGAAAAGAAGTAATCCTGTTTTGAAATAAATGAACTTTCGTTACTTTTCCTTTAATTTAATTTAAGCATTAACATCAGGATTGTATGGAAGTATTACGTTATACAAGAAAATCAATTTAAATACCAATACATTCAAAAATAAAGAAGAAATCCATTGATCATCAATAATCGTGCTGGAGACCCGAAGAGCGAACTAATGGAAAAAATTTGAAGAGGTCTATCGGGACATTTTCTAAAATAAATAACAATTGAAACAAAAACACAAGATACCTGTTCTGTTTCACGATGTATGCAGTCAAATGTTGTAAAAGGAGCTGGTTCTCTTGAATTAATTCCTTTTTGTCTTTAGAATTGCCACTGACTGGAGGTGGCGTGGACTCAATCGCTGAAGATCCTGCCTTTTCAAGCTTCGTTTGTGTTTCGCTGCCAGAAGACGAAGCAATCCCTTGGAAAAAATAAATAATAATAATAATAATTAAACCCAATTCATAAAAAAACCTTCAAAGCAACAACCAATCCTTGCTGCAGTTGTAGTCATAAGATTGGAATTGGTCGCAGTGACCACTGATTAAATTTTTCCTGAAGTAAAACTTTCAGTGCAATTTAAATTAATGCACTGATTTCAATTAAAATTTGTTATTTAATGGTACTACAATAAGAAAAGTAGAATGAGGAATTAAACTTTCAAATTTATTGTTCTTCAATTTCTTTTATACAAGAAATTATAGGTATGTGATAGCTAAAATGAGATATATACAACTGTGATTGTAGTGTCTAAATACCGCGAGAATACAGGCTCAATGGTAGTTTTCGAATTTGTTGTTGAAATGCTTCGATTCGTATTCATTTGTAGACAAAGTTAGTCATTTAAAAATTAAATACGCTGTTCGGTATCTCCTGAAATGGGTAAAAACATTATATTATTTGTTGTGACAATATGACAACAAATATATTATTAATTGATCGATATTTTCGGCAGTTATTATATTAATAACAATATTATATAATAATATAAAATATAAAACTGCTATATTATTTTCTTTTACCACAAATTTTATTTATTGTTACAAATTTAAGCTATCGAAGCATCTTAACCTAAACGTTTTTACAGAAAGATCATTTTAGAGTTAGTAATATTGATATTTTAGTTAAATTCACTAAAACGGTAAATACAATCAATAATGTTGTAAAAATACAAATAAATTCTCAAAAACAGAAGAAAAATAAGGGTGTAGTTGTGTGTGCACTGCGCGCGCAACCGTCCGACACACACACTTACGCAGCATGCACATCAACAAGATTACGCTCTGACATAGCCACTACCGAGAGCTAAGATGTTTACATATTAAAAAATGAGATTAAGCTTTGAAATTCGGAAGGATCATTGTGATATACAGAAATCTCAAATAACACATCATATTAATAATATTATGTCTGGAGATACCTAGAGTGACTATAGGAGGCGGAGGCTCGGTGGAAGTGGAGGCGGAGAGAGCAGAGGTGAGCTTCCCAGAGCCAGGTCCCAGGATGACATGGTTGAGCCAGGCAGTCAGTTGGGCAGGCTCCACTCGGGCCAGCTCTAGGATGGAGGCGCACAGCCGCTCCAGGCCCTCGTCACCTGGGTTCTTATCAGCTGGAACAACAGAGAGCATAGATTGGAAAAACAGTCCTTATCTTGAATAATTAGTGAATTATCAAGGCTTCTATCAGATTAAAAAAATGGAATTTTATGAACTATTGTTTTTATTTTAGACAATTCATCATCGAGGGTCATATGTATGCTTTTCCTCCAAAGGTTTGAAGTAATAAATGTCTTCTCTTTCTCTCAGTTGGGGATAAGGATGAGAAACCTTCCCAGATCAGTGGCGAAGTTTGTTGTGGTCGGTCACAATGTGCTTACTATAAGTATTTTCATTTAATAAAAAAAAAAGCAAGCTTTTCTCATTATTCTTGCGATCTATCTAAGGAAATGCTACTGAAACCACAACCCCACGCGCTCACTCCCTGTTTTGATATTTAAAAAATTACACGCCCACCCGTCCGAGTAATAGTAGAAGCCGAAAGTTTGATATACTTAGATGTTCAATATAATCTTCTTCAAGTATGGTGTTACTGGTAGAGTGCAAGAATATCACCCTTAAAGGGAGCTTAAGGAACATCGTTTAGGATATGCGAGTTGTGTAATCTCTTGCTGTGTTTATTCAATACAATCTGTCAGAGACGTAACATGCCTACAGAGAGAGGTAGGGGGAGGGCTACATCCATTGGTGTGACACTGGAAGGAGAAATAGCTATCACAAAATATAGCTAATATACTAGCATACTACTAAATTCGTAATAAATTTAATTCAATTTTTCGTCAACCAAAGAGAATATTACTGAATCTCCAGGCGCATGAGGAATATGTGCTTCTTTCCAAGGAGCCTTACGATCGGTTCGAAAACAAAACAATATTTGAAGCTAAAAGCCATTTGTTAGCTCCAATAACTAATTATTAATTGGACTTTTGTCCATTTTTCACGTGGAGGGATTTAAACTATATCTACGAGCGTGATTTTTAACTTTTTATTTCAATCAACTAGAATACAAGTAGCGCAGATGACTCACCCATACTGAAGAGCCTATTGAAGAATTGAAAGACTCGTGTTCCGTATGTGGCTGAGGTGGAGGTCCGCTGACTGGCCACAGAGAGGAGAATCTGGACCAGACTCTTATCTGGACTCCCTCGGTCGAAGAAAGTCTCCAGCGCCTGCCGTCCAGGCACCTTCTCCAAGAGACCCTCCATCCAGCCGAGACACTCGTGCAGGATCTTCTCGTTCACTACATCACTGCAGTAACAAAAAAAAATTAATTTTACATGACTACCATTGAACTTAAATACTTTATAGATCATGTAAACTTTCAGAGAAAAAAGAACTTTTGAGAAGTGTTATTCTGTGATGAAAGTCTTTTTTTAAATGCAGAGTTCACAAGCAGTACTGGGCATCACTAATATAGTTTTTGTATCGTACTGTAATTGTTGCCGCACTCATCCCTAGGATTCGTCTCATAGAAACGAAACGGAATAGTCAGGATACTGGATGTTAACAAAAACAATATATATTATTGCAAAAAAAAAAAAAAAAAATTCATTCGTCAACTATGGCCCTCGATTGACAATTGAATTTGGGTTTCCTATCTTCTTTAATTATTTGTCTCTTTTTAAAAACTAAATACGAGATTTTTTTTTTCTCTTCATCTAGTCTTAAACCTGAGAAACAAAAAAGGACAATAAAATGTATTGAAAGAAGTAAAAACAAATACAAATCTAATCCTGATTTTAGTTGAGCCCAACATTACGTGAAGGAGATTACCGTTTTTGTTCTTTGATCAAACAGGAGCACAGGCGGCGACCAAAAATAATTCTTTTCAATAATCACATTTTAAAAAATGTTGAAATGGAAACATTTCTTATTAAATTTTTTACAAAATCAAACTCATGTAATTTTGTTTTGAATAAGACCGTTGAGCCACAATATTTTTTCTAAAAGCGGGAACCTAGATTCGGAGCAAGTTAATGTCAATGCATTCCTAACCACAAAAACAAGCATGACTCAAGAGAGAGAGAGGGGGGGAACATTTAAGTTAATAGTTCGCTAGGACAAACCTTTTAATAATTCAGATATTTCAAGAGAAGAAAAAATGTTCTGATATTTTCTTTCTTATATAAAAAAAAGTCATTCCATTTGTTGTTTTTTTAAATTTAGTTCCTTTTTCTATATCATAATATGAAAAATAATCAAATTACAAATTATTCTTTACCTGCAAGGAGATGTGGCGCTAGTATAATTGAGCACCAGGGTATAAATATGTTCCAAGACAAGGACATAAATAGCAATCTGGTATTTTTCACCATCCGTGTCACCTTAAAAAAATATATAAACATATATAATTACATATAATTTTGTAATCATTACAACAGAAAAAACATACAAATTATAAGTATATAGTAATAAAAATGTACCTATAGTTTTATCCAAAACCTTGATGGCGAGATCATAAACATATTCAGTGCACACGTCTAATGTCAGAGGAGTGAAGACAATGGTAGCATGTTGTAGCAACACGTGACCATCGTTAACCTTTCTGGAAAACAAACAAAAAATAAATCATAAACAAAGTGTCCACAATTATACCTCAAGGAGGTTCCCTGAATCTTCATTGGGCTAGATATAATATTTTTATTTCATTTTTTCATGAGGGTTCAACTTTAATTTAAAATACACTTTCTCCTCTTCGCTTTAGCCGATTTGTCTAAAAATTAATAGGTGTCGTCCTTATACGGTTCTGGAGACACAAACAAAGTTTTGTTCCGATATATTCATTCTTTTGGAAGTTTTGGTGTTCACAGACTTCATATTAATTCAAGTTAACCAAATATATATATTTTTTTGAATGTGAACAGGATTACTCAAGGCGTGAAGCAGACACGAGAAAAGTTTAGTTGATCATCCTTCATCGCCATTCTCTCAGATTATCTTCCATTTCATCGAGCTATCTTCTGAGCAGTGGCTTTCCGTCTGCCACCCCAGGTGATCTCTACAAATTTCGTCGCACGGGGTACGAATGATCAATGATCAGAGAACTGTTAGGCGATTAGTTTACATTCTACATAAATACTTACAGAATATGTTCACTGATGAAGGAGACCAGACAATGTAACAGCTGTTTAAGAGATGGATTGATGGTAAATGCATCATGTCTAGACAAAGCTGAAATATGAGTTTTGACCACGCTCATCACGTAACTTTCACCAGGGATCAAATCGTTGGCAAATTCACTCTGAAAAAATTAAGTTTACATTAAAATCCATGACTAACTAGTATTTTGTTAATTAATTTGACAAAGAGAAAACAACGAACCCAAGGAAAGTTTTTAACAGAGCTGTTGTTCCACTTTTCGAGTACAGCAGAGACAGGAGAAGGGAGCAACGGCGTTATAGCCGCTGCCAATGTTGAGGTTCTTGCACTCTTCATAGAGATCAACGCCAGGATACTCCGAAATGCAGTCAGATCACCATTCGTATAGGTGTTACCACCTTCTGATATCTCTGTGATCTGATACATTAGGCTGGATCTGTAAACAAATATATCAATGAAATATGAGGAGCAAGAAAAATCATTAATGAAAAAAAAAGTTCACTTTTTAACGAAAATACCCAATTAATAATTTCTCAAATTCATTGTAATCAGATCCAGATAGTTTATATAGAATAATATAAAAACCCTGGCATGCAAGTTCAGCATTTTGAGCAAGTGCACAGTACGCGAAACCATAGATCAAGGGGAAAAGATATGTTTTCACTTTTGGGCGTTTTTGGTAAAGAAAAAAACATTTTAAACAAAAAATAGAAAATTATCGAACAATAAGAATTTGACATTATGCGAAACAACAGCAAAAGACGGAAAGATAGATTGATAAAGAAAAAAAATACTTTTAACAAAAAATAAATCACATTATTTTGCTCGTCTGTAAAATAAACTATTGCAACTCAAGTTATGGTTTCCTCTTTTGAGTCGTTTTTCATAGCATAAATTAAAGAAAAAAAAATGTATGGCATTAATATATATTGTTTACTTAAATTAGTTATTACCTGCTACAAGCCAGGATTACTTCGGTAAGATTTAATGCTTGAGGTAAAAGATCCATAATAAACTCGTTCTGTGATTTGGATTCTATGGTCTGAATCGTTCTGAAAATAGCAGACAACAATGACCTATATTAATTTAAAATAAAATCGTTGTATTTGTACTCTTGTTACATATTTAGACTCACATATACTTTTTGGGTTCCGTAACCAGATACTTATTTCATATATATTATTACAGCATCACTTCTCCCTATTCCTTCTGTCAATCAGAACCTTCCTTTTATAGACCATATTTATGGGTAGACTTCTGTATTTTGTCTAGTTGTTAAAATATAGAAGTCGACTTAATAAATATGTTCTATAACAGGAAGATTCAGATTGACAGAAGGAATAGTTAAGCTAAAGAACACAATGTGAAATGAAATGAAAAATAATCTTTATTCTGGGACAAACGTCCCCTAAGAATAATAACATAAAGAATAAACAAGAGTATACAAGTACCAACCAGTTGAGAAGAATAAAAATAAAAGAATAGAGGTCTCTAGGAATAAATATTAAAAACAGGCAATGAGTAAAACAAAATAATAAACTAGTGAAAAATGATAAAGAGAAATAAAAAATAAAAATTAGAAAAACAAGTAAGAATAATAATGTGAAACATAACAATAATGACTTGTATATGAATTGTAAAAAACTGGGACTGATGAAACAGAAGAGTGACAATCGGTCAAGTGGAGTGAGAGACTTATAGGAAGACGAGAACTATCTCGTAGGAGCCAGCATTTAGGTTTGCTGAGTTAGGAGATAATGGAAAAGTAGGGACTTAAATGAGTAGGAGCATGGCGGATATGGAATGTGTTCATGTATTATAGACATTGATGATGGGTGTGCTTCCCGAAACGTTTGTAACTGCTATTTTTTATGAGGGCAAAAAATAAATGGGAGAAGTGATGCTGTAATAATATATCATACTATTATATATCTTCTATATATAAAGTTTAGGTGAGGACGCCGGTAGCACGAAGGTAGCGTGCTAGTCTATTGAGATCAAAATCGCAGGTTCGAAACCCGGCTGAGGCCCTTAGGTTTTTTCTCTGGGAAGTGATGGTCCCGTGGCTTTGCGATGTCAGGTACTCGTTAAAAACCCCTAACCTAGGTAACAAAACCTGAGTAGACAACATTTAGGACTCCCAATGTAGAGTCAGGCTCATGTCTACCAGAGAGACGAAAGAACGATATGACCTCCATGAAGCATGAACCACAATATAACTAAAATTAGGGTTTTGTGTGCACTCGGTCGGAATACTTTTTTTGTTTGATCAGAAGACCGTTTCATGTTATGTAAAAGCCTTAATTTCTATCTGTATGTTTGTTGTTGAAATTTCCAGGGCCTTAAGAATCGCCCAACGTAGAATATACATTTTGAACAAGGGGGGGGGGGGGGGGGGGGATGAACAACATAAAATGAGTGTTCTTTCACGGCTGATAGTATTTTCATGAAATTTGACAAATAGCATCCTTATAAGGCCGATAAAACTATAGGCCATGTGGCATCTCACAATTTTTTATGGAAGGAGGGGTTGTGGGGGATCCAAAACTTAAAATGAGTACCAGCTCTTCAACGGTTCAGATTTTCATGAAATTTCACATCATTATAAGATTTTTATTCATTGTCCGGACATCGCACATAATCTAATCCGAGGGAGGCTGAGTTTTAAGTGACACACCACTTCTACGGCCAAATAATTATTTAAAATGTAAACATTCCTAAAATCATCTAACTTATCATTACCAACCGGGTAATCTGTTCATGGCAAAAAAAATGACGTAAGAGCGAAAATAATACATGAACTAACTTGAGTTGTTCACTGTCTGAAGCAGACGATTTAGCAGTATGGTCGAAATGAGCCTGCACTTTAGCAGTTACCGCGTTCAAAAGGCACAGGTCCATCACAGTAGGGAGATCTCGTTTAGGAACAAGTAAACCTGGAATATGAAAATACATAACATTAAAAATATTAAATCAAGTCTAAAGCTTAAAGAAAATATTTAAAAAAAAAATCTGACGTACCACTGGTTTCAATCTGAGGTGTTAATGCAATGATGCAGTTCTTGGCAGCATTAATGTCATAACGTACGCTATTGACAACATCCGCCACATTTTTCAGAGCTGCTTCAGCGTATTGAGTATACATTCCCTGTTTAACCAAACAGTCCTAAAAAAAATAATAATATCCACAAATTAATCTCCTAAACAAATCACACTATTAATTTTCTCTTTTGCATATCTTGAACACTCAACTTTTTATATATTATATTATTAATTTTATTTCTATTTTCATTATTTATTTGTATTTGTACTTATTTATTTGTTGTTTTGCCACGATTAGTCTAGTAATATTGTTTTATGTAAATTTAGAACTAGGTTTTGTTAAGAAATATTTCATGAGTTAGCTAACGGTACAGCCGGGGGACTCCCAAGTTTTAATGGCACCCTTTCACCCGAGATGTATTAGAAGGGTCGCTCTCTGCAAACTGACTTAGTTCATAACTAGACCTGACGATGGTATAAAGCCGAAACCGGTAGTTGTATATATATATATCTTTAGTGGAATAGACAATATTTCAAAAATAAGTTTGTTTTATTCATTTTTTATATATCGACAAAAATTTCAGTATGAGGATTCACAATTCCGTATGTAAATCAACTATATGGACTTTTACCCCAAACGGTCGATGGTTATGAAGGAAGAGAGAAAACAATTGATTAATTCGTGCTGGGGAAGTTCATTGCAGGTGATTCACCGACTTTATTTTTTACTTCCCAGCTATACGCCGCAGTATAGGGGAAGTTATGTAATCGGACAGAAATTCGATGCAGAGTTTTCAACCACGAGATTCCAAAAATGAAAAAAAAAATTCTGCCTATGTGTATATGTCTGTGAATACGATATCTCCCAATAGAATGAATGTATCGAGGCGAAATTTTACATGTATTCAAAACTCTCTAAAGACGACACCCACTGATTTTCAGCCAAAGAGAAGGGGATTAGTAGGGAGGCTTAACAAAAAACTATAATAACTGTCGTTGTAATGAATGTATTGACACGAAATTTCATATGAAAATTCAAAACCACATAAAGATGGAACCTATGAATTTTCCGCAAAATCAGTCAAAGGGAAGGGGGGACCAGAGAAGGGGGCTCGACTCAAAATACCCTAAGAACTGCCGATGTAATGAATGTATCAACACAACATTTAGTAAGAGGATTCAGAAGCCACAATAAGTCAAATATTGAGTTTTAGCCCAAAAGGTGGGGAGACCAAAAACGTAATAGATTTATCTGTGCTAGGGAAGTCTATAGCCGATGATTCACCGACAACCTTTTTTATTTATTTAGAATTCCAGTTTTGTTGACAGTAAATATAGAATGGCGTTACTATGAGAAGGGCAGGTCCTTTTATTTCGTTTGAAGATGGAAAAGATCATCTGAAATAGGTTGATTGTTTAGCATACTACAGAGATCGACAAAATAGCTGATCTCCGAAGAAATCAATAGATGTTAGGTTAGGTTTTATGACTCATGCCCGAGCTTTATCTACGAGGTCATATCGCCTACTACCAGAGCGCTCTTTCGTCACTTTGGTGGACATGAGCCCGACTCTACTGTGGGAGTCCTAAATTTGGCCTACCCTAAATATTTTATTCACCTAGGGTAGGGGTCTTTAACGAGTACCTGCCATCGTACAGGCTCGGGACCATCGCTTAACGTCCCATCCGAAGGACGGCGTGCTTAAGTTTATTTTACCTCCCAGATAAAATAAACTAAGGGCCTCGGTCGGGTTTCGAACCCACGTTCTTGAGCTCAGAAGGCAAGTACGCATACCACTGAGCTACCGGCGCCCTCTGAAATCAATAGATTTCAAAGCATAACATGTGCACATACTGATACTTAACAATTTTGCAGAGATATCGTGAAACACGTTAGTATTTGTTAAGTCATGGCTGAAGATGGTAGCAAAACCGAAAGTACTTATATTTTATATATCTTGTGAAATAGACAATATTTAAAAAAACATTTGTTTTTCATTATATTTTTACCTACACATACGTTACTTCTGAATAATAGTGCACATAATAGACCCACCTTCATCCATGGTATGAAAGTCTTGTGGGCAGTCCTCGGCCCCCAGACCAAAGAGTGGAGAAGGAAGGGGGTGGGATCCACCTTGTTACCCAGAGCCAGCCTCTCAAGGTACGGCGTCGAAGGAGGCAGCTGCAGCAGAAGTCTAAAAAACATATTGCAATTATTCGCATCATTGAACAATACAAGCAATAGCCATGTACTGCACTCACATTTACAAAGCAGAAATTAAATTGTATATAAACAAATGAAACCTACCTCCAACATATCAAAAAGCAGTATTGTATGGCGCAGAGAGTAGTATAAGATATCTTTTCAGAACATCTCGTTGATGGAGTGCATTGATCAGTAATACTTAATATATCAACCAGTGCATCCATTAATAAAGGATATTTCACTTTATCTGGAGTACCCAAAATAAAATTACAGGCCTGAAAACAAGAATTCTTGGTTATATTTACATTGAGTAAAACAATAAGTGAACAACAGGGTGACAATCTCAGATTGCTCTTCCTGTTGAGCAGTCATGAGCATAATGCCAAGGGAACACCAAGGAGAAAAGAGTTCTAGTACCATACTGAATTTATATTATATCTTTAGGTGTTAAATCTTTTTTTTTTTTAAATATAATTATATATACAATACATATTTTGTGTATCAACTAATAAGAGAAATAGAAAAATAAGATAATAAATAGTTAAATGATAAAAGAAAGCTATGGCATAAAAAGTGTATAGATGATTAAGTCTTCAATAAACTAGTGGGGCATGTGGGATCATGAACATTAGGAAGGGTTCTTGTCGCAAGTCTGCGGACTAAAAGATTAGGGTGAAAGGAAAGGGTAGAATCGAATTTTTTGTAGCGGCATTTGATCCCTTGGTTGTGTTTGGATTCCATAAGAAGTCGAAGGTTTAGTTGAACCCCAGAGTTCAGCTTCACATCCCCATATAGGCTTCAGTAATTTGTTGTAAATGAGTATTTTATTACTTAATGTGAGTTTCGAACTGTTGTCTAAGTCGTAATAAGAGTTTGTATCGTCGATTAAATTCTTGTCTTTTAAGTCTAGTATGAGGGTTCCATGTTAGGCGTTTGTAAATAAATAACACAAGGTAGCGGACCCGAACAACGGGAAGGGGTGTGTTATAAAAAGTGACAGGATATGTTGTACGACGCAGGATGAAGGTAATGTGTGTACATTTCTTATCGCTGACTTTGATCCTCCACCTGCGGAACCATGTCTCAAGGGATGAAAGAGGTTCCTGAAGGGAATCGGACGCTTTTTGTCAATTACTGTTTGAGGAAAGGATGGCGGTGTCATCCGCAAAAGTGCATAGCAAGGTATTAGAATGGGAAAGAATGCTGACAGTGTATATCTATGTTGGACTTACAAGGCCGCATAATTTAGGAGGTTCTTGGTTGTTCAATTCTCCATAGGTGAGTGAATAGAACCGTGGACGCATTGAAAACTCATCTTGAGGAGTAAACTTGTAATAGTCATCAATATCATTCCATGGGCAGAAGAGGCGGGACGCAACTCCACTTTCACCATCCTTCATTATATTGGTCCCACTCAGAAGGTTCCATTGCACCTGTAAGTGTTAATAAATTTTTTTTAAAATCTATTCAAAAAATGTTAATGAAAAAATAGTTAAATATATTTAAGAAAATCTAAAACATACCTGTTCAAGAAGAGCAGAAGGAGCATCATATAAGTGTTTGACAAGATAGTCCAAAAGAAGTAGAAGTCGAGACATATGAAGAATTTGTGACTCCCGCATTACGCCACGAACCTTCTCCGACACTCGGATCATACCGGAGGCACATGCTAAGAGTACTGACTTCTTCTGCATCAAGTTGAGTGAGTGGAACAAGAAGAGCACCAACTGGGCATGTTCAACGTTCAAATCTGTAAAAATAACATCAGAACATAATTACTTGAATGAGTCTTGTTAATTAAAGAAAAAAAAAAAAGGGGGGAGGGGGCAAGTTTGAGAGTATATATACATATGTATAGAAAAGCGATGCAAAATACCTTCAACTTCGGAGTCAGCTGTTGTAGAAGTTGAACAAATATTATCAATCAAAGTATTGATAAGTCTCTGCCAAATACTAATACAAGCTGATTCTTTTTCGGTCTGAGGCTTCAACAAAAGAACCTGAAAAATAACAAACAATATTATTTTTGTTTAAGTTTTTATGGACAGTAGAAATAATTCCTATAAGTGAGTGAGTTACCTGGGCTAGAACAGAAAGTGTCCTAGGATAGACTTGGAGAGGCCAGGCTTGGCTATCCGTGGTGGTCACGGGACTCACTCCGAGGTGAAGGAGAAGTGTTGACTGAAGGGACGGAGATAGCAGATTCCTTGCCAGGAGATTATGTGTGTACTGTGCCAAAGCTTGCGAGAACTCTGAGTATAACTGACCCAGTACAGGCCCAAAACATGCCGCTATTGTACCTTCAAAGTGACAATAAACTACAGTTAATTAGGAAAATATTTGATATATATATACAAGTGAACATTCTTAACCAATTTCTGTACCAGGAAATAAAACATATAAAATCGGCCTTCGAAGGGTTGGAATTTATGTTCGATTTGCCAGGAGGCTGGCTGATTGAGGTGAAAAATTGATGGAGATTATCACACTTCTCCCTATCTCAGGACTGCATAATGTTCAGAAGCGCTTCAAGTTAGCAGCAGATGAATGGGGACGATTAGTGGTACGTTCATCAATTGATCAGGCGATTAATCAAAGGAATACTCCGAAAGATGGCTCTTATGGCATCAGCTCACCTTTGGAACACCAAATACTGATATTGGAACGGTTAACCAACTTGAATCATCGTTGATTTTACGGTTTTTGTGTTATTTTATTGTATTATTGTAAAAGTTTACGTGTCTTAAGGAAAATATTGATAGCTAGCCCTCTAAGCATATACATGTGTAAGAAATTCTAATACATTTTTATTGAAAAATAGAAGGTTTTTTAGAAATGATGCGATAATTTTGTTAAGCAGTTTATATCAACCTTCTTTGAAAGAACATATACGTGGGACAATCAATGCCTTTTTCAATCCCTATGTTTTTGACATCCGGTTTTTCCTCAACCCCTCAGTTTTGAGAAGGTATTAGAAATAATAGTTTTGTAGTATTTCTTACCCGTATCCGTCCTTGCAGTTTCTCTGTCTAAATCTCTTATTATGGCGGCCAGCATCACCATTTGTTGTTCTGTAAGTCCTGACTCGACATACCGCGCCAAATACTGAGCTTTACTTGTGACTAGAAATTTGCTCATGATGTTGAATATTTGGGTAGCCAATGAAATATACTAAAAAAGAAATTAATAAAAGTTAAAATTGAAAAAAAAAAAATATATATTTAAACAGTAGAAGAAAAAGCTGATATAAGAAGGAAAACTTACTCCATTGGGCTCGCCTTTGTCGGGCACTATAGAGTATGAGCCATCAGTGACGTTCTTCTGCATGGAATCCTGAGAGTCCTGACTTTGCGGTTTGGACGAGTTGTCATTGTCCGGTATGGCTATGGTCTCCTCAAACCAGAGTCCTAATAGAGGTTCACTGTCATCATCTGTGTAAACATATCGATCAAAGCCACATTAGACAACTGAAACAATGTCTAACTACTTAGCCTAATGTTAAAGTAATGAAATATATAAACAAATAAAAAAAAAAAAGTTTTTCAAAAATATATCTTATATTTCAATTATTCAATTATAGTATATTAAAAAGAAAATAAACTTTTTTCTTCCGCAAGCGATCTGTGTTGGGTGGAAATATGAATAATAGACATTAAAAAAATAAATTCTAACATGTCGCATTTTGTGTTGTACAGATAGATTATATACAAGATCATCAATACAACATAAAATGCGACACCTTTCATTTCATTTATTTTTTGAATGTCTATTTTCACCCAACTCCGAGAGGAAAGCAAAGGTTTATTTCATACTTTTCAGTGTTCTTTAATTCAAATTTAATGTATATTTTTGAAAAACTTATTTTCTAGTCAGTTATTGTGACTCATGCCCGGACTTTATCTACCAGGTCATATCGCCTACTACCAGAGCGCTCTATCGTCGCTCTGGTGGACATGAGCCCGACTCCTGGGAGTCCTAAATATTGCCCAGGTTTAGTTAATTTGTGCAGGAATCTTTAACGAGTACCTGACATTGTGCAGGCTCGGGACCATCGCTGTTTATATTATTTTTTATTTTCTAACTATTAGTTATCCACCTGCATTTTAAATCTATTATAAGTTTTATTTAACAGCTGTTGATTTATGTCTATATTTTTTTGTAGTTATGGAAATCAGCCTTTGCGACGCTATAATTCTGTTGGTCCTACTTCAAATTTGACCAATAATAATTAATAATCGAAAATTGTATAAGGCACATTTTATGTAATAGACAATTGTCCCATAGAACCAACTGTTTTCTTACAAACTTCTGAAAAAATGACACACTATATGACATGGAATGGTTAAAAAGTGAACTGCTCGAGACTAATTAAAAAGGGTACAACTGTAACTGACCGACAACAGGAGAACTTTCATCAGAGCAGCTCATATCATCATCTTCGTAGTAAGTTGTTGAATCTGAGGTGCTGAACGTGTCTCCTTCTGGAGGATGCTTCTGTATCCTTTTTAGAGTACATGCCTGAGAACAATCAACAAACTAGAGTGTACCGGGGTGAATGGAACAATTCAAGGGTAAAGCGCTACCTCAGAGGTAAAAGGTCAGTGTATTTTATATAAAAAGCAAATATATCGCTATACACTTTTCTAAAAACGGATAGGCTTAACAAAATTTGAAAACCTTGGAAGCAGAGTACAATCAAAAATATTTAAAAATGTAAATAATGAAAATACAAAATATAAGCAACAAACAGCATCGCGGGGAAAATGTCCCATACCATTAATTTCGTCATATCAATAGAATCTATAGTAGGATCATGATCGAAAATAAATGATCGTAAAAACAGTGGCAAGAAAAGAAGTGAATTTCCCGGGTAACATTGATAATAAATATGATGTTCCTGAAACGTTTGCCTAATGACCTTAATGCTTGATACTACATACTCGACCTTTTATTTCTCAAGTACACAGATCAGTTTTTAAAACTATATACATTCTATATTGAATTCCTGAATAAGCAGATTCAAAATGTGAAGTTTGGTAGAAATATGTGGCCATTTTCATGTGATGATAACTAGGAAGTGCCACCACGACCAATGGGTGATAATTTCTCCCCTCTTGATATTTTGACATTGCCATTATCTTTCTTTTAGCACATTTGCTTCTTGTATTTATTTTTTATACAGTTGTTCTATTTGTAAAGAAAACAAAAAGACACGAAAGCTAAAAACCACTTGTATGGCCTTTGTTAACCCTGAAACGGATAAAATCCAAAAGTTTTCAAAAATACACAATATACAGAAGACTTCTTAAACTTTTAATAATGAATATTTCAATTATTAAAACAGCTGATAGCGTTTAAATGTGAATAACACGAACTAGAACGTGGCTAAAAAAATACTATTTTTGAAACAGTTTTTTTTTCCTAACTAAATTAGTAAGTGCAAAAGCCTATACGAGTACATATTAGGATGTGCTGTCAAAGTAACAAAACTGCAAATCCAAGAAAAGTACAGTGTGAGCAGTTCACTGCAACACAAGCTTAAATTGGATTTGTTCAACATTTATAAAGACAATTTCACTCTAATATAGACTTTTCAGTTCACTAATTCTCACTGCTTTCACTTTTTACTGTTGATTTTTATTTGCATAGTCGGATTTTAATTTTAATGAATTCATTTTATTTTGTTCTATTGACGTGTAGTCACGAGCTCAAGAACAGTACCTTTCTGTAGGTGACCGTAGCTAGATAGAAGAGGAACTGATTGATAGGAACAGCATTAAGAACGGTGACACTCCTCTGAAGGGCTGTGGAGTGAGCAGTGATGGAGAGCTCTGCATAGTCCGGGGGTGAAGAAGCGAGGGAGGCAGCAGCCAGACTGTTCTCGTAGTGGACATCCTCCAGGAGGTGGCTCATCAGACGGAGCGCGTGCGAGGCCAGCGCCACAGACAGAACTCCGAAACCTTGCTGACTGAAAACACACAAAGAAAATAATAATATAAAAAATATTGCAGAGAAGTTCACACGCTGAAGGGTTCCCTATATGACTAATAAATACATAATTCTATAATATATTTTGATTCTGCTTTTGTCAATGCCACCTGACGGAATTCGGGCCAATGACAAAAAATAAAATCAAGGGTTCAGTACACAAATGTAAAACGGAACCCTTAAACAGTAGCTCAGTTGTTTGTCCGTCATGCCGAAAACGCAGGCAGGTCACCTTGACCCACATCAAGATATAAGTACATTTAAAAAAAAATAAAAACTTACTGCCCTTCTTCTTCAGTTAAGAATTAAGATGAAACTCCATACAAAATTTCAAGAACACTAGTTTAGCCGATCTCGAATTAAGGCATTTGATTTCTCACCATTATAATCTCCCCTTCCCCCCAAAAAATAATTTATATTATAATATGGCGCCACGTAATATTATTTTTAAAATATGCAATATTTTACTGAAAAGCTACTTTATTCTTGTACATTGAATATCATCCCATTCGGCTAACTTTGAGAAATATAATGATGAATATACGTACACTTTCATAAGGTTTATTCTAGCTGATCCATCCCGACTTTTGCTCGGAGATTTGCCCTTCTCTTCCTTGCTTGACTTTTCCGAAGGTATTTGACTAGATGCAGACAACTGCCCTTGCAGACCGGACACAATCAACCAAGCCCCGATCAGCATATAATTTTGGTGGATCTAAAATATGTATTAAACAAAGAAAACAAAAATTAGAAAAAATAAAATAAAATAATACAATACGTATAATTTCATAAATCAAAATGAATTTCGAGATGTAAAAATGAACCTTGAAAGAAGGAATTGTCAGGAGGGGTAAAACATGAAAATGCGAAGTTGAAGATTGTAAGAGAAGATTCTGCTATTCTCCTCAGACAGAAGCGAAAAGAAATTACTTAGGGCCGGAGAGTCTCACACAACTTGAGCATACGTTCAAAAATGCTAAACACTAGTCAATTATAAGCCATGTTTTTTCTTGAAAATAAGATTACAAAAGAAAAATGATTCTTTTAATAAACAATAAATAGTAAATTTTCTGGAATTAATCCAATTAATTTCAAATTATTTTCTATTATTATTTTTTAAATTCTGTTTCTAATATTCAACAACTCTTCCGAGCCGGATTGACACATCGTTTAGACAAGTCAGAATCCCTTAGAACGACAGAATCGGCGCGCACAATTTTTTCAAGATATCATATAGAATCACAATGCATTTCAAACCTGAATCTTCAATGCCTCTCGATATAATTTTATTTAAAAATATACAAACAAATTTCAATCTTAATAATATTAAAAATAAAAAATAAATAACACATAGAAAAATATCATAAAATTCTATTAAAAAATTGAAAAATTAAAATACATTACATTTCCTCCAGCTCTTGTTGAAGTTTTAATCACAGAAGAAATAAGGTTAAAAATTTCCAAAGCTTTTTCAACAACTGAAGTCGCCAAAGCATCAGTATTAACTTCATCTTCATTGGACTTGCCGCTACTGCCTTCAGACACAAAATAAATAAATATATTAAATAAAGAAACAGTCAAAATAAAAATATAATATACTGGTGTAAGTCACGATTATTAGTGGTGTAAATCGGAACACTGCGTGATGGATGAAGCCCAGAGCGACGAGCTCAGCACAGTCAAGATACGATACTTACTCTTAATCGCCCGACTTCAAGCTGTATCGAACTTTTTTCCTCTCGAAGCGAAACTCTCAGAGAATTATCAAATTAATACACAATCAATTTTTTGTTTCGAATTTCGAAAAAAATCGATAGAACTTCTCATGCGATTCTCCAAGCGCTACAGTTTTCTCATGTATAATAACCAGATGACGCAGGTTTTTCTGTTTTGTACACGACCCCATATAACTTTTAAACGGTAACAGATAATTAAATTGTAGTTATCAGATTATATAGAATTTTAATATACTAAATTTCATGTCGATATATTCATTACATTGCGATTTAGAGTTAAGCCCCTGACACACCCCTCTTTCCCCTTCATCGAAAACCTATTTGTTTCATTTATGGATGGATATTTGAATTCATATATTAAATTGTGTACCGTTACATTCTTCGTGTTATCGTGTCCACGGATATACATAAATGTTTGTTTTTTTTATTCTTGGTTTTACGGGATCGGAAAATATGAAATTCCTGTGAAACCTCAACATCTTTAGTTCATAATTTTCTCCACCAGAGGTAAAACTATATCATCGACTTCCAAAACCACTCAAAATGTAGTATTTCATATTGTGTGAGTTTATTGGAAAAATATTTGAATATGTTCTCCTTCATAGTTTTGAAGATAGGAGTCGATTGACCTACGTAAAAGAATGAATGGGATTCTGTGTCTCCGAACGTTGACGCTGAAACATTATTCGACATAATATTTAAAAATCGAATACTGAAGAAGTAATACAACGGTAGAGTAGCCTGTGTGTTTATATGTAGATTTTACAAATCTGAATAGCATTAGTCTAAAAAAAAGAGAGCCATTTTAGCATTGATTTTAGTTCATTTTCACAAGTTAAGCTATGGCACTTTTTGCAGCAAGATCTTGAAGTAAGATATCAGATAAGATATCTATAGACATAGATGAGCTCTTTAAGTTTCGAAGATACGAACAATGTGACTACGACGTACGAATGCAGGTCAAATAAAGTGAAAAACGTACAATCAATATTAAAAAATGTACAAGCAAAAAGTTACACTTTTTTGAGTATTATGCAAAAAAACAAAAATAGAGTATTTCATCAAGTCTTTAAGACAAATATTACTTAAAATTTGGTATGGCTAGTTGTTTTAAGTTGAGAAATGCGGACATGAAGTGGAAATATATATTTTTTTAAATTATCCTCTAATCCACAAAATTTTAACACACCGATTTCGGCATTACAGCCTCGTCGGGTTTAGTTATAAACTAAAGTTTTGAAACTAAACCTGATGATGGTAACGACGAAACTTTTTTGTTCTATAGATAACTCAAAATAAGTGTTCCTTTAATTTATAGCTATTTATCGACTTAATAGAAAACTCTTATTGGAAAATACACAATAAAACGTAATTTCTTAAGAAAGCTTTTCCGGATCCATACTTTTAGGATTTATTTTTTTATTTTGACTTTCTACATTCATTGTGCTAAGGACTCTGCGACAAATATCTTGCATATTTTTCAAGACTTAATCAAATAACTTACTTGGTGGAGGAACAGTTTTTGGGGAAACACCAGAAGAAATGCCAAGGACACTGGCGGCGGTGGCTGTGGAGAGGGCACAGTAGATACATCCCATGGTGACTGAGGTCAACTTCTCCAGCCGTGAGGGTGTGAGAGGTTCCAGAACTGGAAGGGACAAGGCGCTCCAGGCAACGTTCAGATCAGTCACCACGTTCTGAAGGCTGCTCAAAACAAAAAAGAACATATCACATAAATAAAAAAGAATACGCACAGGATGTTACACGATTATAGTTTCACCTCTTACAGCATTATCAAGTCTTCTCGATAAAGTGAAAATATTGACAAATAGTTCTATGTGTCTTATTTTGAAATATTCATTTGAAAAGATGAATATACACAAAGTATGAAGTGATTATACAGTGGAAATATCGTCAAGTAGCCTGTGGGTATTCATCTGGAATATCATTTCGACAACATGAATTTATGCAAAGTAAATCTGAATCCGTTCATCATATAAATTCAAATGTATAGTAAACAGACTGAAAGGTCCTTGGGATAACCAAGTGAATCTACCTAACTAACCAATCACAAAATATCGATCACAGAACAGTAAATGTTCAGGTTTGTTTTATCATACTGAGGAGGGGCCAATGCTTTTCGAACAGACTTTCAAATGGCACGCTCTTCAACCGTCAACTGACTCACTTGAAGATCTTCAAAATTTAGTAAATGCTGAAATTCTCCCTTGCGATTACACATATAAAATCTTAAATCCATTCATTCCCTAAAAAGTTCCATCTAAATCTTATTACCACCCTCCTCTTCAGGTTGTCCATTTGGCAATAGATCAACAAGTGTCTTACCACCTCTAGCCTAACAGATATATGCATGTTCAGTAATCTAAACAGCAATGGGGTAACGATCTTTGGATTTTGAATCTTAAAATAAAATATAAAACTTCCTATCCCGATAGTAAACCTATTGAGCATCTAATGATATGAAATGTAAATAAATATACAAATTTGTTGTAAATATATTATTTAAATATACACACTAATAATATTTATAACCGTTTATACGCTATGTACAAAGCTGGAGAAGTAAACATAAAATACAGATGCAGACTATGTCCCTTAGATATTAGCGTTCATATTATACAGCTCTATTCAGTTTCAGTTGACATTTGATTATCTATGTCAAGAGAAACTTCAAATACATGATTACCTGCTTAGCTCTAAGCAACTGACTTACCTATGTCTCATAGCTTGGGCTTCCGAGACAGAACTTGGCAGGCTGAAACCCTTCTTAGACACAGCTGTACTGTATTTACTTATGTATCGATTCAAATAGGGCAACTGAAGACATATATCTATTAATACATCCGCAGCTCCTAAACTTTGCAGATTTGAAATGTTCTGTTGTACAAAAACAGTCTGAAAAAAAAATAAAATAATAAAATAAGTAAAATAATAATACATAAAAACTGAAATATGATAGCCTATGCCTTGAATGACAGACGTAAATGCGATAGTAAATGAAAGTGAACATGTTAGATAATGCGATTAACCTTAACAATACATTTTTTTTGTATATCTTCAACTGTATATCAATATGTCAGGGGTCTGCAACCTCTTTGCACTTACGGACCAAAGTTTTGATGCGCTAGCCGCATATCAAAATGAAATAAGAAAATTAGCGCAAAGGCCAGGATAAATATAAGAAAAATTTATAAATCGAGAAAAATATTACTTATATTTTAAAAAATCAATTCACAAAAAGTAAATACTAAAAAACTGGATCAACTAACCTCTAAAAGTAACTACTTACATGTTAACGGAGTAATTAAAACGACTGACTCCATCATCTTACCCGACATATATAAAATTTCTCCTGAGGGCGCCGATAGCTCAGTGGTATGCGTGCTTGCCTTCTGAGCTCAAGGTTGTGGGTTCGAAACCTGACGGCGGCCCTTAGTTTATTTTATCTGGGAGGTAAAATAAACTTAAGCATGCCGTCCTTCGGTGGGACGTTAAGCGATGGTCCCGAGCCTGTACGATGTCAGGTACTCGCTAAAGACCCCTGCCCTAGGTGAATAAAAATTCAATTCATAGGCAACATTTAGGATTCCCATAGTAGAATTGGGCTCATGTCCACCAGAGTGACGAAAGAGCGCTCTGGTAGTAGGCGATATGACCTCGTAGTTAAAGCCCTGGCATGAGTCATAATAACTAACTATAAAATTTCTAAAGCGTAGAACATTCCATGAATCCCTATTGGTCAGATTTACAATGTTCTGAAACTAACCTGAAGGTTTAAAAGTTATTTGATCTGAAACAATCTTTTAGATGAATAAAAACATTAAAATAACTTTAAAAACAAAGGAAACTACGTTTAAATACAAAACGAAGGGAACAGGTTATTTGAATAAAAAGAAAAAGGTTTGGACCAAGCCTCAATAAAAAGGAATATATACATATTACAGAAAATAAATAAGTTAAAATATTAAGGTTACAAAATAGAACTTCTCCCGGACGATTCTAGATCAATGAACATATGAAATTAGCTACTGACAAACATAAATCCAGTTCGTGTCAATCTTTTTTAGGAGGGCCAGAAACCTATTAAAATTTAGCTGAAAGCTATTGTACTCACTTCAACTTCGTTGGTCTTGTCTGGAGTGGTTTCTGTAGACTTGCCCTCATTAGACTCCGGCGTCTGGGACTTACTAGGCAGGCTATAGTCCAGCAGTGGAGAGGTCAGCTGTTCTATGATCTGATTTGATAGATCGGCTCTCGCACGTACTTTACCCTCTTTATTTTCATTTTTACTCTCCCCTGACGAATCACCTGACAAAAACAAAGAAATAAAAAATAAATTAAAGACTTCAAATCCAATAAGTAACACGATTAGAATAGATATTAAATACTTTCTGACATAGTTGGCGGAACCTAAAAATAACAAAAATAAATAGGGATGTTTCACATGTCATCTTCCAGAAACTTATATTATACTAAGAGGGCCGTATTTTTTACATTTTACTAATACAAGCATTGTACCCTCGACTTGAGAATGCCTCGTATCATAGGGCCAACCTTCTAGGTGGGTAGATTTCTCGGTCCTTCTAGTATGATAAGTAACTGCTGTCCGTTTTTCGGTTCTATTTTTCGATAATTTATGAGTTGAAGTATGTTGAAAGAATTAATAAATAACTATATTAAGATAATTATGTCATTCATTTGTGTTTTCAAAAATCTCCTCACATACTAACTTCAAATGAACCTACGATACATCAATGTTTAACACCGAATCTTTAATCACTGACGAACAATGTTTAAACCAAGAAAATCAATCATCTTACTTTCTAAGCAATGAATCACCGTTATCAAACTAAGGCATCAATCTTTGATTTATTTCATTTCTTCAGTCACATATATTTGTTATCTATCATGCTTTCTACTGCTATCTCATACAAGTTCTTTAATTATTTTATTTCTTGCACTTAAATTTTTAAAATTATACTCATGATGGCTGATTACAAATTCATTGTAAAAGTGACACTTCAATCTTTAGTTTCAATGAACGTGATCCACGTTTTATGCTCAATTAATTACATTATTAGTTAGTTATTATGATATATGCCCGGGCTATAACTACGAAGTCATATTGTCTACCAGAGTGCTTTTTCGTAGCGTAGCTCTTTGCCAAACCTAAATTTTTATTCAACTAGGATAAAGGGTCTTCAACGAATACCTGACATCGCACAGGCTCGGGACCATCGCTTAACGTCCTATCCGAAGGGCGGCTTAAGGTTTTTTCATCTCTCAGATAAAGAACCTAAGAGTCTCGGCCGGGCTAAGAACCCGCGATCTTAAGCTCAGTAAGCAAGCACGCTACCTCAAGAATATCATGATTGAATTGCCCTTCATCCACAGTATAGAGGCATAAAACAACTTATTTTTATACGTTTCATAGCGATTTCGAAATTAAGTTACAGCTTAAAAGGTAATTTGCTTAATAACATTCAAAAATCAATAATGGTTGGAATGTAATTATTTTACTTAAATCAATATGTCAAGGGTGATTATTTACATAATATGAAATGAAATAAATGGGTATTTAAACAGAAAAACTATGTTCATTCGTTCATTCAGTTAGTTCGAATTTTGAGATCGTTTTCATGGTTGCAATGCCAGCTAAACTGTCTTTAAATCAAAACATTTATGGCAGTTGGAATTATTTGTTCAAACAATTATACATTCTATGTCTATGTTTGGCTTTGGTATCATTTCGATTTGGAACAGAACGTTTCGAAGTAATGGGGAAAAAACAACGTTACTACAACTATTCTGTAGTAACATCATTCATTATGTATACATTGTATTATATTATTTGGGCCATATTGTTTAAATCAGCACCCAAAGATGTGGCAGAGCTAATGAATGTTATACTGCTAGCTTTACAATCATTGATAGCTATTGTTTCGATATACACTGTGGTAACTAGTGGAACTAAAACAATGAATAATCTAAATGATATTGTATATGGTGATATTCAACTGTATACAATAGACGTCATTGTTCCTTTTAGAGAAGAAAAAAAGAAACTTTACACAGTCATTACAATACTAATGTTGACATATACAGTATTCATATCAGCTGATTATATTATATTATTTCACTCTTTTAACAAAACTAAACTTTTTTCTATTGATTCTTGGATATTTTCAAAAATTAATACTGTGTATAGTTTTACTGTTCAGTTCCAATTTTTAATAACAATTGCTACTATAGGAGACAGATTTCAGCTAATGACGAATAGATTAATTCAAATGTACAATTCAACATCAATCAATTATGAAAAAAATGTATTAATTAGAAAATACAAATTCAATGAAGCATTAAAAATAATAAAAACTGTTAAGAAAAATCATGATAATTACATAGAAATATGTTCAAAATTTAATAAGCAATTTTCATTGGCTAATCTCATGAATGTAATTATTAATTTTGTGGCTATAACGAGTCATATTTACACTATAATCAATGCTATAATCGATCAAGCTTCTTCGGAATACAAGAATGATTCAGACATCATATACTGTGGATATTGGACCTTATTTCGGTGCTTACAGATAATTATACTAGCCTGGATAGGACACAAAACAAGCTTTCAGGTAATACCATCTTTCACTTACATACCAACTTAAAGTACGAAAGTGTGGGGGTTCAGATAGCGTCCTTGCCTAGTGTGCTTTAGATCGTGGATTCGAAACCCAACTGATGCCCTTACGTTTTCCAGTCGGGAAGTTAAAAACCTAGAGCATGAGATGAACCTGTGCTGTCAGATATTCGTTAAAGAGGCAACATTTTGAACTCCCAGAGTAGAATCGTGGTCATACTCACCTGAGCGACGAAAGTGCGCTCACAAAAACAAACCAACATTATGTAGCATACTATCCTAGTCATCTGTACTGATGACTAGGATAGTATGCTAAAATATACAAATAGTAATATGGAAAAAAAAGTGAGTATTTGCTTAAAAAAACTATGAAGTTCAATCATTTTTTAATAAAAGAATAAGTATCGACATAACTTTTGAAATTTTTTCAACAAAACAAATTATTTTTCCAAAAACATTATATATATATATATATTTCAAGTATTCTTTGGGGTTTGTTTTCCTGATTATGCCTAAAAATGAAATTACAAGTAGGTGTACTTGTCAATGTGTTTATAGCTGAAATCCTCGGAATATGTATTTATATTTAATATTTTATAAATAATCCGGGTCCTAATGATGACATCGTTAATACGGAAATGCAGCGACAAAATATTATTGTCCGCATGTCAATTAGCCCAGACTTATCAGAATAATTAATATTATAATAAATAATGAACTTAATACAGCCTGACTGTTCATAAATACATGTACAGTTATTTGTAATAAGGTAATTCATTGTCAAATCAACGAATGTAAAACCTCACACCCTCAGAATCTCATCAACCCTAAGATGCAATGCAATAATCTTTTACAATAATGCGGGATAACTGCAAATTTTAAATTTTATGATACCAAATTGATTTGAACTCGTCTACTACATAAGACAGATATCTTGAAATAATAGAAAAAATCCATTTATGACATTTTTGATACACCGATAAAAGATTATAGAGGTGGGGAGAAAAATATCAATAATTCTTTGATCTCTAATTTTTTCCCTGAAATTGATGTCTTCCTAAGGTCAATATGGACTGATATAGCAAGGAGCACAAGGCAGAAATAAATCATGAACTTGAATGAAATAAAACTAGTTTATTTGTGGTATTGTCTAATTTCACATAATATATATACATGCGAGTACTTTCGGTATTTCTACCATCCTCAGCCGAAAGCATAGAAATAAGACTCGGCTGAGGATGGTAGAAATACCGAAAGTACTCTCATGTATATATTTATATTATGTGAAATTAATTGTATATATTTATATTTATGTGAAATTAGACAATACCACAAATAAACTAGTTTTATTTCATTCAAGTTCATTTGAATTATTTCACAATATCTCCGCAATAATGTCAGTTTTCAAAAAAAAATCAGATTTTTGTTTTGAAGCTCCTGGAATTAAGGTTTACTACTATTCTGCATTGTATCAATCTAGAACCCTATTTAAATTGTAGGAGCTTGACAATAGAAAGGTATGCAGCTACTTATGGAGAATATATACAATTTAAGTAAAATATAATTAACATAAATTAATTAAAATCAAAATATTTGCAGGCCAATAACATTGTCCTACCAATTCATAAGCTAATTGAATCGGATTTCATCAATGAAGAGACCAAAAAAGAGGTAATCTTAAAAATTGTACATGAACAGCAAGACACAGTAATAGATTGATCAAAGACTACAACAATATACAAAATTATATTTTTTGAATTATTCTATTCTATTATACCATTAATTTTTATTATTTTTTGAATTTCAGTTGCATAGTTTTTCACTTCAATTATTGCACAAAAAACTACATTTTAGCGCCTGTGGTATGTTGCCTTTAGACCTAACACTAATACAAAACGTAAGTAACCAAATAAAAATTATTAGTAGCAATTGACCCAGTGAGGTGAATAAATACTGTTCATAAATCAGGAAGATGATAAATGTTAATAAATAATACGATGATAAATGCTAATAATAACACATCACCACCAATTCGGAGCTTCCATAATTCGTTACGTATTTTTTGGTATAAAATAGTTATTTTTTAATTGAAGAATTTGAATTTGAAGAATTATATATTAAAGAATAAAAATGTTATTTTATAACAAAAAGTCGGGATCAGAAATTCATGAAAACCAAGTTTGTTAACAGGGGCTCTGTCATTCCTCGAATTGCTACGGATCATGCTTGCACAAGCTATCAGAAATAGATTACGTTTGGCAGCAGTTTCCTTTCAGTTTTCAATAAAACGATCTCGTCAGCATGTTCAAAAAAATTACTTCAATAATCTATATATATATATATATATTATATTATAAATATATATATATATATATATATTTATTTATAATCTATAACTTTTCGACATCTAGCTGAACAAATTCACGCTAATTCGAACTTTGCCTAATTCACACTTGATCTGGTCGAGTCCGAAATAGCGATGTTTGAATGAATTGTTTCTTTAATGTTTAATTAATTGTTGTTTCAGATAACGGGGACAATTGCAACATATTTGGTGATTTTAGTTCAATTTAAAATGAGTAATTGTAAACAATAAATGAACCCAAGACACATATTCACAACCAGTATTCGTATTGAAAAACATTTAAATAAAAACATTGACATTACTGTAATAAATAAATTGAGAATGTTCAATTTCCTTTTTTATAATACGAATATCTGTACCAAAAATGGCATATTTGTATGGTTCATCTTATTTTATGGAATCTTTACCGAGGTAACTCTGCCAAGTTGAATTTCATTCCAGGAAGATTTTAGGACAGTTTAAAGTAACACTATTCCGGTTTGTTTCGAGGCGGAATAGCAATTTATATGGATTTTCTTGACTGAATTATGGCAAAAAAATTGTTCTCCATATTTAGACCATTTTTTTTTTTTTTTTTAAATTTCAAATAATATTCAAAGGAGAAGCTATGAAGATGAAAACTTAAAGATAGGCAGGCCTTCTTCAGGCTCTCCTGGAAAATATGGTAGTTGTGACAGATATCTGCTCTGACAAGAAATAGAAGAAAATTATATGCATAATGTATATAAATCATAATATGATATTAAGAAGTAGGCTGGTTAAACAGTGGCATTGGCAAGAAAGTTTTTTAGGGACGACGGATCAACAATTTCGATTACTTTTTTTGGACAAGGCGAAATTCTCATTTATCCGGTCAAGTCTATTTTTTCTATTTAGACAACACGGATAAAGATAGCAAACAATTTGAACCTGATTTTTTGTTATAATACGCGAAGCGTTTTAATTATGAAATTGAAGATATATACCGTTAAATCAACATTTTTTTCAGAGTATAGCGTAGGTAATTAATTTATTATTATTAATACAATTATTAATTATAGTAGTCAGGTTTTATTCATTAATGTGGAGAGAGCAGTAAAATACATGTCTAAAATATCTTTTATTAATAAAAAAATGAAATACCACATAGACAATATAAGCTTATCTCCAATCCCAAACAGCTTCTTTATCTAATACTATGATTATGAAATTAAAACAACTACAATGAAAGATAAACAATAAATAAAATTAAAAAAAAAAAAAAAGTGGAACAATTTAGGTTTTTAGCGCGGATTAATCAATTAAGTTTCCGCTCTCCTTCTGGAACCAATTTACTGATTTGCTTAAAAATCAATCAGGGTCTTACTCAGAGACTTCTGAATCATCACCAAGCTTCATGTGATACATTTGTTACATCGACAGTTATTAGGGTTATTGAGTTGAGCCCAGATTTGATTTGTATTTCATCCCCTCCATTTCCCCGTTGTCAGAAAATGGATGTTTCGTCCCTATGGACTTTCGGATTTACATAGAAAAATCGATACAATCATCACCTCGGCAGTCAAGTCCCCTCTCCTTTGGCCGATTCGGCGTGAAAATCAATACCTGTCGTCCCTACGGCAATATGGATACATATATAAAATTCCGTGTCGATATATTCATCGTATCGGGAGTTATCATGTTCACAAACACACATAGAAAATTGTTTTTTTTTTTCATTTTTGGAAGTCGGGAGACATGAAATGCCGGTGAAAACGAAACAGAATTTCTGACCGATGATATAACTTCGAGCAGCTGGGGAAGTAAAATAATAATTCGTTCGAAAAGATGAAGTAGATAAATAAGTACATTTTTTTAGGTTGTTTAATTTTCAAGGGCGGAAGGGTAACTTCGATTTTTTTGTATTAAACATGTTTTTCTATGTATTCTCTATTTGCCTATATATTTATAAATTTTGTTAGTTAGGTTTTGACGATGCTTTCAAAGTTGCATCTGATTTAGAAAAGGATTTTTTCTGCATGTTTAGGATACCCTACCACAAAATGTAAATACGTAACCATATACGGTTTTCTGTTTCGTATCGTTTCTTCTAAGAAGGCTTATTTTCTTTCAAATTTATAACTATTTTCAACTTATATTTATATTACCCACTTTTCTTCATTTAATTTAAATTGTATATAAACGCTACAGATATAAGTACGTATATATGATATAGAACAAGATATACGATTTTTGTTTTGTTTTTTTGATCTGACTCATGCAGTACTTAAAACATTCCTAATGTTCACACATTTAAGAGATAAGAACATTATCATTTTTAAATGACTTACCCGGTATTGATGTTTTAATGTGAGGGGGCAGTTTAGCATTTTTCAAAATAGCTATAAGAGCAACCTGATCAGTCCGACTCAGCATTGACTGTCCCGTACACAGAGCCTTAATCGGGAGAAGCAACTGTTTTACATTTAGGATGTTCACAGAAGGGTCCAGGTTGGCGCTTTTCAAGCTGGTCAGGAGATAGTGTAACAGGATTTTACAGGCAGAGCAAACACATCCCAACTGACTTTTGCATACTACAAAAGAAATATTTAAATAATATAAAAGTTATCAATAATTGTCACAACTGATCATCATAATAGAACTGCTTCATTTCTCCACATTACCTGCAGATATACTTGAGCTAATATAATCAGCTGCAAGTGCACTAAATGCTGTGTAAAACGTTTCATATTTCTCTTCGTGATGCAACAATTCAGTCTCACTAGAAAATAAAAATAACAGTGGCCATTACCATCAGTCACTTTATTCTATTTAAAATTTAGAAAAAATGCGCTATAGGTTAACTAGTGATAATTGATTATTACTGTCTAAGAATACATATAAATATATATTAACAAATGTGTCTGAACTTAAATTACTCTGAGGTATAAAACAAAACAAAAATAGAATCTTAAGTACAAAAAAAAATCTAATACTAGAATGAAAACATTGAAATAAAAAAAATATATAACAGATATTTAGAGCCAATAACAAATTTTAAATTTATAACTTACCTTCGAATAATAGCTTTAGATAATTCTGTGATATAATTTTTATTAAATGATCCATAAGAAGCTGCTAAAATGGGTTTAACAATACTCCCCCATTCAACACCACTGCTACTTGCAGCCATTTTGTACGGATCCCTACTTGCTGATTATGATCATCGGTGTAGCATACACTTTCAAATATTCGTATGGATAACGGTTAACTTGAATTTCTTAAATACACCAAATCATGAATACCTGTAAAGATGAAAGTAATCAGCAAATAATTCAAGTTCAAAAATTGGCAGAACAAAAAAAAATCAGTGGATTGAAAATAGCACCTGTACTCAATAAACAAATGAAAGGTCGTAAAAAAAACTACACTATTACACTCACAAACCATCAACTCACATTATAAAACTGAATAAAAACAATTTTTTTTTCAATTGAAAGCATAAAGAATTGTTAAAGAAATTATAATACACTATAAACGAGAACACTGAGATAGAAAGCCGTAATATGCTGTCTCATTGGATACTGGCTTGTATCAGTTGTGAACAGGAGGTTAAAACACATGATCGGTTAGCCGTATCATAACCTGTCTCCCATATGAATGTATTTATTTTAGGTTAAGGAATGTCAGGTTTCGTAAATATTAAAAGAATTTCCATTGGGATCGGAACATTAGTTGGAGTATATACATATTATGATACTGTTAAACCAAAAGTACTTGCTTTTTCCGACAGTAGTTTTAATGGAACATCTGCGAAATGGGATTTTAATTGGGATAAGTCAGTCGAATATTTATTCAGATTTTCTTAGAATAATTACTTTTAACATTTAAAATGCCTATTTTAACTGCTGTTTATATTAAAAGGATGTCAATTGTGTTGTAACTTTTATTATATTTTAATACACTATCAATTGAACTGGTTTCTTTTAAGGAGAGGACCTGAAAGTTTCGAAAAGTTTAATGGAGATGGTATGAAAAAACCCAAGTCAGTAAGACATATTATTCTCATTAGACATGGCCAGTACAATTTATCAGGAATGAACGACAAAGAACGGGTTTTGACTGAACTGGGTATGTTGTAATTGTTTATTTGAAGTATTAAAACTCGTGTGTCTAGTAACTACTAAAATCATCTGCATCATCTAAAAATTTTAGGCAGAGAACAGGCCTTAATGACTGGCAAACGATTGAAGGAATTGGACTTCCCATATTCTCGTTTGGTTCATTCTACAATGACACGAGCTATTGAAACAGCACAAATAATTCAACAGTTTTTGCCTAAAGTTCCAGTTAATGAATGTCTATTGCTCGAAGAAGGAGCACCTATTCCTCCGGAGCCACCTGTTGGAAGATGGAAACCACCCTATTATGTAATTCCTATATATTATCTATTTTTAATGTAGCTGTTGTGAGTGTTATGTCTCTTTGTGAATTGCAAGTAAAATAGATACAATCATAACGTGGCCGACAATATATATTTATACGTTTCCAAAAAGCATCTAGAGTTCTTTCTGATCATCTCAACAGCAACCAGATATTAAATATGTGTCATCATAGAATAGAGTAGCCTAGCCAATGATGAGAAATGAGAAATTAACACCAGATGTGTTAGCAGCGTAAATGAAATTTTAAGTGCCAAGATAATTTGCAACAGGCATACTAAAAAAGTACACGAGGAAGGCCTAGGGCAGATTTGAAAGATGTCTCCTTATTGACTGCAACAAAACGAATAAGGTCACGTCTCCATTATTCGGACGGCTCCAATTAGCAAAGATTTTCTGATATTTTATTTTATTATAAAATTATGAGCGTGACATCGATTTTTTATGCACTTGTAGTTCCCCGTAGATTTCAGAATACTCTCAATAAAACATTTATTAATAGCTTAACAGTTTTATCACAGGAGAACTTTTACTATGGAAACTTAAGAAATATTTTTTGTTCGTCAAGAAAAGCAATATAACTTACTTGGCGTGATAAGTATTATTAAGCTTTTCCGAAATTGCGTTCCGATAATGATGTAGAAAACAGAAATCTTAACAACTCATCTGAGATCTATGAAGTTGTCCTTGTATAACCTCTTTTAAAAAGTTGTTACATTAATTCTTTAGCTTAATGAAAAGCATAGGATAATATACACAGGGTCATAAATAGAAATAAGTTTGATCGGTAAATTTCTCAGTTTTCTTTTGGATTTGCAAATAATAATATATTTTACTCACTGAGTTATAATTGCGTTATCTCACTTCCTAGGTAGAAAATTTTTTTTTTAACTCTACAATGGCGAGTTCTTTTAACTTTCTTTTGTTCCTAATTTGGTTATCTATAAGTTGGGGCCAAAACGTTGAACATTTAGTCCAAATTTCACGTCGGTAGCACTTATAGCAGGGTAAATATTTTGCTGTGACTGACAGACAGAAGGTTTGGAGAAAACAATAACAATAGGGTTCTCTCGATCCCTTCGGAACCCTAAAAATGAATAATACCATTATGACCCTCAAGTTTCTCCCTCTGTTTTCTTCATAAAAGAGGTCAATCACTTGTTTGAAGCTTTGATATCAATTAGGTAAACATTAGAAATTTAAAATTTTAATATTGAAAAATTAAAGAAATAATTATGGAGGCTATTCATGCATTCGGAATATTTCTTATTATATTACATAAGCTGCTACATTATTTCTTAAACTAAAAACTCACGTGGGTTAATGTCTATTAGGGTGGAGAAATTTATCACAAGAAAATCATTATTTCCTTGGTGGCTCTCATGGTTCTTCTATTCTCTTCATATACATGTTAAGAGAGATCAATTACCTACTTGTCATGAATCAATTCAGCATTAGGAATGTAGAGCTATAATAATTATTGTTGACACTATTTAATTAAGCAATTAAAATATTTATTTTCTAGAAGTTGTACTAAACAGATATTTTTGTACCATTTTAGTCTTCTTTTTCTCAAATTATAAATAATTTAATTCAGCAGTTTCATCAGGATGGTGCAAGAATCGAAGCTGCATTTCGCAAGTATTTTTACCGAGCAGATGTTGATCAAGAGAAGGATTCATATGACATAATTGTCTGCCATGCCAATGTTATCCGTTACTTTGTATGCAGGTAACATTATTTTGTTTAAATTTTAATTATGTAGGTATTAGTCATCTATCGAAACCATTTTTCCATGTTAATAAATTTTACACTAGTCAATGAAAACGAAAATTGTGTTACTTAAACATTCATTAATTTCTTATGATTTATCATATTATTTTGTACATACTTTTTCTTTATTTTGTTTCATGATTTCTTTATGTACTTCATTTTTCACTTTTTTTTTTTTTTAATTTAGACTATTTATTCTTCTTTAATTTGTAAATTATTATTTTGTTTATATGTATTAATTTGTATATACTTTATATTATTATTCTTTTTTTCCCTTATTATTATTTTGTATATATACATCAGATTTACTTATGGTTTCTTTTGACCTATTGTAAATATACATAATAATAATAATAAAATATTGGAACTTAAAAAAAAAAAAAAAAATTGGAACAAAACAAAAACCACTTTACATAAAGGCTTATAAACATACTTTATGCTTTTTTAATTTATCTTTAAATATTTTTCAAACCAATAACATTCTTATTGAACTTTTAGTGCATTTCAAATTAAATAACATTTTTCGTTGTTTATCGGGCTTATGAGATAATTAGAAAATAACTCAATATCAAGTACTGATTGAATTTAAGAGAAAGATGTGTCCCATTCAAAAAAATATATTTCTATCTATTCTTGAGATATAGTTAGTTATATATCAATTTCGGTAATCATGTGGGGAGAATGTCTAGTCTTACCTATATTCCCGTTTTTTGTTTATTTTGCAGGGCACTTCAGTATCCACCTGAAGGCTGGTTGAGGCTGTCTCTGAAACATGCCAGTATCACATGGTTAAGTGTAACACCCACGGGTAAGGTACTTCTTCGGTGCTACGGGGATGCCGGCTACATGCCACCATATGCTCTAACCACCAGTTAGGAACGAACAGTATTTCAGGAGTTTTCCAACATCTATTGTTTTATGTTGTATCTTGCAACGCGTCCTAAATGCATCATTCTTCTTCAAAAAAAAAAAAAAAATTGTCATCTTTGTGCAATTTTGCACGTAAGAAAGAACCCCCTAATGCACTACTTGGAAAAATGTTTGAATAAGAGAAAAAAAGGTTCTCGTTCTGTACACTGGCGTATTTTGTATATTGCCAGTGTTTTGTTTTTTATTCGATGTGTACAAATAGACTATTTTAAGAATTTGATTCATTACTAAGTATTATATTATTTTTTTGGCAGGGATATGGGAAGAAGCTGGCATTCTTCTGATTAAATATTTAATAAATAATAATATTTCTTGATTTATTTTATCTTTGAGATTTTGTATAGTTTTTTGTATACTAGTAACATTTTTTCCATGCATGAAGTTCATCAACAAATCAATCAGTTCACGAAAATATCTTAATAATAATAATGATGATTGTTCTCTATCACTTCATAAATGCTGTGTAAGATACACTTCCTATTAAAACTCAAAAAGTATTCCCAAGTCTTAATAAACTTTTAATATTGATGTTTTTTTTTTTCTGTTTCAACCTTTCATTTACTAGTCTAGTAAGAGGATGCAGGGGTAAATAATCCTTTTTAGTGCTTTATTTAAAAAATACTTCGAAGACTCCTAGACGAGGAAGCTCACCATGAGTTTTTATCGGAGTACACATTTTCAGCCTGATCAAATCTCTACAAGTGACCGTTAACCCGGCTGAGGCCCTTGGGTTTTTTATCTGGGAGGTAGAAAAAAAAAAAAACTTGAGCACGCCGTCCCTCGGATGGGACGTCAAGCGGTGGTCTCAATCCTGAGGGATGTCAGATATTCGTTAAAGATCCCACCCTACCCTAGAAACCTGAGTACACAAATAAACCTTTAAAAAGGAACAAATAAATAAAAGTAAATTTAAAAAATTTGTTTTGTTCATTCATTTTTTGAAAATTAAAACCTTTGTGAGGAGGGTTTTTTTTTTTTTTTGGGGGGGGGGGGCTAGGCCTTATAAACATTTGACCTCAAACTCTCTAGCTGTAATAGAGGCCGAGTTCCCTACACGGGCTCTGATGAAACCTGAAGATCTTGGAAACAGCATACCCGATTTTCACCAAACATTGCAAAAAACCATTTCGCAAATACCAGCGTTTGAAACAAAAAAAACGCTTTGAAATCGGTTCAGCCGTCTTGGAGCTACGATGCCACAGACAGACACGCACACACAGACAAAGGCTTCAAACTTGTAACCCCTCCTTTGGTGTGGGGAGTTAAAAAAACATTGATCTACATACACATAGTGCCACCTAGAAGATCTAATTATGACTTATCTAAAAACACTCCTGAGATTCCAAAAAATAAATCTGTTTTCGAATCATCAAGATTGATTCAGTAGTTTTTGCTCGAGGTGACAACAAAGGAACATTATACACCGCGCGAAATACCCTCCTAATCGAATAAAAGGAGCAAGAGTGTACTTAGTACCTAAGTTTTGAAAGGGGATTTGAGTGTGACATTTCGCGGAGAACAACTTTATTTATTTTCGGTTAGCACTTCAAACCCTAGTCAAAATTTTTCTCTTCTTAAATTCTATAGCTTTGCAAGGATATGGAATCATACTATTATCAATAGCAGGGTTTTCCCAACATATGTATGTTTGTATTTTCGTCAGTATCCGTTAATGCTGCATTTTGAATATTGTTTGTTCATTTTCGAGATATGAGCATAATTACATAAAAATCGATTACGTTAGTATAAAACACTTAAAAAATTACGACGAAAACGCAAACGAACCGATTTACCTTTAAAATGTTGAAAAAATAAAAATTTGATCCATGATTTTGTAACCTAATTTACAATTTTTTTTTTTTTTTGGCAAGAGATATTTGTAGACGAATTAGCGTAGAGAGAGAATAATCACGCAGGTCGAACCGGACATGACCTCAGGAGCCGCAGTAACTAGTCGGGGCTAGGTAGATATCTTCTGTTCCTTAACACTACCCCCACTCATCTCATGTGTACACACCCGGCTCGCCCACAGACTCCGATAAGAGACTTCTGGCAATTTCAAAACGTCTTTTTGGTTTTGAATCTCTCTTAACATGACTTATTTAAATAATTTTTTGAGAATCCTTCCCTCAAAAAATCTTAACAAATCCAATAGCTTCCTCTTATCATGTAGGATGGAATTATAGAAATGTATTACTGCTTAGAAAAAAAAAAAAAACATTTAAAAATAAATAATATAATTAGTTGTTACAATATTTACATACATAAATACTGATTCTCTACAATAATTTTTAAGTAAGAGAAAATTACAAGAAACTACTTTTCTCTTCTATTGAATTACAAAACTAAAATATATTTTTCAATAAGAAATAAAATAAAGTGTAAATTTATATTATAGTGCAACTTTCATATTTTCATTTTTTTATGAGCAATCAAATTTGAAAAAAAAAACAGACATTAAATATATTTCAAAAACAATATGAAATGAACACAATCAAAATAATTTTATTTTTCTATTTCACAATAAAGGACGGAATACAGAGAAAGAAAATATATCTCTTAATTGTACATAACATTCAATAAAAATATTAAATTATTGAACCCTTAATTTTACTGACTAGGAGTATCATATATACATTTTATATGTTAAGTTTAATTATGAACAGAAGGAAAAAAATGAAGTTGATCATGTACGATTGTATTGTCTTTACTACATAAATTTTGTCATATCGTTGGGGTCGTCCTTCGCCGAGGTTTAAAGTTGGGCGACCATATTCACAATCGAAACTGGTCGCCATACTTGCTCCATTAGCAGAGAAAGGCAGACGATATGACAACAACAAAAAGTCTGCTTCAATTACCTTTCCCCACTCCGAAACTGGATCGGACTTACTACCCCCACCTCTGCCTTCTTATCCTCCCCTCCCCCCGGGCCACAAGGGATGATCTGTTATTTGAAACTGACTGCATATCTTTAGCAACTATAGTTTTATTTACTTCACCCTTTGGTTAATGTAAGTAGGCACACAAAATCGTTATACATGTTAAAGAACTTCCTAGTTAATCTTTTATTTAATTCATATTAGTTTAAATGATCATTACATTGCATTCTAACCTGCTTGACAGTCTGTTGGCACATAAGTATAACATCAGTACCTTCGTGGTCCATTTGTCAAGACTAGACAATAAAAAGACAAGTACAGAACAAAAATAAAACTTTTAACTTCCGCTTCTTTTTTATTTTAAAAAAAAATCAATAAAATACCCCATAATAAGTGAGGCCGGTGAATCATGTCTCGCGTGCCTGTAGGCCGATTCGAAGTGGAGGGGGCAAAGAGTGGCCGACAGGAGAGAGGCGAGAGCATTACGTCTCAACAACAGTTCAACAGTGCCACACTTTCCGCTCTGTGGTAGCATTGCACTCCCGTCACACTCCCTTTTTCTTCTAGTTTTCATTGATCGAAAAAATTATACTTATTTCACTATTATTCCTTATAAATGCTATTTACCGAAAATGATAAAACAGAACAGTTCGCGGTTTAAACCAGAATTAAAATATGACACAAAGAGGAATGAGGAGTCTTAAAAAATGTGGAACATTTAGGGAGGTAATGAAAGAACTGAGGGTGACAAAAATAAAAATAAGTGTCCGAGCAGGAGTTGGCAAAAGCAAGCGACAACATCGCAGCTCACCGCACCCCACTTTCAGAAGGTTCGAGAGACATGATTCACCGGCCTCACTGTACTCAACATTTCCAGCTGTAGAAAAAAAAAAAAAAAAAAATTTAACTTATGAAAAAGAATCTGATTTCTGTAACAATATTGTTTAGAATATACTGCCTTATTTTTTCAGTAATTGTTCAATGGCAACGAACGTTTATTATAAAAATAAATTAAAATATACCTACTATAATTTAAGGAAACCTAAGTGCAGTTCAAACACGAAATTATACTGTTTATATCTTAGGCCTTTGTCTGAAAAATATATATTTAACAAGAGAAATAATTAACATAATAGAGTTACTCCTCATTATCTGCTGTGAAATCTGGACATACGAAGTTCTAGGTACGAGTATACCTACATGTTTTACATACATATTTTTGAAATTTACATATCTATATTAACCAACAAAAATGGCGTTTTTCCCAAAAAATAATCACCGACAATGTAGGTACTTCCCCAACGCCCCTCCCTCAAACCGGCCGTAAAATGAATGTGTTGCCTTAATTTTAGTATATTAGTTTAAATATAATTAGTTTATTTTTTATATCTACTTTTCCATTAACAAGAGGTAATGTTTTTACTTAAATTAAACATGCATATTTTGTTTTTTTATAATTGATCAATTTTGTGAATTTTACAATAACAGAAAAACAAAATCTTAGTAATAAAAAATACTTTAACCTTTCTTTCAACTATTCATATCAAAAAGGTTATTAATATTTACAAGGATATTGCCGCTAAAATTAAAAACTACTTTTTTTTTTCGATAGTATCGAGTAGGATAAACATATTTTACTCCATGAAAATGTTAAAATGCCTACAATTCTACAGAGAGAAAACTAAGCTAATTAAGAAAAAAAAAATAATATACTCTCTAGACTGTTTCTTTTTTGAGTTGCATTAACTTTAAAATATTGAAAAAATAATATTTAGAACGCTTCAATTCGATATCCTACTCGACTACAACAAAATATTTTGGTTTTCACGAAAGTGATTTATTTTTTTAATGCCATTAGGCGCGAACATTTTCCCGGAAGCGGTCATGAGCTCGTGTTCATTTATTTTTGTTTACCTAAAAACTCTATAAAAAAAGCTCCTATGACTGCAGACGCGTTATTTTTGCCAAATGAGCATTACAAGTTCTCCAGCTTGGCTGCCACGAAAATGCTAACGACTGCAACAAAAAAAAAACAATAATTTTGCGGCTTTTAAGTGAGCTGAAAGGTAAAATTAAAAACAATTCTGTCATCCCAAATACGGTAAGTACATACGTTTGCCAGTTAAGCAAACCAAAACAACAAAAAAAGTAAAAAGGCGTTAAAAATCCTCATAAAATAGTATATATCGCGGGATTGCTATGCCTTATAGATCATAGAATAAATTAAAGCAAAGAAAGTTCTTCATGGATTGTGCCTAGTACAAGTAGCAATATTGTGTTCAGCTTTACACGATTTTTTTTTTATGCCCAGGTAAATTTTTATTTTCGATTTATTTCTTCATAAGTATGATGTTACAATCTAAATTCTCTTACTAGAATTTTAATGGTCACCAAGCCAGATAATTTGAAGCGCACATGTCACAAACAGCGCTTTTTCAGGAACTTGTTTTCATCCTGGGTCATTCAGCGTATTATGTTCTGATATTATTTGAGTATTTATTCATTGAGACAGAATACCGAATGCCGGTCTCCTTGTAAAACTCAGAGATAGTTGGGCTGAGTGGTGTGTGAGCAGGCGGTGGGTCGATGGTAGAGGTATCTGTGTTGTGGGAGCGGCGAGCAGGGCACTGAGTTACTCTCGAAGGGACGTCTTCGGGGAGGGCCCGCAGGAGGCATGCCGCACCTGCAAAGCACACATCATGAGAACATGTTCACGCTAAAGCCAAACCAGCCTACGCCAGTCTAAATCCCTTTCTCCGTGGATTTCATTAAATATATATATATGTATATTATATTGGAGATATATGTGTGAATGCGTAAAAAACGTTTGGACCCGCATTTAGGAAGGCCAAGCAGCGGTGAACCCCCAGTTAATACGTGCGAACAACGCTGAGCATGCAGCTATATTATTTGACACATTTTGGTAGCGGAAAATATTTTAGAATAGGACCTCAACGTATTCTACGTCAAAACAGTTGTTGGCTAACCTTCTATTGGACTGTTACAAAAGATTTAAGTGGAGGAAGGAATTATACATTTTTTTAAATTGTAACTTTAGAGTAAGTTTCGGAGAGATATTTAAAGGGCAGTGTAGTGAACCTAAATTGTAAGTGAGTGGAATGGAGCAATGAATAAAGGCAACAATGATTAAAGGGTCGACAGTATCTTTTCAACGTAGAAGGAATTCGAGGTTCCGTCGTGTAAATGAAAAATTCAATATTTGGCGAACGTATCGGAAACTATTTATTTCCTTCTTCAGGTCTTATAATGACTTGAGTGGATGTGTGTGGTGGTGGTGTTGTGAGTTTGTGTCCAGTATACAGCTATGGTGTCGTGAGTGTCGTCATTCACGACACCATAGCTCTATACTGAACAGAAACTCACAACATCTTCACCACATACATCCACTCGTCATTATAAGGCCCTGAAGAAGGGAATAAATAGTTTCCGAAACGTTGGCCAAATATTGAATTTTTCATTTACACGAAAGAACCTCGAATTCCTTCTACATTCAAATGCAACAAAGTTTTGAAAGGGAGCAATAGGGATGAGATAGGAGGATTAATTGCCCAACTCACCTATGAATGCAGGAGGGTGAAGGTGGGGCGAAGGCCGGGAAGGTGGGCATCTCTACTGGAGGATTATTGTAGGCCAGCCGACGTAGGAGCAGGGGGGAGACCATCTTGTTGATCCGAGGAGGAGGCTCAGGGGAGGGTGAAGTGTTGTGTGAGATGCGGCCACCGACTGGCGTCCCACCCCCAGTAGGCTCGGAGCCGCCCCCACTACCCACTTCCAACCGGAGCCGCTTCAACTCCGACATCAGCTCCTTTTCAAAGTTGTCACCCAGCCTCGGTGTCGGAGAGATGGACGTCGATCTAACCAAACAAAAAAAATATATACAATTTTGACTGTTCAATTGAACGGGTACAATTAGTAAACAAAAATCTTGAAACCATAAAATATACACATTTCAAAAATTATATGCAAGAAAGTTTGCACTTTATGGTTCAACCATGGACTATGTAAAATGTATTTCCATAGTAACTGATTAGTGAGGGACATTAAATGAGAGTCCAAGGAAATGGAACGTATAACGATATATATTCGGCACGGTACTGTAAATTGAGAAAAAGGTAAGACAATCCGATATAATAATAATTCTATTCCATTTAAAGACTGATATTTCGACGATTTTAGATGTAGAAACAGTACTTCGAGTATTAAGGCACAGCAAAATTAATGTGTAACTTACACACATAACTACAACAAATACGGTCAAAAAATTAAATATACAATAACAGATACAATAAATTTACCTGTGAACTTTCCTTAATCCGTTAATATGTTGAATCTGTTGGTGAAGAAACCGTTGTAGGACAATAGGACTGGTGTTGCCAGAAAGTGAGGTGTTGGAGGTAGGCGGCAGAGTGGTTGTCGGAGGCAGACTGCCCGATTGGCTCGTCGAATTTTCTAATGATTTCTTTCTTCTATTGAAAAATGGAGATTTTAATATTGAACTCCTGAAACAAAAATAAAATATATCTGTAGACGTAAAGCTTCATCGCATGTAAACCTATCTTCAATGATTGTTTATAGTTAGTGACTAATTATGTAAATATAATTGTTTATATCTGCATTTGTTGAGAGTAAACTAATTACACATTCTGTGATAATATATACTTTCTATTTTTCAAAAATCGTAGCAGTTTAATTAGCTTTAATTGTTATCTGATTTTGAAAAATTTTAAATGGGACCATCTAAATGCCGAGCCGAACTTATACATTTTATAAAAATTCATTCAATGGTTCTTGAGTTGACAAGTTTTTAAAGGACTGCGATACACGGAACTTTCTTTTGCTTTTTACTTCCTCAGCTGTATGAAGTATAGAGGAAGTTTGTAATAGGTCGGAAATTCGATGCAAAATTTTCAACGGAATTTCATGTTTACCGAACTCCTGATTCCAAAAATTAAATCTGTCAATGTGTCTGTGAATATCGTGTTATCGTAACTCCCGAAAGAATACAATTTATTCTTATAGCCCGAAGTGGAGGGGCGGATCAGCGAGGACTCAAGTCAAAAATCCCAATTATTCTTATAGCCCGAAGTGGAGGGGCGGATCAGCGAGGACTCAAGTCAAAAATCCCAATTATTCTTATAACCCGAAGTGGAGGGGCGGATCAGCGAGGACTCAAGTCAAAAATCCCAATAACTCTCGATGTAATTAATGAATCGACACAAAATTTACTATATTCAGAAGACACTATGTAAATAAAAAATTGAATTTTAGCCCAAAGAGTTGATTGGAAAGCCAAAACGTAATTGATGAATTTGTGGTGGGAAAGAACATATTTTTTTTCATTTTTGGGTTCAGGGGGTCAATTCCGGTTTAAACTCAACATAGAATTTCTGATTGATTATATAAGTTTCTACGTACTTTAATTAAACAGCTGGGGAAGTAAATTATTTATTTTTTGGCCTTATGCATATTAGCCATATCTCTTATAAAGGTGTTATCTAGTTATGCTCATGGCATAACTGTTATCCATGGCCGTCCCGAGAGGGAGCAATCTGTTGTTTCTCTTCACTCTACTCTGTTCTGTTCTTGAAAGAAGAATTTTACTTATTTGGTGTGTGCATTCTGTTCATGGGTTTGCTGGTTTCATCTAAATCAATTTAATTAAAACAAATAACAAATGGTCTAGCCTAATAGATGGGGCACTTACCAAACTCCTTTAATTCCTTCAGTTTCCTGTTTCGAGGGCGTTTTACTATCGGAAGTCGAGAAACTCCCACCAGCTTGCAATCCACCAAATTCCACTGGTTTCTTCTTGTCATTCGGGGACCAAAACAAAATATTTCGTTTCCTTGGTGCGTTAGGAGTCAACCTAAATGTGAAATAGAAAAAAAATACAAAAAACAAATAAAAAAAGTCAACTTATATTTAGAAGTTGATTACAAAAAACAAACAAAAAAAGAATAAATACATAACATACCTGTGTTGAATTTTATCAATTCTAGTTAAAACACTGGAGAACCTCCACCAAAGTCGCACAAAGAAAAATAAATGAATAAAAAATATTGGTTAGATTCAATAAGAATTTTTATTAGTCAAACATACAATAAATATAATATTAATTGAAAAACAAATTGTTATTGTGGTAGCTTTTTTTTATTTATTTTTTTCAAATTACAAATATGTTAACACCCTAAAATTGAATTATTCCATTAATCATATAGATTAATGTTGAACATAATTAATATTTTACAAATATTTTTGTATAGATAAATAATATTAAAATAAACTGTAGACTATCATTTAAAATTGAAACGTCTATATAAAATATATTACTTTACATAAAAGTCATCCAACCACCATAAAATTTAATAATAGTTAAAAGGTAACTAATGAGTACAAATAAGTCTTAAACATGCACTATTATATTTTAATAAATAAACGCAGCAGATTTTGTATTTAATAAAAGAAACATAATTTATATATCTATAAGTTATATTTTATTTTATACATAAAAAATACTAACTACAGCTAATAAATAAAAAACTTATTCATAAAATTTAATTTAAATAAAACAAAACGAAACGACTGGACGGAGCAATCAAGTATATTTGTCGTAAAAAAACAACACAATATTATATACAATGTAATATACATTAAGTATATTATTATTAAATAAATAATAAAAAAAGCAAAAAATTAAATTAAAAAATAAAAATAAATACAAAGAAAACCATGACCAAACTCGGCTTTCCCAAGCAAAAACACAGTAGCTGAGAGTGTGGCCGAAATGGATAAAATGAGGATTTTATTTATTTGCTTTGTGATAATAAAACCATTACCTGAAATTTATATGGAAACAGAGCCAAAAACTACAGAAATACAGTGTCTGGGTTGCTCATAGCCAAAATCCCTATGGAAACGTATATGCCGGTCTTATTTCCTCTTCCAAGATTGGGTAGAATGCCGCTATTGTGTTTTGCATTGGAACAGCGGAGTGTATTTATAAATATTTTTTTCAACTACTGCTTTAAAGTATCTATCTACGTCATACAAATGGAATTATTTGTTAAATACAAAAATAAAATATAAAACTTCCTAAAGTTAAAAAAATAAAATACAATTCGGAAAAAACAAGGATTATTATCTTAATAGTGGAATTCATGCAAAAAATATAAATGTATGTAAAAAAATAAAAATAGGATATTTCAGCATTCAGACGTGAAAAGGAGATCAGTGATATGAAGTTTCCTTCGTTACAAAATTTCAATAATAATGGGCACTTAATATGGAACGGAACTCCAAGTGCCGAATATCAAAAGCAAGGTAAATCAGACCAGACATGGACTTACAGGATGTGACCTGTAATCCCTCCGAAATATCTTAGATAAGGAAGCGAAGAGAAAGTAGCCATCTATCTATGAACGTAAATGGGGTATTTCAACTAAACCGAACCAACTTTATTAATTCGTAATTTAAGATAAATTTAGATTCTGACAGTGTTATAATCATATCTTCCTTGAAAATGTAGTTATACAAAACAGTTTTTCTTTATTTTTATGAAGGGTTTCATATCTCTGCAGGAAATGTTAAATATCAACAGATAAAAATGACAGGTTATTGAAAATTTGGTTTTTAATTTCTTTATAACTCGTGAAAATTATAAAATTGTAATACTTCTTGGCCTCCTCCATATTTCGTTAAAATAAGCCGAGTTTTGTGTTCATTTTCACAAGCTGAAATTAAAATTGTCCATACATTGAAAAATCTTAAAATGTCTCGAGACATAACCGGTATCTAGATGGTTCTCGATCGACTCATCCAATTAAATGTAACTCTGTAACGTCAATTTCGGAATTTACATTTTCTTGAGTTGAAAGAATTATTGTATAAATCAATTATTATCATCACTGATAACCTTAATCACTTTTCTATTTTTCACTCACTATGTAAGAGGGGGGGAAAAAATCAAAACACAAAACAAAAATTAAAACACCTCAACCCATTCTAAAAAGTTGTAGAGAAGATGGATGGATGGCTACCTGGAGGATTGTGTGACATGAGCGAACCAGGCAGCCACATCCACAGTCTTGGTCTCATAACGCGTGAGGAAGGGGTCCTGAAGGAGTTTCCGGTACTTGGGCCGCTGATGGTAATCCTTGCACAGGCTGCAAACAACAAAAGAACAATATTCAAATTGAGGTTACAGAGATCACTGTCACAAACTGTACAACCAAGAGAAGGAACGACACGCCTGTAAATTCATTCGGCACCCTCAAGAAATATGTGATGTGGCCATTATAGGACTACCTTATAATGGGCTGGTATAAGAAAGTCCTTTTGTATAGACAGCTCGCTCTCCCCCTCTCAGGTTCATTTCATACTGGCATTCCTGAGTATGTGAAAGTAATGTGTTGGCGTCAGCCGGTTTCTTTATTTCATTGTACATCGTAATTATGAGGATGTTTTTACCAGTATAAAATGAATTTGAGAGGGGGGAGGCGAGAGAGTGATCTGTACAAAAGTGGTTGGTATAAGAAGGTTTTGTAATGGCCACATCATACATGTTTTTATTTAAATTCTTTCTAATAAAGAACTACCAATAATAAAACATACTTTAAATTTTGTTGCTTACAATTTAAACATAACTGAGAACTATTTCCTGCAGAAATGTTTTTTTGGATTTTTTAGGGCGCTATAACTTTCTAGTATCTCAAATCTGAGGACACATTAGCGATTGGAAACTCAAAGAGAATTTAAATAGTATTAAAAAAATGGATTTCATATAGAAAGTGCCTTATAATATTCTCTACAACTTTTATTTAATGAGATTTTTGTTTAGGTCATAAATATAAGCGGTTGTAAATGATACCATAGTCCCCGAAGTAAAGTGATATTCATTTTCGTCTTATTTCGGTTAAAATCTAATCAAATCTAAGTAAGTTACCAGATGTGACGTCCTCATTTCATATTCATAAGTTCATAGCTACAATCGTTTCTCAGTTAGAGCACTCACACTCACTAAGTTATCCAGAGAACCTTCAAACTAAAATTTTCAAATGGTAACTTACCAACTGGAAATGAAGTTGTGAAACTCAGGTGAGAAGTTGGTTCGAGGAGAGAGAGAGGGGGGATCATCCTGGAGCACTCTGGAGAGGACCTCAAAGTCGGACTTACAGTCCGTGTAGGGGAACTGTCCAGTGGCTAGCTCCACCAGGCTGATACCCAGCGACCAGACGTCTGCCCGGATGTCGTAGTCAGGCCTCTTCGGATCCGGGGGGTTGATCCGCTCCGGCTTCAGAAGGAAAAACATTAGAATACGTCTATATACTCAGTGAAAAGTGATGAGGGATCGAATGTCATAAAAGAAGGGGTTGAAGGACAAATGAAAATCATAATTATAGCACTAGAATTACTTCCATACAGACAAAAAGAAATATACCTGATGTTGAGTATCAATAAAAAAAATCTTCGGATCAGGTAGAACGTGAAGTCATGGTAAGAAGGAAGTCTATTGCTTCCAGGGAAGGAGTAAGAGTATTGGATGTTTAGGTCCTTAGGTACATACCATCCCATCAAGTATATATTAATTATTTAAAAAATAATGGATTAAAAAAATTGTGAGATCAAAATATTTTTTCAATACAGAAAAAAAAAGTATAAAGATTGGGAAAAGAAGGATCATTTAAATATTGCATGAATATTCAATTCAATATAAGAAATAAGGAAAAAAAAAAATTGTACGAATAATGAAATTCAATATTGAGTAAATATTCAAATCTTGATTGTTTATATTCAATAACTATGGATTAGGCCTATTACAATTTAAATATGAAAATAGAGTATTTATACGTATTTTCAAAGTTTTTTCTTACTTCTAGTATATAGTTAACATAATGCATACAATTATTCTTTTTATTTTTTAAAATTTTAACTGGCGGTAGAGGTGAAAACAAAAATTCAGAATTTTTGGGTACTTTTCTCGTGATCCAACAGTCAACAAACCACTTATAAATTCAATTATACACAAACTCTCCTTTGTACAACTAGCTTTTTTTTTTTTTTTTTGGAAGGAATATTAACTTGAAAAATAGGAATTCCTGACTGCACCCAGCAGTTGAGATTGATCTCGGTTTTTAGAATACCTTCAAACTTTAACCAATAGAATGCAGAATTCAACTTCTGAAACCATCTATCCAATCCAGATGGTGTTAATGAAGATAAATAAAATGTTATAATAGAAAAAAAGGACAGAATGGTAAATCCCCAGATATTCGGTTCCTATATTACAATTATTCATTAAATTCTATATATATTCAAGAAGAATTTCCGATTAATAATTAAAAAGATGGAGAGCTTGCCACCAGGTGGCAAGTCTTCCTGGGAATGTAAGGACTTCGAACACAAAACTTAACGAACAAAAACATTTAGAAATATGTGAAAATATGAAATTGCATATATAGTAAAAATAATGCATTAATTATAAAATAGGAAACGACTGTCTGAACCCGAGATTTCATATTACCAATACATGTTTCAGTTATTGAGGTACCATGTTCATCTCCAGAAAAGAATAAATAAAAAAAGTGGATGGAGTGGATTTTGAAAAATAATAAAATTCGGTGTTTTCTCGGTGTAGGTTTTCAGTGCACTATTTAGAGACATTCAGGGGTTATATAAAATGTGCAAAAATAGTTTTCGCAGATCTTATCCAACGAATTAGTTACATTGCACTTCATCTCATCATATACAGTTTTAAATAAAATTGGACGTAAATTATGAGAATGAATTACAATCTTAAAATTGTAATGGAACGTGGAAAATATAGTAATGATTTTTGAGAATGATAGAATAAGCAATCTTTCGGTAGTCAGTTATTATGATTCATGCCCGGGCTTTAACTATGAGGTCATATCGCCTGCTACCAAAGCGCTCTTTAGTCACTTTGGTGGACACGAGCCGGACTCTACTGTGGAGGTCCTAAATGTTGCCTATCCTAAATTTTTATTCACCTAGGGTAGGGGTCTTTAAAAAGTACCTGACATCGTACAGGCTCGGGATCATCGCTTAACGTCCCATCTGAAGGACGGCGTGCTTAAGTTTATTTTACCTCCCAGACAAAATAGACTAAGGGCCTCGGCCGGGTTTCGAACCCATGAACTTGAGCTCGGTAAGCAAGCACTCATGCCACTAAGCTACAGTCACCCTCGAAGAATCTTTCAGTATATTGAGGTAAGTCTAGTTAGTTAATTTCCGAGATAATTATATTACACTAAAAGACACTTACAGCCATATACGCGGCGCATCCAGCATTACCAGATTTGGCTTTAGAATTAACCAACCGTCCAGATATCCCAAAATCACATAGTTTCACGTTTCCTTCTGTATCCAACAAAATGTTCGATGGCTTGATGTCCCTGTGAATCACTCCATGTCTTTCTTTCAAATAATGAAGAGCTTTCACAGTCTGAAAACCAATATCATTCAATAAAAAGCCAAAATGTATTACAAAAATTGACCTTCCGCAAGTGAATGACCTTAATAACTAGTGCAATAAGGTCAATGAGAATATAAAAAGCTTCTATTAACCTGATATTTGTATTAATATAATAACACGTTGGCAGAAAATACAATTACCTTTCTCAAGGTTTTTCATTCCAAATTTTACCCTTCCACAGGCTGGCTTTATTATTTGTTTTCCCTTTTGGGTTGTGTAAAGAGATTCAGGGTTCTGAATTAATATATTTTTTCACAGCTTCATAATTCTCCCATTTATTTTTGGGTTTTACAATTTACAATTATAGACGTTTCGGGAAGTGCTTCCATCATCAGTATCCATAATTTATTAGCTGATCTTATTAGACAATTTTTTTTTCATATTAATCATAATGTTCTTTTTGCAGAATTTATTGAGTTGACCTTTGTGTTGAAGCCTTCAGTCTTGACTCAATAAATAGAGAAAAATTGTTTACAAAAAATATCAGCAAATAAATGGATGGTTACTTCTCTTCCCATCGCTGCATAATTGCTAGTTTGTAAATACAAAAATAAATGGGAGAGTGTTATAAAGCTGTGAAAAATATAACGTAACATAAACATTTTTTTTGCATAAAGATACAGCAAATAACTTGAGCTACTGATGTTGGGATTTCTTCCCCGAAATGTCTATATTTGCTAGGTTGTAACCAAAAAAATATATCTGAGAATAATGTAGCTAAATGAATAAAACAAACTTATTTTTGAAATATTGTCTATTCCACTGAAGATATATATACAGGGTGTCCAAAAAGTATGGAAACGGTCGAATTTCACGAAAATTTCAGGTCCAATTGCAAAAACAAAAAAACACGTGTCCAATTATTTTTCAAAAGCTATTTAACGACACCAATATTGATCCCCCCACCCCACCCCCTGTGGGTGAGGCAGGGGGCAACTTTGGAAAGTTAAATGGGAACCCCTATTTTTTATTGCAGATTCGGGTTTCTTGCATCAAAATACGTAAGTTTTGTTCGAAACATTTTCCGAAATTATTGATAAAAAGTACTCAAATTTCGAAAATTAAAACGTGTCCAAAAAGTATGGAAACGGTCCAATTTCACGAAAATTTTAGGTCCGAATGCAAAAACAAAAAACACGTGTCCAATATTTTTTCAAAAGCTATTTAACGACACCAATATCGACCCCCCCCCCCACCCCACCCACAGGGGTGGCAACTTTGAAAAGTTAAACGGGAACCCCTATTTTTTATTGCAGATTCGGGTTTCTTGCATCAAAATACGTAAGTTTTGTTCGAAACATGTTTCGAAATTATTGATGAAAAGTGGTCAAATTTCGAAAATTAAAACGTGTCCAAAAAGTATGGAAACGGTCCAATTTCACGAAAATTTTAGGTCCGAATGCAAAAACAAAAAACACGTGTCCAATATTTTTTCAAAAGCTATTTAACGACACCAATATCGACCCCCCCCCCCCCCCCCCCCCCCCCACCCACAGGGGTGGCAACTTTGAAAAGTTAAACGGGAACCCCTATTTTTTATTGCAGATTCGGGTTTCTTGCATCAAAATACGTAAGTTTTGTTCGAAACATGTTTCGAAATTATTGATGAAAAGTGGTCAAATTTCGAAAATTAAATTTTTTTAAACAAAATCGCAGATACGCCGTTCGGTATGAATAATTTATGATTGTAGGTTAGAAAAAAAACACGTGTCCATTATTTTTCTAAAAGCTCTCCAATGACACCAATATTGAAAGTACTGTGGGGGGGGGGGGGGGGGCGGGGGGCAACTTTGGAAAGTTAAACCCCCTACACACGTCCCGACAAAACCAACCAACTGTTGGGACAGACAAGGTTGGGCCCGACGGTCGGGACGACAGAACTAGTTGGGTCAGCGTGATATCCCAACAGCCTCCGACAGCAGACTCCCCCACCCTAAAAACCTGTCGGGTCGGTATGTGTGTAGCGTTGTCGGCCAACCGACACACGAATCAGTTAACTCCAGGTAGCCATTCAGTGTTGATTCTTTGTCTGAAGTACCAAAAATGTCTCAAGTTCTGGCGGATGAGAAAACCATGATTGAAGAGTTACCTCTTCGCCCATAAACTTCTCTTTTTCTTCTTCTTTTCATCGGCAATAGCCAGAACGGCTAAAGCTAAACCAATTTTTTCCTTTTTTGATAAATTTGGTGCCATTGGAAAACAAATCCAGAGCACTTCGAGATCACAACTTCACTCCACGAGATCACGTTGGCTACTTACGTGTAGTCTTGTCGGGTGGTACTGTCGGGACGTGTGTAGAGCTCACCCCAACAGGGATGGTCGGGGAGTTCAGTCGTGTCAGGTGGTACTGTCGGGACGTGTGTAGGGGGTTTTAGACATGATCTGATGCAAATCGAGAGAAATGTTCCGAACAAAACTTACGTATTTTGATGCAAGAAACCCGAATCTGCAATAAAAAATAGGGGTTCCCATTTAACTTTCCAAAGTTGCCCCCTGCCTCACCCACAGGGGGTGGGGTGGGGGGATCAATATTGGTGTCGTTAAATAGCTTTTGAAAAATAATTGGACACGTGTTTTTTTGTTTTTGCAATTGGACCTGAAATTTTCGTGAAATTCGACCGTTTCCATACTTTTTGGACACGTTTTAATTTTTGAAATTTGAGTACTTTTTATCAATAATTTCGGAAAATGTTTCGAACAAAACTTACGTATTTTGATGCAAGAAACCCGAATCTGCAATAAAAAATAGGGGTTCCCATTTAACTTTTCAAAGTTGCCCCCTGCCTCACCCACAGGGGGTGGGGTGGGGGGGTCAATATTGGTGTCGTTAAATAGCTTTTGAAAAAATATTGGACATGTGTTCTTTTGTTTTTGCATTTGGACCTGAAATTTTCGTGAAATTCGACCGTTTCCATACTTTTTGGACACCCTGTATATATAACTACCGGTTTCGGCTTTATACCATCGTCAGGTCTAGTTATGAACTAAGTCAGTTTGCAGAGAGCGACCCTTCTGTAGTAATGTAGCTGCCTTAAATATTTTTACTGTGAATTCAAAAGCTCCTTAGACAACCCAAAATTGTTTTTTTCTTTTAATTATAAAATTGATGATGAAATTTCAGTCATAAAAAAAAAAAAAATACAATACCCTTTAAATGACTATCGACTTACCGCTAAAGCAACCTTCCCAAGAATATCCTCCGGGACGGGAGCAGCTAGCCTTTTTAAAAGTTTGTCAAAACACGTAGCCATCAACTCCATACAAATCCAAACGTCGGCATCAGTTATGAAAACTCCATAACAATTCACTATATAATTACAATCATGTGATTTTAGAACAACTTCAAGATCCATAATTATGCGCTTATTTTCTTCTGGATCTCCCGACCATCTCATTTGCTATTTAAAAAAATAAATGTATAATAGAAAGTAGAAAATTACTAACACTCTTAGCTATATAATGCAACATTTTTTATTTTTTACCAAGCGTAAATTGTATATCACAGGTAACAAGAAGAGAGAAAACAAAAATATGATAAATAATATACATAATAAACAGTATACAAGTAATAATGTACAGAATAAAGTAAAGTAAAATATTTAAAAGAAAAAGATACTGAGTGCCGGACATTTAAAATAAGCTATGATTGCTTAGTTCATTTAGGCAGCGATTTTGTGACAGGCAAAAAAAAAAATATATATATACACGATTTCCAGCCCAATTCCCGTATGACTGAAGTATTCTTCTCAAATCTATTAACCCAACGAGAGTGCTTTTCGATTTAGACATTTAGGCCTATTTCCCAAGCTAACCTAGGCGAGTGCTATCATCTTACGTCAAATTGTCGAAGAAGAAACAGTCCAATCGGAAAGAAATACTCACATCTCTTAATAATAAAATACCTAACTCATTTTCAAGAAATGAACTTGAAATATTCAGAGACTACCATAAGTTTGCCGTGAGGCTATCATCTCGCTGAAGTTATGACTGAAATGCCTGAATTTTACCTAACAAAACCAATTTACTAGTTAATTCTGGTTTCTGCTTAAATCTTCAACATAATTTTTTACTAAGGAAAATAATGATGGAACTAGGTTGTAATATTAACAAACTAATTGTAACTTATTTTAGAAATTCCTAAAAATATATAATCGTTTCTAATTATGTTTAATGGTTAAACTTTAATCATGTGTTTAAAAATAGGGGCAATTAATACAATAAATCCTTTAAAGTAATAGAGCGTTGACGGCTTGTAGGACATATTACAAAAATCACTAACGAGTTCCATATCGGTTAATATGAGAATAGGGAAAAATGAAGGATTTAGATATATACGACGCAAAACAGCCATAATTAGAATACATAACAGATATAAGAGCAAAAGTTATTTTATACATACTTTGACAGCCATTATGCACTGGCTTGGAATATGACGCATTTTAACTACATGACCACAAGTTCCACTGCCCAGTTCTCCAAGTTGTTCCATGTTTTCTATATCTGTTTTGTATTTCTACAATAATTTTAATAAGCTATTAAACCAAGTTAATAATATATGCGAATAAATTGTTAATTATACATAATTTACTCTAACCTGACCATTAATGCAAATGATACCACTCATTTTCATGATTTCTTTCATCTTTTTATCAATTTCATTAGTATCTACAGTTGATTGCGGAACAAAATTTGAACCTGGTAGATCATACTGTTTTCTGGTTCTGGTAGGAGTTCCAACATTGCCCACTAGACAAAAAAAGGGAATTAAAAAAAAAAAGGAAAAGAAACCATCACTCTCAATCCTGCTTGCGAAACAAAAATTGAAGGCAGTCAGACATTTAAAAGATATGACGAGAGTAAACAAATAGGAAGAGACACAGAAGAATGGGAAGCTGATAAATGAGACTAGAGCTTCTATAAGGGTATAACTACTACATTCTAGCAAAGCAATAACTAGCAATCATTGAAACTTTAAATAAGGCTAAATATAACTTACGCAGCTTCGGCCTACGTCCAGAGCCCGGACGAGAACCCGCCGCAAATGGATTAGACACATCTAACATTGGATTTTCATTTTTAATATGTTCATTTTCGGCTCTAAGTCTCGCCTGAAGATCAGAAATCTTGCTTTCCAAATATGAACTATTCATTTTAACGTTTAACCCATACACCTGCGAAATCTCAGTCACCTGCCATCTTAAAAACAATACATTCTCGTATGCCATATGTTGAGCAAGATTCAGTGCCTTCCTAATTGGAAACAATTAAGAAGTGTATCAAGACTTCTAAAATGCATTAGAAAACACGTTATCGTTTATACATTAGTTCTCTTAAGAGATAAAAATAATTGGCTGCATCATGAGTAAAATATAAATATTATGAATGTGACTTTTCTATATATTTACCGGGAAATATATCTAGTTTCAAACTGCTTTCATCACTTATTCAAATTTTTTTTTACCTTTTTGTAGAAATAGCAGATTAGGTTCGATGCAATTATAAAGAATTGTTTTATTACTCAGAGGCACTGGTTATGTAGAATGTGGTGTATAAGACTGGATATGGATCTATTTAGTAGCATGTGCTATAAACTTATTTGTAATTATGAGCGCTGCCTCCATCCATTAAAAGATTCTTCCTCGCAAGCGATTTGAATTGTATTTATTTCAAGCTATTTATATGCAATACCTTAATCAAAATGCCAGCTTTTTTCGATAAAATAACTAAGGATCAGCCGATGACTGACGCAGAAGCAAGTACTAGGGTATACCTATATATATAAATGTTTTTTTTATTGTTTCTGAATCATATATCTGAATTCGAAAAGCGACTAATTATTTAATTTCTTAGCTCATGTATTGTGAACAATTGATACAAGAATTAGAATTGAACAAAAACTTGTTGATACGTGGAGAAGAAGAAGAAGATGTAATGAAGATCATTCGTAAATTCAAACAACATTTACGAGAAGTTAATGATGAATACACTAAAAGTGAAGTTACTATAACCAAAGAATCTTCACTGTAATCTATATTTTACTATATTTATATTATTTAAAAACAATATTCTCAAGTATAGTCATTTTGTCTTTATTACAGACATGCATGGAAGTCACAACATGACAGCAATATGCTTATGTATACAGAAATGGATAAAAACGTATTAGATGTTGTACTGGCTGTTCATCATAGGCTAGGCAGAGTAGACCATACGAAGCACAAGAAAGCCTACAGAAGAATATTGTACGCACTGATTGTACAGGGACTTTGCAGGGTTTGTAACAAATATTGTATTTAATTGCTAATATTCTCCAAGTATTTTGTCTTGTTTGTGAAAAGAAGGTTTCTATATGATTCTTCATACACCATGTACTTTTCATAAATCAATACATAAAACATGATATGTGAATGAATATATTTTATTTTCAATTCATGTTTTTAATACTATTTCAGCTTATGGAGCCAAAAGCCATTTGTATCTTCAGAGAAGCCGATTTGGAAATTGGCAAATCTGTTTTTGCAAAGGCAGAACAAAAATACAAAATGATTACAGGATTAGCGGTTTGTATTTGATAATATGTTCATATAGACTCCTGATCGCAACCCAGGCCGCATCCGCGTCCGTAAATGCAATCATTCTGAGGTCGCCTCATCTAAATTCGGCTGCGGTCTAAAATGCAATGCTCCTAACTGTCGGACATCCGCTGAATCTTCAAAACATACATCTCAAAATAAACTTATGTTTTTTCTCCATTTTTATTAAGTGGGATTGGCCAGAGAAGCGAGCAGGGTTAGAGCCCCTTGTTATAAATAAACTGTATTATTATGTAATGTTATAAAAACTAAATTACGTAGTATTATATAAATAACGATTTCGTTTCTCATCCTTTACATAGACGAAGTATTAAAATTGGGGGAAATGAGGGAGGGGGGGGGGGGGGGATAACAAGTTCCTAATTTCACCACTATTTGCATTCTCATTTTCAGTCAGGAATAGACTATATAAGTTTTTTTTTTACTATAAAACGTTCGTCTACGTCCATCAGAAGCCTATATTCTGATCACCACAGCTAAGCGCCTATCTAGACGTTACGCGTGAATACCGAAACCAGCCTCTGTTAATTAGTAAATGTTGAGGTTTGCATTTTCCATCTTGGTATCTTGCCAATTGACTCGGCTGTTCCTAGCGCATATTATTTCGTTTTGTATAATATTATAAATCCCCATCAACAATCATATCATATACTTCAATTAATAATAATTTCAGTTTACCGTTGAAAACGTTTCTATTGCCATCTTCAGGAATTAATGTAGAAAGGTGGATTATTACGCACTGGAAGAATGAGAAAGTACAGTGTCTCTTTTTTTACGCCATTTTTTGTTTTCATTAAAATATTGTTTTTAATTTTCTTAGGTAAAAGTGGTGGCAAATGAAAAACAATTTCTTCCAATTGAGTCATGCGGAGGAGTGGACATCAAATCAGTGAATGGGAAGGCGTTGGTAGGTAATTCCTTGTCAGTCCGCCTGGACCATCTCCTTCACAAGGCCCATCCTATGATCAGGATAGCACTGTTTGGCCGGAACCGAGCCCGCCATTACTACGATCTGTCCGTCATGTCAGGTTCCCCTACCCTGTTCCTCTGGCCTCCGATACCATTTTCACCACCCCTTGCTACCTCCTCCAAGATCAAAATCACCCCCCAAGAAGAAATGTCAGAGCACTCAAGAAGGTCAGTATTGTCACTGAAATCAGCAATCTCTGATTACATCAACCAAGAGAAATCCTCCGACGAATATACTAACATTTGGTCTGTCACCACTACCAATCTAGTCAGTCTAAAGCGGTCTGTTTTAAGTACTTGAATAAAAAGATGATAAAAAACACATATTTTTTTTTGTTCTACTCTTTAGTCCTTATAATTCTCCAGGACGCCTGGACCTTGATAATAAATTTAGATCCTGGGTTCATTTCAGGCAGATGTAAATTCTCAAATGTAGTCTGTGATAATTTTGAAAAAATGTGTAGCTTCAATCACAATTTATTCAACAAGAATTCTTTACAAAATAAATAATAAAAACAATTTTGATCAATAACAAATGGAGATTGAGAAGCTCCTGAAACAGGATCGCCTCGAAGCCGACCCCGGCTCTAGCAACGCCGCTCAACAATAGACACTGGTAAAAGACTTTTGAACATTTTGTACATTCGAGAAAAGAGCCCATGGATAAGGTAAAGTTTAGACCACTTATAAATGTTGTAGCTCCAAACGTGTATTGCCACATCAGTGTTTGTTATAGTTTTGTCGAAGCGATCAAATCCCTTCAGAATATTTATGTTAAGCTGCAAAATCAAATGTATGCAAGGCACTCAAGAATGTCAGCCTTAGCCACTAGGCGGCAGCAGCCCGACAAGCAGTACCTCCAAGTTCTGACGCAACAGCAAGGAATGCTGCTTTAAGAGTGTGTCAGTCGAAGAGCACAGAAATTATTATATTCGGGATTCCTTTATAAATGGACTGCTTAGGTACCAATAGTATTATAGAAAGAATTGAGATCCCTCGCTTTTCGCAAAATGTTAAACCGTTAGTTCAGTGTAATGTTTTCCCTTTGTCCGCAGAAGTAGGAGAAGCATTGCCCTGAAGAAGGATATTGCCAACTCTGTAAGCGTGGCTATTGAAAAAAACCTCCCTCTCAGGGTGGAAATGGGTGCCTCAGATTTTACTACTTTATTAAATTGCAGCTACACTTTCCCAATCAGGTAAACCTGTAACATTTTTCTACAGAACATTACCCATCTGAGCAGAATCATCCTGCTATTGAAAAGGAGGCTTATGCCATTGTCGAGGCCCTTAGGCACTGGCGATATTTTCTTATCGGTCGCCATTTCCAACTAGTTACGGACCAACACAGTGCGTCCTTTATCTTCCACACTCGTCATAGGAGCAAAATAAATAACGATAAAATAATGAGATGGTGACTAGAATTAGCTGGCTATAAGTAGGACATTATGTACCGGCGTGGAAAAGACACCGCGGTGGCCGATGCTCTCTCTAGAGTATGTTCAGCGACTACGGCCTGGATCTTCTCCTGCATAATTCCTCGTGTCACCCTGGAGTTACTAGAATGGTCCATTGGGTTCGTTGTAATAATTTCCCCTTCTCTGTAGAGGACGTTAAGAAGATGATCTCGTCGTGTCCGATCTGCTCCAAAATGAAACCTCGCTTCTTCAGAAGAAACTTTGATTAATCAAGGCTACGGCTCCTTTCGAACGCCTCAATCTGGATTTCAAAAGACTTCTCCCTTCGAGTTCTAGGTACCGCCATCTACTCACAATAATTGATTTTCTAGGTTTCCTTTTGTCATCCCATGAGTCCCTTATGACGGCACAAACGGTAATCAAATAATTAAAGCATCTCTTATACATCGTTGGAATGCTCCTATATTCAATCTGATCGGGGAGCCACCTTCATCCCTCAAGAACTCAAATCATTCCTATTTTTGCACAGCATCTCAACTAGCCACCACCCCTTACAACCCAGAAGGGAAGGACAAGCTGAGAGATACAATGGGTGATCTGGAAAAATATGGAATTGGCTCTCCTAAGCAGGAAACTCGGCACAAACCAGAGGCCCTTCACTCCATCCGGTCCCTGCTGTATATCGCCACGAACGCGACTCCACATGAGAGGATGTTCCACCATCCTTGGCGTTCGTCAACTGAAGTTTTACTCCCCACCTGGATGAGGGAGCTGGCCCTGTCCTCAGGAGGCAGTTGAGAGCTAGCAAGTACGAGCTCTTGACCGAGGTAGTCAGGCTGATAGAGGCTAACCCAGAGTACGCCTATGTTCGTTTTCCGGCGTAGGGGAAACTACCATGTCTACTCGCCATCTAGCACCTCAAGGAGAGAGCCTTGGTCCTGATCAGTCTAATGCAGGGTCGAAGGATTCACTCCTAGTTGATTCATCAAAATAAGTAAAAGATCCCGACTTAGTAAAAGGAGCCCGGAGATACCTCCACGGTAGGTTCTGACCAAACTCGTGATGAAACCAGCCATTCTACCACTTCGGAGCCCCAGAAACCCATCCTGCCTATCTCTCGGACTACGTGTGGAAGTGATTCCGGCCCAGCAGCGAGGGAAGAATCTGATAATTTTCATATGATATTTAGTCGTAGGATGTTTTGGAAAAATCTGTAACTTCATTCTTGTTGAATAAAGCCTAACAACAATACAACAATGATATGAAATATGTTGGTATATTCATAGTTATCATATGTATATCATATTATGATAACAATATATATTTTTTTAAATTATTTATTCTTATAATTTTAAAATATGTCAGCAACAAGATATCAATCAGATAACGATGTGAGTATTTTCAACAATTATTCTTAAAATTATAATTTTAGGGTTTTGTATACCAGAAAAAAATATATATATCTATATTAATAAAGCTGAAACGGGGTTTGTTAGTTTGTTTGTATGTTTGTTCCAGCATCACACCCAAACCGCTGGACAGATTTTTATGAAACTTCCCATGTAGCATCCTTTTGAGCCCGATTGAATAATAGGCTATATGGCGTCCCAAAATTTTGAACGGGAGGGGGGTTGTAAGGGAGGCCTAAATATATAAATAGAGCTAACTCATTAACTAATGGTTGGATTGTAATGAAATTACGTATGTAGTATGCTTAAAGGCCAAATAGAAATATAAAGTGTGTGACGGCTCAAAATTGTGTACGGGAGGGGGGCTGTGGGGGGGGGGGGGGGCTAAGTATAAATATAGAGCTAACTCTTTAACGGTTGATCGTATTGTCACGAAATTTCCCATGTAGTATTCCTGAAGGCCAAATAGAAGAATAGGCGGTGTGACGGCTCAAAAGTTTGTACGGTAGGGGGGCTGTGGGGGGGGGGGGGGGGGGGGCTAAGTATAAATATAGTTCTAGCTCATTAAAGGTTGGTCGTATTGTCATGGAATTTCACATGTAGTATTCTTAAAATCCAAATAGAAATATAGGGTGTATATGTCACAAAATTTTGAACGGGAGGGTGGGTTGATGTTGGCCTAAGTATAGGTATAGTGATAAGTCATTAACGGATGATCGGATTGTCACGAAATTTCACATGTAGTAGTAGTAACTATGTAATCGCTGTGGGGTTCACTGTTGCAAGACATTTACTAGCTGTGATGCCCAGCGTTGCTAATATCGTACTAGCTGTGGGGTCCGCTGTTGCAAGGCACTTACTAGCTGTAGTGCTCAGCCCCAGCGTTCCTAATTACGTACTAGCTGTGGGGTCCGCCGTTGCAAAACACATACTAGCAGTGATGCCCTGTGGTTCTAACTACATACTATCTGTGGGGTCATCAGTTGCAAGGCACCTACTAGCTGTAGGGCCCGGTTTTTAGATTTAATATTTGTTAAAACTGATATAAATTTCACATGTAGTATTTTTAAAAGCCAAATAGCAAAAAAAGGTGTGTGGCGTCCCAAAGTTTTGAACGGGAGGGGGGTTGTGGGGGGGCCTAAGTATAAATATAGAGCTAACTCTTTAACAGTTGGTCGGATTGTCACGAAGTTTCACATGTAGTATTCCTGAAGACCAAATAAAAAAATAGGCGGTGTGACGGCTCAAACGTTTTTACGGGAGGGGGGGTAGTGGGGGGGCCTAAGTATAAATATAGAGCTAACTCATTAACTAATGGGCGAATCGTCATGAAATTTCACATGTAATATTCCTAAAGGTCAAATAGAAATATTAGGTGTGTGACGGCCCAAAATTTTGAACAGGAAGGAGGGTTGTGGGGGGGGGGGGGGGGGCTAAATATACATATAGAGTTAGCTCATTAACGGTTGGTCGTATTGTCACGAAATTTCGCATATATATTATTCCTGAAGGCCAAATAGAAAAATAAGGTGTGTGGCGTCCCGAAGTTTTGAACGGGTGGCGGGGTTGAGGGGGGGGGGGGGGGGGACTAAGTATAAATATAGAGCTAGCTCATTAACGGTATTGTCATGAATCGGATTGTCATGAATTTCACATGTAGTAGTAGTAGTAACTATGTATTCGCTGTGGGGTTCACTGTTGCAAGACATTTACTAGCTGTGATGTCCAGCGTTCCTAATATCGTACTAGCTGTGGGGTCCGCTGTTGCAAGGCACTTACTAGCTGTAGTGCTCAGCCCCAGCGTTCCTAACTATGTACTGGCTGTGGGGTTCGCTGTTGCAAGGCACCTACAAGACATTTACTAGCTGTGATGCCCAGCGTTCCTAATGACGTACTAGCTGTGGGGTCTGCTTTTGCAAGGCGCTAGCAGTGTGGCCCAGCGTATTTAACTACGTAGGTACTAGCTGTGGGGTCCACCGTTGCAAAACTCATACTAGCTGTGATGCCCCGTGGTTCTAACTACATACTATCTGTGGGGTCCGCAGTTGCAAGGCACCTACTACCTGTAGGGCCCAGCGTTCCTAAAAACGTACTAACTGTGGGGTCCGTCGTTGCAAAAGCATACTAGCTGTGATACCCAGGGTTCCTAATATCGTACTAGCTGTGGGTTCCGTTGTTGCAAGGCATTTACTAGCTGTAGTGCCCAGCGTTCCTAACTATGTACTAGCTGTGAAGTTCGCAGTTGCAAAGCACTTACTAACTGTAATGCCCAGCGTATTTAACTACGTACTAGCTGTGGGGTCCGCTGTTGCAAGGCACTTAATAGCTGTGATGCCCAGCATTCCTAACTTCGTACTAGCTGTGGGGTCCGCTGTTGCAAGGCACTTAATAGCTGTAGTGCCCAGCGTTCCTAACTTCGTACTAGCTGTGGGGTCCGCTGTTGCAATGCACTTACTAGCCGTGATGCCCAGCGTTCCTAAGTTCGTACTAGCTGTGGGGTCCTCTGTTGCGAGGGGGGGGGGGGGGGGGAGGCTAAGTATAAATATAGAGCTAGCTCATTAAAGGTTGGTCATATTGTCATGGAATTTCACATGTAGTATTGTTAAAAGCCAAATAGAAATATAGGGTGTATATGTCACAAAATTTTGAACGGGAGGGTGGGTTGATGGGGGCCTAAGTATAACTATAGTGATAAATCATTAACGGATGATCGGATTGTCACGAAATTTCACATGTAGTATTCATAAAGGCCAAATAGAAAAATAGGGTGTGTGACATCTTAAAAATTTGGGAGGGGGGGGGGGGGTGGCTAAGTATAAAAATAATGCTGAATGATTAAAGGGTAATCGGATTGTCATGAATTTCACATGTAGTAGTAGTAGTAACTATGTATTCACTGTGGGGTTCACTGTTGCAAGACTGTGATGCCCAGCGTTCCTAATATCGTACTAGCTGTGGGGTCCGCCGTTGCAAAAACATACTAGCTGTGATGCCCAGCGTTTCTAACTAGGTACTAGCGGTGGGGTCCGCCGTTGCAGAACACATACTAGCTGTGATGCTCAGCGTTTCTAACTATGTACTAGCTGTGGTGCCCAGCGTTGCAAGGCACATACTAGCTGTGGTCACAAGCGTTCTTAAGTACGCACTGGCTAGGATGTCCAGCGATGTTAAGTATTCACTAGCTCTGGTTTCCGCCGTTGAAAGGCGCATACTAGCTGTGGTGCCCAGGGGTCCTAAAAACATACTAGCGTTACTACAGTTGAAGGACTATAATCCTTATTCCGTATGAATAATTGAAAATTATAACATCATGAATATACTGTCGAGGAACTGAATAGCGTTATAGAAGATATTGGGAGAAAAATCAAAGTTCCCCGGGCAACGCCGGGTATAACTGCTATAGATTTAATATTTGTTAAAACTGATAGAGAACGACCGGATTATCTGAATCCTACACAAAAATCAAAATAAAAATGTTTTTCAAAAAATTCACGCTATTTAACGGTTTATAGGCTTAATAATTGTTAAAACTGATACGAGAGATTCAGATTTATCCGGAAAGTCCCATCCGAAGGACGACGTGCTCAAGGCTATTTTCAACCTAAGTGATATTTCACCTACCCAGGTTTATTTACATAACATACGTCTCATTATCGAGTACCTCACATTCGAAAAAGCCCTGGATCATCGCTTAAATTCCCATCCGAAGGACGACGTGCTCAAAGTGTTTTTTAACTTCCCGTTTGAAACATCTGACCTAAGTGCCTCAACTAGATTTCTAAGTGGCGATCCTGAGCTTGGTAGACTCCATTCTTGAAATTTCTCGCTTTTTAACGGTTTATAGATTTAATATTTGTTAAAACTGATAGAGAACGACCGGATTATCTGAATCCTACACAAAAATCAAAATAAAAATGTTTTTCAAAAAATTTGCGCTATTTAACGGTTTATAGGCTTAATAATTGTTAAAACTGATACGACAGATTCAGATTTATCCGGAAAGTCCCATCCGAAGGACGACGTGCTCAAGGCTATTTTCAACCTAAGTGAAATTTCACCTACCCAGGTTTATTTACATAACATACGTCTCATTATCGAGTACCTCACATTCGAAAAAGCCCTGGATCATCGCTTAATGTCCCATCCGAAGGACGAAGTGCTCAGTTATTTTTAACTTCCCGATTAAAACATCTGACCTAAGTGCCTCAGCTAGATTTCTAAGTGGCGATCCTGAGCTCGGTAGACTCCTTTCTTCAAATTTCTTGCTTTCTAACGGTTTATAGATTTAATATTTGTTAACTGACAGAGCCATAGAGTGTGCTGGTTTCGGATTATGCCAACGTCAGCACAACGTTCAGACTGACTTTAAATATGGTGACACCGATCCACTATGGAAGAAAAATGCCAAAAAAAAAAGATGTATGTATAGATATGAACACAAATTAAAACTTGTGTACATTGTGATATAATCTATATTAATAAAGCTGAAACGGGGTTTGTTTGTTTGTTTGTATGTATGTTTGTTCCAGCATCACGCCCAAACCGCTGGACGGATTTTTATGAAACTGGCCATGTAGCATTCTTTTGAGCCCGATTGAATAATAGGCTATGTGGCGTCCCAAAATTTTGATCGGGAGGGGGGGTTGTAAGGGGGGCCTAAGTATAAAAATAGTGCTAACTCATTAACTAATGGTCAAATTGTCATGAAATTTCACACGTAGTCTTTTTAAAAGCCAAACAGGAAAAAAGGTGTGTGGCGTCCCAGCGTTTTGAACGGGAGGGGGGGTTGTGGGGGGGCCTAAGTATAAATATAGAACTAACTCTTTAACAGTTGGTCGCATTGTCACGAAGTTTCACATGCAGTATTCCTGAAGACCAAATAAAAAAATAGGCGGTGTGACGGCTCAAAATTTTTTACGGGAGGGGGGGTAGTGGGGGGGCCTAAGTATAAATATAGAGCTAACTCATTAACTAATGGGCGAATCGTCATGAAATTTCACATGTAGTATTTTTAAAAGCCAAATAGGAAAAAAAAGTGTGTGGCGTCCCAAAGTTTTGAACGGGAGGGGGGGTTGTGGGGGGGCCTAAGTATAAATATAGAGCTAACTCTTTAACGGTTGGTCGGATTGTCACGAAATTTCACATGGAGTATTCCTGAAGACCAAATAGAAAAATAGGCGGTGTGACGGCTCAAAATTTTTTACGGGAGGGGGGGGTAGTTGGGGGGCCTAAGTATAAATATAGATGTTGATTAGCGACTGTGGATTCTAATTGTAGGAGTATTGAGGGTCAGTCAAAGATGGAAAAAAAAAAACACTATTCAGATCCCAACGTTTCGATATATTTTATATCATCATCAGGGCCTACAAACATGGGGGAGAAATCAAGATTAGAATCAAAAATAAACAAAAAAAAAAAAAAAAAAAAATTTTTTTTTTTTTTTTTTGATAAACATTACTGAACGTTAAAAAATACACTATAAGAAGTTGAAAATTGAAACTGACTTACTATGAATAATTATTAAACATTAAAATTAAATATGATTACATTACTAAACATAAACATTAATAATGGAAATAGACAAATAGGTGGAACAGAATGAAGAGTAAACATTAAAATGACTTACTATGAATAAGCAGGGTTGGGGAGAAGGCATGTACACTGGATGGAGTCTTACATTGCAATGAAATTGTACAAAATAATACTAGGGTGCTAAAGGAAACAGGTACAGGGAGCTCGGGAAACCCCGTCATAACTGTCACATTACAGCAGAAATGTTGAAAGTAATATAAATATGTATTATTATGGTTGATTGTGTCTGCATACTCTAACACATATCTATAGATAATTAATAAATAATTTAAAAAAATATATATATAAACTAAAATAAAAAATAAAAAATATAGATAATTTAGATATTGTTTATTTTTGATTCTAATCTTGATTTCTCCCCCATGTTTGTAGGCCCTGATGATGATATAAAATATATCGAAACGTTGGCATCTGAATAGTGTTTTTTTTTTTCCATCTTTGACTGACCCTCAATACTCCTACAATTATAAATATAGAGCTAACTCATTAACTAATGGGCGAATCGTCATGAAATTTCACATGTAGTATTTTTAAAAGCCAAATAGGAAATAAAGGTGTGTGGCGTCCCAAAGTTTTGAACGGGAGGGGGGGTTGTGGGGGGCCTAAGTATAAATATAGAGCTAACTCTTTAACGGTTGGTCGGATTGTCACGAAATTTCACATGGAGTATTCCTGAAGGCCAAATAGAAAAATAAGGTGTGTGGCGTTCCAAAGTTTTGATCGGGAGGGGGGGTTGTAAGGGGGGCCTACGTATATAAATAGTGCTAACTCATTAACTAATGGTCGAATTGTCATGAAATTTCACATGTAGTATTCCTAAAGGTCAAATAGAAATATTAGGTGTGTGACGGCCCAAAATTTTGAACAGGAAGGAGGGTTGTGGGGGGGGGCTAAATATACATATAGAGTTAGCTCATTAACGGTTGGTCGTATTGTCACGAAATTTCGCATATATTATTCCTGAAGGCCAAATAGAAAAATAAGGAGTGTGGCGTCCCGAAGTTTTGAACGGGTGGCGGGGTTGAGGGGGGGGGGGGGGACTAAGTATAAATATAGAGCTAGCTCATTAACGGTTGATCGTATTGTCATGAATCGGATTGTCATGAATTTCACATGTAGTAGTAGTAACTATGTATTCGCTGTGGGGTTCACTGTTGCAAGACATTTACTAGCTGTGATGTCCAGCGTTCCTAATATCGTACTAGCTGTGGGGTCCGCTGTTGCAAGGTACTTACTAGCTGTAGTGCTCAGCCCCAGCGTTCCTAACTGTGTACTGGCTGTGGGGTCTGCTGTTGCAAGGCGCTAGCAGTGTGGCCCAGCGTATTTCACTCGTAGGTACTAGCTGTGGGGTCCGCCGTTGCAAAACTCATACTAGCTGTGATGCCCTGTGGTTCTAACTACATACTATCTGTGGTGTTCGCAGTTGCAAGGCACCTACTACCTGTAGGGACCAGCGTTCCTAAAAACGTACTAGCTGTGGGGTCCGTTGTTGCAAGGCATTTACTAGCTGTAGTGCCCAGCGTTCCTAACTTCGAACTAGCTGTGGGGTCCGCTGTTGCGAGGCACATACTAGCTGTGGTGACCAGCGTTCCTAACTACGTACTAGCTGTTGGGTCCGCCGTCGCAAGGCACATACTAGCTATGATGCCCAGCATTCCCAACTACGTACTAGCTGTGGTGCTCAGCGTTGCAAGCCACATACCAGCTGTGGTCACAAACGTTCTTAAGTACGCACTGACTAGGACGTCCAGCGATGCTAAGTATTCACTAGGTGTGGCTTCCGCCGTTGAAAGGCGCATACTAGCTGTGGTGCCCAGGGGTCCTAAAAACTTACTAGCGTTAGAACAGCTGAAGGACTATAAGCCTTATTCCGTATGAATAATTGAAAATTATAACATCATGAATGTACTGTCGAGGAACTGAATAGCGTTATAGAAGATATTGGGAGAAAAATCAAAGTTCCCCGGGCAACGCCGGGTATAACTGCTATAGATTTAATATTTGTTAAAACTGATAGAGAACGACCGGATTATCTGAATCCTACACAAAAATCAAAATAAAAATGTTTTTCAAAAAATTCACGCTATTTAACGGTTTATAGGCTTAATAATTGTTAAAACTGATACGACAGAATCAGATATATCCGAAAAGTCCCATCCGACGGACGACGTGCTCAAAGCTATTTTCAACCTTAGTGAAATTTCACCTAACCAGGTTTATTTACATAACATACGTCTCATTATCGAGTACCTCACATTCGAAAAAGCCCTGGATCATCGCTTAAAGTCCCATCCGAAGGACGACGTGCTCAAAGTGTTTTTTAACTTCCCGATTGAAACATCTGACCTAAGTGCCTCAACTAGATTTCTAAGTGGCGATCCTGAGCTCGGTAGACTCCATTCTTCAAATTTCTCGCTTTCTAACGGTTTATAGATTAAATATTTGTTAAAACTGATAGAGAACGACCGGATTATCTGAATCCTACACAAAAATCAAAATAAAAATGTTTTTCAAAAAATTTGCGCTATTTAACGGTTTATAGGCTTAATAATTGTTAAAACTGATACGACAGATTCAGATTTATCCGGAAAGTTCCATCCGAAGGACGACGTGCTCAAGGCTTTCAACCTAAGTAGAAATTGACCTACCCAGGTTTATTTACATAACATACGTCTCATTATCGAGTACCTCACATTCGAAAAAGCCCTGGATCATTGCTTAATGTCCCATCCGAAGGACGACGTGCTCAAAGTTATTTATAGCTTCCCGATTAAAACATCTGACCTAAGTGCCTCAACTAGATTTCTAAGTGGCGATCCTGAACTCGGTAGACTCCATTCTTGAAATTTCTCGCTTTTTAACGGTTTATAGATTTAATATTTGTTAAAACTGATAGAGAACGACCGGATTATCTGAATCCTACACAAAAATCAAAATAAAAATGTTTTTCAAAAAATTCACGCTATTTAACGGTTTATAGGCTTAATAATTGTTAAAACTGATACGACAGAATCAGATATATCCGAAAAGTCCCATCCGACGGACGACGTGCTCAAGGCTATTTTCAACCTAAGTGAAATTTCACCTAACCAGGTTTATTTACATAACATACGTCTCATTATCGAGTACCTCACATTCGAAAAAGCCCTGGATCATCGCTTAAAGTCCCATCCGAAGGACGACGTGCTCAAAGTGTTTATTAACTTCCCGATTGAAACATCTGACCTAAGTGCCTCAGCTAGATTTCTAAGTGGCGATCCTGAGCTCGGTAGACTCCATTCTTCAAATTTCTCGCTTTTAAACGGTTTATAGATTTAATATTTGTTAAAACTGATAGAGAACGACCGGATTATCTGAATCCTACACAAAAATCAAAATAAAAATGTTTTTCAATAAATGTGCGCTATTTAACGGTTTATAGGCTTAATAATTGTTAAAACTGATACGAGAGATTCAGATTTATCCGGAAAGTCCCATCCGAAGGACGACGTGCTCAAGACTATTTTCAACCTAAGTGATATTTCACCTACCCAGGTTTATTTACATAACATACGTCTCATTATCGAGTACCTCACATTCGAAAAAGCCCTGGATCATCGCTTAAAGTCCCATCCGAAGGACGACGTGCTCAAAGTGTTTTTTAACTTCCCGATTGAAACATCTGACCTAAGTGCCTCAACTAGATTTCTAAGTGGCGATCCTGAGCTCGGTAGACTCCATTCTTGAAATTTCTCGCTTTTTAACGGTTTATAGATTTAATATTTGTTAAAACTGATAGAGAACGACCGGATTATCTGAATCCTACACAAAAATCAAAATAAAAATGTTTTTCAAAAAATTTGCGCTATTTAACGGTTTATAGGCTTAATAATTGTTAAAACTGATACGACAGATTCAGATTTATCCGGAACGTCCCATCCGAAGGACGACGTGCTCAAGGCTATTTTCAACCTAAGTGAAATTTCACCTACCCAGGTTTATTTACATAACATACGTCTCATTATCGAGTACCTCACATTCGAAAAAGTCCTGGAACATCGCTTAAAGTCCCATCCGAAGGACGACGTGCTCATAGTTATTTTTCACTTCCCGATTAAAACATCTGATCTAAGTGCCTCAGCTAGATTTGTAAGTGGCGATCCTGAGCTCGGTAGACTCCATTCTTCAAATTTCTTGCTTTTTAACGGTTTATAGATTTAATATTTGTTAACTGACAGAGCCATAGAGTGTGCTGGTTTCGGATTATGCCAACGTCAGCACAACGTTCAGACTGACTTTAAATATGGTGACACCGATCCACTATGGAAGAAAAATGCCAAAAAAAAAAAGATGTATGTATAGATATGAACACAAATTAAAACTTGTGTACATTGTGATATAATCTATATAAATAAAGTTGAAACGGGGCATTCTTTTGTGCCCGATTGAATAATAGGCTATGTGGCGTCCCAGAATTTTGAACGGTAGGGAGGGTTGTAAGGGGGCCCTAAGTATATAAATAGTGCTAACTCATTAACTAATGGTCAAATTGTCATGAAATTTCACACGTAGTCTTTTTAAAAGCCAAACAGGAAAAAAAGGTGTGTGGCGTCCCAAAGTTCTGAACGGGAGGGGGGGTTGTGGGGGGGCCTAAGTATAAATATAGAGCTAACTCATTAACTAATGAGCGAATCGTCATGAAATTTCACATGTAGTATTTAAAAAGCCAAATAGGAAAAAAAGGTGTGTGGCGTCCCAAAGTTTTGAACGGGAGGGGGGGTTGTGGGGGGGCCTAAGTATAAATATAGAGCTAACTCATTAACTAATGGGCGAATCGTCATGAAATTTCACATGTAGTATTTTTAAAAGCCAAATAGGAAAAAAAAGTGTGTGGCGTCCCAAAGTTTTGATCGGGAGGGGGGGTTGTAAGGGGGGCCTAAGTATATAAATAGTGCTAACACATTAACTAATGGTCGAATTGTCATGAAATTTCACCTGTAGTATTTTTAAAAGCCAAATAGGAAAAAAAGGTGTGTGGCGTCCCAAAGTTTTGATCGGGAGGGGGGGTTGTGGGGGGGCCTAAGTATAAATATAGAGCTAACTCATTAACTAATGGGCGAATCGTCATGAAATTTCACATGTAGTATTTTTAAAAGCCAAATAGGAAAAAAAGGTGTGTGGCGTCCCAAAGTTTTGAACGGGAGGAGGGGTTGTAAGGGGGGCCTAAGTATAAATATAGAGCTAACTCATTAACTAATGGGCGAATCGTCATGAAATTTCACATGTAGTATTTTTAAAAGCCAAATAGGAAAAAAAGGTGTGTGGCGTCCCAAAGTTTTGATCGGGAGGGGGGGTTGTGGGGGGGCCTAAGTATAAATATAGAGCTAACTCATTAACTAATGGGCGAATCGTCATGAAATTTCACATGTAGTATTTTTAAAAGCCAAATAGGAATAAAAGGTGTGTGGCGTCCCAAAGTTTTGATCGGGAGGGGGGGTTGTAAGGGGGGCCTAAGTATATAAATAGTGCTAACACATTAACTAATGGTCGAATTGTCATGAAATTTCACATGTAGTATTTTTAAAAGCCAAATAGGAAAAAAAGGTGTGTGGCGTCCCAAAGTTTTGATCGGGAGAGGGGGTTGTGGGGGGGCCTAAGTATAAATATAGAGCTAACTCATTAACTAATGGGCGAATCGTCATGAAATTTCACATGTAGTATTTTTAAAAGCCAAATAGGAAAAAAAGGTGTGTGGCGTCCCAAAGTTTTGAACGGGAGGGGGCGTTGTAAGGGGGGCCTAAGTATAAATATAGTCACCAGGTGTGGAAGATGCCATGGATTTGGCCACCCGGAGAAACGGTGCCCAAGTAAGGAGAAGGTGTGTGCTTGGTGCTCCGCTACAGGGCACGACAGCGCCAGCTGCAAGAGGAAGGCGTTGCCGCCGAAATGTTGTAACTGCGGCAGCGGGAAACCGGGTGCGATCCACAGCGCCGATAGCGCTACATGCCCGTCATATATCCGAGCGCTCGAGAAGTTGGCCTCGCGTACGGACTATGGCGAGTAGAGATGCGGAGCACACGGGTTTCCACGTTGTCCAGCACAACATGCATAGGCGTAAGAGAGTGGCGGATGAGTTGCGAGCACTGGTGTACGCTGAGTCCGTTCAACTCCTGGCTCTACAGGAGCCCCATTGTATAAGAAATCGCGTGGCAGGCTTCGGTATTGGCCACAGAATAATAACTGGCGCACGGAACAACGAACGGCCTATGGCCGCAATCGTTGTGACCGGCCCCCAAGTGGATGTGATGGCGCTCCCCCATCTGTCCACCAGCCATATTGCTGTGGCCTGCATCAGGCACGCCAACGTCGATTGTTATGTGATCAGCGGATATTTCCCTCCGTCTGAGAGCATAGACCTACAATTGGGCCACTTGGACCACGTGTTGGATGAGCTGGCGGGACGCCAAGTCATAGTTATGGCGGACGCCAACGCCTGGTCTGTCTCCTGGGGATCGGTTCGCACTGACCGCCGGGGCGACAGACTAATGGAGTTGATCGCCCGCCATCACCTGTGCATAGTCAACGACCAACATTCTCCGCCCACTTTTCGTAGTGCCAATGGAGAATCGCATATCGATGTCACGTTGGTTTCTGGAGAACTATACAGGGCTGTCGGTGGCTGGGGAGTCCGAGGGGTTACGTCTAGTGACCACGAAGTCCTAGACGTGAGGCTCTTTGACGCGCAGCTATCGGCAGTCAGGTCTAGGGATCCTCGCTTTGCAACTCGCAAAGCGATACCGGAAGCCTTCGTGGCCGCCGCTGCTGCCTACTCCTGTGACGAAGAATGGGAAGGTCTCAGGGGTTCCGACCCGGTCGACCAGATTGAGGAGGGTGCCGACAGACTCAGTAGTATTCTGCTGAGGGCTGCCGACGAGACCATCCCCAGGAAGGTCGACCGATTGAGGAAAGTCCCCTGGTGGAGCGAAGACCTCACCCTCGCCAAAAGGGCCGTTTATCGTGCCAGGAGGCGGTACCAGCGGTGCCGAGATCAGCTCCATCGGGTTATTCGCAGGGAAGAGTACCGGCAGCTCAGCGAGGCCTACGGTCGGAGCATCGAAGCCGCCAAGATAACAAGCTGGAGAAGGTTCGTAGAGGACGAGTCCAGCAAAAACCCGTGGGGGATTCCCTATCGGATCGCCACTGGGAGGTTCAAGACGGTCGCCCCGGTGGCCTCAATCAGGAATGGCATCCAGCATGCCTTGTCCCTGGAGGAGGCCAGCGGGATGTACCTACGCCAAGCCTTCCCGGAGGATGACCCGGCAGGGGATACACCCATCCAACATAACATCAGGTGTGCTGCCCGTGACTTGCCGGACACGGAGGATGCCCCCGATTGGGATGAGCTGGATCTGACCCTGGTGATTGGGAGGCAGAAGCGTGGCGGCGCCCCTGGGAGCGATCTCATGGACGCGGCCATGATCAAGAAAGCCTACCCGGTCATTAAGACAGATCTACTCTACCTGTACAATGCCTGCCTGGGACGAGGCCACTTCCCGAGTGCTTGGAAACGTGCCTTGGTGTGCACGTTTGTCAAGCCTGGGGATAGGGACCTTTCCTTGGCAAGCAGCTACAGACCGATCAGTCTTCTGTCTCTGTTCGGTAAGATACTGGAAGGACTCGTCCTTGACAGGATCCGCACCCAAGTATACGCCTTCGTATCCCCTAGACAGTATGGTTGCTTGAGGGGTAGGTCAACCGAGGACGCGTTGATAACGCTGAGGTCGGATGTTGAAGGGAACAGAAGCAAATATGCCCTCTGTATCTTCTTCGACATCGCGGCGGCGTTTGACTGCGCCTGGTGGCCTGCCATCCTCACACAACTGCGTGCTATGGGACCGCCAAGGAATATATTTGGGCTGATATCCAGTTTCCTCGACGGCCGTTCTGCGACTGTAAGTCAGCTGTATGCCAGCACATCAGTGAACATCACTAGAGGATGCCCCCAGGGCTCGGTCTTAGGACCAACACTCTGGAACATACTCCTTGATGGACTGCTCCGTGAACTCGAGAATCATGAATATAAGGCCATAGCCTATGTTGACGATCTCGTAATCACGGTGCACGCTGATAACCGGGCAGCTCTGACCCGCACAGCCCAAACCGCCATCGACTTCGTCGACAGCTGGTGCTGCGCCAATAAGCTGGCCCTCTCACCAAGCAAGACTATGGCCCTGCTAATGAGAGGGAAAACCAACGCCCGCCACCCCTTCTCCTTGGGGATCCGAGGGATGCGCGTTGAATTCCCGGAGACGGTCACATACCTAGGTGTGAGGCTGGGTCCGGGCTTCAGGGCGACTCCCCACGCTGTTGCCATCAAAGAAAGGACAAATGCTACTTTCAACGCTCTGAGCTGCCTAGCTCGCGCAACATGGGGCCTCAAGTACTCAGCGTGTAGAACAATCTACACGGGGGTGTTCGAGGCTGTGGCTCGATACGCTGCTGCAGGATGGTGGTTACGTCCCACCAAGCAGCAGAGAACGAGACTACTGCAGGCCCAAAGAGCTGCCCTCCTGAGAGTCACAAAGGCCTATCGTACTGTCTCCACTGCAGCGCTACAGGTGCTGGCAGGAGCTCCGCCCATAGACTTGGTCTTGGACGGGGCGATCGCCTCGTACTACTGTAGACGCAATCTGCCCCTGAGAACAGATATAGATGAGCCCTTGCGCCTCGTCCTGGAGGGCGAGCTACGTGGACAGAACAGACCAGAGCGTTGCAAGGACATAGTCCAAGACTGGATAATGGACAGGTGGCAACAACGATGGTCGCACTCCTCCGACGGGCGAACGACATTCACGTATCTACCTGACGTCCGGGTCCGCCTGCGCTCCACTTGGGTACAACCCGATCACTGGACTTCTCAGGTACTTTCAGGTCACGGTGACTTCAACTCCAAACTCTTCTTCTTCAAGAGGAAGGATAGCCCGAACTGTTCGTGTGGCGGCATAGAGACTGCAGAACATGTGGTCCTCGATTGTCCCCTGTACGACAGGTCTAGGGTGGAGTTGATCCGCGCGACAGGATCGTACCTGGGATTGACCCTGCCGGAGTTGATAACGGAGTCGAACTATCCGGCGTTCGGCCGGTTTATCACCTCCTGGCGGGAACAGAA